>CATQJL010000001.1:62512216-63103350 GCA_958299035.1 Cylicocyclus nassatus
AGGGACTTGCAGAATATTCGGAAAGCCTTCTTTTTGCTGAATTTCGTAAGTAACGAAGATGAACCGGGTGATGAATTTTTTGATGCTTCTGAATAAATCGAATTATTTGCCGTTGCACGACATCCTCCATAAGTGCCTCGTTGCAGAACGCCTGCATAGTTTTTGGATCTCAAGATCGTCAGGTTGACTAGTAAATGATTTCGATCGTTTTGCGGCTCTTACAAATGGTGTGGACGGGGCTAAGCACGAGCTGGCATCAAGGAAATTTCGAAACGAAGTCCCCCTTGACTCTTCCAAATTTTACGAAGTTCACTTTGAACCTAAACCCTCAAGGTAAAAAACCCTCAAAAACCAAACGTCGACTTAAAGAACGACGAAGTTTTTGTATCTTTTGGGCCACAAAAACAATATTCCTTTTGCTTTTTGTCCCAAAAACATACCCAGCTTAACCCCGTGCCAGCTGTACCAAGCTCTGGCTGCATATATTTTTTTGTCCTGTGCTTGATATATCTTTGAGCGCTTTACTGAAGACTGAAATGTAAATTCTGTTTGAGCAGAATTTTTCCAATGAAAAAGGGAGCAGAGATATTCTAATTTTTCTAATCGAAAATGTAAAAAAATTGCTGTTGATAGAACTTCAAAATGGGTAATTACGTTTTTATTATATTGTCTTACTAGAGCAAACTTGTGTGCATCCTAATACCAATATCAAAGTCACGGATCTTTTCTGCTTTCGAAGATTATGAAAATTTCCTACAAAAACAGAAACAGGAATATGACTGCTCCCTCCCAACTTCTTCTCACCGCATCGCTCCTTCCTTCTCTACAGGTACTCGAATCTTATATAATCTTCCGTTTTGCTATCTGAGTTTAGGATTTGTCAACTCAACTCCTCACCAGAGGTGCGATAGTGGGAGCCGATTTTCCCCCTACCTTCACTTTTGACCTGATACAGGGTGACCACCTTCACTTTTAAAATAAAATTTTTTTCGCTGGACGATAAAGAAGGAAAATAAGCAAAACAAAAGCAAAAAGATTATTGAAAGCATATTTTTATGTATACGGCGGCATATATATTTGAAATAAACGTGTTTGGTAAATGGTGTATTTGGAAGTAAAAGTTAGCGGGACTGCACGGATTTTTTGAGTAAATTCTGTCATAACGTACTGCGAAGAAAGCAGGTCGATCCAGGGAATAACCGCCGAGAACCAGAATTTTGAATAATAAAATAACGATAAATTATGCGAAATTTCCACTTTTATAATCTTGGGGTTGAGAATGTCAGCAATTGCGACTTCATAGGTTTTGAAGAGTAAATAGTGCTTTATCAAAAAGTGAAGAAATCGAGTCGATTTGAGAGATAGTCGCCGAAAACCAGAATTCTAAGTAATTACCCATTTTAGCTTGTTTTGTGATTGCTGGCGGTTGATCTCATATAAATCCTGAATTTGAAGGTGTGTGATGTTGAGACATAGGCTTTGTAGAGTAAGGATTGCCTTATCAGAATATAGTCGTTCCGATCCATTGGAACACCGCCGAGAACCGGACTAGTGAAAAAGCAGGTGAAAAAGCGCTTTTTGAACTTCAACACCTCATGACTTCTTCAGAATTTCTGAATCATGTTGCAACTTTATAGGTTAGATTCTTCTCATCAAGAGCTTTCAGATGATATATAATATGTGGGAATTTAGGGCCTCCCACAACTTATGCCCGGGAGAGGAGACTTTTCATCACAAATTCTCCCCTGGGGGCCTCCATCCAATACATTAAAGTGGGCTGGGGGGAGACTTTGTGATAAAAAGTCTCCCCTCCCGGGCATAAGTCGTGGGAGGCCCTAAATCCCCACATATTATATATCACCTGAAAGCTTTTGATGAGAAGAATCTAACTTATGAATTGCAACATGATATGCAGTTCTGGAGAAGTTATGAGCTGTTGAAGTTCAAAAAGCGCTTTTTACCTGCTCTTTCAAGACCCTGGATCTCGGCGCTATTTCAAGAGATTGGTACGGCTAAGATATATTCTAATAAGGCAAACCTTACTCTACAAAACCTATGAAGTCGCAACATCACACTTTCACATACAAGATTTATATGAGTTTAACTGTCAGCTGTTATTAAACAACCTAAAATGGCGTAATTTTTTTCGAATTCTGGTTTTCGGCGACTATCTCTCAAATCGACTCGATTTCTTCACTTTTTGATAAAGCACTATTTACTCTTCAAAACCTATGAAGTCGCAATTGCTGACATTCTCAACCCCAAGATTATAAAAGTGGAAATTTCGCATAATTTATCGTTATTTTATTATTCAAAATTCTGGTTCTCGGCGGTTCTTCCCTGGATCGACCTGCTTTCTTCGCAGTACGTTATGACAGAATTTACTCAAAAAATCCGTGCAGTCCCGCTAACTTTTACTTTCAAACACACCATTTACTAAACACGTTTATTTTAAATATTCAGTATCGACGCTAACGCTTCCTTCCTCCTCTCCCCCACCCCCCCCCCCCCGTCGACGTTTTTGGGAGGTGAGTGTCCGGCACTACCAGCTTCACTTTTGACCGGCCTGTGGTAGCTGGGACCACCTTCACTTTGGTGGGCCCGGCTCCCCCCATAGCACCTCTGCTCCTCATCCAGATACTTCTTAATGAAAAATCGGCAGTGTCGGTCTTTTCTCGCATTCTCACACTCTTCGGATCTAACTCACACTTCACAAAGCTGCTGTAATCAAAATGCACCACTTAAATTCAGGTCAAAAGTGACATGATGCGCAGCGCAACGCCATGCTGCGTCACGTCTGCAGTTAGATCGAGATGGTCGAGTTGAGACATTCGCCCCTCATTTTCTTCGTTTTCTCCCGCAGCCATGAGCGAGCGCAGCGCGAACCTTTGCATGTGAGACACGGTTTAGCCTGATTACGCTTGAGACAGATTTAGCTGTCAGTTCTTCATGCGAAAATCCTCGGATGCTTTCAAACTTTTACTGTAATGTAGTTTTTGTAAATGAGCGCACTTACTAAACCCGACAAAGTTCTCCCAGCCATTGCATTATTCCCACCCGGGCCATCCAACATTGAGTGACCTTCCAAACTGCCTTAAAACCCCACTCCCCAAAAGCTCTCACTCTGACTACTCTTACCTTTTCCCTAAATCAAATCAGCAAGAGAATTCAAATTTTGAATTAACATCCTTAAAAATACCTATCCAACGTCCAAACTAACAAATCTTTTTGAATTCAAACACTCCCTTTTTCGTCTCAGAAGTGTCACAACTCCTCTTCAACTTTCAGAAATTTTACTGTGAATTCTCGTTCTCGTTTCATAAGAGCCTTCCAATGTGTCCAGCATCTTTGCAATCCATCCATGGATGCTCAAAAACCCACCCAGATTTCAGGTCATCTTATAGTTAGCAAGCTATTGGTTCAAATTCTTGGAGAGACGTATTCAAAGGTGTTTCTGTTTTTAGCTGCTCACCTAAGCAAATCTTCGCTCCTTATACAATTTTGAGGTTGTGGATTATTCAAATTTGAGGAACATATGACCCATAAAATGCTGGAATTTTGGATAGACTGTTTGCATCTTTTTGCAAAGCGCATAGGGAACTTTGAACAGAAGAATTAACCAGAAATCTGTCCAAAAAGCATGTAAGATATTTAACACACGACAGCGACACACATGGTGTGTCAAACAATGACTGCCGCGTGGGACCCAAGGTTCGAATTATGTCAAAATAACTACCATTTTGGGATAAACTCATTCCATGAGCTCTCTTTTGCACTATATCTAGGGATGACCTCTACCTATTTTGTCAGCCTTTCAGATCTACTGTAGGTGTACTGTAGATATTATACGTAATTATGGTTGAGAACTGTGGGCGGTCCGTAAAAGGCCTTGGTCCCAGACGGCAGACAACTAAAAATCTGCATGGTCGTCAATGTGTTAAAATCGCGGATTTTTTTTTTGGATTATTTGAGGCGCACAATGAAACCCATGGTGGACCAAAATGCACTGACGCGTTTTGAGTAGTAGACATCTGCAGGTGAATGATGTTTGTGAATACTTCTTGAATCATGTTAGAATCTTCAGAGATGCTCAACCGATTTGAATTCGTATCAAACAATAATCTCTTGCATGAATTTTTCTAAAGAAGATACTACGTGACGCAATGTCCAATAAAGTGTTGCACGATCAAAACTGTACCTACATTAGTGCTAAACACAGAACAAAGTTGCTTTTGAGAGAGCAGATCAATGTCGACAACAGTGAGAAGTGAAGCACTTGAAGTTCGAAAGACTGCAACTATTCTGCTAATATATCTGACATTTTTTTGAACGACATAGTTTCAAAAGAATTGCTTATTAAGAAAGGAAATCATAGACAGAGATTGTCTGAAGAACTAGAAGTTATTGCGAGGAGAAGTTTCCAGGAACAGTTTCAGCACAGTTTGTCTGGGATAAAAAAACATTACTTCATAGAGAAATTTAGAAAACTTCAACTTTTTTGCTGAAATATGTTAGCAGAAAAATTAGAATGACAGAATAAATCATCGAATAAAGATTTGGTGCAACTTTTTTGGGAGGAGAAAACATAGAGGGTGTCCCAAAAAATGTATCGAACGTTTGATCTTTGATAGATTCCTTGAATGGAAAGCTTGCGCGGATCTTTGGGTGCCACATGGTAGGGCTAGCTTCAAGTGAGATTTATATTGTAGTATAGAGCGAATCCGCATTCCTCTTAGTTACTGTAGGATTACGGTGGAAGTTTTCGACTAATTTTAGGCTTCCGAGAGAGAAGAGAATTGCTTTGAAAGATTCCAAAAAGAAACAAAGGACTTTAAACTAAGGTTTTCGGGGATGCTGAATCTAATCACAAAGCTTTGCTATCGTACACTATGGCTTCTTACCGTATACGCACTGTAACGCTGAATTTTTGTATTTTTTTCAGAATTTACTAAATCAACACTGCAGTTACAAACACGTCGAAATCAGCAATCAAATCAACAAAATAAAATCAATAAGGTGCGTTTGAACCTGATTTTGTGATTTCTTGCACCCATTATTTGCAATTAATAAAGAATGAGGAAATCTCTAAGGTTCAATTAAACTTTGCTTGACAAAAACAACGTTAATTTAGTAAATTTTGGAAAAAAGTCAAAAATTTACCGTTACAGTGCGCATACCGTAGGAAGCCGAGAAGTGCGATAGCGAAGCATTTTGTAATTAGGTTCAGTATTCCCGAAAACCTTAGTTTGACGTCCTTCGGTTTTTTTTTTGGATTTTTCAGAAGCAATTCTTGTCTGTCAGAAGCCTAAAATTAGTCGAAAATTCCCACCATAATCCAACAGTAACTAAGGAGAATCGGTGATTCATTCTATCCGTATATCTAACAAGGGAATGGTCAGAAGTCGAAGTGGCCAATCCATACAAGCTGCATACCATTCGATGCAGTTTAGGATGCTGATTTCAAATCTGTCTTCCATATCTGCAGAGCGCCTTTGAAGGCGAAGTTATGAGCAGCTTTAATGCGAAAAAATCGTATACAAAAATTGCCAAATTAGGCACATTATTGCTCCTTCAGCTCACCTCTAGGCATGGGTCATATGAGGTGACCTAGTTGCATGTTTTGGTCCAACACTGAGCCAAGAATGGCTTTGTACAGCCAAGTTTGCACTTTACACGCACAATTTCTTAGCAAAATAATGGCATTCAACGGCTTATAATATTCCTCCACAAAAGCGTTCTGCAGATAAGGTAGACAGATTTAGAGTCAGCATTTTATGCTGCATCTAATGGTATGCAGCTTGTACGGATTGGCCACTTCGACTTCCGACCATTCCCTTGTAAGTTGAAGCTAGCCCTACCACATGGTACCCAAAAATCAGCGATAGCTTTCCATATAAGGACGCTATTGAAGGTCAAACGTTCGATACATTTTTTGAGACACCCTATATTAAGCACTCGAGAAATGAAATATGGGAAATTGCAATATTTCGCTGGAATAAAACTTTTTTTTTTTGAAAAGCTTATGGCGCACTTTAAAGCTGCTTCATGATAAACATAGAGAAGCTTAAGATGGAAAGAAGGACGAAATAGATCTCCCAACAACAAATTCGGCGTCACTTGTTGGGACTAAAAACAATCATTTTATGTCAATCTCAAACGTTCGTGCTCAAATCAAAGGACTGACAAAGAAACAAAGTTTCTAAAAGATTCAATGCAATTTTGTGGAACTCATCAGAGATTTCGAATTAAATTGAATATTTGGGATTCATCATGATAGAGTCCTTTTTTGCAAAGTCTTTGACGAAGGACAGAAACAAATTTATATGGAATGTATAAATTTCTGGTTCATGGACTTGTGCATTCAAATTTGCATTCTTTTGTAGCAACGTTGAAGGAATATGTTTATGTGAAATTGTAAACTGACCTGTTCCAATTCGATCGAAGTCAAGTGTCGAAGCGATTTGACTATACGAAAATTAGCTTGTCTAGTGACCGCGCATTTTTGATCATGCCACTTGATCAACATCGTCTAAGGCCTAAGGCATACCCTCACGCGACTTGGCGATTTGCTAGATTTCTACAAATTTATCGTGCGCGCTTCTCGGAAGCATATTTGGGTAGCTTGTGTAAGTTGTTGCAAATGGAGCAAGTTCTGACCAAAGACAGCGCATTAACGACGAATTACGAAGAGTCGCTGTTGTGCCAAATCGCGCAGCGACCGGAATCGCGCGAGGTATGCCTTAGGCCTAAGACAGGCATCACTACCATTGTGAGTTATCAGCTCGGTATGTGATGTAACACGTATGTAGTTTTGTGCCCGTGCGCTTGCACCGGCACAAGACGACATACATGTTTATACCTGAAAGCGCGACTGCCGACGTGCGATGGGGGTGATTCCGCTTTATAAAAAGTATGATGCTCCAGATGAGACAACAGGGTGCGCCACAATCAACGGCGCGCACTTCTGCGAGTACCAAAACGACAGAAGGTGGGCTTGATGACGGATAAAGCATGCATGTTCTTTTCTCATTCCTTCTGATGCAACGATAAAATCTGAATTTTCCCGCTTTACCATTCGAGAAAATCTCAAACTACCATTCGAGAAAATCTCAAACTCTCTTGTCAGTACATGTTTTCTCTGTCGCAGGCACAGTCTACAATTTTAAACATCATCCTTAAGAAAACTTTTTCTCTTCACTTAAAGAAAGCCAAAAGGGAGTTATACCCAAATTCTTGACGGCTTTTAGCCTCTTATCCATAACCGAAAACGCTAAAGTGCTAAGCGTACGCTTTATGGGGAAGCGCTTGGAGGTTCGACTCCTGTTACCTGCAAGCTTTCGCTCAGAACATTCCGCTTTGGTGTGTTTCTGACTATTGGCGTATTTAAATTTCTGTGTAGTATTGCTCAAGCGCATAGCAAAATTTTTCATTATCTTTGTTGACCAACTTTCCGGCGAACTCGCCTTTGCCAGAGTCAGGAACGTCGAAATCAGATGTATTCCATTTTCTTCGGCGCCAACAAAAGTAACAGATGCACAGTCGAATGGACTGTCAATGCGAGAGCACCATCGAAGATCACTGTAATTGATAACCACTCTCGTGACAACACGGAAGCCACAGTGATCAAGTGCTGAAATGACTGCTCTTCAGCTCATTTAAGCCTTTTTATGACCCGCATCACCTGTATTCCCGTTGTTCATCGTGTTGCACGGGCGTGTACCAACAACGATGCCTCCATTTGTCCTTGTCGAGGGCGATTGCTGACCAGCGTTTGCGTATCGCATAGAACACGTGAAACGGCTCGGTCTCATTGGAGGACCTCGTGAACATATCTGACTATCGCGTCGGCGATGTTCCTCGTTCGCGTTTGACATTTATTGGTATCCAGTCTGCTACAGCTCTCGTCCACTAAACGCATACGTGTCCGATCCATCTAATCTTGTTCTGCTTGGCGTATGCGGCAGCGTTCCTGATCTTCGATAGTTGATGTAAGGTGAACTTCGTATTCCTTGCCTCTCTTGCGTGAGTCAATTTACTCCTAGCTTCACCCTTTCAGTAGCACGTTCGATGACGCTCGTGTTCATAATGCTTCCTCATCGTCCATGTCTCTGAAGCGTACGTCAAAGCAGGATCAGTCTTCTTCACTAAGTCCTCGATTGTCTTGTACGCTACTCATGCTGCACGCTTCTTCTGCGCACAAGGAAAGTACTTTCAATGGCCGTGGCCTTTTGATATAACATGCATATCATCTGAAGCAGCTTTGAATGCCGATTCTGAATCCTTTTCTGCGGAGCGCTCTTCTGAAGAGAGTTATGGAAGCCTGAAAATCCTATTTTGGGGGCGATCCTTAAATTAGAGAGCGCTGCTATGTGCGTTGGTGGTGCAGTGATGTCATGGTTAGTTGTTGGCATTGAAAGCGAATGGCCCGTAACATTCTGCACTACGAATGTGAGGTAAAACACTCTAATTCGTCTGCAGACACTAACTGTAATGCCCTATGCAAATGTGACTCAAAGAAAAAATTTTCTGGCAGAACCGCTTGCTTGTTGAGATTTGGTTTTCTCCGCAAAACAACTCATGTACAGAGGTGAAGCGAAATTACAAAGTGAGCGAAACACAGACATTTCTCACAGAGGAAACAGCGTATGAAGAAAACCTCCGCGCAATTCTCGTGCTCGCAAGTACCCAATGAGTTACTAGGGGAACAATGTGGCGTTTCAAATAAATTCAAAATCTTGAAATAATTTCAATGAAACCGGATTCGAACCATCGACCTTTCGCCTTTAATGCCAACAACTAACCATTACACCACTGCACCACCAGCGTACGCAGCAGCGTCCTCAAACTCAAGGAGCGCGCCAAAACAGGATATTCAGGCTTCCATAACTCTCTTCAGAAGAGCGCTCCGCAGAAAAGGAAAGCAGATTTGAAATCAGCGTTCGAAGCTGCTTCAGATATATGCATCTCATATCAAAAGGCCACGGCCATTGAAAGTACTTTCCTTGTCAGTTCCATAGCTACATCGTTCATCCTTTTGATTACTTGATCTAGGTAGGTGTAGCTTGAGCAATTGGTGATGTTCGTCCCGTTGAGCATCAATGGAGCATCGAGCACTTCCGTTTTTCATAAACGTTGTCTTCGTTAGGTTTAGCCGTAGCCCAATCTTTCCACAAACTTCGTCAAACAAGGCCAGCATTTGTTTCGTCAGCTCAGACAATCGCCGGGGACAAGCGGTCCGCAACTCGCTTTTTTCTGCAGGCGGTTAGCAGAATTTTGGGGCGTGGCCAAACCTTCAGCGGGCGGCACTTCCTTTACTGTCTAATGTTCTGCCAGCGGGCAGCAACACAGAATTTTCTGCAGGCGCTCTCAAATAATCTCTTTCACCGAGCGCTGGTCAAACTTTTAGCTGGCTGTCGGACGGTTTTCAAGCAGTTTCGGGCGTACGCCGAGCAAAGATGAGACTCTACATGGCAGAGGTGTCATCGATGGTTTAATTACTCAAGTTTGAGGTACTTTCTCTCAGCGGAAGGTACCTGGGTCCTGCGCGGTCATCCACAAAGGACCGTGCGGCCCTCGAAAATTTTGCATATTCTCGCGGAAAGTCCGCGAGAATGCGGCCACTGCGCAGCAGCTTATCTGTAAGGGAACCGCGAATGTTCTCCAAGCATTCGTCTAAAATTTCGCTGAAATTCTTCCAAATATCTGCAAGCGGACCGTAAGAAATCAGCGAACTATTTTTCCGGTGCCCGCTTGCCCAAAAATCGCATGGCCGCCTGCCCCCGGCGATTATCTGAGAGCATGATGCTTTGTGTTATCAATGTGATGTCACCAGCAACTCAGATAATCGCCGGGGGCAGGCGGCCATGCGAATTTTGAGCAAGAGGGCACCGGAAAAATAGTCTGCTGATTTCTTGCGGCCCGCTTGCAGAAATTTGGAAGAATGTTGATCAATTTTTAGACGGATGCTCGGAGAACTATCGCGGTCTACAGATTTGTTGTGGCCCATTGGCCGCATTCTCGCAGACTTTCCGCGAGAATGCGGCCGATGCACCGCAACTAATCTATAGGAAAACTGAGGGCCGCGCGGTCCTTTGTGGAGGACCGCACAGCCTTCAGGTACTTTCCGCTAAGAGAAAGTACCTCAAACTTGAGCAATCAAACCATCGATGACACCTCTGCAGCATAGAGTTCACATTTGCTCGACGTACGCCCGAAACTGCTTAAAAAGAGTCCGAGTTCCTGCTGAAAGTTTTTCAGCGTTTGCTGCAAGGTTATTTGACGAGCGAACGCAGAAAACTCTGTATTCTGCCCCGCTAGCAGGAAATTCGACAGTAAGGTACCGCCCGCTGAAGTTTTGGCCACGCCCCAAAATTTTGCTGACCTCCTGCAAGAAAACGCGAGTTTGCGGACCGCCTGCCCCCCGCGATTATCCGAAAAAGCGGATTAGCTCCCGACTGTCATTCATTCCCATTTCGTCCCATTCTAACCTCCCCATGACGTTCTCGAGGGCGGCGCTAATAGTATCGCCTCGTTGTAAGCGGTCTTCACCGACGATATCCCTGTAAAATAGGACGATATTGGCTGTGAAATCGTAGCAGAGCTCACAAATCATTTTGATGCACTGAGTGGGAATACTTTGATTACTCAAGGCATTGATGACGCCTTCAGTCTCAACCATAGGTATAGGGGAAGCCGGACCCTATTCATGTAGAGGAGGTCTTAGCTACTCTTGCTCTTAAAGAGTGAAAGCGGAAGTACTGTTAGTTCATAGGTGACGTTCGCTAGAAAGCCGAGGAGGGGGAGGGGGGGGGGGGAGGAGGGCTGATAGCGAGAACATACCATATCAAGGTGCAGACTTTTGAAAGTAGTGAAACTTTTTTGAGCCAGGAAGCGGAATGCCTCAACAAGCTACGCACTGCTCGGAAGCTGAAATCATGAAGAATCGAAGTTATCCGTCGAATTTTTCTAAGTCATCCGATTACTGAGATTTGAATGATTTCATCTGGCCGAAGTGTCAACTAATTTGATGTGCTCACCTTCTGCTCTCCTATCGCAAAAGATGAGATCTACGAGATTGTCGACGGTCTGCTTTTATTAACGAAGACTTTTTCGGGTACATAGATAGGTAATTAGCGGCACCTAGGTCTTCATTGTGCGGAAATCTGCTGTTGAAAATGGACATGTTTTCAGATATAATGCAGCATATCTCTCGGTAGAGTGGGGCTAGAAATGGTCTATGTCGAATCCCCGTTTCCTAAACTTTCGAATGGTGTATAGCTTGTTGGTGTATTCGCCTCCTGGCTTCAACAAGTCCCTGCTCCAGAGCCATAAAAGCCAATACATTGAGGGGCGGGGTGGAGGAAGCAAGCTGATAGTGGACGCCTCCACCAGTTTTCGAAAAGTTTTTCGCCCAACAATCTATATACCATTCGAAAGCTTAGGAAACGGAGATTCGACGTAGACCTCAATTTGTTTTTACCTACTCTACTGAAAGATACACTGCATTTTATCTAAAATTATGTCCATTTTTTAACAGTAGATTTCTGCTCAGTGAAGACCTAACTACCGCTTATTATCTATCTAATTTATGAAGCGTCTTCATTGATAATTATAGACCCTCGATTTCTTCATAGTTTTCATGTTCTTTGCATTAAGTGAGCAGAAAATGAGCACACTAAATTTTCAAATCAATGATAATCAATCAGATAAAATCTTTTATATGTCACGGCTCAGAAGACCTAGAAAAAAGTTAGCGATTTACGTCGACTTCTTATTTTCTGAGTTTTCCAATAGTTGGACATAGATTGTTGGACAACAGCATGGACCAGGTCCAGTAGCATGGACCTGGATAAAGACTTGCATAATTTGGTTTTTTTTCATTGTCTCTCTCAAAAGTAAATGTATCTACCTGGCCACCTATCTAAAAGCTTGACAAGCCTTATAAAGGCTTAATGCTTGAAATTGTGTTCTTGAATTTAAAAAAAACATGGGAAAACGCGCAGCAAACAAGCAACAGCTATTGCAATTTTTGAAAAAAGGTTTAGTGTTTTTATATATTTACAGGGTGGGCAAATGTCTGGGAGTCGACTTTGCAGTGTTGTAAATCACGAAAGTACAGATGATTTCGACTCCAAATTTGTGCCACATAATGCTGCGAGTATCCTCTACAAATCGCACTTTCCTAACTGAAAATGCTTGCCATACGTTAAAAAACTGGATTTATAAAAAAAAAAAAAACGCTTTTGCAGGGCGAGAAAATCAAAAATTCTAGTTTTCATATTTATTTCGTAACTAAAGCCACAGTGAATCTTTCAAAACGCTTTGACAAATATGATGTAGAGGAGGCTTTGCGCTATCAGATCGCAGTAGTTGCGTTTGCCAGAAACTACTCTTTCCAGAATGCAAAACAAATATCACCTGCGAATATCACCTGCGTGCCAGTAGCCATTCGTCTTCAAAATAAATTTGGAAGCTATAGGAGAGCAGCAGGTACTAATTTTAAGCTATATACTCTCCGTGAGTCTTCTATTAGGTTGAACCGAAAGTTCTGTCCCTCCATTTTCAAAAATTCGTAACTTCGCCAGATTTCAACGGATTTGCTTGCTCGTAATTTTATTAGAAAGAATAGATCTTCCGCTTTCAAGCCCTGTTTTGCGGAGCTTCTGTTTCACACTGAGTGCCGAGATAAAAATGGAAAACTAAGACCATGTAAACTTTGACCATTTTAAGTTAGGTCACCAAAAATCTGGAATGCTGCAGAAAAATCTGAAATCGTCAGTACATATGTTTTTTGGCCTACCCTTTGCATCTGTGAAAAGTTTGTGTTGTTTGGACATCTCTGTGAGAAGTTATGAATATCGAGTTTACTATGGATAACGCCAAAATTAATTAATTTGGCAATTTTCGTGAAAATCATAACTTCTCGCAGAAACGTCCAAACAGCGCAAACTCTTCACAATTGCAAAGAGTAGGCCAAAAAACATATGTACTGACGATTTCAGATTTTTCTGCAGCATTCCAGATTTTTGGTGACCTAACTTAAAATGGTCAAACTTTACATGGTCTTAGCTTTCCATTTTTATCTCGGCACTCAGTGCGAAGCAGAAGCTACATAAAACAGCGCTTGAAAGCGGAAGAACTATTCTTTCTAATAAAATTACGAGCAAGCAAATCCGTTGAAATCTGGCGAAGTTACGAATTTTTGAAAATGGAGGGACAGAACTTTCGGTTCAACCTAATATATAAGCACCTATTTGAGTTCGGTCGATGGAACAGTTTCTTAAATTATGATTTTTCGCTCTCGTTCGCGCAATCGCATTCAAATTTCCAGTATGCGAGTACACTTGCCTTTATTCAAAATTCCAAAACCTTTTCCTTAAATATTGCAAAAAAATATCCTCGTAATATGTTGCAGCCAAAAGCTTCTCTATCATACTGCACACTTGCCTATTGAAAAAAAAAAACAGTTACTGTGAGGGCCTGGGACAAATTTAAACACGGCTGCCTGCGTGCCGCGAGAGGCGACTCGCCAAGATTTCGAAGGGCTGCTTTGAAGCCAAACGAGGGAATCTCAAAATTTGAGAGTCGCGCTATATTTGTAAAGGTTCGAATTATACGTGCACCAAACTTTTTATTTCTAGATACTTTCCTTCCCATTTTATGTGGAAAAGTACTAGGCTCCCAGATTTTTGCCCCACCCTGTATTATTTATATTTTCTGAAGCTAATCAACGCCTCTAAGAAGGTACGGTATACAACTACAGTAATTAATCTGTAATCGATATAAATATTGTTTTTCATAGATGCGGTTGTTCCGTTCCATCTACTTCTGTCCGTGTTGGACATATTATCATACAACAAGCATATCCATGCTACAACACAGCAGTGGCCTTCGCTCCGATTAAGCGAGGACTGATGCTCGTGAATCACATATGTTTGCAGTGCTGCGTCATTTGACATGTCAGTAGATAATAATGTAACATTAACGACTCAATAATGCAGTTGCTGGAAAGCTTGCTATACGGAGGCATTCGAGGATCATGTTGGTGTTGGTTAGATACGCTAGAAAATACTTGAGTAACTCCGCGAGCTTCAGTTGAAAAGCCATACAATTTTATTAGTTAGAACCTTTGCATCTGTGATGATTGGCCGCACTTGAAATCGTAAGTCGGAATTGTTTGATGTTAGTGCGGCGCGGGCTCGGCACGAGGTGGCTAGATGAAAATGCAAAAAACGAAGTCCCCCTTGACTTTTGGGTATTTTTACGAAGTCCCCTTTGACCTACACCATATTCCCTAAAAATTCTCTCAAAAACGAAACGATGACTAAAAAAAAACGCCGCCAGTTTTGCGTGTCTTCGTCCACAAAAACGAAACCGCCTTTGCATTTTGTCCCAAAAATGATATCCAGCTTGCTTGTAAGCCACCTGTGCCGAGCCCTGGTCCGGCGGTGGGTGGTTTAGCGTTTTGTAGTGTAGAGTAATGAACAGGTGGGTTAATCATTTTTTAGACAGTCTATAATGTTTTAGCTAATCAGCAGAACGAGACATATCAGACGTAATTCAAACGGTGATATTTTTGAAGTCGTCAACAGAAGATTATGCATATACAGTACAATTTTGTAAAGGCTACAGCATGAGGAAGGCGCAATACCTTTGGGCGAAACATGGCTTTATTAGCCGCAGAGCGCATGAAGCGCAGTATTTGCAACGGTAAAGATACGCGCACCGAGTTCGCGCTCGCTCAATTGAAATGCTTCTGGGCGTTCGTCTTGCAGTAGCCTTTGGCTGCGTTCATACTGATTTCGTAATCCAGGAACAGTCCCAGCACAACGCTCACTTTGAGCGCTGTGCTGGAACTGTTCCCGAACTTCGGGATCAGTATGAACGCAGCCTTTAAGTGATGTCTGGTTATCGCCCTATCAATTTTCCCATGCTCAAACATTCGTGGTTAACTCGCGCGCATAGAAAACTTATGTGGCGATAGAAAGATGCGGGACTTCTCCAAGTGACCGCGATAAAGTCCGGATACTTGCTTTTTGTGGTTTCACTGCCAGAGACAACTTATTTTCCCGCATCCCTGCAGACCGAGTAGAAAACAGGAGCTCGGTGGGTAATCTGTTGGTAACGTAGCGCGATTACCAGGCAGCCGCGCTTATAATTGTCTTCCCCATAATCAGAAATTTGAAATTGCGTCGCTTCATTGATGTAACGACATTTATTTCGCTAGGGCCTTTGTTGTTACAATGCATATGGAATAAGGACAAATCTGAAATATAATTTGGTTTGGATGCTTATCTGGCATGCTGATCACGTACGGTGCATACCCCAGAATTGTTCCAAAAACCATTAACGTGGCTGTCTTTCGATCATTTCAAAGGCAGCGTCCGGGTAAATCTGGGCCTATGGGGATCTCACTTGGAGGGTAGTCTTGGAGCCCTAACTAAAACGCTTTCCAAGCGGCAGCTCAAACGGTGAGCTCATAGCTGAGATATTTGTCTCCAAACTGGACCCCGGGATCGTATTCACATGGATCCATGGCGCGACACATTAGTTTCGCGCGAGGACCACGCGTGTCGCGCCATGAATCCATGCGAATACGATCCTGGGGTCCAGTTTGAAAGCGAATATCTCAACTGTGAGTTGACTATTTGAGCTGCCGCTTGGGCAGTGTCTTAGTTAAGACCCCAGAATTACTTTCCACATCAGAACTCCGTATGTCAAGATTTGCGTGGACGCTGCCTTTGACATGTCAATTTCGAATAAGCGCCTTAAATTTGCTGGAGTCAATGTGTTACTTAGATACTTAGATGGCCCGTCCTCACGTGACGTGCGGGCCCCAGTACAGAAGTTGCCATTGATCCCTGTCCCTCGCTTCGGACATCCAAGATCTTCTTGGTCGTCGTCGGTGGCTGCGTCCACGAGTTCCAGGGGCGAGAATCGTATCCAGCTGATTTCGCTGGTCCATCCGTTCCACGAACACGTCTGCCCATCTTGTCGGTGGTCTTCCTCGAGGACGTTTGGCTTCGCGAGGAATCCACTCAGATGTTCTTAGTGTCCATCTATCGTCCGTTCTTCTCATTATGTGACCGGCCCATCGGTGTTTCGCTTTCGCAACGTATTCCGCTGGGTCACGAAGACGGGACATTCTTCTCATATCCGTGCTGCGAAGTCCGACTAGATGTTGCTTGTGTCGGGTCATCTTCAGAAGACTGCGCTCGAGCGCTCTGTGGGTGGTCCTTAAAGCTTTCGACGTGGCTACGGTGTCGGCCCAAGTCTCAGCTGCGTAGCAGAGCGCTGGGAGAACGGTTGAGTCGAACAGGTGGGCACTGAAGCTCCGGGTCCGTCAGTTGGTCGGTGGCTTCCTTCAGAGGCCCGAAGGCGGCACAGGCTGCTCTTCTTCTCCTGTTAAGTTCTTCCCTCAAGTCGTTCTCCATGTTCATCGAACGTCCGAGATACACGTAAGAAGACGTCTCCATGATAGAGGTGCCTTCCAATTCCATTTCTGCATCTTCGCAAAGGACGTTCTTCATGAACTGAGTCTTCTTCCGATTTATTCGCAGTCCAATCTTCTTCCCTACTTCGTTTAGTTCCTTCAGCATCGCCTCTGCTTCAGTGATACTGCTCGAGAAAAGGACGATTTCATCCGCAAAACGAAGGTTGGATAGGAATCTCCCATCAACTCGTATGCCTCTCTCTTCCCAGTCTAGTGACTTCATCACCCACTGCAAGGCCGCGGTGAACAGCTTCGGCGATATAGTGTCGCCTTGTCGAACCCCCTTCCCAATTGGAATGGTTAGGGGGCGATGGAACAGCTGCATCGTTGTTGTACAGTCCTTGTAGCAGTCGGCTAGTGTCCTCACGTAAGCTGGTTCCACTCCTTGATCGACTAACGCAGACAGGATGGCGTTGGTTTCGACGCTGTCAAAGGCTTTCTCGTAGTCGACGAAGGTTAGGACGAGAGGCAGTCGGTACTCCCGGCAGACTTCTATGACCCTCGAAACCGTCTGGATGTGGTCCATGCAGCTGAATCCTTTGCGAAATCCAGCTTGTTCTTGGGGTTGGGCTTCATCCAGTGTCCTATGCGTGCGAGGATAATCTTCGTGAAGAGCTTGTACAGCACACTCAGCAGGCATATTGGACGGTAATTTCGAAGATCTTCCCGTTCACCCTTTTTAAAAAGAAGGACGGTTCTTGACGTTCTCCACTGGTCGGGAGTCCTCTCCTTCTGAAGGTAAGATGTCAGGTGCGACGCGAGAATCTCGTGTAGACGTTGTCCTCCGGCTCGCAGAAATTCGACGGAAAGATGGTCTGGTCCTGGAGCCGTGGATGTCTTCATGGTCTGAATCGCCGTCCGCACTTCAGCAGGTAGAATTCGTGGTGGTACTTCCCCAGTGGGAACAACGGGCGTCGACACGGGTGTTGATGAGCGGAAGAGGTTCGTATAGAAGTTCTTCGCGATAGATTCCATCTTGTATCGGGAAGAAGTCGGAGTCCCGTCTTCGTTCAATAGTGCAGCCAGCGGTACGTGATATTCACAGAGGTCCCTTCGGCATTTCTTAAGACTTCGTCTTCCTTCGGCTGCTTCCAGTATCTTGGCTTGCCTGTACTTCCTGAGATCCTCCTGCATAGCTGTTCTGCAACTGGCGTTGGCTATCAGTCGCTCGAGATGGGTTGCATTCGGATCCTGCTTCAGAAATCTTTTTCTTTCGAGCAATTCCTTGGTGGTCTTCGAAATACGTTTCAAGTTCTTCTCAGAAGTCACTGAGGCGCACTCTCCACAGGCTCGCAATCCTTTCAGAAGCCGGTCGTAGTCGTACGTTGGGTCCTCCTCGATGGGCCAGTCACATCTTGATATGAGCTCCTCCAGCCTGTTACCGTCATAAACGACTTCCTTCCTTCTCGCGGCACTGTGACAGACTTTCTTTTCCAGCCTTCGGCTGAGTCGTATCTTCGCTCGAAAAAGGCGGTGATCGGAGCCACTGCAGAAGGATGGAACTACTGAGACATCGAGCAAGCTCCACCTTCGGTTGGTGAGAATGTGGTCGATCTCCGCGTGAGTCGTTCCGTTGGGCGATTCCCATGTCCACCGGCGATGTTCTTTCTTCATGAAGATGGAATTTCCATGGAAGAGTCGTGCGGCGGAGAGAAGCCCAGCAAGACGGTTGCCGTTTTCGTTCCGGAGCCCATATCCAAACTTCCCGATCCTATATTCCTTTTCTAGTGGCATCCCGATTTTCGCATTGAAGTCGCCCACAACATACTTGTAGAAGGACTTTTCGTTGCGGACGACCTCCTCCACGTCTTCGTAGAAAGCGTCTAGTTCTGAGTCGTCAGCTGCTGATGTTGGAGAGTAGCAGTTGATGATGCTGATGGTCTTCTGACGTGGAGTGCGTAGTCGTAGGATGGCTAGTCGGGGTGATAGGATCTCGTGCGAATCGACAAGATGGACGATAGATGGGTGGACGACAAAGTCAACGCCTCCCACGTTTCGTGATGGAACCTTCTCACCACGAATGATGAGCGTCCCATCATTCATCTGTCGCACGTCCTTCTTCCTGGACTTCGTTTCCTGCAGAGCGATGATGCGGTACTTGATGTGCTCTGCAGCGTCGAGAAGAGCGTGGAGGTCGGCGTCTGTGGAGACTGTCCTGGCGTTGTAGGTGCAGAGCATGAGGCAGTCTCCGTGGCGTGTCGTCCGGGCACACGTGTCGTTTTTGTCCAATCCAAAAGGCGCCCTGAGGACCCTGACATCAGTCTTGCTACCACCCGGCGCCGTAGGCGGGATCCGATGTGCAGGGTTTCTTTCTATTCTTCTAACTGGTAGAGTAATGAAATTTTTCCCCTACAAGAGTAGACTTACTAGGCCAACTCTTGATTTCCACGGGGCGATCGCTGACCCCGGGCTTGGAGCGGGGAGAACCGCCTAGCGACCTGAAAATTATACGGCGGTGGATCTGGCCTGGCCGGCACTTAGCTAGGCGTCCGGCCGAAACCGGAAACGTCGAACTCCTTCACAGCTTGGGAGGCCCTGCCAGAGTATACACTCGGCTGTGCATCGCAGTTCGACACCCAGTGTCACCCCCACGCCACGATGAGGCGGCCGACCATTGTGGGGGAAGATGTTAGAATGTGTTAGAACGATCGAAAGGCAGCCACGTTGTTGGCTCATATGGGGGCAATTCTGGGGGATGCACGATATATCACCTCCGTTATCTCACAATGATGCTGCACTACATGACTATGTTAGGTATTGGAGGGAATCTTCCCTTGGTTCTGCAGTGAGGCTTCATTTCAACATATGGATAAGATGTTTGTGACCAGCATGTCATATAATCTCCACAGAAAGTTGCAGCTTCTAAGGTTCTTCATTATACCATTCGTTTGTTGTTACCCCACAGAAATCATGTCACGCGGAGTAAAGATCATTCCTGCAATTAACACTTTGAAAAATCCCCTATGCACAGTTCGTGAAATACGAATTTTGCACTCTTGAATGGTGTAATGTGAAATAGTACCATGCATTTCTAACTCATTTTAATCAAGCCCAAATGTCTTTTACACACAGTTTCAAAGTGTTATTGGAAAGTTCTTTCCAACATATGTTGAGGACCGTATCAATACCGTTCAAGTACCATCTTGAACATTCCATCAAATGGCATTCATGAGGCATGATATGTCAAGGGATAGTATCAACTTGGTGAAGTTTTCTTGGAGGCAAAGTCAGAGTGGATCAAGACAAAAGAAATTGCTTTTGAATTTTCTTCTGATTTTTAGTCTTGAAGTTGCTTTAATTCAGTTTTTTCTATATGCCTCAAAGTGCTACTCCTTGTAGCATCAGGCCGTCGCTTTTAGTTGTGCAGCAGCTCTTTGCCTGAACTTAAATCGGTTTTAATTTCGAAGTTTGCGAAAATCAGCCACAGATTGTATTGCTTTCATTTAATCTGTTATAAGCACCTTGCAGAAGACAAGAGCACTTCAGAGTTACTGATTGAAATGTACAGTCAAAATACTCATTTGCGGCTGACAGTTCATATAGAGTTTTTGGTCTGCCTAGGTTTTATGCATGGGTGAAATTATTTCAACTGCTGAATATGTTTACAGGGCTCGGCACGAGCTGGCACCGGGGAAATTTGGAAACGAAGTCCCCTTTGATCTTGAGGTTTTCGTACGAAGTCCCCTTTGATCCTAAACGTGAACGAAAACCCTCAAACGAACTAAACGTCGACTAAAAACGGAAGAAACTGCAAAATCCCTCATCTGAAATAAAACAAATGCAAAAATAGGAAGAACAAGACAAGAATACATAGTGCAAGATTACAAGAACGAGAAATAGGTACTAAATTTGACCGAGTGATGAAATGAAGTTGAAGGAATTCGCGCTGCATATGCTTAGGGCGCGCTCTGTCATTGAAGCAGAATTTTCGACTGCGGAACAGTCCGAAGAATCTTCAGATGACTACAAAAAAACAAAAAACACCTGAAAGAAAACATTATGAATATGTTTCTTCTCTGCATGTAGACTTTTACAGTATAGATACATTTTATGTAAAAAAGTATGTAAACATACCTTCTGCACCCCAGAGAGGTTCCCATGTGAACCAGCGGGCGTACGTGGTGCGACGCTGCCTTTCGCTCTTTTTGACACGTTTCTCCTTTCCTGAGATTTCAACGGAAGTGCCCGAGGTTAACACGTTCAAAAGTGCGAAAGGCAGCGAGATGACGTGGTACCTATGGGAACCTCTCTGGGGCGCAGACGATATGTGAGCAAAAAATCGGTGCCAGCTCAGCTGGCACCCAGCTGGAACGGTGCCAGTTAATTCAGTAAAAAGTTCAGCACAGCTTTCATTCACATATGTTTTCATAAAATTTTGGGCCGTAGTTCAGGTCCCCCAGGCGCATGCACACACCAACTGGTGTCATAAGATGGCATTTTGTTTGTAAACAAGGCTTTTGTTTGTTTGAGACCGAATTCAAATTCCCACGCTTGTTCGCACTGGCATGTCGGCAGCAAACCGACGGCATGCAATTGCCATGCGAGTGGCATTCTAGCAAACAGCGGCAGGCCAACCCGCAAAAACGATATCTGCTTTGCTTTTGCCCTAAAAACGATATCCAGCTGGACCCGGTGCAGCTGTGCAGAGCCGTGTATGTTTAATCTAGCCACAGAAAATTCATACTCAAACGCCTTGTCACTTAGCGCACAAACGTTACTTCGCAAGAGGTGTGCTTGCGGATTGTTCTTTTGAATCGTTTTGTTCTCTGGGTCTATTTAGGTGCTGTGATGTAGTTATACGGTACTGATCGATTTGTTGACATCAAATAACTATTAGGTTGTAACATAAGTCTTGAGACACTCTCGCTTTTTACAGCGATAAGTATTAGGTTGTTGCATAAGTTCCGTCCGATTTGAATTTTTTGAGTTCAAAATGTCATAACTTATTTCAAGGTCAACTTTTTTCCAAGATCTTAGTTTCCTTGTGTTGAGCAATTCCTTGGCTATCAGATACATAATAGAACCTGCGAAAATCCTTGTTAAGGAAGAAGCAAAAACTTAAAAACTTCACTACGTTTTCCTTCAAACTTGTCTTATTTGTCATGGCAATGCTCCCTTATGAGATTTGGTAGGCACCTTATCTAACATTGGACAGATGGAGAAATCATCGTAGATTATTATGCAACTGAAAGAGCCCATAGGGTCTGCGTTGCCGAGAGTATTTTTGACCGAACAAAAAACTAGCCACTTTTTGACCTCGCTTCAGCGCATGTGTGCATGAATATTTATGAGTTACTAGTTGGCAAACCCGGCTCCGCCCGGCCCTGTCAATAACATATTTGTAATCAGCATGCTCGATTACCCCACTGTGCCAACTCCCAGCCCTATAGCTCAAATTTTGCAAAAAATCGATAAAATCGATATCGATCGATGACGAAAAGTACCCTATGACACGCTCCCTGCCCCGAAGTGTACGTGTGCCAAGTTTGGTCCAAATCGGCTCAGAAATAAAAATTCCTATTCCGCACATACGTACAGACAGACAGACAGACATTCAGCTTTATATATAAGATGAAAATTTTACAGTTGACGTGAGCGCCGAAAAGGAATTGGTTGATGGGCCGTACTAGCTCTTTCTTTACCCTAGCACCTCCAACTTTGAAGTCGTCGATTACTTCTATTCGCAGAAAGTTATAGCATGTAAACATCTATACAGAAAATTAATGTTTGACAATAAATTTTACTAGCAAGACGTTTTCTTCATGAAAATGAACTTATGCGTATGCTAGCCTATTACACCCTTATTCCGATTGAAAAACTTGGCCTGAAGGGCGCATTGTGGAGATTTTCTCGCAAGAACATATTTCTAGGGTCAGAGGTACCTCGGCCACTTGGAGATTTTAGGCCTGAAATCTTCTTACACTAAGAAATTCATTGAAATTTGACATGCATTAGAAAGCGCAAGAAAAGCACTATCTAATGATACTAACAATGCCGCATTAGAGATGAAATTCTCTTAGAACAGCTGCTTCAAACATGAGCAGGGTAAAGCGGGGGGTGCGGCACGCCGCACCAGGGGGGTCGTATTGAGGAGTCAAAAGGGGAGGGGGTCGTAGTTGGGTGTTCTAATAACAGCGATAACATGATACTCGTATCATCATGACCAGGGTTGAGCGTGGGGTCAGGCGCGCCCGACCTGGGGGTCGTATTGAAGGTAAGACTGAGGGGGGGGGGGTAGTAATTAAGAAGCGAATTTGTTCAGTTGTGAGATACCACGAAGATGAAGAAGAAATGCGTTAGTCCGGGGGATATTGCAATCATCTGAAGGAACGACGGTCGTATACAGCATTTGCTTGTTTCCACAATCGTAGTTTTAGCCAAAATTCAAGTCCTTATCCCTTACTTTGACATCTCATAAGAACACCAAGGAAGTTTACTGTATAAAACGGGTATCATTTCCGTAAATTGCAAGTCAAATTACCCCTACGAGCTCTAAAAACCATTGCCTATTGAAGTTTCTAGTGTTTCTCAACGTCTAAAAAGCGTGATTTTCAAACATGATTAACTTAGTTTCAAAAGTGAAAAAAGTCAGCTTTTCTATACTCATAACAAAGTAATGTTTTCTATAAGTCTTTGCTACAAATCAGGCTTCATATCGCTTTGAAATAGTGAAGTAAGAAGTGCTGCCAAAACTCCAACCGGCGCGTTTTTCACTTGAGTGCTTCAACTCCTCGGATTAGAACAAGACAGAAACGAGTCGAATCAAACTCAAACACTAACTGTGGAATCTTCAAGGGTTGAGCTCTCGAATCACCTAAAACGTGGGTAGAAAAGCATCTTCGGAAATAAAGTTAATGGGGTCAGGCGCAACCCCTCAAAAGGTCAGGCAGCCAGAGCTTTAGAGGGGTTGCGCCTGACCCCATTAACTTGTCTTCAGTATTTCAAAATCGCCCGTTTTTGAGTATGAATATTGAGAGCAAAGCCCCTTCTTGCTATATTGAAAATTTGAAGCCAAACACTCCCCCGTCTGAAAATTATAGCTTTGAAAAGAGGGCTATCCAGATCAGAAACTTGCCGTCAAGTTGCGTGTGGTTGTGCAATCGCAGAAAGTGAAGCTTAAAGACTTCTAAAAAATGGAATCCTACGGGTGTAGGGCGTTAGGCGACAAACCCGATTTTTTGGACCCCAAATAACTCCCCGTGCAAAACGTTTCCTCCGCCAAAAACAGGGGGGTGGGGGTCGAGGCCGATACATTACTCGACGCCATCAAAAAAATTGCACATGGTTTTGACTTACGGGTTTTACGTTGATGGCGTTTTGCACATTTTGTCGCCTAACGCTTGCCCTCCGAATCCTACAGTGAAAGCTAGTCTTCTTCAAAAAATAACACCCTGAGGACCTGGAGTGAAGGTAAGGGGTCGTTTAGGGGCTTTCACAGGGGGGGGGGGGTCGTTTTTGAAGGACTTGTGCCTGACCTTTCGCTCAACCCTGATCATGACTTATGATAACGGGCTAAGGATGTTTACGTGACTTTGTGTGTGTGTTTGTGTGTCTGTTACGAAATTCGTGGAGCGTGTTCCAGCCAGCGTTCTAAGCCCAAATTTTGTATAGCGCATGCTACCTTCGTGAAAGTCCAACATGCAAAAGCATGAGTAGATTCGTTGAGTGGATCCCTCAGAAATTGCGCGCCAAACGGGTCCACCTGGCTTCTGTACCGCAAAATTCGGTCCGTATCACCACTTTTTGCAGAGTCGTGGATGAGTTTGGTAAGCAAATGCGCAAGCGATGGAGTTTAGCCAGGAAAGTGGTCGAAAGTTTACTACGTAAGAATACGGCGCCAAAACGAATTGGTTGTGTAAATGGTCAATTTTCCAAGGTTCTAGCTAAGCGTTTGAGAAGATTTTCGCACAGAGATGTAGCTCACGGTTATCATTACCTTTATGGCGACTACCAAGTCATGACAAATCCAAAACCTATTCAAATTTGCGTCTGTCTTCTTGCGAAAAGTTTCATCCACGCGAAATCACCGATCTCATGTGAAAAGACTTTCTAAATGAGTGGTTGTTTACATTTTATTCGTGGTAGTCGGCATAGCGCGGTGAGTTCCAGTGCCACGATTTTACGAGAATGAGTAAGGCACATAGATAGTAGAGCCAGTGCGAACCTCTGCGAAGCAGAGGTGACGCACTGGTGTCCATTATAATTAGCATGTAATTAGCCCCTGTAGACCAAGTGTGAGCGAATTCTGAAGATTGAAGATACTAGGCTACCTAAGTGAAATGCTTAAATTCCAACATGGTTAACTTTGTTCCAAAGGTGAAATAGCTATATGTTTTTGCACTCAAGACAAAGCACTACTCCTTCTTTGTCCACTTCAGGAATCTCGCTTCAGAAGACCTCCAAACTATGGAATTAGAAGCCAACCAAAATCTAGTTTTTCCCATTTTTCGCTTTTGTTCGCTGTGCTTTCACCAAATATTGCTCAGAGCTAAGAAGACGAATCAGGCTCAAAACAGTCCTATGGAATCTACAAGGTTTAGCTATCGATTCGTATAAATATTGTTTACTAAAAATGTCTTTTTGATATAATTAATGGGGTGCGGCACCCCCCCCCCCCCTCAAAAGCTGCGGCTGCCGCAGCTTTTAAGGGGGGAGGTGCCGCACCCCATTAACTTACCTTCAAAACGTTCAAACAGCT
The DNA here is from genome assembly GCA_958299035.1 of Cylicocyclus nassatus. Lineage (NCBI taxonomy): Eukaryota > Metazoa > Nematoda > Chromadorea > Rhabditida > Strongylidae > Cylicocyclus > Cylicocyclus nassatus. The sequence continues at coordinate 62,537,407 of CATQJL010000001.1, forward strand.
GCCTTTTTGATGTCAACCTATAGATCCATCCTTCCTCTCTCCGTAGTAGCTGTTTCCCCTCGAACCTTTTTCTTTAGAAGGAGATACATATGGTTTTTGCGAACCATATGCTGGGAAGTGTGGTCAAAAAATATTGGGTTACGGTAGTGCTCGAAAATTGTCAAAACACAAAGCCGCGAGATGCGAGTCTTTGAAATCTGCGAGCTAAAATCTCATCTTTTTTCTCGCTTTTCTCTCTCGCTTGTCCGGAATGTAAGCAGTCGTTTGTCAACTCAGCTCGACTGGAGCGACATCTGCCCGTTCATCAAGTGTGATTTTCTTTGTTTTGATTCTAAAGGGTTACGTGTAGCCATTCCTTACAGGTGTCTGGAGCTTATCTATGTCCATTGTGTGGAAAGACGTACAAGTATGAATACAATCTCTTTTTCCGCTGGCGCAGAACATGTCAATACCTCAATGAACTCGTGAGAGTGGAGGAGCAAAAGGTACTACATAGCTTTTTTCCAGTTTACTTTTTTGTTCAGCAAGTTTTTTCCGCATAAGCACGATCCATGCATACGTTTTACATATTTTTGTTACCTATCGCCTTCATTTATCTCAAATTATCTTTGTTCTTATCTTGACTGGACCGTATTCAAGATTTTCCTCAGGTTAAAACGGTAAATCATTTAGCAATTGCATTTCTCGAGTTCGTGAAAGTGGTAATCCACACTCGAGCAGATAAATCTTGGCAGGATTAGAGTTGCAACTTCTCTCAACTTTTTTACTCGTCTCCCTTTTTTCAAACATATCAAACTACAAGAAAAATAGTTGTAGTTTGATATGTTTGAAAAAAGGGAGACGAGTAAAAAAGTTGAGAGAAGTTGCAACTCTAATCCTGCCAAGATTTATCTGCTCGAGTGTCCTCGAAGAACATACGCTTGTTGTAACATTCCTGGGCGCTTCTTTTGGTGGCGATCATGCAATGGGAAATGCACGAACCTTGATGCAACCTTGTTTGTCAAAAATTTGACAAGTTCAGTTCAGTTAAGCGAGCTCAAAAAGAAGGTTGGTAAATAGTGTTTTGCGCGAGTTGTTATCGGCGCTCTAGAATATCCATGCTAAGTGTTGAACTTCCTTCTGTTGTTTGTTGATTGGTACCATTGGTACCATGGTTTTTGTTTCTAGAGTTTCAACTATCTCGTTCATTCCTGAGCATGCCAACACATGATATTCCTCACACTCCTCAAAAAGGTGTCTACTACTTGTTTGTGAAAGGGTGCAGGTCGTATAGCTTTCATTTCAGGGTGATCCAAAAGTGGCAGCAAAGGCTTTTTCAGAACTTCGACAGACAGAAGCTTTGTCTAAAGAAATCAACAACGAACTTCTTGAGGTCAGGAAATTCTCCACCTTTTATTGCCTTTCATTTTAGAAATTCGATAAATTACTTTCAGTCATTGCCTGCTGCATACGATAATCGATACTTTCTGTGTGAACACCCTCCAGTCACTTTTCAACACTCATAATATTTATCAATCAGAATGCAGCAAGGTGAGTAGACCACGTCTCTGCAGTTCATGAATGAGTTACTTGATTGCAGTTGAACATACAAATCGTTTCACTTGATAGTCTTGGAGAATCTATCAACACATCGCGAGTTCCGCGACCAGAACCTCGTCCAGATACGCCGACTGATAGCGTCGCAGACGTAAGGCCTTCAAAGGTGTTCTTGGTGTTGGTATCGCAACTCTTTATGTATTGTTGAATGGCTTATCTGTTTGCTGCAGATAAGTTCGCACCGTTCCACGCCCTCTCCTGTCCCCGCTCCTCCTCCGGCAACGCCAGCTTCTTTGGCAGATTCCGCTGCAAACCAACCAAATGCGTCTTCTGGTGGCAATCCATTTGAAGAAGATAATGTGGAGGAAGTTTTCGAGAATAAGATCTATCCGGTATGTTGGTTTATCTTAATTTGAAGACATTATGGTTCTTTACGGTTCATCTTTTATCTTTTGTGATTTTATATGGTTTATCTTTTATCAAATATCTAATATTACAAAATTCCACCCCGTTTTATATGTGGTAAAGAGTTAGGCTACTCCTTTTCCAGTAATAAAGATAGTTCAACAAACGGGGTGGAATTTTCTAATATTGGATATTCGATAAGAGATAAACCATATAAAATCACAAAAGATAAAAGATGAACCGTAAAGAACCATAATGTCTTCAAACTCTTCCCTCCAAGAATTTACACAAGCCCAGAGCATACGTTCGGATCAGATGAGGGGGTTTCTCTTACTTCGGATTTTTATAAGGACTATCTTCATCAGAGTCAGACAAGGGATTAAATGTATCTTGATAAGTTGATATTTCTCACATAGACTTCTTTTCCAGTAGGAATAAATCCCTCCCATTAAGCGAGTTCAGTCCCGTGCTTTTTTACATTGCCTATGTTTGTCAAAATTGTTTCTACATTGTAATTGACAGTTATGTGAGAGTATCCGCTTTTTAAAAGTTAGCGGCAGTGCTTCCTCGCGCCGATAAGGAAGAGGAGAAGAATACAAACGAAACTCCGAAAAAGGTCAAGGATCCGACAAACTCATTCGAGGGGGATACAGATGGAGAACAACACGAACAAGTACCCATTGAGGCACCTCCAACAGACCATGCTTCAAAGGTAGTTACTAGGGAAGCTCGTAAGGTTAGCATAGGTTTGTCAGCTCATTCTATGCTTTTTAACCGTTCATTTCTCGCTGATAGGTGCTTTACCTTGTGAGGACAACTCACGAGTACAAAGCGATAGACACTGATGAGTTGTCTTTTGGTCTGGGAGACGATCTGAAGGTATAAAAATATCTAAGTGACTTTTCTTCAGTTACCGGCGCAGCGTCTTGTGTTAGTAAAGCGGTTAGAAGCCAATAGTTCCGTGATTTCCAATATCTAGGTTATCGCAGAATTTTTTCAATGTTTTTGTTGCTTAATATGAGACACTACGTCATAATTTTGTTTTATAGGTTCTGGAGTCGGAACGTGAAGATCAAGTTGATGAGTTGGCAGCTCAGCGAAAAAGCTGACGCACTCGAGGCGTGTTCCCTGAAAATTTCACCAGAAGGCTCGACTAGATGCTTTCGGCGTTGCTTATGGGGTGGAGGGAGGGGGGGGGGGGGGTCGTGCCGAGGTCCGGCCCAAGGGGGGGGGGTCGTATCCGACGGTCGTGTGCCACACCCCCCGCTTTACCCTGAACATGAGGCAAAAAAAATCGGACAGAACTTATGCAAAACCTAATATAAGTTCAAATTTTAAAAATGGGAGTCCAGGACAGCATTCGACAGAGCAAAGCAAACTCTACAAGATGGTGTGCAAAAGTTTGCTCCAACTTCGGTCCACCGTAAGTTTGCATTCAAAATCTGAGTCGTACTAAAGGCTCAAAAATCGCAAAGAACTCATGTCTTTGTTCAGAAATTCCACGAAAGTACAACTTACTCATAGAAATTAGACAGTAAACTGTTTTCACCTACGCAATTGAATACGGCAAGCCCTTAGTTAGAAATATAACCGCGGATTTTCAGTTTTCCACAGGTTCTAATTTCGAAAATTGCCGAATTTAGCTCCCCTCACTCTTTCCATGTTAAAATCAATATTTCATTATTTTCAATATTTCAATATCATTATTTTAAACTAGGGCTTCTAAAAAGCGAAGAGGTTATACTCATTAGGGCTGTACTATACAATCACATGATTGCGAACGGCATCGCTCCGTTTTTGTATGAACATGAAAATTTTCTTTTTTTTCGATTTCTAAATAAGAAAAACATTCAAGAACGGTACATAGAGTGTCTGATGGAGTGTGCAGTCTTTATGAGCAAGTTGGAGATTCGTAGGGTTTTTTTGAACAAAGATGTGTTATTTTGAACAATGATGTTTCGTAACCGACTCTCAAGTCGGTTGGCTTCTGGCCAAGGGGGGCGGAGCCAACTCGTCTTGAGCAAAACAAGGGACGACTGGTCATCCAGGCTTTTGACGCGTATGGAGCGGCCCGCCCGCCCACCCTGGAACACGGGTGACACTCACTTGGATGAAATACGCCAATAGGGTCTACATATCTACATTGAACTTAACATCTGAATGCTGCAACATAGCCTATGATATCGCCCCAGTGCTTTACGAGCGTGTAATTTTCAAGTGTTTTCTCTTGATAGTTTGTTGGCTGATGTTTCTGGACGGGAAAATGAAAACCTCCCCAAACTTGTGCAGTGCAGCACCATTCTCTTGTCTAATTTATTAGCTATCGACTCGGGATTTTCTGAGTCTAGAAAGCTCACTCGGACTCAATCCTTTAGCGGGAACTTTCTATGATGTACGACATGACACCGTTTCTCTTCAGCCTTGTAGGATAAAAGTACTATTTAGCCGATCCGGGCTTTTCATGGTGTCATGAGGAGAGCAATATTTGGGCTCTCTGTTGTATCGCGATATCCTCGTCAATCTCGTTGTAATCAGATCAGTAAGATGAATAAGAAAGGTTCCCTCTCATTACGCAGAGCGATTTACAACTTTATGACCATTGCTGAATTCGGAGGGCTACTTGACTAGTTCATCGTTACTGCAGAATTAGGTTTGAGCTGTGTTTTCCACTCAACTTTCTAAAAGTTCCTCCCGGCATTTACATGTTCCTTTCACTCACCATGATGAAGTGCTTAGGAGGAGCACGGCGGTGTTCGGATGCCACAGTCCTTTTTCGTCTTTTCAACTTCATGACAATTCTTGTCAACTAGAGTAGCTTATTTCTTCTCGAGTTTAGCTGGTCGCAAGGCGTTCCACATCTGGGGCGCACGGCTAGTTTGGTAAGCGCCTCTATATCTCATCTTGGTAAGTTCATTTAGACTAGGTATGTAGCAGGTCCATCTTGGATATAATCTCACCAGTTCTCAGTTTTTCTTCACTATTAGACCCCAGTTGCTCAGCTTGTTGCCCAAATTATATACGCTAATTCAATTGTTGATTTATAGGCGCTTTTCTGTTCCTCTGCTTAGGATTCAGTTACGATGTCGTAAATGGCTGCAGATACGGGCCTAGACCGAATGGCTTCGAGGAGCCTTACTACCGAAACAGTCATTCGTTGTTTTTGCTGTCACCTTGAACGCTCCTCCCAATTTCTTGTAAATGAACTTCATTCAAGATAACATACGTTCCTGTTGCCCTCAGTTCAGGTTATATCTTTCCTCATGGTCTGCATTTGATAGATATTCATGTCGCTTAGCTCTCATATCGCAACGAAACTTGTCTCGTTGTTTTTCAAAGTAATCATGCATCCGCGGATATATCTTTGATGCCCCATGGTGGGCTAGCTAATGAGTCTCTCATATAGAAGCCTCTAAAGTGACATTGCTTTGTGGTATGCTTGAGATGTCAGAATCTTCGTTGAATGGTGCTTGTATTAGTGCAGGACAATCGTCCGTCTTTAATTGGTGCTTCATGTATCATCGTAAATCTTTCCTCGTAACGCATTCACGAATGTATACCCGCTCCGGTCGTGCCAAATCAACCTGCGTCACAGCCCCTGTGTCATACAATCAATTGTTCAAAATGGTATTTATACCAGAGTGTAACGGAGGTATAAATGAACTTTTCGCCATTTTTTGAGTCTTCAGTACGAATCAGATTCAACGCAAATTTACGGGTGGGTTTTCCCCGTTCTTTTTAACTGATTTCCTCAATAACAATCCTTTGCGAAGAGACGTTCACAGAAAGGTTCAAAAATGCTGAACTCGGAGTACCAAAGACATGCTGTAATAGAAAGGTTCACCTTAATGAGCTGAGCATACAATATGGGACAATCGCCTACGTTAATCAAAGCTTTCAAGTAAGCTTATTGCGTCCGAATGCTTCTTGAGTTGCAGATCTTTTCGAGCAAGAAAACAAGAGAGCAAAAAATTGCTCTGAAATTTGGGCAGCGCCTTGGTGTTAAGAACGGCGGGATAGAATGGAACTGACAAATGATGGAATTGAATCAGAAAGCTATTGGTGTCTAAAGTGACACTGCACCTGTAATTGCCGTCATAGCTGAGTAGATGCCATCTTAGCACTTCAACTTCTAAGAAAATTAAATTGATCAGTACCAGTTCTTACACATCTCACGGGATTAGCAAAATCGAATACTGCTTACAGTAATACTTATCGAAAGTATGGAACATAATAATATTGTGTTTTGCAAGATACCATTGACTGGGTCAGGGACCGGGATAGGCGGCATTTTCACAGACTGGATATCGTTTCCGGCTCAAAAAAATAAAGGGGAAGTCGTACTTTGGGGTCAGGGCAGGGCCCGGCACGAGTTCGTTTAGGCTTTGTGAAAACAAAGTCCCCTGACATTCGAAAATTTTACTAAGTCCCCTTTGACTCTTGTTACCCCTCCCCCACCCTCCATTTGTTGGTGGATCCCCGTATACTCACTTAGGGCCGCATGCACTAACCTCCCCGCGGGGAGGGGATCGCAGCTTAAAAGAAAGCTTTATATTTCAAAACTCCAGAAACCTGGATTTCACGTTGTGTACTATCCGTGAGTATTCCTACTACCTTTCACTATGAACATGTTGAAAAGGAGCGAGAAGCTGTACGAACTGCATTTTCCAGCTTTTGTATGATCCCTGATGATCCCCGGCGCTTTTTTTAAAGGCATTTTTCTTTCTCCGAAGTTAACGAATAACCTCCAAAGTTGTGCAGATTATCTAACTCGACAGTGCTGAGCATGTTGCTGATGAGAACAAATGAGTTTATGAAAAGTCGAATTTTTTGGTAAACCTCAAATTTCGACCTGTGGATCATCGAAAATTTCATGACTTCAAAAATCATTTGTTCTTATCAGCAACATGCTTAGCACTGTCGAGTTGGATAATTCGCACAACTTTGGAGGTTATTCGTTAACTTCGGAGAAAGAAAAATGCCTTTAAAGAAAAGCGCCGCGGATCATCAGGGATCATACAAAAGCTGGAAAATGCGGTTTGTACAGCTTCTCGCTCCTTTTCAACATGTTCATAGAGAAGGGTAGTAGGAATACTTACGGATAGGTACACAACGTGAAATCTAGGTATCTGGAGTTTCGAAATATAAAACTTTCTTTTAAGCTGTGATCCCCTCCCCGCGGGGAGATTAGTGCATGCGGCCCTTAGTCCTGAGTAAGACCATCTACCTGCTGCGAGCTGAAATTCTCGCAATTTCAAGTCAAACTCTCAAAGATAAATCACAAAATTCACAGAATTTTGCTTCATAAAGGTGGTCATGGTACATGGTCACAGAACAGGTTAAATAGATCATGAGCAGAAGAAAGGAGGTGGAAAGAAGAATGAAAGAGATCATTAAAATATTGAAAAAAAGCTAGAACTGAAAACAATAGTCAAAGGGAGATGGCGCAGAAGAATTGACGATGGGGCACGATATCTAATAAGGCGCTTTTCGAAAGAAATGGGATAAAAATGGCGGACAAAAGGCGATATGAAAGTCTCTATGCTCAGGGATAAACTCTTGACCGGGGCATCCGTCCATGCTAAAAAGATCCGGAACTTATGTGAAGTGACGGAAATATATGCTTCAGACGATCTCAAATCGTCTGGTGGCCGTCTGGAGATGGATTAATTTTGGAAAAGGTATTACTTCACATAAAGTTGTCAAGGATTTTTACGTAATTCTTCCGCAAATAATTTTCTATGTATAGGATTCAATTTTGGTGTCATTTAAATCTATGTGCGCTGTAAAAAAGCAATTTGTTTATTTAAGCTTTGCTTTTAAATACCGCGCATTTTTCGCCGACATGATAGAGCATGTCAGTCGTCTGATAACCTGTTGCGTTTGACTAAATGGCACTCATCCTTGCTGCTCGGCCCCGAACTCCGCATGAACGATATCCCCTTTGCTTTCTGCCCCCAAAAACGAAGTCCAGTTTGCTTCCAGACGATCTGTGCCGGGCCCTGGGTCCGGAGCTAAGCACGCAAAAGTTTGTTAGATATTGCTGACAAAGATACGCAAGAAGACTTTTTTGAAAATTCTGGACATCTTTCAATTTTTGTTAGAGCGTTAATGAATCTATGAGTTATTATATCGAAGTGAATGATATTGTGGTTGATTGAAAATTTTGCAGCATGATGCTCTGAAAATACTCGATCTGGTAGTATACAAAAAGAAAGGGGCTTGCTGCCACCTTTCGGCGTTTGATATGACGTTCATGTGGGAAAGTGAATTAGGAACTTGATGTAAGCTCTTGCGAGACGGTATATAAAAGGGTGATCCAGATTTTCTGGTGTTCTCCTTATTAGTTTCATCAAAAAAAATCGGAAGATTTGATTTGAATACTTTTAGTGCTTCTCTCAAATCAATTCTAAACAGCTTAGAAAGTTGCCTTCCTCGAAATTCTTATTGACTGCTCAAGTTTTTGTTTCTCTCATGTCCGTTTCGAAATGTTTTGTCATGACAACGGGATGAGTTGTACAAAATCATGAAATTTTTTAGCACATTACTCAAGATTCGCTACAAGGGATTCGAGATTTGTAGCATTTGAGTCTTGTTTATACCTACTTCTTCGTAGCGCTCTGTATGATAACAAGAAATGCTACCTAACTTAGGTCGGTCTTTTGGCAAGGTACATATATATTCTGAATCAGCTTCAAACGCCGATACCAAATATGCTAGTCTTAGCTGCCGACCACTATTCCTATGTGAGTTATGGGTTTTTCCTGCGCAAAATTGGCATACTCATGGACTCACTGGCATCACGGCATTATCACCTAAAAATGCTAGTACACTTGCGTTTTGCTTCTTTTCAATGAGAAAAGATTGGATTTGTGTTATCTTGATATCTCAGCACCTTTTTCTTGCAAATTTTTATCTGGAGGCAGTCTTCCCATGCTCAGTAGTATGCCAATTTTGCGCAGAAAAAAACCCATAACTCGCTTCAGAATGGTCTCGGCAGCTAGGAGTGGCATATTTAAAGTCAGCGTTCAAAGCTGATTCAGAATATATATGTCCTTGCCAAAAGGCCGGGCTTAGTTAAGTAGCTTTGCTCATAAGTTCCACGCTTTCGAATATGAGAAACTAAAATTTGAAGTCCTTTTTTAATTCTTTTTTGCCTCAATTCCGTGAGAATAAACCATGCTGATTTCAAAAAATATGCGCAACAATTGCGAAGCTTACTGCTATAAGATTCTCTCTAAAGCGAATTTTGCAAAAGTTCCGAGACGAGGAATTTAACAATAAACTTATTTTATTATGCTCTTCAACGTCGTATAGAATTTGTGGCAAGAATCAATTGCTACAATTTTGCTTTGCACAGAAATGGTAGACATAGCACATTGAGTGGTAGAAAAACGGTGAGATTTGCCAGCTTTTTGGAGGCAAAAAATTTGAAAAGTCTCGAGAAAGACAATTTTCCGCTCTTTCAAAAAAAAAACCCCAAAAAAAGTGATCGCTTTCGATTTTTTGCGGTATCTCCTCGTAAAAAAATTCCCGTTAAATTGTAAAATTTTGGTTTTTTGACACGGCTCTCTATCATTAGCTACGCAATGAGTAAAGTTTGCGCTTCGCTACTACCTTTGAGAGTAGGTTATGCTTTCTTAAAATAGAGTTTCTAAAAAAAATTCAAGGCATTTTTTCGGATTATACAAAATTTTTCGTAATAATTATAGATAAACAAAAGTTGTATTGCAAAGCTAAAGATTTGCTCTTTGCAACAGTCCTAATTGCTTTTGAAAAGATGGTTTGGGAAAAGAAGTAGGGCTTTTTGAAGATGAATTTCAAAAAACATGCATTATTATGAATCAACCTAATATTAGGTTGTTGGAATACTGTTACATTTTTTTTAAATTCTGAAAAATTCCAAAAACCCTCTAGAACCTTCAGAGTTGCTCCATAGGTAGGACACGACAGGGCGTACACAACAGTGTGACTGATGCCTCAAATGCACAAACAGCTGGCAAGTTCACGACAACTTTGTAAGCACACTACTGTCATTCTTTCTGTGATTTTTTTCTGCGTTTAATTATGTTTTTACTTTTCTACAATGTTTTTGAACACCTTTTTGCACTGTCATTCCTACGGCGTCACTCTAGTGCTGCTAGCATGTCAGAACGAGGGTGAAAGTGAATCAAAAAGAATTTTCATCGAGAATTTTTCTTTTTATGTGCAGCGTGTAGGATCCGATAAGAAAATGTCGCAAATGATTTTTGTAAATTTCACAAAATTGTATTACATGTTGAAATGCGAATGTGCGCTGACTTGACGCAACATATAGCTCATGTGATCGTGCGGGGTCATGACTGTGCCATCCTCCTATAGTCGCTAAAAAGTGCGGGTCATACCCTGCCCGAATACCACATCACGGTCTCTCCCTGACCACCGCGAAGAATGCCAGCCCGCCGACAAGAATGTTCAAAACATACTCCCATCGATAAAGTGGGCTTTTTGTGCGCGTACCGCGAACCTGTGGTACCGACGGGTAGACCTTTGCACGCAGAGCCCGACACAGATCGTCTGGCAGCAGGCTGAACTTCGTTTTTGAGACACATAGCAAAGAGATGTTGCTTTTACAGATTGTGTACACGCATTACTAGCGAATTTTCAAAAAAAATTGCACATACAGTATGCAAGACAATTCAATAACTTTCTGAAGTGCCAAAAGCGACCACTGAGTCAGGCACAAGCTTTGAAGACAGGTTATCACATGATGGACGTGCTCCATCGTGTTGTTTTGCGAAATGCGCGAGCAATTTGTAAGCAAAGCCAAAACTGACAAATTGCTTGTTTACTGCGTACAGACAAGCATATGACACCGAATTCGAACTGCAGGCATAGAATATTAATATAGGAGAATTACTGAAGAGTTTTGAAAACTTTTGTGGAGCAATACCTTTTCCAAAGTCGTCTCCAGAAGGCCACCAGACGATCTGAGATCGTTTGGAGTATATATTTTTGGAAGTTCACATAAATTGTGATTTTCCTATCATGGACGGATTCCCCGGTCAAAAATCTATCCCTGAACATGAAGACATTTTCATTCATTGCCTTTTCTCTTTCTTCATAAATCTTTCTTAGATGTAGCACTCCAGTGATATACTCTTGTGCAGCGTAGTATCGCGCCACTTTGGATTTTCACTCTTATCTCATGTTTTTTCTTTCAGACTGATAACTTTTCTTGTTCCCATCTTCTCCTAAGTTAGTAAGTCGGGATTTCGTAAAACTTCTGAAATTCAGAGAAGACTTCGTTTTCAGGAATCCTAGAAACGGGCTCGTGTCAGCCTTGTTTGCACCCCTTAAACGCTCCTTGAACATAGAACTTCTAAAACTTTCTTAGATTTTTTAAAAAGTTGAGCTAAAAGTGTAGCAGTTTACTCGGCAACCTAAGATTTAATCCCGAAAAGTCAAGTTCTCCATTAAGGACGAGACTAGGGCAAAAGGTGCTTTGAGAAACTAGCTTTGCTTCATAAGTTTGCCTAGTTGAAAGTTGCAAAAAGTACATTGCAATCTGCATTTACAAGCTACACGCTGGTGATATGGCTATTAAGAAGAATTACCGTGTATGACTTTGATCTTCTCTTACACCTCAGTGCGCAATATCTACTAGGTTGATGCATAATGCCTGCACCAAAATAGGTACAGACCGCAAAATCCGGAATAATCCTATATCCCAAATAGGATTCGATATATCATTGCTCTACAAGATAGTGCTTAAACTTTTGCAGCAGCTTTGTTCCAAGCGAAGATAAGCTAAAAAAGGAAAAGATCCATGCGCCCCAAAAAACCAATAAAAAAATTGGAAGTCCGCTCAGAAAAAATTCTTCAAAATTTCTAACTTGCACATGCATTGTCATTTCGTATAAGACATCTCTCTATGCAGTTGCTGTGATTTTCTCTCAGCTAGAAATTGTGAAAACGAACTTTTCATGTTTTTGCGAGATTAGTAATGAGATGTTCTAGCACTAACAGTTGTATAGTACATGCCATTATCAGTAAAACTTTACATTTTCAGTCTTCTAGAGGAACTAGTTCACGAGAAATGTCGAATTTAGATCTCTTTATCCAAATTTCTCTTGCCTAGTTGCTTAAAATTCGATATTTCTGGTAAACCAGCTGCTTTAGAAAGCTGAAAATTCACACTCAGTCTTTAAGGTCCTGTAGTACATAACTGTCAGTGCTAGAACATCTCAGCATTGTTTTGGAAAAAACACGAAAAACTTCGTTCTCACAATTTCTAACTGAGAGAAAAATACAGAAAAATACAGCAATTGCACAGGGTAATATCTAATACGAAATGACAATGCATGAGCAAGTTAGAAATTTTGAAAGATTTCTCTGACAGACTTCCAATTTTTTCTTGGTTTTTTGGGGCGCTCGGATCTTTTTTATTTTTGGCTCCATTCGCTTGGATCAAAGCTGCTGCAAAACTTTACGTACTATCTTGTAGAGCTAGGTTTGCTCTAAACGTTATACGAAAACTATTTGGGATATAGGATTATTCCGGATATTGTGGCCTGTACCTATTTTGGTGCAGGAATTATGCACCAACCTAATATGTCCAGTCAAACTGGAAAACGAGAAAAAACTTGGGAAAATTAATTTGCTCTTCTTCTTCTCAACATAACGAAAAGATCTTTTGCGAGCTTAATCTATTTTGAATAAATTTCTAAAGCATCATAGTTTTTATCGAAAATACCTACAGAACTTTCGCGACACACATAATGTGAGAAGGAGAGAAGGTCCACCTCTTTACCGCCATGTATATCACGAACACTGTGATAGTAAACCCTACATGCAAAGCAGTGGCGTACCCAGGATTCCGGCTCGGAGGGGGGGGGGTGACAAAAATATTTTCTGATGAAAGTGCGTGGCGTTAGCCACGCACCGAGAAAAAGTTTTTGGTATGCTCAAAATTTCCGCGGGGCCATAACCACAAAATTTTAGAAAAAGGGAGCGTGGCGTCAGCCACGCCTCTGAAAAAAATTTTTTTATAAAGCTAAATTGAATATTTAAAGAATTTTAAAAATTATTTTAGTTATTTACAAGTATAAACAAGTCACTTGCACATTTTTATAACCCATATCAAATTCCGGCTCAAAAGCCACCTATTATTAGATAACGCGCAGGAATTCAGATTGCAATTTTCGCATCAGCAAATAAATAACGCTAAAATATGAGGCTCGTTCATAATGCGGAGGCAATGATAAACTCACCAAATTCGGTGTGTAAGTAAGTATTAGAGGCACAAACAATGTTCGAAAAATTATGAGAATATTATGTATCTAAGGATTGTTAAGTGTTTTTCCAAATTAGGTTGCTCCCACGCAACCCAGGAGCAGCCTGGAGTTGTTATCTGTTACTGTCACATGATATCCAAGATTTTTTTTCACATAAATCTTGTCTATGTCAAAATGTTACACTTAGCAACAAATTGATCTTAAGCCACCAGGGCATCTCTCTGATACAGCGCAAACATGTTTTGCATCGCATGCAAATGGCTGAATGGCGCGCTTCAATCACATATCAGGTACCAAGAGTACGGTTTTGTACGCATTTCGTTTTTGCGAATGCCTTGCGCGAATCTCTATTTTCGCCTTGCTTTTGTTATCTTATAGCTTCCTACTTATATCTTGCAATTTTTGCAGAGGCTGTCCAAATTTGAAGGCCTTCGAGCTACAAAATAATACTATCAGAAATTTGACGGATGTTTTGGCTGGTCACTGATTTAGTGACATTGCTTTCGTGATTCTGATAAGGGAGGTCCGTTTGGTCGGAGTAGCCTTTTCCCATGAAATTGATACGACTGTAAAGAGCCTCGAACGCTGATTCCAAATCTATCTTTGCTATCTGCTGGGCGTCTCTGGATGTCGAGCTATGAGCGTTTTTTGGGTTAAAAAATTGAATGCATAATTGGCACAAAATTTGTCAGAATTGCTCAAACGATCCAAATCTTAATTATCAGGGCACTCCATTTGGACAATACCTTTTGTCTAAACCACTCGTACTTAACATTGCTCTATTTGAACGCTGAGAAGACCGTAAAATTTGGTTTTACCTAGAATTTGCCTTCATTTTTCGCATCAGGAAACTATTTGTTACGGCATGTAGAGGCGCTCGGCAGATAATGACGTCAAATTTGGAATCACCGTTCAATGCTCCTCAGAGAAGACTTATCTGGAAAGGCCACTTCGACTAATGGACCTTTCTTGTGAGTAATTTCGGGATCTTAGGTTTCTAGAGGTTTTTTTTACTCCAGAGGATCTTGATGGCATCTGAACTTAAGCTGGGTTACCTTTTATTCCAATTGCAATTTTTGGCGGTCTAACGACAGGAAGGTTGGGTATAAAATTGAAAGCCACAAAGTTGATCGCTTCATTTAAAAGAAATTTTATGCACGAAAACTTTTTTTTTCTCGGAATTGACGAGGGCTGCGCAAAGTTGATAAATAATGTATTGTTACCACTGATCTGCAGGTCTGGTTTTGGCATCGAATTTTAATTGTTCTCGCAGCATTTATATTAGGTCGTTCCGAAAGTAATGTCGTTTTTTTCAAACGTACGTCGCATCTCGGGGAACAAAGATATGAGAGATTCTGGCAGCGTTTGATGCAGCATTTCATTCTCTTTCTAACAGTTATAAAATCACTGCACAAAATTCAATAACCTCTCAAAAATTGCCAAAATCTGCGACCCATGCTTTTTGAAAAGGCCAAGTTTCAAAATTTTTCTAAATTTTAACAACAACCCTCGGAAGGAGACCATGTAATAGGCGGATAGGCCAAACCCTACAGGAAACAGCACAGTTTTCTACTTTTCAGAGCTCGTCATAATTATTGTATAGAGTTTTTACTGGAACAACCGAATTTTGGCAGGCTCGTCTCAGACACAAATGATCAAACACGGATAAATCTTCGGGTTTTGAAACTTGCAAAAATGGTTTATGATTTGACACTAATTTTACAAACCAACTGAGCTTTTACCGCTTCAGATTAGCAACTTTCGCAAATTCCGGGAACACCTGGGGCGCCTTGGAAAACCTGAATTATGATGATTTCGTCCCGGAAAACTTGATGAATCGGAAACAGAAAACAACTGCTAGAAAGAGGAGGAAAAGCTGCGTCGAATGACACTCGAATTGCTTGCCGGTTATTGTTCTGTGAGGTTTGAGATGATCAAATATGGAATTTGATGTCATTGAAAAATTGATTCCAGAAACTCTAAGTAGCAAGCTAGGGAAAAGAAAAAAATTATTCTGTGTCCTATAGAGTTTTCTCTATCTACCTGTCACTCGCACTTCTTCGAAGAATAGGTACAAAAATATAGAAAAATAGCCGAACTTGACCATGACAAAAGGCACGACTCGGAGGTTTTGGTAATTTTTTGAGAGTTCATTGAATATTATGCATGATGTTACAATCATTAGAAAGGGGATAAAATGCTGCATCGAATGCTACTAAGTTCTCTTGAAGATCTTGATTTCATGAAATGTGGCGTTTATTCAAAGAAAACGACATTACTTCCGGAACGACCTAATAGTTAGCTGTCTTATTTACCCCCAACCTCCTTGTTTACGCGCAATGAGAGTCCCAGAACAAAGACCGGACTGATAGCTGCAAGTTGAAGAACGATCGCTGGTAACGAGGCTGGCGCTGATTAGAAGTTTGCAAAAAGAGAATGTAAAAGCATGACATGACATTTTTGACCCTCGTTATAGGTGCTCGTATAGGCTCAAGTTGTAATTTTTTTCCATGCATTATGTGGTTCTTCAGACGACGAATTTGCATGATAAGAACGCTATGACAGAAGTGATTCATAGTCTTTAAATACGGGTATGTGTTAACGAGGATCAAAAACAAAGCTATGTGAAGGTTGGTTATCTTACGTATGACCGATCTTACCAATTCAAATAAGGATGAACTTTGCAGCATCATATGTTATTGTATTAGGTTGGCACATAAGTAATGCAACTTTTCATATAACTTTTGTCTCTTTGAACTAGAGCATTTATTTTTTGGCAATATAAGAATATGATGTAAGCTTCTAATGCACACATTTTTGCCGAATTTTACCATCTTATGCAAGGATTACGGTAGGTTTACGGTATCTATGAGGAAAATTTTAGAATGCATCGGATTTTGCTGAAACTTGACCTATAGGACTTATTCGACATGCTGATCACAAAAATAAGATTCGTTTCGCATGAAAAGCCTCGTTCGTGAGATAAAAAATGGATGTTTTAGCGACAAATGAATATTATATTCGTGTTCATCGTATAGAGTTATCCTACACTGCAAAGTTATAGCGAATTCTGACTTTTCGTAGCTTCGTTATTGACAAGTTGCCTTCAAAACTTGACGCATTTGACTTGTTCAATTTCAAAAGCTCCCCATCATGATTTGTGTTTAAATTTCATTTCTTTTTTACTGATTCCAATATGTCCACTTCTAGCTACATGCTGCCTATATTTACTTTTTGATATGTTTAATTCAGGTTTTGTAGGGCTTCATGTTTGCCAAAATACCGTGAAACCTCAGTTTTCAGCAGTCTTCAAAGATGCTTAGATTTTCTGTACAACGTTATCAAAAATCAAATGGTTTGCGCAGACTTGCAGCTTACATCACGGTCTACATGATGTCACAAAATGAGATTGCTGCATAAATTAAGAGAAAGGTTACGGGAAAAGTTGCAAAACTTATGTGCCAAACTAATAGTATCGCATTCATTTCTTGCATATCTTTGCAGTTGGCTAATGTCTCGCTTGTTTGTGTCTCTCTTAATTAAGAAGCGCTTTTGTTTTGTGTGGATATTTGGTGTTAGAAGTATTTCTTTTAGCTATAATGTAGACTCTTCAGCTTGGACTATTCGACTTACGATGGAGTAAAAAAATGAAACTGCGAAGATTAAAACGAAAAACAAGAGCGACATAACCATCTAAAGTCTCAGCTCGGTCAGCTTGTCTAGCTATACTTTTTTTCCATGAAGGGTTCATAGACTTCAGAATTTTCCCTTTTTCCTACAAGTGAGCTCCTCATAGTGTGGTTTCCAACGGGACGCATTGGGGGAGAGGAGGGAGGACGAACTTAATGAACTTAACTTGTTGATTTAATGAACAAAGACGTCGTCGGCATTTCTATGGATTCTCACTGTATTGAAAGGTATGGCTATAACATTCGAAGTAAAATTAAACTCTCGCAAGTTTTGGAAAAATTTGCTTTGATCTATTTTTAAAGAATTTATATTTTGTGTTTTGACTTTAGGTTTGCGCTGCTGCATGACTACCATGACTGCGAACGGAAGAAACCTCAACTACTCCGGTTGGTTTTTTTTTAACTCACTTGATACTACCTTTTCAGCTTCTACCGAAGGTGCGTCAAGCTTTAGCCTTCAAAATATTAATGCGTCAGAAACGTATTCTTTTCTGCTATATTCTGCTTTTCCCCACAGGCTCCACCACAGCGCAGCGCGTCGGATTCTGTCATACCTCCTCTGTGTTTTCTGCCCTACAGCTTTATCTCCTGTTATGCTTGTACTCTCTATCTACCGCTCATGGAACGCAGAGTTTCACGTTTCTACAATAACGATGACCCTGACGTTGCACTAATGTTCACTTTCCGCGCAATCTCTTTCCATTCACAGCAATAATTCATCGATCACGTTGATGGGGAACAAAATGAGAGAATGGCGGTGAGCACCGCTTACTATTGAACTGCACTGTAAAGGTAGAAGTTCTTGCACTTCATGGCTAAGGAGAATCATAAGAATTGGAGGAACTTTGCCGAACCTTGAAGCGTTAGGTTCATAGCACCAACATTCAAACTGCATCAAAGGCGACGCAAAGCCTCGAGAAGCATGCCAAGCGGTGAAAATGAGACAGAGACTGAAACACAGATTATATTTAGATTAATTTTTTATTTTGTCGACATGGCCTTTGTCCCAGGGTCAAACGTGTTGATGCGATTCTAGGCCCTCTTTTACGATCCCCCCCCTTGAAGTACGTAAGATTTCCCCCCCCCCCCCCCCACATACCCCCTGCCCTCGCAACCAAGACAAAGACAGATAGTAAAGACATAAGCTTTCGCCGAGTGTGAGAGACCTCAATGAGGCTTTGAAAGCAGAATTTCTAGGCCAATGGGTACATCCAACATCTTTAGCATAAACACATACCTACAATAATGTTTAAGTTTCCTCAAGTTTTTTTTGAATTTTCAGGAATACTTCAGGCCAGCAAATTCGGTTCCCGCATGCGACACCAATTTTTGCATAGCGAAAAAATGACATTTTTGAACCACAAAAACCCTAGAAATTTGACTAAAAAGCTTATTTCCTACCTGCACACATTTTCTTGTGAAAAAAACCGTATTAGCGCCGTCCAGAACGATGTCAAAATCGTGCATGAGCACGGTACTTTGAAATTCGTAACCAAAAGGGGAAGGTTGAGAAGCTGCAATGAGCAGTTGTAGTATAGTGCCCAAGTCGCAGCCACACAGGAGCAGTAAGCTCGAAAAAATTTAGATGTGATACTAGAAGCCAAAACCTGGGATTTTTGAGCTTAAAGTTCCTTAACTCACTAGAGATGCAACGAAACAGCTCGAAATTTTTATGAAAGAAAGTAGGACGATAGCGTCATAATACAGCAAAATTGCAGCAAACAGGCCTCCATAGCGGCGAAAAATTTAGATGCGACAAAGATAGGACCCCCACCCTTCTTTCATTTTTTGTTGCCATAAATGGCTGGAACCCCCTCAATGAACGTAGAATGACAGTGCGCGTAAAAAACACGTATTCAGAAAAGTATTTGTGCAGCAATGGTGTTCCGCAGGAAGGAATCCTTTTACCCCTTTTGTTTTTACTTTATACAGCCGACCTACCCTCTTCATCGGAACCGATCCAAACATACACGTGCAGATTTTTGCCGATGATCTTAAGATATACGCTTGCTATGGAAAAAAGGAAAGAGAGGAAGCCTACGAAGCCCTTTCTATCATGGTAAGAGTGAATTTATGGTCTGAGATGTGGGATCTGCCCTTGAATCTTTCAAGATGCTTTGTCATGCACTTGGGCGACACCAGTACTCACTTCAGATCATATATCTGTGGTGGTACTGAGCTTGAGTATCGAAGCGTCGTGAAAGATTTGGGCGTTTTGACGATGCTCTTAAATTTACTACACTTTGATTCAGTCGTCACCAAGTCGCTGGCATCACTGTTTGTGCTTCCACGTAGCATCCACGGTAATGAACGTGGACATTTTGTGCGTTTATACAAAACATATGTCTTACCTCATTTAGTTTATGCTTCACCTGTTTGGAGTCCTTATTTGAAAAAGCATGTGGTGAAGCTCGAAAAGTTCAAAAATTTTAGAGGATAGTTTTTTACAGATGTTTCCCTGACCCTGAATACCCTCGTATATTACCGTCCTACGGTGCTCGACTTGCAGTTTTAAAGCTGCGTAGTTTGAAGTATAGACGTGTTGTTAGCGACTTAGTGTTCTGTTTTCGTATCCTAAAATTAGAAACGAAGTTACGAGCCAGTAAATACTGGATCTTCAGGCCTAGTGGAGAGCGTACAGGTCGGTTCAATTTGCATTACAGGAAGCTAGGTAAAAAATGCTTTTTGCAAACTTTCAAATCATATTTCTGCCAAACCACAAGATGGTTAAGCCTTTTACCTAAAGAAATTATTTCTAGTAAAAACGCATCCTATTTTCGTAAGAAATTAGGCTGTATTAATGTACTGGAATGTTCGCATAGAACTTTTAGGTTGAGTCTCTGATCGTTCTCTTCTACCATTGATTCTTGCCAGCTGTGTTCTTAACGTTAGCGACAGTGGTTCATCGAGTCTTGCTCTTCGAGCGCTGATCGAAATTCTCCATCGCCGCATTTTTTCTCGTTCCGAGACTACCAAACGCTTTTTCATGTTTTTCTGGTTTTTTTCCATCTTATTGATGTTATACTAACTTCATTGACGTTGTTATGTTGCTGTTTACTAATAAAGTGGCGCGCCTAGGAGCCTATTAGATAAATAAATAAACAAATATAGAATTGCAAAAAAAGTATTCTGCAAAGGACAAGTAAATTGTATGGGCTCTTGAAAGACATTACAAAAAGTTCAAAAAGTTATCGATGGTCATCGCTGGTAGAGATGAGCGCTTTCGTCGAGTGTGTGAGACTTCAGTGATGCTTCGGAACCAGGATTTCTAGGCCAATTGGTACATTTAACATTCTTGTCACACATACATGCCTAGAGTTTGAGCTTCCGAAAGTGCCTTTTGAATCTTCGGTCATACCTGTAGCCAGCAATCCGATCTCCGTCTGCGACACCTTATTTGCAGGGAGAAACATGCTGTTTTTGAAGAGTAGAGAATGTTTGCGACTGAGAAGCTTATTTCCTACATTCCACACTTTTTCTTATTCAAACCACCCTCTCTTACGACCCCCCCCCCCCCACCCCCGGTGCCCCCTTTACGATCCCCCGTTGTGACAGTCGCATCACACGCTTGACCCTGCTTGGTCCAATAAAACTTGAGCAAACGCACAGCGGATCTAATTTGCGCTTGATACTCGCATAATTTCTAAGGGTGCACTGCTTTCGCTGGAACAGGACTTCACTTGTTGTAGATAATCTCTAATTATTTCTAATGTGGTTTTTTTTCGTTGGAATAAAGAGTTCTAAGCTGTGTTCTCGGAAATTCACAACCATTTAAAGGCAGATAAAATGCGGGACAGATAGATGCATTGTGATATAGAAGCTTGCCGACAACTACCGACTGGTACGGCACGGCATATTTTGCCTGGGCCACTCAAATGGTATGCTTTATGAAATGACCTTTCCAAAAGCATTTGCGTAGTTACCCATTCGACTTTGCTCGTTTTAAGTATGATGTGCGTTTGCTTGCACATTGGGCTCGCCACTTCTCAGTATCCAACAAGAAGTCGTAAAAACTTTTCGTAAAAAAGTCGTAAAAAATGAATTTGTTTTCAAAAACCCAGGATGCCACTTTCTGGCGGGTCCTGGACTGGTTTAAAGCTTGACAACTAGGTTAGACCTTATTTTTTACTCGCATAATTTTTCCTTTTTCCTACACTTTTTGTGCGCCCACAATTTGTTTGTTTGCGAAAAGACCCTGTATCATTTTTCCCCTTATGTGTTTGAGCATTATATCAATTATATTAATTTGTCCGGAAATTAATGCAGGTTTCTGCAAATACATTTTCAATAGGATCGTTCTTCCGTATATGTGCATCTTTCGACCAACTTCGCATAGTATAAGAAACCTCTCTTCATGCTCTCCCTTATATGTATTACTTCTACAATCATCTTCGTTTCTTCAAAATCTGCAACCATCCGAAGATGAAGCTTTGGATCACAAAATTTACCTTTTGCACTATTTTGGCTTGAACTTATTTGGTAAGAAGGGTATTTCTATGATAATATAGCTGAAGCAAGATATTGAGTGAGCCTACAAAATAAATAGTAGCACTTCCTTGAAACTATTGTGATAGCAGAGAAATTGAGGCTTTATTATGAATAATTGTCGCGGCGAGTCCATGGCGTAGAAAACGTTTTTAAAGAAAGCAACCGTGAAAGTCTCTCCTCGTGCTTGAAGAGTGAGGTCAGTGCTGTCAGATATCATTTTAACTGGTACCTCTCAGGCTTTATTTTTGTTGAGTTAATAAAGAAATCAAAATTGTCGGAGATCGCGTCCGCAGTCGAAATACCGAAAAATGAAAAATTTTGATTCCGTAATTTTTTCTTTTGCAGAGAATTCTTTAAAAAAATTTCTGCATAGATATATATGTAATACTGGTCTGTAACTATAAGCTGCAGAAGTTTTTCGCTGAACACTCATATCCGATAGGAGTTTACAATTTGCTAAATATGACCTTGTTGAAGAAAAACCTTATTGGTTTCTGGTATCCAGCAATTTGCTTGTCGGAGCTACAGAAATAAGTCGGCATGCTTAGATAGGCAAAGGCTTGCTGATCACAGTAGTTTTTATCCCATTTCAAAATATGCAATTTCGAAGGAGTTATGACGCTTTGAAGTGAGAATTTGCAAAACCTGCATTAATTTCCGGACAACCTAATAGTTTACTTCTTAATACGCAAAAATAAAAAAAAGTGCATCCAAATTGCAGAGCGCTCATGAATGAGAAATTAAGAGCGCTTTGTATGCCAAAAATAAAAGCTCAGTTATGAAATATCGGCATTTCATTTGACCTAGTACTGCTCCAACAATGTAGCGCCATAACTCAACAGCAGAATTTAGAGCCATGCAAGTCTTTCCAGGTACTAGACAAAGTTTTCTCGCTTACTAACTATCTGTAGTTATCACTCTAAGTTTGACGACTTTTGGTGAGAAATTGATCGACGATTTGTGAAACAACAACAAGTCGAATTAATTTTGACGGTTTTTGTCCCCTAAAATGTATATTTAAATCTACTTCAAAATAATAAGGTCAAACAGCCTTGCAACAACCTTTAATTTCATTAAAAATTTAAAAGGCTATTGGAACACTATCATACAGTAAAATGCGCTACGGTGTCCTTTGACAATAAGCAGCGTCTCCTGACGTACAATTGTACGATAGCGCACAAATGTTACGTAAAAAGGCCAACCAGTATCTCTCCCTTTCTTTGATTACACTAAGAGTATGCTCGCATATAAGGTATTAGCTGGCTTACTCGGTTCTGCCCGGCCCTGCAGGGTCAAGCGTGGGGTGTGGCGTGCCACTCCCGGGGGGTCGGTGAGGAATCAGGGAGGGGGGGGGGTCGTTATCAAGGCGTCCGCTGTTTGCATAATATGATATTCGTTAACAAGGTCAAATACTAGGCCCGTCATGCAAAATACTAGCACGTTGATGTTTGACCCATTATCGTATACGCACAGTAAGCATAATTAAAGATCTATAAAGCATAAGAGCATCGTTTTGTAATAGCAAGTAAAAAACCCTTGTGGTCCAAGTTTCAGCGAACTCTGAGGTTTCCAAATACAGGACCACCTAAGTGAGATGGTCATTTTCAAACATGTTACTTTGTTTTAAAGGTAAGTTAACTATAGGCTGTACCAACCAGCATCGGTTCCGCGCTGGTATGCCTTGCGAGAACGCACGTTCGCATGCGACGTGCTCTCGTGCGTAACAAAGTTCGCACGCGTCAATCGCGTCGCAAGTTGCCGCACGGGCGACGTCGCATAACCGATGCTGGTTGGTACGGCCTATACTTCCTTCTGTGCTTAATACAAAGAACTACTATTTCTTTACTCACATTAGGAATCCTACTTCAAATGACCTCCAAATTAAAGAATTAAGAGCAAGCCGAAATCTCGTTTTTTCCATTTTTGTTTTCAATATCTCAGGCTAGAGAAGACCAATCAGGCTCAAATCACTTTAATGTAAATTAAGAGGCTTAGGCTATCGACTATATACATTCTTTTCGCCTTCCCTTGCGATTCACGTAGTAGCGCAGAATCATGTTACCGTTTCCCAATATTTTCGTATTTTACCTGTGTTTTACATTTGCATAAGTAAGAAAAAACGATTATATCTTGCTCTTGAAGGAACGTTTTCATATGAAATTTCGCTATGCAAAGAAGAAGTTTAAGCAGTAACAATGATATAAGAAATGCAGCTATTTGATCTGTTGAAGGTAAGCTAATGTGTGGCATCACCCCTAAAAAACTGTGGCAGCCGCAGCTTTCAAGGGGTGGTGCCACGCCGCATTAACTGTATCAAAAAACAGGCGCTATTCCAGTATACCGACCCCAAAAATTAAAAATCTGGATTTCGCTCAAACTCGGTATAGGAGGGTTATTCGACCCGCTGATGCCAAATATCATGTCAATTCCGTGCGATAGAGCCATTTTCCGGGGGTTACGGTGGGTATACGGTAGAGGCTCAAAATCACATAATTCTCTGAAACTCGGTAAGAGGGGGTTATCCGACATGCTGAACACGAATACGATATTCATTCGTTACGGTAGCTCCTCATTCCGGGGTTATGGCGTTATACGGTAAAAGGTCAAAATCACGATATCCGCTGAAACTTCGTGTAGGGGGGTTATTTGACATGCTGATCACGATTATAGTGTTTTAGTTACGATAGTGCCTCATTCCGACGTTACGTTGGGTATACATTACCAATACCACCGCTAGATCGAGATTCAGGGCTTGAGATCTCAGTCACACGTCGGAAATTTCCTCCCCCTGCTTTGCTTAGGCAAAAGCCGCCGCAGGGTGTATCGCGCGCGGCGGTGGGTGTGGAAAAGTGAATCAGACCCTCCTACAGTATACCCACCGTAACCCCGGAATGAGGTGCTACCGTAACGAATGGAGATCATATTCGTATTCAGCATGTCAAATAACCCCCTGCACCAAGTTTCAGAGAATTTTGTAATTTTGACCTCCTACCGTATACCCACTGTAACCCCCGGAGAATGGCGCTATCGCACGGAATCGATATGGTATTCGGCATCAGCGGATCGAATAACCCCCCTATACCGAGTTTGAGCGAAATCCGAGATTTTTAATTTTTGGGGTCGGTATACTGGAATAGTACCAAAACATTCTTAGCGAATGTTATTTATATGAATCGATAGCCTAGACCTCGTAGATTTCGTAGAAGTGATTCGAGCCTGATTCGTCTTCTTAGCTCTGAGTAATATTCAGTGAAAGCACAGCTATCAAAAGCGAAAAATAGGAAAAACAAGATTTTAGTTGGCTTCTAATTCCAAAGTCAGGAGGTCTTTTGAAGCGAGATTTCTGAAGTGGATAAAGAAGGAGTAGTGCTTTGTCTTGAGTGCAAAAATAGCTAGCTACTTCACATTTGAAACAAAGTCAATCATGCTGGAAAATGGCGATTGCACTTATATAGGTGACCCGGTATCTTGAAACTTCAGATCGCCCAAACATTGTCTACAGGGGTTAATTGACATGCTAATCATGGATATGTTGCCCATTATGTTTGACAGGGCCTTCAAGTAATGCTATCTTAGGTATATAGTTCAGGGGGTTTTATTGAGACAGCAATAAGAAGGGGGGGGGGGGTCGCAATCAGCGATCGTGTGCCACAACTCTTGCTTGACCCTGCGGCCCTGTCAAAACACTATGGTAAAATTCCCATACCTATTGCTTTACAACCTTTCCCTGTGCCCCCTGTATCCACTTCTACATGCCAATTTCCTGTTCCCGCTGTGCTGGT
The DNA here is from genome assembly GCA_958299035.1 of Cylicocyclus nassatus. Lineage (NCBI taxonomy): Eukaryota > Metazoa > Nematoda > Chromadorea > Rhabditida > Strongylidae > Cylicocyclus > Cylicocyclus nassatus. Next base: position 62,562,580 of record CATQJL010000001.1, read on the forward strand.
ATTCAGCATGCTAGCTTACCCCCCCCCCCCCACCCGTGCCGACTCCCAACCCCGTAGCTCAAACTTTGCAAAAAATCGAAAAATCGGCAGAAGTAGTCGGTAACATTGAAAAATAATATTGCATCCGTAATCAGCGTGCTCGAACCCCCCCCCCCCTTCCTGTGCCAACCCCTAGCTCAAATTTTGCAAAAAATTTGAAAAAAATAAGGGATAATTTCAAAAACTGATATTGTATTTGTAATTAGCGTGCTCGATAACCCCCTGTGCAAACTTCCAGCCCCGCAAGTAGAACTTTACAAAAAACCAATGAAAATTGATAAACTCGATACCGATTGATGAAACAAAGGTTGTCCTGATCGGTTCACAAATAAAATTTTCTACTCGGAACATAAACAGACAGACACATAATATTTGAACAGACATTCAGCAAATATAAGATAAAAACACGATGTATCATGCAAAGGCAGTTGATCGGCAAAATGAGACCCGTGAGAAAACAAGGTCACAGGGTAGGAGCCCCCATATGGAACCTATCGGCCAAAGTCCGATCTTTCTCTGCCACTTCTAACCCCCGAAATTTCAACGCGGAAGCCAGAGAAAGATCGGACTTTGGCCGGTTCCATATGGGGGCTCCTACCCTGTGACCTTGTTTTGTTACGGGTCTCATTCTGCCGATCTACTGCCTTTGAAAAGCGCAGATGGGCTGTCCAGCGTAAGAGCAAGAAGAGGATAATCGTTACTTGTGATCACCACCAGCCCCCCACAATCGCAGTGACGTTCTTGGGGCTGTCCACTTGAAAGACGAGATAATGTGCACGATGCATTCCTGCTTCATGAAGCCGATATTCCATAAATAAGGCGCATCCAAAAACCGTCATATTATCTTCTTTTATTAGCTGAAAATTTTATTAAAAATTTCTGTCGAATATGTCAGTGCACTACTCGTATGGGCTGCATAAATCAGCAAATTGCATAGCCTGATGATAAGTCTTGTTGTCGCAGTGTAGACTTGGTTCACAAAACATCTACAAAAACATTGCAAGCATTAAGAATTCCCTCCTTGTGATTAGAGATGGAAGGCGGTTTAATGGCTATGCATCAAGGATCATTTGGAAAGAATAGAAAACAAATTCTATACCAGAGAAATCAAGAAACTGTCACATTATTTTTTTGTTAAGTCCAATCGTTCTCAAATTCCTTGCGGTATATCTAACCGTAAGAGAGTGCAAATTAAAAAAAGAACAACTGATGTCGGAGAGACGCCAAGGCTATAGGAAAATTACAGACTGTGCCGTGGAAGAGAAAAACATCTGTCCGGCAGATCGCTCGAGCGCCGCCGCGTTTTTCAAACTCCGAGTCAACATGCTGTTCGTTCTCATACTGTTACTGCATGGTTTCCAGCGGAAGGGATTAAAATTGGACATTCAGTCAGCAAGTTTGATAAGGCTGAGAAAAACAATCTTTGCGCGTTGCTTGAACTGAACTTTGAAATTATACATGTTATTCTTTCTTGGAGTATTGTTGCGCGATGTTTGCAGAAGGTCAAAGCTAAACCATCGTCAACATGTCTAGCAGAGCTTCCATAGGCCACAATGCAATAATAGTGATTACCATTATTACACTGTGGCATTTCAGTAAAAATTTCAATTTGAGAAGCATTTACAGTGCAGAAATTGCATTTCTCTTTCAAAAAGACTGTAAGTAAACTCCGGCCTCGCTGTAGTATGAAGAAAGGGACCTTCGAAGGCCAGGTGTTTTCTGAAAGATGAATTCTCGTTTTGCATGGAAAAATTTGTGAAAATCTCAATTTGGGAAGCATGTGAATGGAATAACTGGACTTTTTTTTGGAAAAGTAGACCTTGCATGCAATGGTCTCTCTGGCAGTATAAGGCCGCGGACGGAGTTCACGTGATCTCATCGCCGCGATTCTTCCAACAAAACGAAGAGTTACGAGTCTATTGCAAACCTCATCTTGCATTTCGGTTGTGATAGTTTTCCAACAAGACCAATAGCGACTAGCTATCACAACCAAATGCAAGACGATCGACATGCAATGGACTCGTAAATGTTTGTGTAGTTGGGAGAATCGCGGCGATGAAATCACGTGAACTTCGTCTGAAGTAAGGCCTAAGGCATACCTCACGCGATTTGGCGGAATCGCCACTTTCACGCAACTTGGCGATTTGCCAGATTTTTACAAATTCATCGTCTCGGACGCATATTTGAGTAGCGTGTGTAAGTTGTTGCAAAGGCAGAAAGTTCTGACCAAAGGCAGCGCATTATCCACGATAACGAAGAGCCGCTGTTGTGCCAAATCGCGCAGCGATCGGAATCGCGCGAGGTATGCCTTAGGCCTAAGGCATACCTAACACAATTTCAGTCGCTGCGCAATTTGTCACTGAAACACTTTCACAAGTGGTCGTCAGCGCGCGGCGGAACTTGATCAGTTTGCAACAAATTACAAAGCTACGCTCCCGTGTATCGGAGGATCGCGCGCCACAATGGAGACATCTGACAGACTGCCAGATGCCTCCATTATCGAGTGAACGTCGCGATTTAGCTGAATCGCGCGAGGTACTCCTTAGGCTCCCGCCAGAGTGCCGAAGTTATGCCAGCGCTACGCCAGCATTTCGATCGATACACGTGTATTTCGTTGGGGCGGGGCTAGCTGACGTCCCCAACGAAATACACGTGTATCGATCGAAATGCTGGCGTAGCGCTGGCATAACTTCGGCACTCTGGCGGAAGCCTTAGGCCTAAAGGGAGAACTATGAAAGCTACAAATTTCTCGAGAAACGTCGGTCTGTAGTCTCTATCTCTACGAGAATTCCACAAAAATCAGATCATTTACACTGCAGAAGATGCACTTTCTTCTGGAAAAGTAGAATCTGCAAGCAAATTGTGGTCTCGCTAGTAATATAAAGGAACTTTTGAACTTCAAGTATTTTTGAAAAAAAATTTTCTATGAAGGTTTTGTGAATATTTCAACTCGGCGAGCGTTTATACTGCAGAAAACGCACTTTCTTCCTAAGAAGATGACTCTCTAAGCCACTGTAGTCTCGCTATTATAATCGGAGCTTTTTGAGGCTAAGTACTCAAATTTGAGGCTGATTGTAAGTATTCAAATGTATTTTCTATGAAGACTAGTGAACCAGTAATCTAAAAGTGCTATTTGGAAGAGCGTTCGCCGCGGTTTCCCGCTATTGGAGTTTGAATCGAGCTAACGATTCTTTATATATTGGATTTCGTGGGAATCTCAGATTGGAAAGCATTTAAATTGCAGGAAATGCACTCTTTTCAGAAAGAAAACCTAGCGAACTGTGGTCTCGCCGGTATGGGGTCAGATTGGCGGCCAATTATTCTTTCAGAAGCAATCTTTATTTACGGAAACTGTGTGTAAATCCTAAATTGGGAGGCATTTACACTGCAAAAAAATGCATTTTCTCAAAAGAAGGCTCTGTAAGCGAACAATGGTCACACTAGTGATATAAGCGGATTTTTGGGGCTAAGTATTGAATAAACTCTTTATGAAGATATTATGATCTTGAATTGGGAATTTATACTGCAGGAAATGTTTTTCTTAAAAAGACGTTTCAGCAAACTGTGTTTTAGCTGGTATGAGGGTCTAAGCTTTTCATGGTCGGGTAGTCTTTTGAAAACAACTCTTTGTCTCCATGGGAATTTTGTAGTAGTTTCAGGTTGGGAAGCATTACACTGCAGGAGATGCACTCCTTTTCGAGAAAAATATTGCAAGCAAGCTGGTTTCTCACTGGTATGAAGTTTAAAGATTTCAGGGCCAAGTTTTTTTTTTCGAAAGGTTCTTGTTTTTCATGGAAATTTTGTATTAGGTCGTTCCGAAAGCAATGTCGCTTTTTTTGAATGAACGCCACAATTCGCGGAAGCAAGATTTCCAGGACATCTTGGTAGCATTCAATGCAGTATTTCATTCTCTTTCTAATGGTTGTATGAGCATTGCACAGTATTCGATAAGCTCCAAAAGAATTACCAAAATCTGCGACCCATGCTTCTTGAGAAGGTTAAATTTCTCAATTTTTCCAAATTTTTACAGCAGTCCTCCGAAGAAGTCCAAGTAACATGTGGATTGAGCAAACCCTATAGGAAAGAACACGATTTTTTTCTACTTTTCAGGGCTCGTCATAATTTTTGTGTTGATTTTTGGATGGAAGCACCGAATTTTGGCAGGCTCGTCTCAGACACAAATGCATTAAACACCAATAAACCTTCGGATTTTAAAACTTTCAAAGATGGATTATGAATTGACACTAATTTTACAAACCAAGTGAGCATTCACCTCTTCAAGTTAACAACTTTCGAAATTTTCGTTTACAGCCTGGGGCGCTGGAAAACCTGAATTATGATGATTTCATCCCGGAAAACTTGATGAATCGGAAACAGAAAACAACTGCTAGAAAGAGGAGAAAAAGCTGCGTCGAATGACACTCGAATTGCTTGCCGATTATTGTTCTGTGAGGTTTGAGATGATCGAATATGGAATTTGATGGCATTGAAAAATTGATTCCAGAAGCTCTAAGTAGCAAGCTAGGGAAAAGAAAAAATTATTCTGTGTCCTATAGAGTTTTCTCTACTTACCTGTCGCTTGCACTTCTTCGAAGAATAGGTACAAAAATTTAAAAAAATAGCCGAACTTGACCATGGCAAAAAGCATAGGTCGCAGATTTTGGTAGCTTTTCGAGAGCTCATTGAATATTTTGCGATGAAATTACAACCATTAGAAAGAGGATAAAATGCTGCATCGAATGCTTCTAAGATCTCTTGAAGATCTTGATTTCATGAATTGTGGCGTTTATTTGAACAAAGCGACATTACTTTCGGAACGACCTAATATAAATCTCAAATTTAAGAATTTATAGCAGAAAATGCACTTTTGTCTTAAAAAGAAGACCCTGCAAACAAACTATGGTCTTGTTGGTGATAAAAATTTGGAACTTTTGGGATCATTGTTCAAGAAGTGGTTGTTGGTCGTAGCGAGCTATAGCAAAGTACTTATACTTTCCCTTTTTTTTTCAAAGAAAAACATCGATAATCTTGTGTATACCTTCAAGAAATTTCCATTATTAAGATTCTCTAAACAAATGAATGATAGCGTAGCGTAGAGTTACAATCTCTACTGAGCATCTGCTTACTTACCCCACACATGTAGCGACCCAAAGGGTCGCTAGTCAAATATCGGGTTATTGGATATATATCCTAGTATATATCTTATATATAAAGCTGAATGTCTGTTTGTATGTCTGTATGTCTGTCTGTCTGTATGTCTGTATGTACGTATGTTCCGAATAGAAAATTCCATTTCTGAACCGATCGGGACCAAACTTGGCACACATACACTTTGGGCCGCGGCGGGTGTCATAGGCTACTCTTCGTCATCGATTGATATCGATTTTATCGATTTTTATCGATTTTTTTGCTGAGTTCACCTACGGGGCTGGGAGTTGGCACAGGGGGGTAATCGAGCATGGGGATTCCGAATACAATATTGGTTTTCAGGATTATCGATTACTTTTATCGATTTTATCGATTTTTTTGCAAAGTTTGAGCTACGGGGGTGGGAGTTGGCACAGGGGGGTAATCGAGCATGGGGATTCCGAATACAATATTGGTTTTCAGGATTATCGATTACTTTTATCGATTTTATCGATTTTTTTGCAAAGTTTGAGCTACGGGGCTGAGAGTTCGCACAGGGGGGTAGTCGAGCATGGGGATTCCGAATACAATATTGGTTTTCGGGATTATCGGTTACTTTTATCGATTTTATCGATTTTTTTGCAAAGTTTGAGCTAGGGGGCTGGGAGTTGGCGCAGGGGGGTAATCGAGCATGCTGATCATCCCCAAGGGGGGTGATCAGCATGCTCGATTACACCCCTGTGCCAAATTCCAGCCCCCTAGCTCAAATTTTCAAAAAATCGATAAAATCGATAAAAGTAATGGACGATCTTGAAAACTAATATTGTATTCGTAATCTGCATGCTCGATTACTCCCCTGTGCAAACTCCCAGCCCCGCAGGTCAAACTTTACAAAAAAAATCGATAAAATCGATAAAAGTAATGGACGATCCTGAAAACTAATATTGTGTTCGTAATCAGCATGCTCGATTACCCCCCTGTGCAAACTCCCAGCCCCGCAGGTCAAAATTTACAAAAAAATCGATAAAATCAATAAAAGTAATCGATAATTCTGAAAACTAATATTGTGTTCGGAATCCCCATGCTCACTTCCCCCCTGTGCCAACTCCTAGCCCTGTAGGTGAACTCTGCAAAAAAGATCGATAAAAATCGGTATAATCGACATCGATCGATAACGAAAAGTGGACTGTGACACCCGCCGGGGCCCGAAGTGTATGTGTGCAAAGTTTGGTCCGGATCGGTTCAGAAATGGAATTTTCTATTTGGAACATACGTACACGGGTCTAGCTGGCAGGCCCGGCGGAGCCGGGCAAGCCAGCTAGTTCAATAATAAGGGAAAGTGCAAACTAAAAATGGAACAACTGATGCGCTGCTGGAGCTCGCGGAGACAGCAGACAGCAGAGATAAACATTCGTCTGGCGGGGGTCCCCCCTCCGCGCCGCCGGGCGAGGTCCCCTCTCCGCGCCGCCCTTTCTTTGAACAGATAAACATCCGTCTGGCGGATTGTTCATCGCCGCCGCGATCTTTGAATTCCGAGGCCTGTACTAGACGATGTTGATCAAATGACATATGGCATAACCCAAAAGCGAATCACTACGCAAGCTAATTTTCGTATAGTTCGAATCGCTTTGACACTTACAAAAGCAACTCAACTTTCATGGTGGAACAGGTTAGTTTACAATTTGATTTAGATCATTATCATTATATTTCTTCAACATAATTTATTATTCAAATATAATTTTGAAAATCGTTTTCATTTTATCCATCCTTTGACTCAAAGCTTGAATTTCCAAATTACATTTAGGAGACGGTTAGCTTCCTCCTGGTTGAAAAGGGGTTGAGGGGGTAGCAATCCTCAAAGGGGTCCGATAGCAAAAGCTGTATAAAATTCGAGTGTCTGTAAATCAAAAGAAGGATGCGGCATGAAAAACTGGGAGGGGGCAGTCATCATTCTGTTGCCACTTTTGATGAAAGAAATCGAAATCTTCAAAAGCGGCAGATCCATGACTTTGATGACCTCTGGGTCGTTACGTTTTCAAACCCGTGCCATACTTTTAGCGAGAAAAGGCTAGCTACAAATCTTCATAAGGTCTATCTTTTAGTTACATTCTACTTTACAGAAGCACAGCCAGTCCAAAGCGCCGCGAAGCGGCGCTTTCGACTGGTGATGGCCAGAGCATTGCAGTTAGCTTACAATTTTTGCAAAGTAATTTGCTGTGACATGCAAAACAGTGTTATCGCATTCGAACAATGATGGCAAAGGAAAAAAACCGTGAGGGTGCTTTCAAAAACCCATAAAACATGTCACAAATGATAGCTGGGGAACGGTAGAATGTGACGCCTCACCGATACCCACAACTCCACGCAAAATCTCGAAGGGGTAGGATTGCTAGAAGGCATCAATGTTAAATGGGTTCTAAGGATCAGTGTTAACACCAAATTTTACAGCTTTGAGAACAATGATATGAGACGGAAAGATAAAAGAGGATGTGACTCGAAGAAAGCTGTTACATTTGCTATTATTTTCCGTACATTTCGCTTTTTGGATAGATGAATATAGTTCGTTCTTAAAACCGTGAAGTCTCAGTAAGCAAACTCTCATCTATCTGGTGGTACATATGATCGAAACTTTTCGAAGCTAAGTATTTTAAAAATGTTTTTTTATGGAGATCCAGAAAAGATTTTTTTTAAAAAGAGGACTCTGCAAGCAAACTGCGTTCTCGCTGGTAGTATAATCGAAACTTTTTGAAGCTAAGTATTCAGAAAAGTGTTTTTTTATGAAGATTTTGTGATAATCTCAAATTAGAAGCATTCATATTCCAGAAAAGTTTTTTTTTCAAAAAAGATGACTGTGCTCTGCAAGCAAACTGTAGTCTCGCTGGTATGAAGGTCAGATCTTTTGAGAGCTGAGCATTCTTTCGTAGGCGACTCTTTATCTTTTATGAAAATTTCGTGAAATCTTACAGTGGGAAGTGTGAAGCATTTTTTTACTGCAGAAAATGCATTTTTCTCCAGAATGAAGACTTCGCAAGTGAACTGTGTTCTCGCTGGTATGAGGGTCAGATCTTTTGAGAGCTAAGCATTCTTTCGTAAGCAACTCTTTATCTTTTATGGAAATTTCGTGAAATCTTACAGTCAGAAGTGTTTATACTGCAGAAGATGTTTTTATTTTTCGAAAAGAAGACTCTTTAAGCAAATTGTGGTCTCGCTGGTGGCATAATCGAAATCTTTTGAAGCTGAATATTCGAAAAGTTATTCTTCTTAATTATTATGGAAATCTCATTTTTGAGAAGCAATTTTTTACTGCAGAAAATGCTTTTCCAAAAAGAAAACTTTGCAAGTGAACTGTGGTCTCGCTGGTATGAGGGTCAGATCTTTTGAGAGCTGAGCATTCTTTCGTAGGCATCTTTATCTTTTATGGAAATTTCGTGAAATCTTACAGTGAGAAGTATGAAGCATTTTTTTACTGCAGAAAATGCACATTTTTCCAAAAAGAATACTTTGCAATTGAACTGTGGTCTCGCTGGTAGTATAATCGAAACTTTTTGATGTTTTTTGTAAAGATTTTGTGATAATCACAAATTAGGCTAGCAAAGTGTGGTCTCGCTGGTATGAGTGTCAGATCTTTTGAGAGCTAAGCATTCTTTCGTGAGGAACTCTTTATCTTTTATGGAAATTTCGTGAAATCTTACGGTGGGAAGTGTTTATACTGCAGAAGATGTTTTTATTTTTCGAAAAGAAGACTCTTTAAGCAAACTGCGGTCTCGCTGGCGGTATAATCGAAACTTTTGAAGCTAAGTATTCAAAAAAATCTGTTCATGGATTTTGTGAAAATTCCCAATTAGGAAGCGTTTCCTGCAGAAAATGCAATTCTTCCCAAATCTCTACTAGCAAAGTGTGGTCTCGCTGGTATGAGGATCAGATCTTTTGAGAGCTAAGCATTCTTTCGTAAGCAACTCTTTATCTTTTATGGAAATTTCGTGAAATCTTACAGTCAGAAGTGTTTATACTGCAGAAGATGTTTTTATTTTTCGAAAAGAAGACTCTTTAAGCAAATTGTGGTCTCGCTGGTGGCATAATCGAAATCTTTTGAAGCTGAATATTCGAAAAGTTATTCTTCTTAATTATTATGGAAATCTCATTTTTGAGAAGCAATTTTTTACTGCAGAAAATGCTTTTCCAAAAAGAAAACTTTGCAAGTGAACTGTGGTCTCGCTGGTATGAGGGTCAGATCTTTTGAGAGCTGAGCATTCTTTCGTAGGCATCTTTATCTTTTATGGAAATTTCGTGAAATCTTACAGTGAGAAGTATGAAGCATTTTTTTACTGCAGAAAATGCACATTTTTCCAAAAAGAATACTTTGCAATTGAACTGTGGTCTCGCTGGTAGTATAATCGAAACTTTTTGATGTTTTTTGTAAAGATTTTGTGATAATCACAAATTAGGCTAGCAAAGTGTGGTCTCGCTGGTATGAGTGTCAGATCTTTTGAGAGCTAAGCATTCTTTCGTGAGGAACTCTTTATCTTTTATGGAAATTTCGTGAAATCTTACAGTTGGAAGTGTTTATACTGCAGAAGATGTTTTTATTTTTCGAAAAGAAGACTCTTTAAGCAAACTGTGGTCTCGCTGGTAGTATAATCGAAACTTTTTGAAGCTAAGTATTCAAAAAAATGATTTTTATGAAGATTTTGTGATAATCTCAAATTAGAAGCATTCATATTCCAGAAGATTTTTTTTTCAAAAAGATGACTCTGCAAGCAGACTGTGGTCTCGCTGGAACCATAATCGAAACTTCTGAAGCTGAGTATTAAAAAATCTTTTTGTGAATTTTGTGAAAATTTCAAATTAGGAAGCGTTTCTTGCGGAAAATGCACTTCTTCCTGAATCAAGCAAACTGTGGTCCCGCTGGTATGAGGGTCAGATCTTTTGCAGGCCAAGCAATCTTTCGGAAGCAACTCTTTAGCTTTTATGGAAATTTCGTGACATCTCACAGTGGAAAGTGTTTGTACTACAGGAAATATTTTATTTCTCAAAAAAAAAAGACTCTGTAAGCAGACTGTGGTCTCGCTGATGGTATAATCGGAACTTTTTCAAACTAGAAAAAAATTTTCTTGGATATTGCAGAAATATCGAATTTGGGAAGCATTTTTACTGCAGAAAATGCGCTTTTTTCCAAAAGATTGCAAGACTCTGTAAGCAAACTGTGGTCTCGCTGGTAACATAATCGAGATTTTTTAAAGTTCAATATTCAAGAAATTATTTTTGTTGGACAACGTGAAAATCTCAAATTTGTGAAGCATTTTTACTGCAGAAAATGCACTTCTTTCCAAAAAGAAGACTCTGCAAGCGAACTGTGGTCTCGCTGGTATGAGGGTCAGAGCTTTTGAGGGCCAAGCATCCTTTCGAGCACTTCTCTTTGTCTCCATGGAAAGTTTTCAAAAACCCCAGGTTGGGAGCATTACACTGTAGGAAATGCACTACTTTCCGAAAAGAATACTGCAAGCAAACTGGTGCGTACGGAAGTTGCAGATTTGAGGGCCAAGTAATTTTTTGAAGGCTCCTTGTTTTCTTTGGAAATTTGTGAAAATCTCAAATTCAAATTTTTACTGCAGAAAATGCACTTTTGTCTCGAAAAGAAGACCATGCAAACAAACTGTTGTTTCGTAGTAGCAAAATCACGGAACTTTCTGGGCTTCCCTGTTGAAGAAGTAGTTGTTGGTGTTTACTAACTAAACAAGATAGCGAGCTAAGCAAAGTGGTGTTATACTTCCCCTTTCTTTTTCAACGAAAAACGTCGTTATGCTTGTCGAGACCTTCAAGGAAGATATTCCTTGTAACCAAACTTTTTACAAACAAATGAATGAAAGCATAGTGTAGAGTCACAATCTCAACTAAGCACCAGCCAATTATTCACCCCAACCCACTTATAGCGACCCTTCGGGTCGCTAGTATATATATTAGGTCGTTCCGAAAGTTCTTTCCGTTTTTTCAACCTACCATAAAAACACGTGAAATGAAAGTAGGAAGACGCTTAAAGAGCTATCTGACTCATTTTTCCTCCTCTTTTCAACAGTCATATTCCTGTATCGCTTGCTTTTGTGGTCACTGAGATAATGGCCGAAATTTCGAACCCATGGTTTTTACCATGTCCAACTTTGGCAATATTTCACAACTTTCGTTTTTGACTTTTGGAGAAGCTTTAATAGCAGTCGGATAGAGTAAACAAAGTGCAATTCAATGCAATTTTTTGGCAATTTCAGCTGGCTTCTCACTATTTTTTGAGATAACTTTTTCAGAAGTCTTCACTTTTTTGAAGTCACAAAACACACAAACGCTCCGAACATTAGCAAATCTTCGGATTTTGAAACTACCAAAATCGTTTATGATTGTTCACTATTTTTACAAAGTAACTGAGTGCTTACCGCTTCGAATTATAAGATTTCGCTTTTACGTGCACATTCTCAGGCGGGTTCAAGATCAAGAGTTATGGAAATTCTATCGCCAAAAACCCCCACAAATTAGAAAGAAAAATATCAATAGAAAGAGGAAGAAAAGCTGCATCGAATGACACCTTAGTTGTGCGCCGTTTTACTTTCTATGGTTTTTGGGATTACCAAAAGCGGAATTTGATAGCATCAGAAAAATAATTCTAAAAAAATTTTGGGGCCAGCAATAGATACAATTCCATTAAATTGCACTTTTTTACTCTATCCGACTGCTATTAAAGCTTCTCCAAAAGTGTGAAAAATTGCCAAAATTGGACTTGGTAAAAACCATGGGTTCGAAATTTTGGCCATTATCTCACTGACCACAAGAGCGAGCGACACAGGAATATGACTGTTGAAAAGGGGAGGAAAAGCTGCGTCGGATAGTGCCTAAGGCGTTTCCCCATCTTCATTTCACGTGTTTTCATGATAGGTTGAAAAAACGGAAAGAACTTTCGGAACGACCTAATATACAGGGTGTCCGTAAAGTATGTATACACTGTTTGATCGTTGATATCTCTTTTTCCAAGAAGTCTTTTGCCTTGCTTCAGAAACCATTTTGTAGAGCTGGCTTCAACTTAGATTTGTATTATAAAACGAATCACCCATCTCTCTTCATTACTGTAGGATTACGGTAAAAACTTCAAAGAGGGTTTTGAGCCATGAAAGGCCATATTTTGCCTCAGAAAGGAATTGAAACAGCCTAAAAACTTTTACACTAGGCTACTTAAAGTTGCTGATTTCAATTGTAAAGTTCCCAGCTTATTATGATGCTTCATTGGAGAATTATGCCAGATAAGCAGCAGCGGCCATTTTGTCAACGTTCCTAAAAAGTGCGGTTATACCGTTTAGAAAGCTTCGTACCCTTGTGAATAGTTGAGTATTGAACTCAGCGTCCATAATTCCCCTAATACACAAGTTTTCACATTTTTTTGAAAATTTTTGAAACGGCAGCTTTTTCCACATTGACACCATATGTTTCAAGTTTCTACCATAATCCTACAGTAATGAAGAGAGATGGGTGATTCTTTCTATAATGCAAATCTAAGTTGAAACCAGCTCTACAAAATGGTACCTGAAGCAAGGCAAAAGACTCCTTGGGAAAAGAGATATCAACGATCAAACAGTGTATACATACTTTACGGACACCCTGTATATTAGGTTGTCCCGAAGTTTTGTCGGTTTCTTTCATCGCTCACTAAAACCCAAAGAACACCAATTCATGGACGATCTAGGTATTATTTGATTCAAATTTTTATACTCTTTCTTACTGCTATATTTGCTCTCTGATCTACTCTGTCTTTGCAACATTATCGCCATGGATTTTTAAGCAGTTCAGCACTAACGCCAAATCTTTCTTGAATTTTAAAAATTTTTATACCGATGTTTCCGAAGAGCGCTAGTAACTGTTACGTAGAGCAAATCTTTGGCTACATTGTGTTTACTTTAGATTACATGGATCACGTCTATCAAGTTCGTTATAATTATTTATTTAAGAAAAACCGCGGCTTTTTGATTACGTCTACCATCTAAATTTACCGAAAATTCCATAAAAGCTGATTTTTCAAAGCGAATTAAACTTGGTTATGTTGCACAATTATTGCTTATTAATAATCAAGTCAAAAATTTCAAGAGCTTTCATGTTTTTGCTGCAGTTGCGTTTTCATGACTTTTCCAAAAATCGAGACCTCCGAAGAAATTATTTTTTGAAGCTAAAAAACAGCATTTTAGGAGAATCTAAAAATATCGCCTTGTAGTCCGAGAAGTGCTCTATTTGTGCCATACTTAACCACCTCCGGAACATTGGAATGAAATTTTTGAAAATTAGCCTAACTTTGGGCAGATAAAAATGACGGGTGAAGAATTGTAACAAATATCAAAAAAGCATACAGGATTTTTGCTAGGAAATGTAACCGTAAGAAAGAGAAGGAAAAGCTGCATGTTGAAGCTCGTTCAGATCTTCATTGTGCATGGTTTTATAGTGGTTTAAAAAAACCGACAAAACTTTCGGGGCAACCTAATATATATATTGCTCAAATTTCAACTTACAACAATACCTTCTGGTTTTTCAGGTCACCGTTGGAAAGGCAAAGTAAGGTCTATAAGATGACTTGTAAATATTTGCATTAGTTTCTGTTCATCCCAAGCTTATAACTAAATTGTAAGGTGCTTAAGATGCTCGAAATTTTCATATTTTCGTTCCAAAATCCTACGAATTTTAAAAGCCAAAAAAGTGCCGCACTTCTGAAAGCTTATAGTATACAAGCACTTACGTGGGATTAGCCCAGCATCGCTTTAATGAAAGCAAGAAAATTGTTATTGTTTCCAGGGTAACGGAGGAAAAAATAAAGCACTGGTATACATGGATGTCTGATGTGGGATGAAGGCCTTCGAACTAAGAGATTTGTAAAGTTTTTTGTAAAGATTTATTCTTCTCTTACAAAGCATCGAGAATTTCTTCAATTGAAAAGTCAAAGTGTATCAGAATTAATGTGTAGGTCGATGCAAAAGTTCTCTGCGTTTTTGGACCAACCCTCTAATCCCGTAAAGTGAATATGAAACAAGTACTTCCACCAATTTCCAGTGCGGAATATCCCTTAGACAATCAAACGTCTCAGCCGGTTACCACAAAGCCACCGCCAAACTCCATCAAAGGTCCGTGCCCTTCGCCGCAACTTTCAGTTCGCGCTGAAGACTTCAAATGCCTGCCTGCTGCCATTTCTAGCGTCTCAGGCAATTAAAGGCTCCCAGCCTGTAGCCGCAAAGCCGCCACTTTCGCTTCCCGCTGAAAACCTTATAGCAGCCGGCTGCCAGCTTTAGTGTCCCGCTCAGTGCCACATTTGTAGCCCGCTCGTTTCCACGGTTCTCAGCGAAAAGCGAGAGTGAGGTTATAAGGCTGACAGAAATAGGTTCATGAGAAATTTGATTATTCTAAATCAGGATTCGTACAAATGTAAAAGTTCATTAAGGCTTTGTTACATCGTCATACACTGCGAGGACAAACATTCACTAGCTAAAAGTATGCAGTCAATCTGTTGCGTTTCATTGTGTTTTACATGCTTTCTCAAGTCCTTTGTAAGCGATTTTCTCACATCGTACGTCATCCTAGATTAAGTTATGAGTCATGTACCATCGGTATCAAATGGCTTTGGTGTTTTCTGCGCCGCATTGGTTTGGCGCGCACGTTTTGCATCACCCATGCACGGCGCGGCGGCGTTCACACCTGGCGGTTTGCCAGTCGTCATCAGCTGATTTCGCAGCTCATAAGATCGTTTTTTGGTGAGTTATTTATTATTTTCGCTTTTCTTTTCAGGATTTCCACTGTAAAAGTGATGGGCCGACCTTAATCAGACAGATGTATGTGCCGCTTTTGCAGTAACACCTAGGAGAATGAATTTTCACTGTTGGTCTGTTTTCGGACTTTTTGTAAAAGCTAAAACCACTTCAGCTTTTGTTTGCTGATTATTGAGTAAAGATACATTTTATCTTCAACCAAGCGACATCAGCTGGTGACGCTTGGCAAAGAAATAGAACAAGAGAAACAGTCAAAATTAGTCGCAGCAAAATATTTGGTAATAGTCTATTCACTTTTCTAGCTGTTATTGCAAAAACGGCATGTAAATTTGTCTGATCAGGGTCGGCCCATCACTTTTCCAGCGGAAATCCTGACAAGAAAAGTGAAAAGAACTAGCCAAAAACGATTTGACGGGCTGCGAAATCAGCTGATGACGACTGGCAAAGCGCCAGGTGTAAAACCCCTCCACGTCGTGCATGGGCAATGCAAAGCATGCGACCAAACCAATGCGGCGCGGAAAATACCAAAGCGAATTGATAATACCGACAGTACATGACTCACGACTCAATCTAGGCTGATGTACGATGTGAGAAAATCGCTTACAAAGCACTTGAGAAAACATGTGAAAACGCAGTGGAAGGCAACAGAATGACTTCATATGTTTAGCTGGTGGATGTTTGTCCTCGCAGTGTATGACGATGTAACAAACTCTTAATAAACTTATTTATCTGTACCAGTGGCGGTCGCAGGATTTCGGACCGGGGGGGGGGGAATTTTTTTTTAAATGAAGGTGCGTGGCGTTAGCCACGCACTCCGAAAAAATTTTGGGGTAATTCTCAAAGTTTTTGCGGGTCCCTAACCCCCGCCCCCAAAAAAAATTTTTTTATAAGGCTAATTTGAATTTTTAAAAATTTTTAAAAATTATTTTAATTATTTACAAAAATTAACAAGTCGTTTGCACACTTTTATAACCCATATGAGTAAGTTTCAAAAATTTCGCGACCCCCCCCCCCCTCGGTCCGCCACTGATCCGTACGAATCTTGATCTGGAACAATCAAATTCCTCATGCGACCTACTTCTATCAGCCAAAAGATCACTGTTGGTACATTTATTACACTGCGACTTCCTTCAAAGTGGGGAGTGTGTATTCAAGCAATTAAAACCATTACAAAAGTCAAGGAAATTAATTAATTTTATTACCTTGCCGTTTTCTTATCCATAAAAGCTAAGCAAAGCAAGTGTTGAGGTCCAGATGCTGAATCCAGCAATTGAATACACTTTCATTGATTTTCATTGAGCTTTTGATAGACAACAATTTTAAAAGTCAACAAGTAACCGAGTTCATTATGCCATACAATATCGCGGCGCAATGTTATCCTCAACTTATTCTTTTTTGGCATAAGAGAGTGAGATGCATGATAGTTGTAGCGATTGTATATGCAATGAAGATACGAGACAAAGTTTAAGGCTGGTTAAGAAAGGAAAACTAACAGAAAGCTTTATAATAATGAGATAGTACAAAACAAAAGAGAACAATTGCAGTCTAGGAAGACAAGTAAAGAAAGAGGAAGTAATGCGCGAGTAACATTGTAATATATTGAAAACGAAGATGAGGCAGCAATGAAACCAAAAGTGACGCAAGTTTAAACTGCCATTCTCGCTTGCCTGCACCTCTAACTTTTCTAGTGCGATCAACAGGGTCTCGAGAGGGCAACGATATGGCTTCCAGTTGATAACACACAGAACTATAGATCTCAAAAAGCACCGGGCTACCGTAATCCGGAAGTTAAGCGTCAAAGAAATTCAAGGTCCGTAGCTGCACCGTAATTCAGATTTGGCTTCATTTGACGCCTGAGTTCCGGCGTGGGACACTAACATGGGATACCGCGGGATAACAACGACTGATAGAAAGCTCAAAGTCTGGCGCGGCCTTTTGTTTTTCAAACTCTTTGTTGTAGAAGGTCCGATTTTCGCTAATCTGTACTTGAGTATGTCAAGGCTAGGATTCGACTATTTCGAATGTTTTGTCTCTATACCGCGAAGCTATGGTTGGTCTCAAGGCTTACATATCATTCATTTTGTGACCGAAATACTGGAAAAAGCTTTGCTTCGTCGTAACTTGTTCATGATTTACTTAAAGCGCCCGTAACAGAACAAATTCGAGCTTTTGAGTGTAGATAGTGTATGCTACAGCGTGCTCGAGTATCATAGTCACAGAATGGAAGATAACTGGAGAGCTAGTCGCAGATGTCATACAATAGGCATTCCTCCGCCGGATAAATCTCTGGTTAGTCTCTGCCGGATAGATCAAAACTCAAACAGCTGTGTAAGAAATTTGGTTCAGCGAAATATACTCCTTGCATTAGATGCAAAACTTCTGCATTTTGTAGCAACATCAGACAAAAAGAGATAAGCCGATATGCTATTTAACTATTGTTTAACAATGAGTATGATATCATGACAGCAGTAAAATTAAGAGTGCTGTCTTTTAGATGTATGGTCTATGCTGATTGAGCATTCTTGCAGCAGTTCCGCTACATCTAAAAATTATCAGTAAACGTAGTTGTCTCTAGCATTAAACATTGCGTGGAGCTCTCAGCGTGTTCATGAACAGTCACACAGCGACCTATGATGTAACTTCACTGGTTTGAACATTAAGTAGAGACCAAATAGTCACGGTTCTGGCACGCTCATCACCAGATGCAAATGAAAGGTTGCTTTATGAACTGAGCGATTAGGCAGCGCAACTCTCATTATGTCTCACATCAACTTCAAGAACTCATTGATGGAAGCTACTTCGGTTGACAACTACTCAAAGTTAGAGTGCTAATTATGAGTTAGACGGCTATTGTTAGAAACCTAACCGAAACTAACCGAAATGCTGATGAAGCTGTTGGAATTCTGTTCTAATAGTCTCTTGACCTCTTCATTTCTCCGATCCTCATGATAAAATCTTATATGGTCCGAAGCTCCTGAAATCCTTGCAGTTGCACTACGTTAGAGAGATGGGGTCAATCCAAACTTCAGGAGGTTGAGCTCAACAAAAAACCAAATGTTCAACATTCTCTAGTTTCTCTCTATGCACAAAAGCTGTGAAAAAACAACGAGTAAGTCCTTTAGAACTTGTAGAGATATTTGTTCACCGCGACCCCATAAAATAGCTAATAGTACTAGCTTACTAAATCAGATGGCTATACAAGCGAAACAAAACCCAATGTCTTCCTAGTAATTCGCTTGTTCCTTCAAACGAATCGTGGACGCGGAATTTTTCGCTAGCAAGTTTTGATGCTGTGAAAAGTGAGTGAAGACAACGTCGCGCTTAGGGAGCCTCCAGACCGCGTCGGGACCGCGCCGGTTGTCGCTTTTGCAGCTGGTAGCTGCTTTCGCGCCGTTTGCCGCTATTGCAGCTGAAGCGCACTGTGTCAGATTTTGTCCTTGGATCGCAGCGAGAGCCTATTGGCGCTAGATGCGTCTACGATGCTGGAAAAATCGATTTATTGTTGAGTGAAACCCTTTCAGTCTAAATTCAGCTGTAGAGCTATTGCAAAGCAAGGCCTTTTTGATGTCTATCTCGTTTTGAAACTGGTTTACTATGCTGGATGAGCGAGTTGCGAATGTACTTTCTTTATTTTTGAAGCTGTTCCATCGTGCCGTAGCAGCGATTTAGCTGGAGAACTCAAATTCTGTGTACTATTTTTGCTTTTGGTACTTCACTAGGCTGATCTATTCCAGAGCGGATCATTTGTTGCCTCCTCCTTCTCTATTCAAGGTATATAACGTTTACTTCAGCATAACAAAATAGCTAATCTTGAGTAGTTAAACGAAACTTATATCAGTACTAACCTTCAAGCAGAGCAGTATAGTAGGGTAGCTTTAAAATTAGAAAGTGCAAAAAAACAGCGTTTTGCGACGATCTCGCCCACTCAGCATAGTAGGCCAACTCAAATAGGAAAAGACATCGTGAAACCTTCCCTGCACAGCAGAGCAATATCATCAAAACGAAAGCTGTGCAAAAAAATAGCGTTCCGCAAAAATTTATGAGCTCCCAGATTTGTGTGGAGGCGCGTTGCGGGCTTTCACTGATTTTTAATGAGAGAAGTTAATGAGAGAGTACAAAAAACAATGCTGCATGAAGTTCCGATAAGTCTACACTTACATTCAGGAAAAGTCCGCAACCCGATGTCCTTAATATAAGTAGCATGGCTTTGAACTACAGACTAATTTGAAGAAACTTTGTTCTACGAAATCGATAAACTACCGTAAAAGAATAGCCTGGAAACGAATGAAAGACAAAACTCCGTTTCATCACTTTTTTGCCTAAAGAAACAACTCTACAGCGGGAGGTAGATTGAATATTCGACAATGAGTCGATTACTCTAGCATCGTAGAACCTCCAATGAATTACTTACGGAGAGAAGAAGACCTTGGAAACGAAAAGTGGTGGCAAAAGAATCGAAAAGCCTAGTATTTATTACCAATAGGCTCTCGCGACGCTCCATGGACAAGATCTGACACAATGCGCTTCAGCTGCAATAGCGGCAACCGGCGCGAAAGCAGCTACTGGCTGCAAAAGCGACAACCGGCGCGGTTCCACCGCGGTGTGGAGGCTCCCTTACAGAGGGAATGCGCGCTCTTACGCTGGTGGCTGCCGCGCGCGAAACGCTCGCGCAGCCAGCCCGGTAGGAATAGATGGCGCCAGCAGCAGAGGCAGGAACCCATTGCCGGAAACTAGGCGTCAAATGAAGCCAAATTTGAATTACAGTGCAGCTACGGACCTTGAATTTCTTTGACGCCTAATTTGCGGATTATGGTAGCCCCGGTGCTTTTTGAGATCTATAGTTCTGTGTGTTATCAACTGGAAGCCATATCGTTGCCCTCTCGAGACCCTGTTGATTGCACTAGAAAAGTTAGAGGTGCAGGCAAGCGAGAAAGTTTAAACTTGCGTCACTTTTGGTTTCATTGCTGCCTCATCTTCGTTTTCAATATATTACAATGTTACTCGCGCATTACTTTCTCTTTCTTTACTTGTCTTCCTAGACCGCAATTGTTCTCTTTTGTTTTGTACTATCTCATTATTATAAAGCTTTCTGTTAGTTTTCCTTTCTTACCCAGCCTTAAACTTTGTCTCGTATCTTCATTGCATATACAATCGCTACAACTATCATGCATCTCACTCTCTTATGCCAAAAAAGAATAACTTGAGGATAACATTGCGCCGCGATATTGTATGGCATAATGAACTCGGTTACTTGTTGACTTTTAGAATTGTTGTCTATCAAAAGCTCAATGAAAATCCATGAAAGTGTATTCAAACTTTGACGCCTAATTTGCGGATTATGGTAGCCCCGGTGCTTTTTGAGATCTATAATTCTGTGGTAACCACACTACAGCGTTTCGACTTAGAGCGCCTTCTCATATCATTTATGCGTCCCATCCTGCATTCGCATCCCCACCGTTTCCCGGCCGCTGTCAGTCTAGCGAAGTCGCGGCTTAGTCACCGCCTTCTGGCTGCTTTGTAGCAATGAATGCGCTCTGCAGCTATTTTTCGACTCATGGAAGATTATGGCTGTCTGCTGGTAGCCTATCGCTGCCCGCTAACCATTTTCGCAGTATCGTCGCCCGCTCACTGCCAATTTCGCAGTATCGTCGCCCGCTCACTGCCAATTTCGCAGTATCGTCGCCCGCTCACTGCCAATTTCGCGGTATCGCCGCCTCACAATAGCCTTTGATTGTCTGAGGTCCCGGCTCAGTACCATATTTGTAGCCCGCTCGTTTCTACTGTTCTCACCGCAAAGCGAGAATGAGGCGATAGATCACGGAACTTTTGGTAGACGGTAGCTTTGTGGCTCTAGTTAGAGACCTGTCTTACGAGTAATTTTTTGTTATGCTCACGTCCACACGCATCAACACCTGCTGGGGATGGGAATGCATCTCAGAAGAAAAACGTCATTTGAAGCTCCCGTGTCCTGAATTTAATGCCTTATAACTATTCGCAAGCATTTGTACTACACTCTTTATTATTAACACATTGAGCGGGAGCGAGAAAATGTATAAGCTGCACTATCCTCCTTTATCGTATCTCTTGATGATCGCCCGCGGCTGATCGTCTCCGAATTATTTATTTTCTTCAAATTCGACAAAAACATTGCAGAGTTGTAGTTCCATCTAATCCAACGGTGCTAAGCATGTTGAACGAATGAGTACTGAAGTATTGAAATTTTCGATAAGCCTTGATTTAACATGTTTTGCCGCAGTTTTCATGATTTCGATGATTTTGTTTTATCGGAAACATGCTTAGCACAGTTAGGCTGGTAACCAGAACAACTTTAAGATGTCTCTCACTATCTTTGGAAAGGGTGAAGTGACTTATTCAATTTATTTATGTACATAGCTTTCTCCTGAGCTGCCTTCCCTCCCCAGCGGAGATATAATCATGTGGGTCTTTCTTACACTACGCTTGAACTATTAAACATCAGACAACGCCAATTCTAAAAAACCTGGTACTGCTCCGTTCCAGACCCAGTTTCTTAATGTTTTCATGAAATACATTCTTTAGCCCGGAGATTTTTTTCATAGATGCTATGAGGACCTCCTCCTTGTCACGTGATAAATAATTATTACGGGCTTGGTAAACGTGGCCCATGTAAACTAGAATAGAGGCAATGTAGCCAAAGATTTGCTCTACACATAAGAGTTGCCAGCGCTCTTCAGAAATATCAGTATAAGAATTTTTTGAAATTCAGGAAAAGTTTGGCGTTACTGTTGAGCTGCTTAAAAGCCTTGGCGGTAGCATCGCAAAAACAGGGTAACTCAGAGAGCAAATATAGCTAGCTATAAGAAAGAGGATGAAAATCTGAATCAAATGCTACCTAAATCGTTTATGGATTTGTGTTCTGTGAGTTTTAGTCAACGATAAAAAAACCGACAAGACTTTCGGGACAACCAAATATATTGGGTTGTCAACTAAGTTTTCCCAAAAGCTTTTCATATCTGCAGAACGCTTTTGGAAAGACTTAGTTAACAACTTTTTCCATGATCTTTCTCTTTTGCGTGTGGTAGACGCAAATTTTGACAATGATATGAGAATACAATCTGCCATGATAGCAATTTGCTCCAAATTCTGGCAGCGCTTGTAAGGGCTACGGTAGGAGTACGGTAAAACGAAAAACTCGCGGGTTGTTTCAGATCGTTACAGCTCCAGCTAAAACTTTATTTAGGGGATTTCTTGAGACGTCATTTACAGAAATCATATCATTTTGCACAACATTGCTTCTTCTGTAACGTCACAAAAAAAATTTCGGATGAATATTACAGTCGTGTTCAGCATGTCTCTTTACCCTATAATGCAAGTCTTGGCAAGTTTTGAGATATCCCTCACTAGTTATTAACTGATGCTAGAAAGTATAATGCGTTTAGCTGCATTGTTCAACTTTCAGAGGGTGCCAAATCTCGAAAAGTCTCCAGCTACTATTACTTCTTTACAGAGCTCAATAAGCCAATTTCTTAAAATAATTTTGCAGTAGTTCTGGGTCGATATTTTAGATTTAAACTGCGGACGACCTTATATTTGCTCTTAATGAAGTGAAACCAAAATCTCAGTAGTTCTGAAAATGCTTTAATTTTTTGTATTTCGTTATAATAATCAAACAGTTCTGCTATCTTGTAGCACACCCTGCAATCTATATAATGCCAAAGTTTGAGCGCCTCGTCTTCAAAGAGACAAAAGTTATGGAGGAAGTTGCAAAACGTACTCAACAGTCTAATAGTTATCGGAGAGGAGATGTAGCAATAACACCTTCGCAATTTCGCATCCTCTGGGCACAGTTTCATTTTTAAATCAAATTGCGAGCATCTTTTCTTATTTTTTTGGCTTCAAATTATGCGTAGGACAAAGCAGGTGCAAACAGAGAAATACCTCTTCGTAAAGCTTGCTTTGCTCTATCGAAAAATACCCTAAAATCTGATCAATAGTTATCGGAGAGGAGATGTAGCAATAACACCTTCCAATTTCGCATCCTCTGGGCACAGTTTCATTTTTAAATCAAATTGCGAGCATCTTTTCTTATTTTTTTGGCTTCAAATTATGCGTAGGACAAAGCAGGTGCAAGAAGTAGAAATTTGTGAATTTATGCATGGAAATGTAAGAAATCTTTGAAAACTTTTTGTAACGGCCACAGAAACATGGATAAACTTTGTGACTGGTGAGGAAGAAAACTTTTGAGAAGATGTATGTAATACATATAGGATCTAACAATAAGCAGCATGTATTAGGGTGATCCAATAATGATGGGACACCTTGACATCTTCTTACAATTCTGAATTTTTCTTCCTAATTAACGACAGACAACCAGCAGTGTAAACGCTTCTGTACAAAGTGGCCTTTGCATGTTATCCGCACAGCACCTTGCAGCACCTCATCCATAATCCTTCGAGCGGCGTTTTGAAAAAGTAAGACAAACCTTTTTGAACGCCATCCGAACCTGTGCTGTTGTACCCAAGGTCGGCGGAAATGTGAAATATCGTTCGAAAGGGCAGGCTCTTTTTGAAAATTACTTGAATAGACAAAAACTTCCCTTTATTTCATATAAAAACATATATAGATTCTTGAGAAAGCGTAATGTTTGGCACCATTTTCAAGCTAAATATCAATTTTTATCCCACATTTCGTTAATAAAAAAATCGGAGTATTTTGCCTATGCACGAATAGTAATAAAATAAAATTATTATATGTTGGCCGTAGGAGGTGAGCTTATTTAAACTTTGATGAGAGATTACGTTGATGCAAGAACAAGGGCCGTTTTGCAAATTTTCATTTTGACGTGCTATAATTCTCTGATATTTACACTTTTAAATGCGATGAACGATAAAGACCATCAGAAGCAGCAAACTTTTGCAGTAGAGCGCGCATTTATCCAAACTCACATTCGGACAAAAAATATGGTTTGAAAAGCAAAAAAGATGCAAGGCAGTAGGACAAAAAAGAGGAAAACGGTATCAGCAAACAGGATTTGAAATATAGAAGATTTAAACTATAAAACTGTCTGTGTGTGCGTCAATTGTCAACTCATGTCTCAACCTTTTTTAGGCCTCAAAGTGGCTTATAGAATTTTCTGATATTTATATTAAACGGCTGAATTTTTTTTTGCAAAAATAGGATGTTCTACTATTCAGTAACTCTTATGCTTACAGATGTGAGCAAAGCTTTGGCGATTGCCTTCTTCAAATGAAACTCATGAATTCCAGAATGACTCCAGCGGCTACCCACGTTGAGGTGCCGATATCTCAGTCTAGATGCAAGAAAATAATTAGGCGTACGTAATGTAGACAACTTCTTATACAGGGTGTCCCAAATAATGTGCCTACTGTTTGATTGTAAATAACTCTCTTGTAATGGAGTGTCTCGAGACGATTTGGGGACCGTTCTGTAGAGCGAGCTTAAACTTAGACTCACGGTATGGAACGAATCATCTATCCTCTTCATTACGGATTACGGTAAGAACTTCCAGCATATGGCATCAATGTGAAATATACCACCTAACAAATTTTCAAAAAATCTGAAAATTTGTTTACTAGGGTTTTCGCGCATGGCGATTCCACCTAACAAGTTTTTACGAGTGTTTTTAGCTTGTTACACGGTGTAATCACATTTCTGACATGTACTGGAAATATAGCCTTTGATGGCTTAAAATCCTTGTCGAAGTTCGCACCGTGATCCTACAGTAATGAAGAGATATAGATAATTCGCTCCATACTGTGAATCTAAGTTTAACCTCGCTCTACAAAATGGTACCTAAAGCTTCTTGAAACACTTCATTACAAGAGAGTTACCTACAATCAAACAGTAGGCACATTTTTTTGGGACACCCTGTATATAGAGTAGCTAAATTTTCGAAGAAGCGCATTCATTCGCTCTGAATTCTGGCCGGAAAAGTGAATGCAACGAAGCCCTAATTTTGGATGCGGGTATTTGAAGCTGTGTAACTTTCCTAGATGAGACTTTAAGCCTGCTTCAGATATTATTTGACTGTTTAAACATAAAGCTGAAAAGTCATTCGCATTAATACTCTATACAAATTATGACAAACAAACATGTGATGTGGTCAATCATAGAACTCGGCACGAGTTGGCTTTTGGAAAAAGCAAAAAACGAAGTCCCCCTTGACTTTCGCAAATTTTTACGAAGTCTCGTTCGACCTTACCTAAAAGTAAAAGAATTCCTCAAAAACGAAACGTCGACTAAAAAAAACGTCGCAATTTTTGTGCCTTTTCGGCCTCGGAAACGATACCCTTTTTGCTTTGTGTGCCCAAAGCGATATCCAGCTTGCTTACAAATCACCTGTGCCGAGCCCTGATCAAGCAAACAATTATACTCAGCGGATTTTCGACAACGCACAATCAGTCACTTCGGTAAAACCAACTTACGGTGCAAAGTCCATTTTCCTTGAATTTCTTAACTGCTTCTTCAAGAACCCCTGCGCTTATTCCTCTAAACAAGTCTGTGATGACCCGATGTTAAAAACTCTGTCAAGTTTTACCCTTCATGATAAAATTCGTACATATCATGCTCGATTTTTTCGTTATGTGTCATCATTGCATATCTGTATGCATTTTGTTCCGAATAGCAGTCATATCCCTGGAAGGGTACACTCAAAAAGTTTATCTGAATTTCCTTACAATCCAATAAACTCTTTAGCACCTAAATTACGTGAGTCCTTGGTTGATTACTTTCAAAAACGTAACTTACTGAAGCAGAAGCTAAATTATCGGTAGTGAACCTACAGTAATTGTAAGAATGTGACTTACCAATGTCCGGTAACCTATCTCCTTCGAGCACACAGACGTAATTGTTTGTTTGAAAAAGTCTACATATCCTTTGAACGAACCGCATCCTTGTATGTTTCCGTCAGGTTTAGTGCATCTTATTATATCTTGGGTATTTCCGACTTCAGCGAGAAAAGCCATTAACTGATATGTAGCACTATCGTCAGTTTTTATTTGCTTGAAAAATTCTTGCTTACAAATAGAAGAAGACAGTGAGACACTACACGGGAGAGGCTCCTATTTTTTCTGTACGATTTCACACAGCCAAACATCCTCAACTCTCTGAAAACGACTGTTGAAGGAAACACATGTATAGTTACGACTACTCGATCAACATCACGCCCCATAGGTGCACATCAAATAAGGCAGCAATTTTTTTTGAAACACTTAATATGGAGTATGAGACTAATGAGAGAAAGACGGAAATTGAGGTGGCCGTCTCAAATGAGCCGATTTCCTCTCCGACACATCTGCAAGTCAATGTAAAATGAAATTTGTAGAAATGCTGTGCTCAGCTGTTCTTCGTAGGACTAAAGTTGTATAATGTAGGCTTTCAAAGAGACAATCGTTCATTTTTAGCCTTCTTCAAGACCTAAATTATAAGAGGTCATAGAGATGTTATAAGAGGTTATAGATATAGGTTATAGACCTAAGAGATATTGAGCTCCCCTTACCTAGATTTCCATGCCAAATTGTCACAACTTCAATGATCCTCGGAAAAGAGCTTGTAGAAAGCTAAAATACAAGGTGTACTCTTAAAGGGTTTTTGGTACACGTGTTAAACCTCGGCAATGGTTTACAGAAAAATATAATCTTCATTCTCTTTATTTTTAGCGGAGAAAAAATGCAGCGATTGCATACGATAAACCTAATATGGATTGCATATGCATGAGCAAGTGAGGATTTTCGGACGATTCTTCGGTACTTTTCCGTTATCCGGAACCCATTTTTATAAAAGGCTGTCAAAAATACGCTTCTTGGTCTATGAACAATTTTTCATAGATTCTACAAGGACTGCTTTCTTGAAAAAATTGTGAAAGCCCCTAAACAACCCTCCGCTTCACCTCCAGTCCTTAAGGTGTGATATTCTGAAGATGATCAGCCTTCACTGCAAGTTTCTATATTTTGAAAGTCTGTAGGCTTTCTGCGGTTGCACCACACGCAACTTGACGGCGAGTTTTAGATCTGGATAGTCCTCTTATCAGAGCTAAAATTTTCACAGGGGTGGAGTGTTTGGCTTCAAATCAAATTTTCAATATAGCAAGAAGAGGCTTTGCGCACAATACTCATATCAAAAAAGGGGCGATTTTTGAATGTTGAAGGCAAGTTAAAAGGGTCAGGCGCAACTACTCAAAAGCTCAGGCGGCCTGACCTTTTGAGGGGTTGCGCCTGACCCCATTAACTTTATTTCCGAAAAAGCTTTTCTATCCAAGTTTTATGTGATTCGCTAGCTCAATCCTCGAAGATTCCACAGTAAGTGTTTGAGCTTGATTCGATTTGTTTCGGCCTTGTGCTAATTCGAGAAGTTGAAGCACTCAATGTGAAAAACGCGCCGGTTGGAACTTTGGCAGCACTTCTTACTTCACTGTTTGAAAGCGATATGAAGTCCGATTTGTAGCATAGGCTTGTAGAGAACATTACTTTGTTATGAGTATACAAAACCTGACTTTTCTCACTTCTGAAACCAAGTTCATCACGTTTGAAAATCACGCTTTTTAGGCGTTGAGAAACACTAGAAACTGCAGTAGGTAATGGTTTGTAGAGTGCATAGAGGTAAATCGACATGCTGATTATGGAAATGATACCCATTTCACACAGCAGGCTTCCTTGTTTACCTCATATGTCAAGGTAAAAGAGAAGAAGATTTGGATTTTGGCTGAAACTTCCACCGTGAAAACAATCAGTATGCTGTTTATAATTGTCATTCCTTCATGCGATCGCGATATCCACCGGACTAGCGCATTTCTTCTTCATCTTCACAGTATCTCCCCAATTTAAAAAATTCGATTTTTAATTACGACCCCCCCCCTCAGTCTTACCCTCAATACGATCCCCAGGTCGGGCGCACCTGACGCTACGCTCAACCCTGCTAGAAAGGGCAATACAAACTTTTGGTAAAACCTCTCAAACATGTAGATGACATGTCAATTTTTTGACACGTTGCAGAAGGTTAACACTCTTTCCTGTAAAGTTGGGACAGAATGTGCAAGGAAAGAAGAGATATCTTTGTTTGAAAAATAGGTTTATCGTTTTTGGAGCAAAAGCAAAGGAGAAATCGTTTTTGCGGGGTTCGACAAAAGAAGAGCGGCATGCAAGCGGCAGGACTGCATGCTCTACCCCAAACAAACAAAACTTGTTTACAACCAAATCGCAATGACAAGACGCCAAATTTGGTATGTGCATGCGTGAGACGACCGTGAGGCAAAGATTCATCGTCACCCTGCGGTGACTGCTGGCAACGGGGATCCACCTCAAGACGACGACGGCACTGCTCTGTCGGGCGGAACGACGCGCCGGAGACTGTACGAATCGGTCATGTCACATGCATTGAACTATAAAAGATTTTCATCGAGGGCGTAGGGCGTCCTCACAGGCAACGCACATTGCCGCACGGGGCGAAAAATAAGCTAGAACTACCTGCCCCGAAAAGAAGCGAAACAGAAAGTTCGACTAGCGAGGACCAGCATAGGATCGGTAACGAACCGCAGCCGAGATCTGTGATGAATTGAAGGAGCGTCACATCGACACCGTTTGTGCGCAAGAAACGGAATGGATGGGAAGGCAGGACAAGGACATCGGCAAGAATATCGACTCTATTACGCTAGAGAAAGGCAGTCGCCACGGAGTGGCAAGCACTGTCAGCGGTAAATTTCGCGAATTAGTGATGAAGTGACGCGCTTATCGAAGAGACTGATGCCAATCAGATCGAAGCAGAGGACTCTCAACCTGAACAGCATTATGCTAAGCCCCGCAACTCGGATGCACGAGCGCTGAGAGTAAAGCGTTTTGGAGAAATTCCGACATCTTGCTACGAACATTGGCTGCGGCAGGCTACATCTTCGTAGAAGGCGATCTCGGATACGTTGGTCACGCACATGACGGTATAAAACGATACCAATGGGGGAGTGGAGGCAATTGGGGTAATGAGGACGGAGAACGCATCCTAGCCGCCGAAGCACACTAGCGAACACATTATTCAGATAGCAGAAAATCACATTTGTATGTATCACACGTATGCGAGTGGAGACCGCTCAATTCAGATCGGCTGCTGAAAGCTGCGTCGATGCACTTGTCGATGGTGATGAATACGAAAATCATATTCACAGTGACATGTGCATTTGCACCGCAACATTACCTGCTCTTGTTGGATCACATCTGTATATTCACTTACATCTACGGGCAGAAGGACGATGACCAGAAGGATTAGGTGGTTGAAGCTTTACGAACATCGTCAGCAAATCTCCGATGTTTTCAACAATTAGATTTGTCGATTGATAACAGATGGAATCGGATTAATTTGCAAATACGGTCGAAGACCGAGGAGATCTTGAGGGTCACTTAGCCTGGACGCCGACTTGTCGACAAGCAGATGTGAGGTGATCCGAGTTAGTCCACAGGAATGATCCACGAAAGTCCATAATGGAGGAAAATGGACTTTCAAACCCCATTTTATTCGTTCGCGGTAAAAACCGGTCGGAATCTGCTTTCGCTAGCATTATCTAAAAAAATTTTCATCTTATCGCAACCACGAGGCGAAAGCGGTGTGATGAAAATGATTCAACCCTACCTGAGCTCTCGCTTGCGAAAGAAATGCGAAAAGTTCATTTAGAATAGGGCAAAATGGGACTTACTTCCACTTTAAATGGACTTGAAAGCCCATTTTACTCCCAGCAGCAAAGGGGATTAAGCCAATTTTCAAACTTTTTGCATATTTTTGATTGCGATTTTTTCATAATGTGTTCTTTAGCCTATTTTAAGGTGATACGTGAATGGAAAAAGCTTCACGTCTTTTGTGAAGTCTAAAATGAGTGTTTTTTCTAAACTCATATAGGCGTTTCCCATGCGTATATCGGGCGTGGCCGTGCAGACATCTGAACACGTTGAAAAACTTGTTCAATCTCCACTTTAAAGCATTAGTTTTTGTACTCTCTAGCTGCCAAAAACCCACGCGCATACGTTGGCAAGCGTCGGCAAAGCTCCGCCCGCTATACTCTGGGGAATGGACGATACAAACGCTATAAAAACCATGGAAGAAGGTAAATTACCATCAGCGTATTACGTATCAGCTAACAAACTCAAAAACTATCAACTAACTTCCAATTATGGAAACGATGCGATAATTCCTATGTGTAAATCATATAAAGTTTGTTCACTGTTCAAATCATCAACTGAAACTAAATTCATGATTTGTATTCAAAGATAAAAAAGATTTGCGTTTTATTATAATTACTCAGAAGCTATCTTTTGACTAATCTCGTAGAACCGAACCTCAAAGACGGCATTTCAAACGCAGTTTGAGTTTAGCCGCAAGAATTACTGAAGTGGCTAGCAAGCAAGCAAAATTCTGCGAAAAATTTCTTACTAGCGATAGTCCACACATTCAACTACATAGAGATTTGAACATTAGTGTTGCAAGACAAAGAAGAGCTAATGCTGCACGTTTGCGGAATTTTGGAGTTCTAGTTCTTCCGAATTAAAAGCCCTTTAGGTTGTAGTGTAGTAAAAGGATTCCTAAGAGATAAGCATCTTGATTCACAGATTGCATGCAAATCTAACCAAAGTTTGCTCTCCGCAGAAAGCTCTACATACGAATTTGACTCAATGCAGATTCACAGAAGTTTTAAAAAGCGAAGGCCCGGATTTTACATGAATTTTAGTTTTGGAAGTAATTTAGATGCATAGTCATCGATAATAAGTGGCATTTTGTGAAGTGTAACGAAATGGGGAAGAATAGAATATCCTCGTGACTGACATTGTAATATTAGGTCAGCCTAGTCAGATATCAACCACTCGGTGGAAATGAGTTTGCAAGAGTGAGCAAACAGGTTGAGGCAAGTTGAAGAAAGGTTTGCTGAAGAAGTTTTGTATGGAATAAATGGATTCGTGAGCGATACCTTACCGCACCGCATGGACTAAGTCATTTTATTCGCACAAAAAGCTCATTTCGAGGACACTTTCATGATATCATTCCAGCAATAATTAAGCAGTGGCCTACAAAACCTGTCGATGCACTAACGCAAGCGATAATTCCCCTTGATATCGGGAACTAAACTCAAAAGCGCAGAAGCCAATGAAAGGAGGCGCATTACAAGAAGCTTTACGATGACTGGGAGGAACGTTAGCGCTGACAAGTATGCCGACTGGCTGCTGCCCGATATCGAGCGAAACAGGACATCGACCACGTTACGCCCCTTTGAGGTGCGTAGGGAAAACATCTGACGAAGCCGAAGGCAATACCTAAATGATGGACGGATTACACAGCCGACCCTGCACCTGCGAGACAATGGCAAGGATAAACAAGAAGAATGAGAGTGAAGGGATTGAACTATGGCCCATGACTTTAGAAAACTTGTGTCGGTGTAAGCCGTAACCTTATTCCAATGGCTGGAATCGTTCTGCTGGGTATCAACTAAGTTTGAACCGACCCTTTGCTCACATGATTTTTCGTACTCTTTACAAGTATTGTACCCTACCTTCATATATTGTAGCGTTAAAATTTTTTGCGAACAAAAACGTTTTCATAATCTTTCCTTCAGGGGTTTTTCAACCCTCAAAAATTTTCATTGGCTGCGAAATTTATTCCGCGCAGAGAGCGCCCCAAAGGATTCAGCGCTGATTGTTTTCCTGCCCCTCTCTCTTTATGTTTCTTCTTGTTATTTGAGGCGGCTGAATTTGAAAAAGATGAAAGAAGATTTCGAAAAGATTTTTCAAACCTAAACTTTGTTTCACCTCCCTGGTTTCTGATGCCGAGGCGTGATCGGCACTTATCTAGGATATAGGAGAAACACAAAACATGCGGTTCGTACCCACTTTGGTGCAAAAATTGTCAATCAATCAAAAAATGTCAATCAAAATCAATCTGATACTTATTTCAGACTCCTTTCAGCGACAATGAGAAAAGCTAGCCGAAAAACAAACAACGCCATACATTTTCTACCAAAAAATTTTGTTATTAGACTAAGCCACAGCTTAGTCTAATATTAGGTGGGTCCAAAAGTCTGTGCCGTTTTTCAAACCCATGCTTAAAATCACTCAAAATAATGATAGACAAACGGTTTAGACGGCGTTCGATGCAGAATTTTTTCCTCTTTCTATCGGTTATGTCTTTGTTAAAATTCCTTCAAAGTCCTTGATTATCGTCGGGATCTCCAACCCATGGTTTTTACCCACCCTGAGTTCCGCTATTTTATAAAATTCCCATTTTCAACTTGCCGATTAGCTTTCATAACAGTTGAATAGAAGAAGCAAAATGCTATTCAGTACATTTTTTGGCATCTCTAGCTAGATTCTCAAAATTTTTGAAGATATTCATCTGTTGCTATAAAATTCCAGTTGAGCCATCCCAATCCTCACGGAACAATAGTCGAAAAGCAAGCAGGGTGTCATTCTATGCAGCTTTTTCTCCTCTTTCGAATAGACTTCTTTTCTTTTTGACTTGTATAATATTTGAGGGCAAAATCATTATAATTTTTATTTCCAGGCTCGTCCTAGGCTGACCACAAACTTCGGAATTCGATATTTCGAACCTCTAAACGCTTAGTTGTTTGCTAAAATTAGCGCTAAGTAATGAACTGTTTTTGGAACGTTCAAATCCCGGAGATTTCTTACAAGGGAAGTTCACTTAGTCGAAGTGGCGATTCGGAAGGACATCTATACCAATGGAGAGAGCTTAAAACGCTGATCTCAGATATACCTTCTGTATTTACGACGCGTTGTTCTGAAAAAAGTTATGATTTTCTAAAGACTCGGAAACTCGGAAACTACCAATGGATAGCGTAAAACGATGTTCTCAAATATATCTTTAATATCTGTGATGCGTCCTCTAGATGGAGGTTATGGGCTTTCTTGCATATATAATAGAAGTGTGATCTAGGAAGCAAATGGTGACCTGTGAGTAAACAACATAGTCGGAAAACACTCGAAAATGTTGAATGAACTCGAATTAGATCTACAATGCTTACTAAGTGGTTTGCTCGAGCTTGTGATTTTGCGACTCAAAATGCACAAAAATTTGGCTTTAGAAAAGCTCATAACTTTTTTTCAGAACGATGCATCACAGATATAGAAGGTACATCTGGGATCAGCTTTTTGAGCTCTGTCCACTGGTATAGATCTCCTTCCGAATCGCCACTACTAAGTGAACTTCCCTTGTTAGTGTTTGCAGAGGTTGTTATTTTACGACTTGCAAAAGTAAAGGCTTTTGAAAAAATTACTTCAAAATATGCTGAAAAGCTAGTTAGAGGGCCAAAATAGTTCATTGTATAGCATTTCGTTTATACTATACAACCGTTAACGAAGCTAGTTTGAAAAGTAAAACTGGAAACTTTGAAAAATAGCGAGTGGGTAAAAAACCATGAGTTGGGGATTTTGGCGATTGTTCGAGCAGACATCAAAAAAAAACAAGAACAAGAACAAAACCGTTAGAAAGAGGATGAAATTCTGCACTGAAGCTCTTTGTAGCGTTTGTCTACCACTATTATAAGCGGTTTGAGCGCGGGTCTGAAAAACGGCACGAACTTTCGGACACACCTAATACATGGTAGATAGCCCAAACTTTGCTGGTTGTATAGCAAATGGTCGTCTAAGCAGCAATATCCAGCATTTTTGGCTGAATACAGAAATTTTTGCAAAAAAATTTTTAGAGAACTCACTTATCTTCATAGGAATCACTCTTTTTCTAAAAATGCATTTTGTAGATCCTTTGATTTTTTCGCTGCTGACATTCGTGGATTTCCATCCGTTTTCCAATGTACTAGCAAAAGTTCTGTTTTTTTTCACGTGACCATTGAACCTCGATTACAGAAGACTTGATCACGTTTAAGCATGCAATCAAAACAGATTCGACAAGACCCAGGCTGTTTTCGATGTGCACATACAATGCAAAAATCTTAGCTTAGCCCACGAGCTTTTTATCTTTCTAGACGCTGCAAGCCGCATAAAAAAACGATATGATCGCTTTGCAGAAGAAAAGAATAGAGGCTCGACTACGCTCAAAAGAAATGATAGGAATTTCATCATACTTGGAGAGAAGGTTCCAACACGAAACATCGGAGGCGTGGGTTTTGTCGCACACCAATCCGTCAGTATCATCAACTGTTATTCGCCTACAGATGCAGCAGATGAGTGCAAACTCGACAAGTTCTATGAGGAGCTGGAGTACGCCATTCACAAGGAGAACTCGTTATACAAGTTCATCGTTGGCGACTTTAATGCAAAGATATGACAGGCACAAGAAGATGACAGAATTGGAAAATTTGGACGTCGGAATCAGAACGAGAATAGAGACAGACTTGTAGGACTCATCAAAGCGTCCGTTTATTCCATGGAAGTTCCTAACCAGACAAAGATCGCCGCTGGACGTAGGAGTCATCGAGGGCACGGCACATGCACAGATCGATCAGCTATTTGTCAACAAGAGATGGAGTTCGATGGATGTCGGAGTGGTTCCGTATTCTGCACAGGTTCGGATCACCGTTTACTTTGTGCAAAGATCCGCTTCAATCGGAAAATAGGAAGAAAATATTGTCATCGCGCGAAGTCCAGAAGAGAAGCCGTTTACCGCAAACGATTCTCGAGAACGCCATTTCCAGTTATAATTGGAAGGAATGCACAGATCCAAAAGGAGATCTGGAAGAGTTGATTGAAGGACTATGCAGCTGTGCTGAGTTGGCATTCACACCGTGGAAAGCGGCTCGAAACGTCTGACAAACAACACCAAGGAGCTTCTTCAAAAAAGGAGAATCCTGCACGCAGATCCAAGTGCATCGCATCTAAAGCAAGTACTGTTCAATGGCATTTGCAGGAAAGCTGTAAAAGAGGATTTGTAGCGACATCGACAAATGAAGATGTTGAAGGCAGCACAGAACAGGAAAAGACTGAAGAGGTGTCGCGGGGACCTTCGCGAGCACGAGATACCGATGCAAGCTCTACTGAATAAGGACGAAAGACTAGTGAACTCCCGACACAAAATGGAAGCGATAACGAGGGACTTCTACAACCAACTTTTTCGACCACGACGTCGGTAGCAGGGCCCAGCGGGGGTGGCGCTTTCACAAGCTGTATATCGTTTTTGGCCCGAAAAAGCAAAGGGGAAGTCGTATTTTGGCGGGCGGAGCCCTGGACCCCAAAATACGACTTCCCCTTTGTTTACCGATAAACAATGCACATATCATTCTTTATTCATCATTCCTTGTTGATGCTACTGTCCTATGAACTTAGATTCCAGCAATGTGAAGATTCTGTGCTCTGATCGCTAGCCTGCCCGCAGGCGGGAATTCATATCGCAATTCTTGTAAGAGGAAAATAACAAAATAGGCTCGTTTTCAATGCACAAGTAACGATATGGCACCAAATTTGCTGTATAGTTGGAGGACCATGAGCACAAAAAAAGTATGAAGAAGTATGAGAAACTTATGTGAATTAAAAAAATGGTAAGTGTTTTTCGAAATTAGGTGGCTCCCGCGCCACCTGGGAGCAACCTGGGGTGGCTCCCTGCTTTCCTTCACATAATTTCCCGGATTTCTTTACATAAATGTGGACTAGGTCGAGAATATTACTATATGTTCAAATCCGCTTCCAAAACCACCAAGGCACCGCTTCGATACAGCCCCAAATAGGGTTCACAGCGTTATGATCGGCCTCGGAAAGCGCGCTCCAATCGCAATCGGTTATTGTAAATTGTAAAGTTTCGCAGCTGACTAATAAATGAGTAGTATCTCAGATATATGAATGTCAAAGTTTGTGCAAATCTTGACCCTATGTTTTTTTTATAGATTCCTTTGCGGATGAACCCATTGAGCTGAAACCTTGAAAACATATGTTTTCGGCCTCGGTAGATGGTTTTAAGTTACCTTTCAAAGCAATTCGTGGAAATCTTCTATCGATTTAATGATTTTTGGCACCTTGCAAGGAAAGTGAGCATTTACCAGCCGCTAACAAACTGCTTGCACATTTTGGTGTGAACAATGCAGTGAAGTTTATTTCCACTTTAAAATTAGAAGGTGCAGTCACTCCAATAAGCCTTTCTGGGGTAAGCTCGTGCAGGAGGGTAAGGGGGAGGGCTGCAGTGCAGTATTGATACTGCAGAAAAGGGGTGTAGAATATGACCCAAAAGGACGGGAAGGTAGAAGGACAAAGTGTGGTTTTTGGCCATTCCCTCAAACGATGACCCGGGCTGGACAAGGAAAGCCAGGTAGTACTACTATAATAAGCGCTGAGGCCGCCCATCTTATTATTTGTGTATATCTGTTTGTCAGGGACTTACGGGGGTCAAAAATAGGGTCAAAGGGAAAGTCGTAAGAAATTTTGGCTTCAAAGGGGATATCGTTTCAAAATTCTGAAATGCCACCTCCTGCCGGGCCCTGGTCGGTACCAGATCCTATTACTCCCACCGGTGAGCAGCCACAGAGTTCTTTCTTCAAAAGTAGCCCGGCCATAGGGGCATGAAACCAGGCACAGCTCTTGGTCGTGACGGAATCACCGCCAAATTACTGAGAGCAGGAGGACACAAGTTACACACTCTACTGGCAACTCGTATGAAACGTTATTTAGAAAAGGAAAGAATACCCAACCAACGGAGTACATTCCGCACTAATCTCCTTCATAAGAAAGGCGGAAGAGAAGACCTCAAGAAAGAATATTACCGATAAGCTTGCTATGTGTACTTTACAAGCTGCTAACGAAGATCACATGTCGCCACAACCGACTGAGCAAGCCGCATTCCGTGACGAATTCAGCTGCGTCGATCAAATCCAAACCGTCTCAAGAGTAGTGGAGTGAATAAGAACTGCTCCTGCTCCTCCTTCGTCGATTAAAAAGGCTTTCGATAGTGTGGAAATCAGCGCTGTTTTAACTGCTTCGATCGACCAAGGCGTGGACTCGACACATGTAAAAATCACAGCGGACTTAAACAAAAAAAGGAACCAGCATGATGCAGCTGTTTGACCACCCGCTCCACACATCCGTATGGAGAAAGGAGTCTGACAGGCGACACGTTGTTGCCAAAGCTTTTTACGGCGGTTCTGCAATGGTGCATGCAGTCGCTCGGTTGGTGGATGGAAGGATCTTTCGAATTTCCGTTTCGCAGACGATGTCGTCCTTCTCTCGAGGTCTACTAGCGAAGACGACGAGATGCTGAACGAATAACGAATGCGTGGGAAGGTTTGAGCTCAGGACAAATCGAAAGAAGACTTGGTTTATGAGAAAGGCCCGGTGCAGTGAAGGTTTGGATGGAGCACCGATAAAGTAGACTTCATCATATGTTTACCTACGACGCAAAATTAGCGAACAGCGACATAAAGGATGAATCAGCCGAAGGCAGAGAGCAGCTTGGGCAGCATTCGATCCTCTAAGGGAAACTGCAGACAACCTTGCTGATTCGAAATTGCGCGCCATCTTTTGAAGCGACAGTTCTCCCAGCTTTGTATCGCGCAGCCGAAACCTGGGCTGATACTTCAGCAACCGTAAATTTACTACGACAGCACGTAGTGCAAAGAGCTTGGAGCTTAGAGCTCGAAAGAGCTCCGACCTCATTCAACTATCGCAATCTAGAAGATCCAGCAGAGTAGGTATCGAAGAACAAACATACAGGGTTTCTCAAAAAATGTGACACTGTTTGATCGTTAATAACTTCGTTGCTTTCACGTCTTTCGCCGAGCTTAAGGCACCATTCTGTGGAGCGAGGTTCAACTCAGATTTGTAGTATGGAGCGAATCATCGATCGCTGTTCGTTACTGTAAGATTACGGTATGAACTTTTAGCATGTGGATCTATTGTGAAATATACCATTTGACAAAATAACAAAAAAATCTGAGAAATGGTTTACTAGGGTTTTCGTGCACGCTGATTCCATTAGACAACTTTTTACGAGTTACGTTTTACGTTTTTAACTTTTTTGATGGAGTAATCACATTTCTGACAAATGCTTGAAATTCAGTTATTACGGTTTACCTAGGATAACCTTGGAAAGAAGCGTCACGGTAAAGTGGAAATTTCGTATTCGAAATCAGCGTCTTCCCTTAACATAATATAGAAGTTTTTGGCTTGTTTGGTTCTGTTCCGAGGCAAAATATGGCCTCCAATGGCCTAAATTTCTTGTCGAAGTTCCTATCGTAATCCCACAGTAATGAAGGGAGATCGCCTATTCGATCCATTTTGCAAATCTAAGTTAAACCTCGCTCTATCGAATGGTGCCTCAAGTTCGGCGAAAGACATGAAAGCAAGAGAGTTATTAACAATCAAACAGTGTTCACATTTTTTTGGGACACCCTGTATATTGACCGGTCATATACTGAGAAGAGTAGGATAGATTCCAAGATCTCGAAAGGTCCACGTAGAAGACACCGAGGAGATGGTATGACGAAATCGTCGACCGTGTAAATTAGCTGTTTCAGCAGATAGAGTCCAATTCAGGGTCGTCTAGAAGCAGTGGCCAAGACATGCAGGGATGACGATTGCACAAAACCGTAAGAATGGTCAAAAGTTGGGTCCCGGGCTCAAGAGTTTTCCACATTTTTCCCTCCCCTCTCTTGGCGCTCCGCCCACTCCAATCGCATTCCGCAAAAGAATTTTTTGCGCTTAACTCGTACAAAAAAGTCACGAATGACTCGCGGAGCCTCAAGCAGCCTTAATCTTGGCTCCTCCCCTGTCACATAGGCTGCGCCCCTCAGTGACAAGATCCGCCCACAAAGGTGCCGAAATTTGCACAAACTTATAGTTTTCAAGGAATTTCACCACAAGGGGGCGTGCCGCGCCCACTTTATTCAGATTTTACGCATATGCATATAATTTATTCACTTGCTGACTAAGGTGTGTTCTAATGCGCTTGGTGACCTATTATTAAGAATTTATGAAAGAACATGTCCAAACTTGCGATCTTCAAAAGGGTCTAACATGTTCTTTCACGATTTTTCATGGTAAATTACTAAAACGTATCAAATCTTACTCATAAATTTGTTGATCAGATGTACGCGAAACGTGTTCGTGTCTCTTAGGGAACGACCATAGGTTGTCGGTGTTGTTGATGTTGTCGGTGTTGTCGGTGTTGTCGGTGTTTGTCGGGGTTGTCGATGTCGTCGAGGTTGCCAGGTTGCCGGTCGTTGTAGGACCTCATGATAGCCTCCACGTTTCGCGCGCTCTCCAAACTGTCTCTGACCCCGACAACACCGACAACATCGACAACACCGACAACACCGACAACATCGGCAACACCGACAACACCGACAACACCGATGACACCGACAACATTGACAACACCGACAACACCGACAACATCGACAACACCGACAACACCGACAACACCGACAACCTATGGCCGTTCCCTTACATTAGTTAGAGAACGGGAAATACAGTTAGACGTAAAAGTGCACGCATCTCGTCCACAAGAACACCTTCGAAAAAATGGCTCGTTGTCAACGTGTAACATTTGCATAAAGCGTGATGCGCATGAATCTTTAAGCTTCTGCTATTGCTATTCAATTTTTTGAATGTAAAAATATGGTCTTTTCGGAATTTGTTTATCAAAAATAATCTCCTCTTGTAACATTTCTACGGATCTCAGCCTGTTTACAATCATACCCACCGAGATATACTAGACTGTTCCGAATATTCTATCCGATTCAAATTGAAATAATTTTCTCGTGTTCATTGTTTTCGAATGATCTTATATTCTTTAGACTGAGTTTTGGCTACCACATGGACACCGTGCCTCAATGAAAAGGCAACCGAGGGAGAGGAGAAACGGGAATCTAAATCTTCCTAAGAGTTCTCCTTCAAATTCATCCAATTTGAAACAGCAGTACTCTAGCACGCGATATGACAGAATATCACTTGTCATTATTGGCAAGAAGATCCGATATTTTTCGACTAATGCAAATCCATGTAGTATACTCGGACTACTTGACCGAGGAATGGTCTTAAAGGTCAAATATAACCCGTGATAGCCTACATTAGGGGCATGACAAAGGTTCAGTTCGATATTTACAAATAAGCACGTAATTAAGATCTAGTAAATACACAAGTTCTACTTTTAATGTGAACAGGAAGAAGTCACTTTTCAGACCCAGGTGTCATTAATATTGAAGAGGAAAAGGCTATGTGTTTTCATCGGGTCGCTTGTCCTTCTAACGAAGGTAAATTTTGATACTATCTGCAATGACGTGCATTCTGATAGCAGAATGGGTCTTTAAAAGTGTTGCAAGCTCTGCAGCGAAAGCCACAAGGAGAAGGGGTATAGAGTACCCCCGCAGAATTCCATCACATCGGTCCGAGCGCAAAGCATGCTGCCCTGCCTAAAAACTGCCCCTAAACCCGTGCGCGCAAGCCGTTCTTGCACGCGATTGGACGAACTTGTAATTCCCCTCCCATCGCCGGAGGCGGCATGCCGCAGTGCATACGTCTTTGACCATGGCGGGGAGTGTTCCACTCGTCCATATTCAAAATAAAGGGCCCCGGGAAATGATGTTTTTCCTATTTTCGTGCTCCTTCGGGTGGATTTTCGGAATCAGCGCGCCGAATTACTCCAGGTAAGCGAAAAAATTTCAGGTCGAGGCCAAGCCAAGCCACTGCCTTTGAGGCAGCTCTTGCCTGCGACGCACCTGCGTCTCTCTCGCGCGAATGCTCTCTGATCATTGCCTAGCCTTAACTAGGTCAGAAGGCCCGTCTTCCCGAAACCAAGTCAGTTAGATCAAATGGTATGTAATCTTGAAAATCGAGAGTCCCCTACTCCGCCTGCCACGCCTATATTAAAGATGATACGAAGCAGGAAAATCATGGTAATTTCAGTAGCTTAAGTTTGCAAACTATCACCCTGTTGAGAGTATAAAAAAAGTTTGACATAAGTGCTAAAGTAGGCAAAATTACTTCAAGATTAGGAGCGCAAAGTATAACACATCTAGACTACACGAAGCTCGAGCCAAATCTGACTCCAAGTTTCTTCCAGAGTTGTTTTTATAGCAGTCAAGTCTGTAATAAACTCGCTGTCATGAATGAAATTCGTTGAAAGGAATGCAATATTAAATTTGTGAGATGAAAAATTTTAAAGGGGAAACGGAATCGGTATGTTAGTGCTCATAGTGCAGCAGGACGTCACGAGGATGTAGTTGCAACTAACGTCGTAATGCGATACGAGTCGTATTATTACGATTGCTCAAAGGGAGCGTCCGGGCAGAATCTCGCCTTCTATTTTTTTGCCTTATCCAGGCCTTTTCTTTGCGCTAATCCGAAATATGGCATTCAAAATGCGTAATTTCCCATTTTTGAGACAATTTTGTGAGAGGCGTGGACGAGTGCTCCCAATGCTATCCTTGTCGAAAGCAGACATTAACAGGTAGACACTATGTGTTCGATTGTCCACGTGAAAACACGTCAAGGGCTGAGGAGACTTCGTTCAAGGGGCGGGCCAGCGAGGGAGAGATTGTGGTCCTCAAGGCTCGGCGTTGTCTGGGTCGATCTTCTCCTTTTAAACTAAATCGAGGCCCTAGTACTCGGTTATGATAGTATCTGAAAATTTTCGAATCTGCCTGGATGCTGCTTTTGAAGGCAGCGTCTACCCAAAATTCATTCTTCTTAATAAATCATGTAGCGTACAGGCAGACTCTAAAAGTTGACCAACCGCGGGTCCGTCCTCTGATGTTGTCTCAAAAATGAGGAAATGGACCTGCAAGTCCTAGAATCCTTTGAACGGTTTTGGAGCTCCGACCTTTTCCGACACCCTGCCCATCCAGGACGACTCCCTGACGCGTTTGGACGTGGCAAGCACGGACGGAAGCGCTCGCTGTGCAAGTGGTTCTTGTTGCATACGACTACATTCGGTGTTGCCTATGGTTTTAATGAGGTCGGAGCGCTCGCCCACGCTTGTCAAAACAGGGTTTTAGAGAAAGGGGTTTTTTCGATGTTTCACATAATTTGAACCCATATTCAGAATAGGGGCCAAGGAAAGGTTAAAAAATGGTGAAAACATCAAAGACGAAAAACAGGGCGGAAGCTTCTTTCAACATCTGGTATACAACCTCGAGAATTGACGTTGAGTGACGTTGATGCGTTAAAAAATGGACGATGGATGCTGAAATTGCATAAGCACTTTTGACGACAACGAACATATTGATATGTGCACTTTTCATTACAATTAGAGAAGATGCTGTTGTGCAGGTGTTTGAATGCACTTACGCTAAATTTTGTCAATTATTAAGTATGGTAACGGGAAAAATTTTGATTTTTTGGCAAACATGTAGCAGAAAAACGCCATTAAAGAACAAACAAATGTTGTAAAACCAAAGCAGGTACACTATAAAAACGTCTGACATATGCGTTGTATAAGCTATACAACGCATGCATTTAACACTTTTTCCCAGTTTGTAGTTCTATTTTGGATTGACGAAAGCAGCATTGTACCGCAATCAAACACAAAATTGTACAGAATATAGGGTCTGCAAGCTTTCCTCGGATGTTGTGGTTACAAACATGGCATGTGCAAACCTGGAACAATTCTGCAGCGTTTTCACACAAACTATTTCTTTTTTTCCATTATGGGCCCACTCTTTACTTAAGCAAGTTTTTCATAATACTGAATTTTGCCCTAGGGCCTCTCGCAAAGGAAAATAGGACAAGTGATATTTTATGATATTAATAACAAGTATTTTATGATAACAAGTATTTCAATACTTGTTATTATAAAACATCAAGCAGATCTAATTTCTGAAATGTGTCAGATTGTCTCGTAATTTCTATCCGACTTGCAAAAACTAATATTGTATAGATATCAGACTTTGAGAGAATGGCTCTAGTTATTGGGAGGTCATCCACCTTACTAGCCAAATTGTTATGTTTCTAGACAACTCACAAAGTAGGTTACGGAAAGCCAAATAATTGCGATCTTCACTTACTCATAAAAATACTGTCCACCATACTTCTAGTTTAGTTTCCGCATTTGCTGCATCTCTCAAAGCTATAAATCAAGAAAAAAACTGGCCAGGTCAAGCTAAACCGTAACTTGGAACCTTTGAAGGCTAATTCTTATAAGTTACTGGCTGGCTTACCCGGTTCCGCCTGACCCTGTCAGAACACTATGATGAAAGTTCCATCCCTGTCCTCTCAGACAACTGCATCGGGAAGTTCGCGGGTGCTTGCTCGGCCACCAATCATCCATGCCGCGAGCTGCCCGGTATAAACCGATATTGGACCCGATAAGTGACCGCGGCGCTTCCTGTAAGCGCCCGATAGTTGACCCGATTAGCATGCTTGCACGGCCTAGGAGGAGCAAAAAATCTTTTGGCCTTTCTTTCATGACAATGACTTGAGTGCAAATTGAGCAGCTTGTTAGCTCACCTGTCGACATCATCAAATGTTGTCGATAACACTCATCCGACTGCTGAAGTCTGTTTTGTAAGCATAAAAACTCAACTGTCAGACAGGATAGAACCCAAAAAGCGATTACCCAGCCTCACAAACACTTAGGGTAGCCCCATCACTGCGGTGTACATCACGCGGGTTGCGCCTTAGCCTGCAGCGTGTAAGAAGTCCAGCCTTTGTTAAGATCCGCGGCCAGCCGAGCGAGGTGATTGGGCCGATAATCTTTTCCCAATTTCAACTTTGGCCGCGGCGTTCCCGGTAAAATTTACATGGACCGCGGCGTGCGCGGCTGAAATCTTAGGGGCTGCGGCACGCCATGTAACAAGCTTTGAGGCCGCGAACTTTTCGATGCAATTGTCTGAGCTCAATCTTTGCCTGTGTCCACTTGTACATGCCAATTGCTGTGTTAGTGTCGTGGAACGCTTTGAGTGGTTGACGATTTATTAGAAAAGACAAGGTCCCCCTATACACATCGGCGTATGTGCCGCGGGTTTACTAAGATCAGTTCAATAATAGACAAAACAACACG
Source organism: Cylicocyclus nassatus (assembly GCA_958299035.1). Lineage (NCBI taxonomy): Eukaryota > Metazoa > Nematoda > Chromadorea > Rhabditida > Strongylidae > Cylicocyclus > Cylicocyclus nassatus. The sequence goes on from CATQJL010000001.1 coordinate 62,606,442, forward strand.
TAAACATATCAAGGTGCGGTAGGTACGCCGCGGCCGCCTAGGTCGCCTCAGCCTTAGCTGTCAATAATGGGCAAGTTCTAGTTTACATTGAACAGCTCTACAACACGTCCCTCCTAAGATGAACAACGGTACATCTTAAAATAAGGATCTACCTGAAGACGTTCTGGTGGTTGACGATTTCGGCTCTATATAGTTGGAATCAGGGACGTGGTTGAAGTTGCTTGGTGATCAGTGACGTCCATGCCATTGTCCAGTCGGCCTTCTTCGATACAGATGGTGGCCGATGCACGACAGCGCTTCATACTTGATCCACTGCGCATCTGGCTCGCATGTGGCTCCATAACTGCTTGTCTTCAGTAAGCGCATCATACACAACTTCTCCATAGCGTTTTTTCACGTGGGCTGGAATCCATTTTTCAAATCCAAAGCGAAAATCACGAACTCACACGGCTTCTTCAGACTTGTACTCTTTCTTCCGTGCTCCGTGGTGCTGATTGGGCTGCTTTTCCATTGTTTCGTTGTTCTTCTTTCTTCATTGTCTTCTTCGGACTTTTCGTTCATCAGCGTAAGCGGTGTCTTCATTTGACGGCCCAGCAGTAGCTCGGCTGGTGAAAGTTGTCCGGGTGAACTTGTACAAGGTGTTCATCGATAGCACTGCAGTAACTCGGCAAGCTGTCGTTCTCCTCCCTCCTTATTTTCTGTAAGGTTTTCTTGAAGATATCCACAAACCTCTCTGCTTGCCCATTTGAGTGTGGATGGAATGGAGGGGAGCGCATATGCTTAATTCCTTGCTCTTCACAGAAGTCTTGGAATTTCTTTGCCGTAAACTGTGTTTCATTATCCGACACAATTACTCGCGGATTCCCGAATCTTGCGAATAGTAGTCTAACAGGGGAATGGTCAGAAATCGAAGTGGCCATTCCAGACAAGCTGCATAGCGTTAGATGCAGCATGAAGCGCTGACTCTAGATCTGTCTTCCTTATCTGCTTATCGCTTTTCTGGACGAAGTTATAAGCCATTAAAGACCATTATTTTGCTTAGAAATTGTGCGTGAAATTGAAAATTTAGCCGTACAGAGCCTCGTTCGCCTCAATGCTGGGCCAAAACATGCAGCTAGCTTACTTAAAATTTTTGAAGCCAGAAGCCGAGCTAAAAGTGCAACAATGTGCTCAATTTCGCTGTTTTTATGTATGACTTTTTCACAATAAAACCGCTTGTAGCTTCGTCCATAGAAGCGGGAAGCAGATAAGGAAGACAGATTCGAAGTCAGCGTTTTATACTGCATCGAATGATATACAGCTCGTTTGGTTTGGCCACTTCGACTTCTGACCATTCCCTTGTAAGTTCCTTCACAGTTGCGGCCGTCGAAGATGACGACATTTGGTAACGCTCGTACAGCTTCAGCTTGGACAGTTCGCATACAGTAACTAGGAGTAAGATTGAAGAGGAAACCGGTAAGGACGAAACCATCATGGAGATCATACGAATGCTGCAATCGGGAGCATGGCCGTTCAACCGAAGGAAGAGTTCAGCAGTTGGAAAGCACTGAGTGAGAACTTGTCAGTTCAGAATGGTTGCTTCTACTTTGCCCACAGGATAGTCATTCCCTCCTCACTGCGATCAGCAGTTATGAAGCAGTTGCAGAGGGACAATTTTTCCGTTACCATACTTAATACTTAATAAAATTTAGCGTAAGTGCATTCAAACACCTGCACAACAGCATCTTCTCTAATTGCAATCGTTGTCGTCAAAAGTGCTTATGCAATTTCAGCATCCATCGTTCATTTTTTAACGCATGTCACTCAACGCCAATTCTCGAGGTTGTATACCAGATGATGAAAGAAGCTTCCGCCCTGCTTTTGTCTTTGATGTTTTCACCATTTTTAAACCTTTCCTTGGCCCCTATTCTGGATATGGGTTCAAATTATGTGAAACATCAAAAAAACCCCTTTCTCTAAAACCCTCTTTTGACAAGCGTGGGCGAGCGCTCCGACCTCATTAAAACCATAGGCAACACCGAATATAGTCGTATGCAACAAGAACCACTTGCACAGCGAGCGCCTCCGTCCGTGCTTGCCACGTTCAAACGCGTCAGGGAGTCGTCCTGGATGGGCAGGGTGTCGGAAAAGGTCGGAGCTCCAAAACCGTTCAAAGGATTCTAGGACTTGCAGGTCCATTTCCTCATTTTTGAGACAACATCAGAGGACGGACCCGCGGTTGGTCAACTTTTAGAGTCTGCCTGTACGCTACATGATTTATTAAGAAGAATGAATTTTGGGTAGACGCTGCCTTCAAAAGCAGCATCCAGGCAGATTCGAACATTTTCAGATACTATCATAACCGAGTACTAGGGCCTCGATTTAGTTTTGTAAAAGGAGAAGATCGACCCAGACAACGCCGAGCCTTGAGGACCACAATCTCTCCCTCGCTGGCCCGCCCCTTGAACGAAGTCTCCTCAGCCCTTGACGTGTTTTCACATGGACAATCGAACACATAGTGTCTACCTGTTAATGTCTGCTTTCGACAAGGATAGCATTGGGAGCACTCGTCCACGCCTCTCACAAAATTGTCTCAAAAATGGGAAATTACGCATTTTGAATGCCATATTTGGGATTAGCGCAATGAAAAGGCCTGGATAAGGCAAAAAAATAGAAGGCGAGATTCTGCCCGGACGCTCCCTTTGAGCAATCGTAATAATACAACTCGTATCGCAATACGACTTAGTTGCAACTACATCCTCGTGACGTCCTGCTGCACTATGAGCACTAACATACCGATTCCGTTTCCCCTTTAAAATTTTTCATCTCTCAAATTTAATATTGCATTCCTTTCAACGAATTTCATTCATGACAGCGAGTTTATTACAGACTTGACTGCTATAAAAACAACTCTGGAAGAAACTTGGAGTCAGATTTGGCTCGAGCTTCGTGTAGTCTAGATGTGTTGTACTTTGCGCTCCTAATCTTGAAGTAATTCTGCCTACTTTAGCACTTATGTCAAACTTTTTTTATACTCTCAACAGGGTGATAGTTTGCAAACTTGAGCTACTGAAATTACCATGATTTTCATGCTTCGTATCATCTTTAATATAGGTGCGTGGCAGGCGGAGTAGGGGACTCTCAGTTTTCAAGATTACATACCATTTGATCCAACTGACTTGGTTTCGGGAAGACGGGCCTTCTGACCTAATTAAGGTTAGGCAGTGATCAGAGAGCATTCGCGCGAGAGAGACGCAGGTGCGTCGCAGGCAAGAGCTGCCTTAAAGGCAGTGTCCCAGCAGATTTTGCACTTCCACCTTTTTGCATGTTCTAGGCGTTTCCGCCACGTAAACCCGAATTTGAGCTTTGAACGGGCTGAAAAGGCCGATTTTGGGGCGTTTACCTAGTTCCAAAAGAGCAGCTCGGACGAGATTTTTTCAATGGAAAGTTGGGTGGTCCGCAGACGAAGACCCTGCCGCCTGTAATTTTTGCTTTGGATAGCATGCACAATGATGGAGAGCGCTCGTGGGGTCCCGCGCGGAACAGACAAGGAAAGCGTCCGAGCGCGCACCAATTGGGGTTGCGCGCGCCGGTTCAAGGGCCATTTTCTCTGCCCAGGGGGAACATCACCCAGCCGGACTGCGCCTGGAGGTCGTTGGGGTGACCAGGAACCCCACCACACCTATATCCCCCAGGACCCGAATCAGCCGGGACACTGCCCTCAAAGGCAGTGGCTCGGCTTGGCCTCGAACTGAAATTTTTTCTCTTACCTGAGGTAATTCGGCGCGCTGATTCCGAAAATCCACCCGAAGGAGCACGAAAATAGGAAAAACATCATTTCCCGGGGCCCTTTATTTTGAATATGGACGAGTGGAACATTCCCCGCCACGGTCAAAGACGTATGCACTGCGGCATGCCGCCTCTGGCGATTGGAGGGGAATTACAAGTTCGTCCAATCGCGTGCAAGAACGGCTTGCGCGCACGGGTTTAGGGGCAGTTCTTAGGCAGGGCGCATGCTTTGCGCTCGGACCTGCTTTATTCTCATGTTTGGAATGCAAGCAACCTTCCATATAAAAATTTCGTGATGTTCGGTTTTGCCGAGCCACTGCCTCTAACTACGTCACAGATGTCCCTCTCGAAGCCTAGCCAGTTGAATCAAAGGTTAAATGATGTGATGGAATTCTGCGGGGGTACTCTATACCCCTTCTCCTTGTGGCTTACGCTGCAGAACTTGCAACATTTTTGAAGACCCATTCTGCTATCAGAATGCACGTCATTGCAGATAGTATCAAAATCTACCTTCGTTAGAAGGACAAGCGACACGATGAAAACGCATAGCCTTTTCCTCTTCAATATTAATGACACCTGGGTCTGAAGAGTGACGTCTACCCGTTGACATTAAAAGATAAATATTGTGTTTTTACTAGATCTCAGTTACATGCTTATCTGTAAATGCTATCGAACTAAACCTTTGTCATTCCACTAATCTAGGCTAGCACGGGTTTTATTGACTTTATGACCATCCCTCTTGATCAAGTAGTCCGAGACTTAGTTCTCTCAGGTCTAAAGTATTAACGTGGTAACTTTTTCTTCAAAAAAGTTCTGGAAGTCAAAAGCAGCGCAAAAGATGGACACAAGGATGCTGCTATAAATGCTATCTCTGTTTGGATTCCGGCTTACCCGCACAAGTCAAGCAGCCATGTTGAATATAGGAATGACGACAAACATCAATAACAAAAGTAATTTGTTCATTATGTTGAGAACACTAAATACCAAGACACAATCAAGCTGCGAACTGGTCTTCTTTCAGATTTTGGTGATGTTGAGTAGTGGATCTCCAATTACGTAGCTCCACTCCCACCCTCCAATTTATGCGCTAATCCTCATAATACGCTTTTGAAAGAACATCACTTTTTTTGAGTGGGCGTCAATAGCGGATTTTTAGAGATCAAGATTAAGCGGATGATAGGGTAGGTGGCGTTAGAGTCAGGGCACGGCACAGGTGGCTAAGCAAGCAAGCTGGATATCGTTTTTGGGGAAAAAGCAAAGGGGATATCGTTATTGCGGAAGAGTATAACGTTGTCTTTCGATCTGCGGCCGGCACGCTGCCGGCATGCCGCCAGCAAATAAACAAAGGGTTTGTTTACAGCGAAGTGAAGATGAAATGACACCAAAATAGGTGTGTAGATGGGCAATGGGGAGTTAGGATTAAGTATGAAAAATTATGAAAAAATTATGTGAACTAAAGGCGTGCTCAACTTTTTTTCAGAGTTAGGTGGCTTTCAAGCCACCTGGATAGCCACCTGAGGTGGCTTAGGAAAGAAAAAGTCATAAATTTTTCCTCCCTCACATAATTTTTCTACTTTCTTTACATACTTTTCATCTACATTCCAAAACCTACAAACTGGTTCCTAAACCGCCTCAAACCCCCTTCTCCCCGCTTAGTTATAGCCCCTTGAAAATTTTGAATGGCGGCGGAAAGGCTGCTCTAGGCGCGTATTGCTGCACCATGGATACGTCATGCCGCCAATCCGGAGAATATGAGTATCATCGCGTGTGTTCGATGATTTTTTTCGTTTTTTTCCTACTGTTGCTTTGTTCCGTTCCTTTTCATGTATTTTCTTTTCGAATATCTCGTGGCGGATGCCGTAATTTCATTGAAGTCAAAGGGGACTTTATTTTTTTGCAATTTCGGGACGCCACCTCGTGCCGAGCCCTGGTCTAGGATCAAAGGGGATTTCGTAAAAATTCGAAAAGTCAAGGGGGACTTCGTTTTTTGCATTTTCAGCTAGCCACCTCGTGCCGAGCCCTGGTTAGAGTACGTCGCCTTGGAGGATCCGCTACCTGAAGCCGACAAAATCTAACGTTGGTTCTTGCCTACCCATTAACTTTGAGCTTTTGCCGAGTGATATGATTTTATGTGCTAAATGGGAGAATTCAAAAAAAAAGTCACCTCAATCGACATTCTTGAAGTTTCGAAACTTTCGGGTTTGAACCATTCCGCCGCCGCTTACTTTGCAGTAAGAGGATTTTAGTCGACATGGTTTTCTGCAAAGCATTATTTTGGTAGTGTAGCCTTTCTTGTTTTATTTCCACTTTCTTTGAACATTATACTATATCCTCCTATTCGCTTGCCTTTGCAATGACTGGCAGTCTTTTCGCATTTGGCAATCCATGCCACACCTCATCAGAGTTGTCTTTTGTACGCATTTACCTGTAGAATGTGTCAGCATTATATTCTTACCTCAAAGATTGGAGTATAAAAGAGGCGCAATTCTCAGTGGCAGATGGAACCAAATGGAACATTTTTAGTGCCAAATAACGTCCTAAAAGCTTACCGAAATTCTGAGAAAATAAAAATCGTTGCATGAGCTTTGTTATTGACCGTATCATCTTGAAGTAAGATGCAGAATGTGAATGTTGAAGGTTAACACATGAAAATGCAGCTATAGGTGATTCCGTGAATATGTCGATCAATTTATCACCGAAAGCCGTCAAAGCTAGCAGGTAACTTCAGATAGCTACATAGGAGCGAGAATTTTGTCTGTTACTTTGAATGACTTGCATAGCTGTAATGGGCATTTGAATTGGTGACCTTGAAGATAGTGCTTACTGATCGTATCCCTAAAGACAGAGATGCGAATGTCAATTTTGTCTTTAACAATAAGATAGATATTGAACATTACAAATAAGTCCTCCAGATTTTAACAAGGGTGTGCGGATCTTGGGGGGGGGGTATCTTTGTCTGAATCAGCGAAATTAAGCATTAGAATATTTATTTATTTATTTGTTTATTTAGTACACGTAGAGTGTACCCGAAAAAAAAGCAAACATCAAACGAGTAAAACATAAGAACAGAACTACACAGAGGCCACCAAGTCTCACTTAAGGGCTCAAGACTATCTCCAGCATCAATCGACAGCGGTCCCTCGCCTACAGTGACAGTGACGCATCTGGTAGGACGCAAAAATAAGTAATTAGCTGCAACAGGTGAGTAGCAGTGGGAAATGCTATCGTCCCCAATTCAAGGACGATTCAAGTGCAGATTTTGGCGACGTTAGGTATCCACCAACCTCACAATCCACCCTAAGATACACCTGTGAAATCTCAAGAACACAATTCTCCTTTTGCAACGAATGTATGATCTGGGTATAGAAGTTAAGATAGGACGGAGGAGATTCTGCCCAACGTGAGAAAGAGGTGTGCCAAAAAAACACAAAAAAATATGTAAAATAAAGGGTTGTAAGCGTGGAAAGAGGAAGAACTTTGCATCGGACACTGTTTGAAGTAATTTTTTACCTTTGTATCTCGGGATCTGCGACTTCGATGAACTAACAAAACATTTACTCAACCAGATATGTATTGCATTTATAGGTTTATCATTTTTTCTGAAGTTTGTTAAAGTGTGCTGGGCTTATCATGGAATCAAGTCGATCTGGCTCTCACTGAAATATCAATCGTTCTATTGATATGTTCATTATCAGTTTTATCAGGCCTGTGAGCTTCATATTAGGGTAGCTCTACCTTGGTATAAGGGTGAGGGATGGAAAAATAAGTGCGCATGTTGATTTTGAAAATCACAACTGCACGTAGATGGTATTTATCTCTTTCAATCTATTTAAGTTTGAGCTGAGAAGCTGGCAAATCGCTCAAAGGATAAGAGCTGATTGGTTGTACAGTCAGCGTATTGAAAAACAATGGGCTATTTGAATATCAAGATTTTTGCTAGGCCCAAGGCATAATTCACGCGGTCTAAGTCGCCACACGATCTGGCGCTTTAACAGATGTCTTTAAATTCAATACTGGTAGACTTCAGAGGCAAAGCGCGTATAACTTTTGTAGGATGATAAATTGACTTTTCCGTACATTCAGAAACCCCTTACGATGAGTTACGATCAACTGGAGTATTGCCAAACCGCGTCGCGACTGATATCGCATGAGTATGTTTTCGGCCTTGCTTTGCTTCTCAAATTGATTAGATCATTATAAGACATCAGTACTCACAATCTTTGCCAAAATCGCTTCAAAAAATTCACCAAGCTCATGTTAGCTGTACAGACGTAGCAGTTTGTCATCAGTTTGCCGAATCAATGTAGAAATGCAGACAGTGCATTTGTAGAAGCCTGCGTCCGGGTAACAGACTTTTTTGTACCAAATAAAACGCTAATTTTGGAAACTTGGATTCTAATAGAGTCCTGCAGAAAATTTAGTTAAAGTTGCGATGAGCAACTCAGCATTGTAAAATTATAAAATCGTTTCTATAGACAACGACTTGATCTCAGCCAAACTTAATTTTTTATTAGTCTCAGGTCAATTCAAATTGCTTTGACAATGATTCAACGAATTTTCATCAATTACGAACGGCTTTGACCAAATTTTTTATAGAACTAGATGTTAACCATAAATCTTTTGAGGATGTCCGGTTGCTTGAAGGAGTGCGGCATATGTGCAAGCCTTATCTACGCAGTGATTTACTGCGCTCTCATTACAGTAAGTTTCTCCTAAAGGCCAATCCGCAATTATCATTACAGTTTCATGCTGTTTCCGAGACTGCCGCGATCGAGATCGAATTCACGAGAAAAGGCTATAATTATTGTTATGATGTTTACTATGGGATCACATGGCATTGGCTTTTGTGGGCAGACGAATTTGCGAAACAGATTAAGACTCAATGCGCGAGTAAAGTTCCGAGGAGCGTGAATTGGACTTTGGTTAGTGGCATTTTCATCCGGTTTCGTAAGAGGTTTTGTCGTTTCTTTGTTTTCATCTCACCTCAATTATGTAGAGCTTGCGGAAAGATGTATATGTTTGAAAGCTCTACTTCTGCTCTACAAAGCCGCTCGCATCACTTCCCAAAAGGAAAAAACAAAGGCTCTCGCCTTCAAAACAAAATGTTGCCTGGAGGCTAGGAATCATTTCCTTCATCCTTTTATTCCTAAAAGTGCCCTTCTTATTATTAGGTATTGTCCGGCAAACTTGAAGTGGGAAATAGGAGGCTAATTACTTTTGCTTGATCTGTGACCGTCAGTGCTTGCTCTCTTCTTTTCGACGAGTGTTCAATGCTGAATGTGCAAAAGTTGGCAGAACAACGCTTTGTCGCAAAGAATGTGACAAAGCGTTGTTCAGTTATTACACCACTTAATACATAATACACAAATTAATCCCGATATCAATCAAATCTTTGACTGATATCGCTTTGTTTAATGGTAATTACAAAAATTAGCCTTAATACTCTTCAAAATCAAATCTCATAAAGATAATTGATTTGTATTCAGATATACAATTGTCGTGCAGAAGAGTGGACAGAAAAATTTGTAGTAAAGGTGAAAAAAGCTGCCGATACGATAAGGCATAACATGTTTCCTGCTAAACTTGTGGTGTGAGTTAAAACACATTCTCTTGTTTTGACTTATACGAAACTTTTAGGCAATATGGAAGGTACCAGGGGAATTATGCAGCTCAAGATGCTGTTACGAAATTCCTGAAGCAAGGTTTTTGCGAGGTGTGTTCTAAGCTTCATAACAGTATGTGATAATCGTGTTAATGGTTTAGCGCGTCTCGCAGTTTTCTGATCTCACAGCTGATATGATTTTACGGCTCAAAACTCAAGTAATTACTTGACGTTGAAAAACAAGCATCTGTGATTGTCCATTCGAGTTTCCCATTGTAAAACGGCCTATGTAGGAAAGTTGAATTGTCTTGGCCAATGCTTCAGAATCTCTTTTTTAATTTCTGACCACAGAAATGCAGAAATCGCAGAAATGAATGTTTATGTGAAAAATTCCGTTATCCATATTATCCTACTTTTTCAAAATAGGATATTAGTTCCTCTCTTGCACCATGTTTAGTTACAACTTCACAGGAGGAGTAATAACCTTGTGCCACGGGTCATGTATGTTATTGGCATACCATCATATAAAACAAGTTTTAAAGCCTTGTGTTTTACCTAACAACATCAGTTTACTTTGCTTTACAACTTAAAAACCCATTTTCTTCAAAACCCCAAAAATGAACCTCATCTTTGTAATATTTTTATCCTGTTTTCAATGAATATAATAGATTTGCCCTAAAACAGGAAATGGTTGGAATTCCATCAACTGAGTTGCGATACAAGCGGGCAGCGAATTAAATCCATCCATCATATAGAGTCTTTTCTGAATGAATTAGCATGGCGGAAAAGGTTTGGAAAGGAAGACATCACTGATGGCTCGAGTTTTTGCCAAAAGAGTATTGCATTAAGCCTCAGACTTTTTTCCTCCTATAAAGAAAACCTGATCAGCTTTCCATCAACTGAGATGCTCTAGTTCCTAATCGGAAATGATTTTGAAAGCAAAAAAACATTCCAAAACCAAAACGTGTCAAATTTATTCTTGACACGTGGTAGGCAGACAGTCCCTATGGATTTCAAAATTTTTTATACTGTTACAGATATCTCATGAAAATCCTTAGAAGAAATGGGCCCGAATATACGTTTTGGTTTTGGAAAAGTGTCGTTTTATATACGTTAAACATCTCTGAACAGAGATATGTTTACACCTTTCACACCTTACACCTTTTTACACCTTCGGCTCTCATGTGGACGAAACTTGCAAATGTTAAAAGGTAGAGCTTGCTATGGCAGACGAGCAGTAGACTGAACCCGAACTAAAAATGTTTGCAAGGTTTTGTTTGATCAAGGAAGCTTACAAAAAATTCGTTAGGGCGTGCGATGAGTGCATAAGTGTGGTAAAAAAAATGCTTGTAACCGGTTAAAAAAACAACATATGCTTGGCAGTGGCATTCATAAGAAGCGGTAGTGCAAATAACGCCTCACAACTATTATATATTTGTTGCTTTCTAAAACTCCTTGGTTTCGAGCAAGAAACAACACATTGCAGATTTTTGCAGTAAATGCCGGTAAATGCTTGTAGTGTTGCATGCAACCTTTCCGATACGCGTTGATTAGCTACTGCAACAAAAGGAATTTATCTTCTAAGTGATCAGCATCTCTTCAGCCACCTGTTATGTCTTCACATTTTTTCTTTCTAGAAAATAGACAGACGGAATTTGACGCATTTCGGATGTTCATATTACGATTATTACGTTCCTTATGCGAATCGAGGACGGTATGGTAGACAGCTGGTTATCTGTATGTTCGACAACCCCAAAAATGTGACAGTGAAATCTTGATTGAATCGGATGCTGCTTTGCGAGGAGGAGGAGGAGAAGGAAGAAAACTTGTTATCGTTATTCGCTTAGCATGATGTGTGAAAATAAAGTAATAGCCGCACTAGAGAACGTAACCAATAGTTTGTTTTCATTTACAAATTTTGCAGATTTTCAGTCCACTTTTTAGATCGCTACCAGTGTTCGAAAACCCACAGTGTTCAGAAACCCGCGAATGCCCGTCGTCACTATAGTATCTATAATGATACCATTTGTGTTGAAGGTGACTTTTGATGTAAGTAAAGGTAATGCACCGATGGCTTTGGATGTGCATATATGTATGAAGGACCATCCACAACACTGAAAGGATGTTTTCGAAACGAATTCGCTTGGATTCGAACGTAATGTTTCCCTTAATTACGCAGTTGTTGTTCGATCGCGCCTTTAACGTAAAAGGTGGCTGTTCGCTGTCATCGTTGTTATTGAGGTTTATAAGGTAGAAGAGAGAGGAATTTTATTAATAAATCTTATCATATAACATCTGAGCTTACAGATCCATGCAAGAGCTACAAAAAGTTCGTGTGATTGGAAGTTCTGCTGACCTGAGTTGGCGCAAAGTGGCAATTCTAATTCAAAAGCAAGTTGGGCCACTGCGCGTATACAAGAAGACCTATGACTCTGCAATGCAGTTGGCTTTTTCCATCCTCGTTATTGGAAGAATTTCCGAGAAAGGCTTGCCACATTTCGCATTATCTCAGATCCTCAATAGTCTGTCCCTCCCAATGCTTTGTTTAGGTGTCAATCATTTGTGCGCTGTAAACAGGGTCAAGCTTGGGGTGTGCCATGCCACATTGGGGGTCGTACTGAGGGGTCAGAGAGGGGGAGGGAAATCGTTGTTAAGGTGATTTTGATGGGCGGCGTGGCAGGAGTTCCTCAAGCCAAGCCGCTTTTTCTCGCAGGGGTATTTGGCACCTCCAGAAATCCCTTGGAGGACATCACACCTTCTCGATGTCAGAGGGCGGCTCCGCCCATCACTCCTTCCTCTAGGCGCCCTCATTCTAAACTGTGTACTCGCACGCTAAGACGTGCTTTATTGTATATGATAATAATCGAACTGAAATCAAGAAACAAATAAAAAACTAGGTTTCTACGAGGATACAGAATCGTAAGTAACTGAGCTAAATTTCAGCACTTCGAGTCATGTTTTAGTCATGTTTTCGGATCAAATTACGCTTTCTTAAAAACTTGTAAGTACTCGCGTTTGAGTGAGCTTATGAAGCATATCATAGTGAAACAAAGTAAAAATATAAATCATTAATATAAATCAAGCAGAAGTTATGAGTCTTCCAGCTAAAGATATAGAAGCGAAAGCAAATTCACGCACGCTCTAAAATTCATTTAAGAATATACGAATACCATATTTTTCAAATTTAGTGTCGTGTTTGGATTTCTTAGCCAACTCTTGATCATGCGACGAAGTTTGTTATTCTAGTACATCGATTATAGGGAACACTACACTTGAAAATTTCTGATAATTTGGATTTTATTGATCGTTAGTGTGCAGCTGAGTTGGAATATATGATGGCAGACGGAAGCAGGAAAGTGTATGTTTTCAAATATCCTAGCTATTACAGAAAACGTTGAGTTGATTATCCGGAAACTTTGATATGCTCCTTTCAAAATAGGTTCTTCTAATTTTGAGAAGGTAATCGGGTTCTTGGCCACTTCTGGTCACCCATTTATCAAAAATTCTTGGTGCTAAATCAGTTCAATCAGATGACCAGTAAGATACAACTGAAGAACTAGATCCTCTGATATTTCGAATGGGCGTCTACTCAGAAAAAACCAGCGAGGACAAGTTACTTACGCACTCTTTTGCCTGCACGCGGAAGCAAGATAATCCTAAAGTGACTGTTCCTAGTTAGAACATTTTTACCAAGAGTTGAGAAAATAGATGAATTTAGCTCAAGTCACGTTGTTACGCAATTTGGCATCATTTCAAAAGCAACTAATAGAAGTACAACATATTCGGAAGACACATTCTGGAATAACAAGCTCGAAAAAAAGGAGGTACAAGTATTAACACACCAGGATGGCGACCCATTCTCAAAATCATTGCGACACTCATGATTGCCTTCCGAAATACGTGTGACCCTTTTACGAAAATATGCTTGGTCACTCGTTCTGAAATTTGGCAGCGTTCCAAAACCCAAGCGCTTGGCAGCAATCCAAAGTCAAAGATCAGTATATTTCATCATAATTTCTCCGTCTGCTGCCTCCTCGTTTGCCATGTTCCACGGATCAGGGGTAATAATGGGTAAACAACGATTCCAAAATATATTACGTAGTGATCTCGTAGATTTCACAAAAGTAATTTGAGCCTGATTCGTCTTCTTAGCTGCGAGTAATATTTGGAGATCACCGCCATCAAAAGCCAAAAATGGGAAAACGACGAGAACTTGGTTGGCTTTTAATTCCACATTTGGAGGTCTCTTGGAGCGGAATTTCGGAGGTGGACAAAGAAGGAGTAGTGCTTTGTTTCGAGTGCAAAAACCGGTAGCTAATTCACCTTTGAAACAAAGTGCATCGTGTTGGAAAATGACCATTTCACTTAGTGGCCCAGTATTCTGAATCTTCTTTTTTCGCTCAAACTTTGTTTACAGGGACTAACATGCTAATTATAAATATGTTGCCCTGTTTGACAGGGCTTTCAAGTAATCATATCCTAAGTGTATAGTTTAGAGGGGGGGGGGGTCTTATTGAGACAGCAATTAGAGGGGGGGGGGGGGTCGTAACCAGCGATCGTGTGCCACACCTCTTGCCTGACCCTGGCTGTATAGTGTGGGCCCGCCCTGCTTCCCATAGGTACCTGCGCGACGCACCCGCAACGCACGCCTTCACTGCGTTGCGGGTTGCGTCCTCCTGTCCTAGTTTCTGATGTAAATCCTCCTTTCTCTCTCTTTTTTTTTGTTTTTGGTGTACTATATTCTCTCTATTTCAGGTATAAACAATTCGCAATGACCGGTGACGAGATTTCACGTGCTCTAATAGTTCTAAGAGCTTCAGTCTTGTGTAGTAGTCTTGTTTCCCCTTTTTCTCTGAAAAATTGAGATTTGATTAGACATTAAGATAATATTCCTTCAAAAGCTTTTTGTATAAAATAAAAGAGTCCCTTTCGCTTTGATGTGTAAGGTGAGACAGTGTCTCAAGTCAAAATTGAGCCTTCCGAGAAGCCAATAGGCATTTGTTTATTGAAATGTCCACTTTTTTGAAATTTTCAACCACTCTAGTTTCCACGTCTACGAAAAGGAATGTTTTCTGAATGCTGTTGTTCTTTGATTTCTCTACGTATACTTATTACAACCTGTCCATTAGTGCAAGTTCGGAATATGCATCCATTGATGGAATTTGAGGTACTCATGGAGGCTGCCTGCGTTTCGTTCTTGCATACGTCTCTTTCGAGGTGAACCTGAAGGTTTCCACTTTACATTTTTCTCCTTTATGAGCATAAATGTGCTCTACTGCTCATGAGTGAGGCGAGAAGCATTAAGAAGTGCGCGCTTGCGTGCGCGCAGCGGAAGTACCTATGGGAACCTGGCCGGGGTCCACACTATTAATGTCAGTTGTTTATTGCTTTATTTTTCAGTACAACTTTGAGCGGCCCCATGAACTGAACTCGCAACTTCTTTGCGCTGCGTGTGACTACGGTCAGCCATGATTTCGCAGGGATGTTCTATTACATTCTAAGAGGTCGGTTAACAAATTCTTAACAAACGCGCGCATAAGTGCGGCCTTCGCAAGTGAATGAAGAAACTGTGTACTACCAAACTCAGAAATTATTCAAACTTCGTTTGCTATCAAAAAAGAGCCTTAAAGAGCTCCTGAGTCATGCTAAAGAGCTACATTCATTGTCGCTGATTGCTTATACTCAAAGGGGAGATTACAGGATAACAAATCCAAAAGAGAGGAAAGCAAAAAGTTACGGAGTTCAGAATGAAAACGCCTTAAACGGCGCAAGCGTGCGCTGCGCACGCCTCGTGAGCAGGTTTAAGCGCGGGCTGTGGCACTACACACCTGGGGCGGTATCTATCTCTCTCCCACTCGCTGTTCGGGCAATTATTAATGACTGCCCGGACAGGCAAGAGCGTCATCCCATAATTTAAGAAAGATTGGGGCCCTTAGCCCAAACGGGCTGCAAGTCCCACCTGTCGAGATCGGGCACAGTCGTGCATCTGCCAAGCCCGACATGCCCAAACTTGCCAGATTGGACCGTGTTTTCAAGCAGACGGGAGTCCGATTACCAGCTTGGCATCGTGTATCGCGAGCGCCAGTGCCCACGCCTATACGGGCTGTGACCTGTACAGGAACAACTTCCCATACACAAGGTTGATAAATACCGCCCCAGGTGGTCGTACTGAGGTGTCAGCTAGGGGGAGGGGGTCGTTATCGGCTTACTGATGTTAGCGGTAACACGATACTTGTTATAGATGTCCGACAAGCCCGTTATGCAGAATACAAACAGATTGAGGTGTCCACCTATTTTCGTATACGTTTAGAAAATGAGAAAGCCTTAAAAGCAGCATAAGAGCATCATTTCGTAATTCGCATGTTAAATAACGTGGACCAAGTTTAGTGAGTTTTGAGGTTTCCGGATATTAAGCCACCCTAGTGAAATGGTCGTTTCCAAACATTGATAACTTCGCTTCAAAGGTGAGTTGGCTGCTTCTTTTTGCACATAATGCAAAGTACAGCTCCTTCTTCGCTCACATTAGGATCCCACTCTAACTAATAGCGAAACGGAACTAGGAGCAAGCCAAAGGGCGGCGGCCCAGGAGTTCCCAAAGCCTCGCCGCCTTTCCTTGCAGGGGTATTTAGCACCTCCAAGGGGCCTTCGCACCTTTTAAATGGCCCCGCCCACTTGCTCCGCCCACTAGCTAATCTTATTCCGAGTTGTGCAGGCTTGGAGAATAGTCCCAATGTGTTCTGTTAAATGGATGAATAATGACGGATGGAAGGTGACAGATGGGAAGTTATGAAGTATACTTGTGGGCATCGCTTTGTCGGAAGCGATACCGTTTTCTCGATTTTCAACCAGAGAATGTGTATATAGGTACCTCTGTTGTGAAAACTCCATTGAGCAAGTTGCACAAGTGCAGTTTTTGATGGAGTTTCTGATTCTTTCGGATTTTTCGGACAGTTGAATTTTTCTAATTTTTTGACTACAAAGTCGCGTAGATCAAATTTGATGCAAGTTTTCACTACCTTGTAAAGCTTGCTGTGCTCTATGGAATCAAAACCACGGATTCTATCCAGAATAAGAGAAATTTGACCTAT
Organism: Cylicocyclus nassatus; assembly: GCA_958299035.1. NCBI lineage: Eukaryota > Metazoa > Nematoda > Chromadorea > Rhabditida > Strongylidae > Cylicocyclus > Cylicocyclus nassatus. The sequence continues at coordinate 62,622,900 of CATQJL010000001.1, forward strand.
TGCGGTTTAAAACAGTTTTGAAGCTAAATCTTGACTTATCAACCGAATAATTTGAGCTTCTCATCATTTTTAACAACTTTTTCATAGAGTTTGAATGCGTTTTCAATACTGAAATTTCCTTTTTTTTGAATTCATGTTCTGGTGCTTTTCATGATAATGAATGATAAGAAAGACCTTTTTCTGGAGAGATTTGTTGATACCCTTGCAATTAATTTTAGCTAAATATCCGCTGAAATTTTGTAGATTTTCTGTTAGCATGCCTAAACGACTCTGACCTACTACATATGTATAATAGGTCGATGCAAAAGCTCTCGCCTAAATCAAAGAAAATTCAATCACTTACGAAGGTTTGAACCTAAGTTCATGGCTTCTTCAGGAAAGGGTTTTTTGCTTCAAGATAGTTATCCCAATTCATCTTTTTGTTGGCACCTCAGAGAAACAAGTTTTCAAAGATTGCACTGCAAATTTCGTATTGCGTCTGGTTGTAAATACTGCCAAAGTGGTAAATGGCGATAGTTATCCTCAAGAAATCTTTGAAACGTTCACAGCAATGCTCCGTACGTGTGGCAAGCTTTATTCTATGGCAATGCAGAAACAAAAACTGTGAAAAATCCTTTGCAGTGAAAATAAACTTATCAATGCATTTTCTTTACAAAACACAGTTTCGAACCAACAATATACTTACTGCTTACCTAGAGTACTGTAAGCTTTTTTGGGGTTTTAAAGTGTCTTTGCTTAAGTGCAATAAATAGGAGATTTGCTTCGCAAGATGGCGATTTTTCATGAATATTCTTTGCATGCCTATGCTATTCCCTCAGCCCGCAGCCTTCGAATGAGACCAGTGAAGGAGTGGAGCAGGGGCGAGCTTTGACCTCTGTTGCGCGAAGGTGAGGAGCTTTTTGGAGTGTGAATGCTGGTGCGAATGGAGGTGCTAGGAACTCCTGCGTCCCTTTCAAGCCAAAATCTTGTCCGTCCCATTTTTCGCTTTCGATGTCTCAGACAGGAAAAAACCAATCATACTCAAACCACTGTAAAATTACTATGTTTAGGCTATCGAATACATATATTCTTGCAGCATTCCCTCAACTCGACGTAGCACGCTATCGCGGTCCCATATGTTTTACTTACATAAGGTATGGAAAACGACTGTATCTCTACCTACAAGAAACGATTTTGAGTGAAATTCCTATCGTGTAGAGAAAACAATTTAGAGCAATGGCAACAATATGAAAGCATATATATATTCGACTGCTTTGAAGGTTAAAAGGGGTGTGGCAGTTGCAGCTTTTTAGGAGTAGTGCCACACCCATTGAGTTATCTCTAAAAGGTATTTTAGGTTTTATATGCGCAATTTGATAGCCCAAATTTCGTAGTTTTGAAAAGAGTAATTTGAGCCTGATTCATTTCCTCTGATCTGTGCAATAGTCGCTGAAAGCAGAACCACTGAAAACGAAAAATGGAACAGATGAGATTTTTGCTGGCTCCTTTCCGTAGTGGAGGTTATCTAAAGTGGGATTACTCTTCTGGGCAAAGAGGAAGTGATGCTTGAATTGAGTACAAAAAGAGGTAGCTAAGGCGTTGCGGGCGCGAGCGGCCTTAATCAGGCACAAACCCGCCTTCTTGAAGCCAAGCCAGTTGAATCAAAGATAAAGTACATCGTAGATGGATGATGGATCGAATCAAAATTCAAATCTCGTCAAAACTATAGTGCTCAATCACTTAAGTCGCGCAAAAAAGCTTTCAGTTACAGCCGAGGTCAGGACTGTAACACACCTTCGATACATTGAGCTATGTGCTTTGGGGAACTCCACTTTAGGGATCGGCCATACCATTCCTTCTATTCCTACGACTCCTTCGTCCTGCGACTCCTGTGAGTCCCGCACAGTTTAGACTCCGCTTAAATGAGCGCGTGTTGCGTAAAACAACACGTAACACGCAACACGCGCTCATTTAAGCGGCGTATAAACTGTGCGGGAATCACAGGAATCGCAGGAGTCGTAGGAATAGCAGAAATAGTATGGCCGATCCCTTAGGGTGCGGGAAGTTTCTCACCCAAGTCATATTCTCGCACCTAAGTAATGTGCCTGTTAGACAGATTCGGACTTGCTATGACGAGCTTCTCACAAGGAAAGGACACCTATTCGAAAGCACCAATCCAGATGATACATATATCACCTTAAAACGCTGAAACGCTGATTCCAAATCTGTAGCTTTTAGCAGCGAAGCGGTTTTGTAGAAGGAGTTAAAAGGGGTATTTTTTGGGGTTGAGGCGCCCTCCAGCAGGTCTCCCCTTATCTATGAGCACTGTAGAGGAGCACCAACTGGTGGCAACTGGCCTAATGGTAAGTGACTTGCTTGATAGGGAGTTACAAGGTTTCAGTCCCCTTGCAACTTTATCGCAATTTTTGCAAAATTGAGCTTTTAAACTTCTTTAGAGCCCCAAAGCTTGAAATTTCTGATGATATTGATGGTAATCAAAGTTAGAAGTATTGAAAAACCAAAGTATTACGATTATTATAATCCTTATTGTAATCTACATTCAACTTACTTACCACTAGGTCGGTTGCCACCAGTTGGTACTCCGCTACAGTGCTCATAGGGGAGACCTGCTGGAGGGCGCCTCAGCCTCAAAGGGAAACAACCCTCATAACTCCTTCTACAAAACCGCTTGCTGCAGAAAACTACAGATTTGGAATCAGCGTTTCAAGCGCCTTTTGACGATGGATCTGGATTGGTGCTTTCAACTTACAAGGGAACCGTGTCGAGTCGAAGTGGCCTTTCCAGAGGAGACCCATACTGCTTTGAAGGGTATTAAGTGGTAATTCCAAGTCTGCCTTCCAAATCTGCCAAACGCCTCTGGACGCCAAGTTATGACCGTTCTTCGGAACGAAAAATGAATGCAGAATTTAGGTAAAATTGATTGTTACAGTCTTTCCAGCGCTCAGATAAAGCAATGTTAAGTATTAGCATATTGAATGAAATGTATCGATTGCATAAACAGCTCTGATACTTGACACTGGAACATTTGAGCAATTTTGGGCGATTTTGCTTCAGTTTTGCGTTCAATTTTTTGGCCTGAAAAACGAGCATAACTCGGCGTCCAGAGGCGCTTGGCAGATTTGGAAAGCAAATTTTGAATCGCCGATTAATGCTCTTCAAAACAGTATGGGTCTCATCTGGAATGGCCACTTCGACTCGACACGGTTCCCTTGTTAGTATGCTCTCTCTGTCAGTACCAAGACATTGCAGGCCTTGGCCCTTTCTCCAGCCGCTTTCAGATAAAAACCGAGATTTTTAAGAATCGAAGTTAGGAATTTTTAAGAATTCAAAATCGAAGTCGAGCGGCAAAATTGCTTCAGTCAAGACCAAGTTTCAGAGTTTCTGCATTTGGCATTTCATTTCTAGGGAAATAATTCGGTTTTTGTGAGACAAGCATTTTTTGCCTCAAAAAAATGTTCAAAAAAATCAAATCTCTATTGATATTGCACAGAACAACATTAATCAAAAAAGCGATCTGCATCATCAGTGCTTAGGCTTCACTTTGCAACGAACTAATCTCGCTGCTGAGAAGAACATCCTTACACGCTTCCGAAAATTGGTGTTGAATGGAGTAATTCCATTACTGAAACCTTGATTTTGACATTTTCCTTGATATACCGGTTTCAGTATCTAAAGCGACACTGGATAGGGGGCGAGGCTTGCAATGTTGTGGTATTCTGAGGAGCTCGCAATTATAGCGATTCTGAGCGTACCTGGCAGGCACATCACTTAGGTGAAAGAATATGGCTCGGGTGAAAAACTTTCGCCCTCCTTCTTTTTGAGCACACAACAACCTTTAATAGAACAAAAATCGTCCGGGCGAAGTCCCGGATTTTAAGATCATGATGAAATCGAAATGAGTCTGAATGAGACAAGTATAGTAATAATCATCTTGAAAACATCCCTACAAAATCAAAAAAGCCTATTTATGGCCTATTTTTGTTCAAAAAAGACGCTTCCGTGAATTTTCATGGAATTTAATGCGTCATTTCTTGATCAAACTCTTTTGGGTTTTCGATTGGTTTCAAAAATTCACGAAAGCTGTAGGAGTCCAATAAAAACGAGAAACCGCTCCTTACCCGGAGAAACGCACACGAAAGTGCTGGTTTATCTCTTTGATGAGTGATTCTCAACGCTTACGATTTGTCAGTGCTTCTAGTCTTGTCATGACGATTATCATGATATTTAATGTTGCAGGCTTTCGCATTCTTTGATTTGAACGAGAAATCAGGCAAAAACCGTATTTTCTACAATCTCTTGTTCTTTCTTCATTTCAGTTTTTTCAAGCGTATCTTTCCTTGCGTTCAGTAAATCTTGCTCCTGTCTATAATGTAGGCAGCACTGCAGAAGCTATTTCTTTAATCGTGATGAAATTTGTTGAAAAGCTTCCAAAAGCGCATTGCTGCTCATAGCTCTTCGATGGAGTTATTACGCAACCATCTTGCTCAAAAATATGAGACAAACAAGAATGCCAACGTTGCCAGAAACAGATACTAGAAGGAAATGAAAATTCAACGGACGCATCAAAATTATATTGCCTTTGACGTGCATTTCGACTTAATAAAAACAAAACTTTGCCTTTTGTAACTAATTTTTATTCTTTTTTATTCGCCACATCCGAAACATGATTGCCTTTTGAAAAGGCTCCGAGAAAGCCCCAGTGTTGTGGATTGCCTAATCCTGGAGCAAAAAGCTGCAGTTCGAAATGCCTCCAAATGAAAGTTTTGAACTCATTGCACATTTTTATCCGGTTTCCAGGAGTCTCTTCTGCCTTTGCCATTTTGTGCATCTTTTCTTTTCTGATTTTGCTATGAACAACTTTCACTTCTGTGGGGAGGATATTCAAACAGCCTTTACTGCTCTCTCTAGACTATCGAAGTATGACTGTGATCAGGATGTTGGACCCCCCCCCCCTACTCAAAGTTTTCAAAAAAAAATCTGAGATTCTTACTCAAACACTATACACTATTAGATTGGAAAGAAAGTTCTCGAACGTTTTGAAATGAAATCTGTTATCTCGAAATCAAATGTATGTACATGCATAAACGTTTGCAGCTGTACTCTCACTTGCTTGTAGCTGAAGTTCAAAGTGGGAGGGGTTTGAGATAAAAGGCCGAAGTTTGCTACTTTTCAACTGCCTCGTTTTTCTTGTTGTTCACGCTCAAATATGTCAGCTTGTGTATACTATGAACTGAAGCATGTGAGAGTTTCACAACGTTTACAGAAGTATGAGATCTGGGTTAGGGAGACCTATGCTTCAGAATTTTCGCTTGAATTTTCACCAAGAATACTGATAAAGCTTGCGCTTACCATAGCTTTGTAGAAATTGCTTTCCTCTATCCAATGGTGTGCAGCATGCCCCAACTGTGCTTACAGTGAAAAAAACTTTGTTCAAAGGTAATGTCCGAGAATTTTCTTTCAAACCTAAAATATACTTAACAACACAAAAAAGCCATCATGCACGAAGTTTGAGAGAAAACGACTTTGAAAATTAGAGTCATTTTCAGGTAGCCATATCTCTCCCGCTTCTATTACGGAATGTAGGACCATGACGCCAAATGATGAACAATGTGGAGGCACACGTAAGAGAAGTGCGGAAACAAACACTTAGCGCAAGTGCTCCATGGTACTCCATGCTGGCAAAATGATGTACTACTACTGGTGTAGCACATCATTTGCCGCACACGATTTTGCGGTCCGAAACGTGTCAAAAGTCTACAACAGGCAGTTGCAGAGCTCTCAACAATAAGATGTCTTGGTTGCTCAAGTCCACTTCTCACACAATATTTTCATTTGCTCATCTTAAATACAACGTTATGTTCTTGACAAGCACCGCCTGAACAATGTGTTAGAGAAATTCTCTGATGCCACTTCATTTTGTACGAAAGTATAGTCCGAACTTTCATGCAAGTATACGCCGCTGCAAAGGCGACGACGAAGGCACAATATCTTTGAGCGCGAACGCGGCTATATTAGCCGCAGAGCGCATGAGGCGCACAGCAGCCTTTATCATTTTCCATGTATGGATTTCATATGAGACATGATCACGTTCTTGAAAGCAGTGTCAAAAGTGGCTGATTGTGCATTTCCACCTTTCTGCATGTTCTAAATCTTTTAGACACTTAGAACCCGAAATTGATTTGAATCGGGTGAACAAAATGTTTTGGGGGCGTTTACTCAATTTCCAAGCGTAGGTGGGGCACTAGCACGAAAAGCCCTGCCGCCTGTAATTTTTGCTTTGAGTAGTACATGATGAGGGAGGAACCGTGGGGTTCCTAATAGGTGAGCGAAGCCGGTCGAGCGCGCACCATTTGGGTTGCGCGCGCTTGTTCGAGAGTATTAGGCGCAAAATTAACATCAACCAGCCGGACTGGGGCTGGAGGTAAGTGGGATGACCGAACCCCACCACGACTATACTCACAAGGAGCGAAACTGCCAAGACACTGCCTTTGAGTGGGTGTCTGAGCTGCATCGTATTTCGTTGGGGGGGGGGGGCGGTGCTAAAAACAATTTGAGAGATTAGCGAAGGAACAAAATATCGCTTTACTTGACACACTTGGGCAAAGCCAATATCATATTGCCGCTGTACAGATGAGTGCTGCATAGTGTGCACAACACAAAACAACACAAAATGTGAAATAACCACTTTCTTTAGAATTAATACAGCCAGTTTAGAACTGTAGGTATGAGATGTAAACCCAGTAACATATTAGATGCGTCTCATTTACAGAGTCAATCCAATCACTGCTCAACAGCTGTCACAATTTTGACGCGTGGACCCGTAGAAGCTGTATTATCTTATATATAAAGCTGAATGTCTGTTTGTCTGTCTGTCTGTATGTCTGTATGTCTGTCTGTCTGTCTGTCTGTACGTATGTTCCGAATAGAAAATTCCATTTCTGAACCGATCGGGACCAAACTTGGCACACATACACTTCGGGCCCGGCGGGTGTCATAGGCTACTTTTCGTATCGATCGATATCGATTTTATCGATTTTTTGCAAAATTTGAGCTACGGGGCTGGGAGTTGGCACAGGGGGGTAAGTGAGCATGGGGATTCCGAATACAATATTAGTTTTTAAAATCGTGCATTACTTTTATCGATTTTATCGATTTTTTTGCAAAGTTTGAGCTACGGGGCCGGGATTTGGCACAGGGGGGTAATCGAGCATGTTGATCGTCCCCGTGGGGGTGATCAGCATGCTCGATTACACCCCCCCTGCCAAATTCCAGCCCCTAGCTCAAATTTTGCAAAAAAATCGATAAAATCGATAAAAGTAATGCACGGTTTCGAAAACTAATATTGTATTCGTAATCAGCATGCTCGATTACCCCCCTGTGCCAAATCCCAGCCCCCTAGCTCAAATTTTGCAAAAAATCGATAAAATCGACATCAATCGATGACGAAAAGTGGACTGTGACACCCGCCGGGGCCCGAAGTGTATGTGTGCCAAGTTTGGTTCGGATCGGTTAAGAAATGGAATTTTCTATTCGGAACATACGGCGGAGCCGGGTATGCCAGCTAGTTTTGAAAAAGAATCAAGGCTCCCGAAATGAGCCGCAAGGAGGACGCTGCTGTGAATAATGATTTGGCGCATCAGTCCCTATGCTATTCAATCTACAATTAAACAGATATAAAATATAATAGATTACTCACTGAACTTAGCCACTATTAACAATGCAGACTCGTACTAGCTGGTGGTTCAGCACGACAAAGGCAACTTCGGGTAAGGGGGCCCTAGGTTTTTAGTGGCATGCGAAAGTGGGCTCTCTCGGACATGTCAACGCTCAGTAAAAAGGCCATAACGTTCAACCAGAAGCGAGAAAGCGGTCGAAGAGTTGGGAAACTTACGCCCTGAAGGAGCGCCGCTCCACATGTGGATTTTCTGTGCGGCAAGGTGCGTACCGTTACAGTCGTAGGTCCGCAGCGACTGCGTCTCAGCCTTTGCTGTACTCTTCCACTTGCTTTAAGAAACGCTTGTTTTCGCCGTTTTCACCCTTTCTAACGTAGATTTTTAGAATCACCGTTGCACTCACTGAAAGTTTTACAATCCAAGCTCCGATGAAGGTGACCGCAGCGAAATGTTAGCGTGAATAATAGAAGATTCCGAAATCTTATCGTAGAGAACAATCACATTTTGGATTGTATAGTTTCTTTTATGTGCAGCAACGGGAAAACAAACGTAGAAATATGAAGGAAAAAATCGTTTAGACTCTTCTAAAGATGCTCACTTACCACTTACAGAGATGTGAGTGCATGATTCTCACAAATCTGTTTTATTGCTAAACTACTACATTCGTAAAAAGTGCAGCGTACCCGTCATACGGGACAATTCTATCTTGCCAGTTCTAAGCGTAAAGCTATCAAAAATTTGCTCTGCTAGATGTAGCATCGAACTTCATATTTTGACAGTCCACCTGTCATGCCGAAGTACAAGCATCATGCTGCTCAATCATGTACTGTAACTTAGTACTCGTTGCCGAAATGTTCTGTTTAGAAGGAAGGCTTTAATAGAATATGTAAGTGCAGCGCTCTCATCAAAAAAGAATCACACTATAGTTGCTACATGTAATTTGATAGACTCTGCGCGTAAGTGCAGGCTGTCACCGCGTAGCGTTTGAACTTTTTGCATTTTGAGTAGCTCCATTCTATAATCACCTCTCATTTTCAAAGCCAATTTTTCTGAAAGGTCAATGAAAACGCTGCAAAATTGTACTGAGGATATACTAGGTCCCTGCTAAACATGTTCTCGACAGAAGAAATGGAATCTGAAGAATGTGAATTTTCCGGTAATCCCTATCTCGCAAATAGTGGTTCGTCGAAGATTGTGATATCCTGAGAATTCATTTATTTCTACTATAAACATGTTTAGCAGCGCCATATCGTATCCTCGGTGTAATCTTACTGCACTTTCATCGATTTATGGATATATATATGTATATATATGTATAGGTTGTCCCAAAAGTTCTTGCGCCGGATTTTCAAAGAGTCATAACTTCCTTTTTTCTTAACGATTTTTCTCAGAATTATTTTCGTATGAAAGAGGAAACCTTTTTCTTCATAGGGGTACCTTTATGAATCAGCGTTGGTAAGTTCGAGAGTTATAAGCTATTGAAGGAAATTAGTCTAGATCGACATTTTTCAAGCTGGATCACGAAAAATTCTGGAAGTATTTTTATTTGATAGAGAAAATTTTGCACATTACAGTGGTACCTTACTCACTCAATTAAAACGAAGTAGGTCGAGAGTTAGAAGCAAATAAAGAGAATTTCTTCACTTTTGCAATTTTTGATCATGCTCAAAAAAGTTTGAAAACGTCACAGAAAAGGCGAAAAAGTCATAAACGTGGGTTTTGTGACCTTCCCTTTGTAGCTGAGCGAAAATCGCGCCGATCGGGAGCAATTTTCATTTTCGTGAAAAAAACAGGTCCGAAAATCCGAATAAATCACGAAAATCAAAATTGCTCCCGATTGGCACGATTAAACCCATGTTTATCATTTTTTCGCCTATTCTGTGACGTTTTCAAGCTTTTTTGAACAAGCTCAAAAATTGCAAAACTGAAGAAATTCTCTTTATTTGCTTCTAACTCTCGATCTGTTTCGTTTTAATTTATGAAAACGGTACCACTGTAATGTGCAAAATTTTCTCTATCAAATAAAAATACTTTCAGAATTTTTCGTGATCCAGCTTGAAAAATGCCGATCTTGACTGATTTTATTCAATTGCTTCTAGCTTTAGAACTTTCTAACGCCGCTTCACAACAAAGGCACTTTGGTAAAGAGAAAGGTTTCCTCTTTCAAATGGAATTAAAATCAAGAAAATCCATCGAGCGGCAAGGAAGATATGATTTTTTGAAAATCCAGCGCAAGAACTTTTGGGACAACCTAATATATAAGGTTGTCCGGAAAATAATGTCGCATCGTGTTTCATCATGCAATATCGCGGCAGAGTGAGCATGAAAGTAGGTAAATGGGTACCAACCGATACATCAAAACAAGCTCTACAAAACGAAACTTGAGCCTTCGCGCCAGGTTTAATTTGCATGAAGTTTGGAGCCATATTTGATAAGGCACTAAAGATCTAAAAAGACGAAGAAATCGTACCTCCGTTCGAAAACGTCCTGGGAATCCCTAACTTGCTCACGCATGGAATCACTATACGAGACACTCGTATGCACATTTTTGCGATTTTTGCATAGCTGGAAATTGAGAAAACGAAATTTGGCATATTCTTGCCAATCCTGAGCTTCTCTCGAATAGGTCATTCTGTAGTACGAATCTTTGGGAATATAACACCATAAATTTTCAGCTTTAGACAAGAGCTAGTTTTCGAGAAAAATCTAATTGTTTGCAAGAAAGACCGGAAAAACGCGACATGCTTGTACTTTTGTCCTATTTTTGTTTGTCCTACTGTAGCCATGGAAAAATACCACAAACTGTACAGGTAATTTCTAATGCGGAGAGTACATGCCTGTGCCAATTGGAGGTCACTAAAACGTCTATGGACGGAGATACGATTTTCCGGCTATTTAAAATTTTTTACATTCTGGAGTCAAAATCCAGGTGGAGTAAGACTTCCGCGGAGATTTGTGAACTACTTTATAGAGCTTGCTTTGCTCTATCAAATGATGTTCCATTCGATGTTTTTTGTGGTCACTCTATCGCGGTAGGATGCCATGCGACACTATTTTTCAGACAACCTAACATATATGACCTTGAAAATGGGAGATGATCTCCCAAGAATTCCCAGAGGATCACACGAAACAGTAAACTTCTCAGCTTGTATGACAATGTCTTGTCATCCCTTACTCATATATATGGGCACGTGAACCTTTATGACAGAAAGAAAAAGAGCAATACGGATAACTAGAGTAGCAAATTATGAGGCACTTCTCTCACATCCCCTCCCCTCCCGGCGGGGATGTACGTGCATACGGACCTTACAAATATATGTACAGCAATATGATAATAGTAAAAAAATTTTAGAAAAAAAAATTAACGTTGCTGGGTACGTTTTCAGAAAATGAGGATTTCATTTGATTTCGTTAATGCCAGAAGTGTCAAACACAGATCGATGCGGCGTCAATACCATTTGTTTATCGTACATAAGAACAAAATCGGTGCTTACATCAACATACTCTTGCCCCAGCACCACCTTCTATTTTCAATTTCTAAGCATACTTGCACTTCTTGAAAGGATGAAATACTTACTGTAGACCTCACTAGCGCAGACGCCGCTTTGACTAACAAATTTGATGTCACTCTGAAAAGATCCAACGAGGAATATTGAGAAAGGTTACAATTTTTTCGCAATGCTCACGACAAATGATGATGTGACGATACCGAGAGCTGAATCTGAAAACGGAGTGGTGAAGGGATAGCGATTTTTTCATGCGTACACTTTACTAAGTTGATATATGCTTTTTAGGGGTCCGACCCGGATTCCGCAAAAACGATATCCCTTTTGCTTTTCACCCCACAGATATCGAGCCTGCTTCGTAGGCCACCTGTGCCTAGCCCTGCACATTAATATGTGCTCGAGACATTTCGAGAGTAAGCGAGTGTATGGCACAGAACAACTTTTCCCCACTGCGTTCACATCTGATGCCCCATTTTGATTTTTATAACAGCGGTGTGTCCTTCATCATCACACTTTCGCCTTATATGCCATCAGTTCCCGCTTGGATTGCGCGCATCAATTGCCGAGGGCACTTTTAGTACACTTGCCTTTTTTCATGCAAGGCGAGCTTGGGTTCAATTGTCCATGGATCATGTTCAATATGATGCCGTTGTTCTGATCTGGGCGAATTTTCTCCTTCAGCCCACTAAGATGTGGGCATGCGGGAAACCGTGTTTCTGCCATTCTACGGTGTAGGTCCTCTGCAAGTGTCTCCGTAGACATGACTCTGATCAACAGGTCCATGAGCTTCGCGAGCTTCTGTTTACTCTCGCCGTGATGTCGTGGAGGTCAGTCGGCGCTTCATTAGGGAAGAGCTATTCCGCAATCTTGGTCTACACCGGGCTGCAAGCAAACGTAATGAACATGAAAACGCTCACACTCCCTAACGTAGGCCACGGCGTCCTGAGTGTAATCGTGCTTATGACTTGGGCCGCTCATCAAAAAATGGTTTTGTTCGTAGCAGCCTCTACGTTAGTTGTGGGAGCAGTGCGAGTTACTTGGATTGCTTTGCAATGCTAAACTTTGGACTTTTTGCGATTTTGTCCACTCGAAACAAGTCCATCCATTTGCTTCAAATTGGATTACGAATCGAACAACACGTACATGAAAAGAGCTTTGAATCTCGCAGGTTTGCCGGAAAGTTCGTTTGCACCATTTTCAAACATTCATAATTGATTTTTTCAACCGATTTGCCGGTTTTCGTTTTCATTTGAAAGAACGAATCATGCTTTTTGTAGCAATTTTTAGCGGTTTTCCATTGATCATACACTGCATGAATGAATGCGGTAGAAGAAAATCAATCGACTACTGAATTTTCTGTGTAGGTAAAAAGTTTAAAACTTGCAGTAAAAATTGGAACAGTAGGTTTTATAGATTCTATCACCAGTTCTTTTTTGCTCCTCAAAATTTTAGGAAAAGGGGCGTGGCGTCAGCCACGCCTTCCCCCCCCCCCCCCCCTCCCGAAGAAAAGTTTTCATAGGGCTAAATTAAACTTAAAATTGTAAAAATTGTTGGATGGCGCGGATCACCGACCTACCGATCTCCAGTGGCGGGAAGAAAAGCCGGCGCTGACCTCTTCAGCAGGCTATAAATACCGGTGGATAGGGGGGAGCAGGCGGAGCGTGAAGAGAGCGCTCCAGGGAGTTCAAAAGGGCCGTCGAAGAGAGGTGGACCTCCCCCCCCCCTTGGATAGAGAAAAGCTAGAATACCCTGCTGAGCGGGTCAAACCGGGTCAGAAGGACCCATATTCGTTGTTGAGTGTTTAAGTTGTTCAAGTTATTGTCGCTCATTTCGCCATAGAGATAAATATCTTTATTCTAACCGTGTCCTTATTGATCGATCCGGTTCAAACCGCCAATACCACTGGACAACCCCCGTTACATGGGGGCCGAGCCGGCCGGATCTGATCGATTGACAATCATACACGGTTGGAATATTGATGATCTCAGAGAAGTGAGGCGGCAAAGAACACACACACAGGCCTAAGAGGGAGAGGAAAAGAGAAGAATAAGATAGAATATTTTCATCTCTTTACGTAAAGCACTTATCATAGAGCTCGTATTGATTGATTATCGTCGCGTCGTCTCGTTATCGACCGATTTCGCGTATTTGTCGCGTGCATTGAGTGGTTGCAAGCAAATAACTAGTGTGTTTTCAGATAGTATACAATAGTATACAATAGTATACAATAGTAGCGGTAGAAATGGAGCCGATGGAGGGCCAAGCTGAAGAAAATCAGGTAAGAAACACAGTCAAAGTAAACATAGAGGAGAAGTTAGGGTTCATTAGGAGGGAGTTAGGGCTCCTACCAGGGGTAGTAAGGAGGCATTTAGATGAGAGTAGGGCCGCACTAAAGTACTGGGCACCCATAGAGGAGGAAGTAAACATAAGGGTGAATGCAATGCTAAACTGTCTGGGGAGTTTAGCAGCACAAATCGAAGAGGGCTCTGACAAGGGGGTATAAGCGTTCTTAGATACAACAAATGAACGATTGAAGTCAGAGCCATTTCAGGCCAAGGCAATTTCGGCTCAAGAGAGGTCGTCGGAAGAACGAGACGGCATTCAAGAGGATTTGGAATTGCTGCAAGGTGAGCCGATGGTATCCTCTAATCTAAGAAGCGGCAATAACGAATACCCTGTTCAGACGTGGAGTATGAGGAGGTCGTGGAGCGGACCAAAGTGCGAGATTGGACAGATGTCCGAGCAGCACTGGAAGCAATTGGGGCCACGCGCAGCAGCAATGCCTCCCAGCCCAGTCAAGGTACGGATCAACTAGTCAACTACCTTCAAAGTATGGCTTTCGCCGATCCGGGGGTTTATAGAGGGCAGGAAAATGAAAACTTCGATAGATTTATTAGAAGGTTCACTAGGAAGTACGGGTCCATAGTGGGGGATGAAAAGATGCTAGTAGATATCCTGGGGGACAAACACCTTGAAGGGAGGGCAAGGTCCCTGTTCCTGAGTATACCCGCGGCGGTAAAACGCCAAGGGTTTGATAGGGTAGTGAGGGAGATGTCCTCTTTACTGGCCTGCGACTCCACAGCAGCTAGGTTGAAGGCGCTGACAGCCTTAAGAAACATGCGCTTAAGGCCAGGCCAAGAGGTCGCGGACTTTTGTGTCGCCCTCGAAAACCTAGCAAGGAAGGCCAATCCTCAGTGTACGATTGAGAAAAGATCGATGGAGTATGCACAGATTCTGTTAGAGAATCTGACATCATGGCCGGAATACGTACAGCTGGTGGGGACCCTACACCAGGTGGACCCAGCTGAGGCATACAACAGAATAAAGGAAGTCGCGATTGAGATTGAGCAATCGCGAAGGCTCTGCAAATTCGAAAGGAGAAGTGAACCGCAAGCTTCATTGTGGAGGAAACAAAGCAAAAATGAGAAGTATGTCCCGGTAAGAGCGCAGCATCGAAACAGCTTAGCGGAAAGGAGCGAAAGGCAAGAGGCTGTGAGGAGACATGACCCAACGAACAGCCCAGATGTCAATAGTGAGGATCGATCAAATGAAGGGAAAAGATGCTTCAATTGTGGCCACTTCGGACATATGATAAGAGATTGCAAGCACAGGAAGACGGAGAACGAGAGCGCTACCAAGGCTTCGAACGGAGTAACATCCATGCTAAGTAGGAACCGTAATATGGTCGTAAAAACCTCTCAAGTTGAGGCAAACGGAGTTGTCGGTAGAAGAACCTCGTCTCGAGCGAGGATGCTGGGAAGACAGGTGTCAGCACTCATCGACAAGGGTTCAGTGATAAGTATACTACCCGTGAAAGTGCTTGTAGAAGCAAGGAACAGTGGCTACGATGTCGAGTCAATTCAGACTTTCGATATCTCGGAAGGAAGCATACACGATGCATCAAACCATGTGATGAGCTTTCTCGGAGGTGTAAAAGTAGGAGTTGAACTAGAAGGAGGATGCAAGAAGGAAGTGGCTTTTTATGTTTCGGACGATGAAGACAAGGCAGTACTCATCGGCACAAATGCATTGAAGGATCTAGGAGTGGAAGTAGTGATACACAAGAAGGCTGAAGGCAAAGTAAAAGCAGAGGATAGGATGGTGCCTTCACACAAGAGAAACGCCCAACAAGGCACCATAACTGCGAAGAGAGCTATTCCAGAGGAGGACAGAGAGGACAGATCTGTGACTTTCAACAAGAAAACTTTTATTGAGAGAAAAAGTGATGTCAAAGCAGACAAAGGAATTTGGCCAGAGGAAGCTTGTGAGCGCAAGCGGAAAAAGCTGACATGTGGGAAGGGCAGTAAGAAGCACACCCCTTCCAGAAGTGATCGGAAAATGTGCGGAGAGGCACAGAAAGGAGTCAGAGTTGAAAAGACACGCAGTGAGAAAGGACAAAGTTCTGAGAAGGAACGTCCTGTTGCGTTTATTGCGCCGAGATGTGCAGGATCACTTGAGGAAGTTGAGCTGAAGCAGTATGGAGTACTGACCAGAGTGGCAGTATCATTCAGTCAACTTAAGGAAGTACTTGAAGACATGTCGTATGGCGTGGATCATAGTATGGCCCATGAACCCAAGAAGGGAGGATGAGGCTATCATAGAGACATTGCGGATATGCAAGAAGTACCTCGAAGAAGGAGGAAGATTGTATCCGTGTGGCCGCCCCTACCGTTTAAGAAGACTGGTTTGTGGAAAACGAAGTCAAAAGTGTGGTCGGTGATTGAATCAGTACTGGAAAAATGGGCAAACCCAAATCAGTTGTTCACTTTGGTTCCCTCAAGGACAGAAAATAGGAAATTGACCATGAGAGTAGATGGACCCCAAAATTCTTTTCAGGTATACGACACGCATTTCAGGGACGAATGTGCGCGACACTTCTACAACGTCATCCGCAGGAGAGTTCCCGGCGCAAAGCTCAGCAATTTGCAGCAGCCGTCGAGGACGTCGGCTCCCGGAGGGGAGGGATGTTGGATGGCGCAGATCACCGACCTACCGATCTCCAGTGGCGGGAAGAAAAGCCCGCGCTGACCCCTTCAGCAGGCTATAAATACCGGTGGATAGGGGGGGGGGAGCAGGCAGAGCGTGAAGAGAGCGCTCCAGGGAGTTTAAAAGAGCCGTCGAAGAGAGGCGGCGGACCTCCCCTCCCCCCCCCCCCTTGGATAGAGAAAAGCTAGAATACCCTGCTGAGCGGGTCAAACCGGCTCAGAAGGACCTATATTCGTTGTTGAGTGTTTAAGTTGTTCAAGGTGTTCAAGATATTGTTGTTCACTGTCCATAGAGATAAATATCTTTATTCTAACCGTGTCCTTATTGATCGATCCGGTTCAAACCGTCAATACCACTAGACAACCCCCGTTACAAAATTATTTTAACCTTACAAGTATTGGCTAAAAAGTAAGTTCGTTTTGGCATATAAATTGTCATAAAAAATTTTCTTGTTGTTTTCAATCTATGATTCTTTGTGGGAAAGTAGATCGAAACTTTCTCTACCATATATCAATTATTCAGGATTTTCTATCGTCAGTAAAGACACTTATGCCACAACATGGCGAAATTTCCAAAAGCTCAATTCTTTGACTTCTTGAGCTTCGTTTTCATGCTGTAATGGATATAAAGAACAGCAGTTTGGTGTTTAAATACAAAGGAGTTATCCCTACTTAGTGAACAACAAAAAGAACTGTGATCTGCCATTTTGAAAGTGTTTCACTAAGAAAACCAAATTTCCTCATATTTGCGCATTATGGGAAAATTGCGATTTTTCACTTCTTTGCGGATTTTTTTCCTGGGAAGATAAGTTTTACTCAAACAGAATATATGCTCCAATACCCAGTGAAGTGCTCTTTTCAGAGAAACCAAACATTGAACAAAAATTTGTCTACAGCATTTGTAAGAGCTGAAAAAGCGACCGAACTTATTTATTAGCCAACCTAATATTAGGTTGGCTCGAAAGTTCTAGGACATTTTTAAACGAGATCTGCTATGCATGCATGTGCATCCGGCAGAGGTATCATTCGATAGTGCAAAGCAAGCTCTACAAGATGGTATGCAAATGTTCGCACCAGATTCGACCTACAGTAAGTTTGCATCCGGAATCTCAGCCGTACTGAAGGCTCGAAAAGTTGGGAAAATTCATATGTCAGTTGAAATAAATCCTACGGATCTCCAAGTTGCTCATAAAGATTGCGTACCACATCAGACAGCCATATGTATCATTGCTGCATTTTTTCCTCGTCTAGAAATCGAGAAAACCTAAATTTTCATGCTCATACAAAAACGAAGCTGTGCTGTTTCCACTCATGTAGTTGTATACAAGCACTTAGAGGTATAACCATAAATTTTCAGCTTCCTACAGGCCCGGTTTTTGGAAAATATTGATTTTAGCATGAACAAATTTACGCTTATACTTCTAAGGGCTTGTACTATGCAATTACATCAGTGAGAACAGCGTAGCTTCGTTTATGTATAGACATAAATATCTACGTTTTCTCAATTTCTAGATGAGGAATAAATACAGCAATGATACATATGGGTGTCTGTTGTGGTGTGTAATCTTTATGAGTAACTTCGAGAACTGGGATTTATTTAAACGAAGATACGAATTTTTCCAATTTTTCGAGCCTTCATACGACTCAGATTCTGGATGCAAACTTACGGGTGGGTCGAAGTAGTTGCAAACTTTTGCATACTCTCTTGTAGAGCTTGCTTTGCTCTATCGAATGGATCTTTGTCGGATGTACATGGAATAAGTTTCGAAAAATAGCAGATCTTGTCTGAAAATGTCCGAGAACTTTCGAGCCAACCTAATATAAATAAGTCACTTGCACAATTTTATAACTCATGTGAGTAAATTTCAAAAATTTCGCGACCTGTTCTCGGCCCCCACCCCCCCCCCCCATCTCGGTACGTTACTGAGAATTACCAGTTTTTCCTCGTAATTCTTCTTGTTAACGACTTGCTCAGTAAATACCTCATATAAGTGGTTGAAATCTTTAAGGATTTCTTCAGAGATGTAAGCTTTTGAGGAGTCCAGAGCTTTGGACAAAGTCAGCTACTGTCTTTTGTTTTAGAGCCACGGTTGTTCCTCCTCTTATAGGAAAGTAAGGCTAAACGAGTCGAAAAAGCAGAGACTCCTTCAAATCTTGCTGTGAATTGTTCAATGCGTGAGAATAGCAGTATCAAAAGCGTGTTTATTCGATAGTAATTATTGGTGATGACAGGGTTGTTGGCGCCGTCTGCCAACTAACCATAACGCTAGAAGACATATCACGGCTAATGCGTTACGGCACAAATCATTCTTATTAGGAGTGTTCAAAATATAACCTTTCGAACAAATTTTTTTGGTAAATTTGTAGACAGGAGCAGCAGACGGCACTATAAACTTAGAAATATCTTTTGGGATTGGCAATCTATCGGAAGCTTCTTTTCAACTTGGAGTATCGTAAGTCATGCAGTCATGCATTCTTGAATATTCCGAAGACCTTGAAATCTCCTTAAAAAGGTTACTAAATCATTTGAAGTAGGGTCATAAAGAGATGAAATACCTCATATTAATCTCAAGGAAATCAAGATTTGTGTTCTTCTCGACAGAGAATGCTACACTATTTTATTCGAGGAAGCTAGTCAAGCACTGTAGATTAAATAGTGGTGGTGGCACAAAAATATCCAAGGTTCCACCCTCCAAAAAACGATGACAAAAGATGCTTCAATTGCTACGTTCAAAAAAGGGGAAATATGCTATCTCTGGTCACTTATAAAACGGCATGCGACCTAATAACAGCCTGGTTATTCAGCTAAGAGATGCGTACATGACTTAATCTCACTTGTAATTAAATTTGTTGAAGATTCAATTAAGACTTAAAAAAATACCTTTCTTTTCTGAGTTTCTCGAAGTTGTGAGCCCTCAAAAAATTTGGAAAGCATTCCAGAAATCCTTGCGGAGGGTTTGGAATCTAAGTCTGCCACGCTCTCTTCATTCGAAAAAAAAATTCTGGAACGACATGTAGATCGCTAAACGTTGTTTCTAGCCAAACGCGTCGAGCGCATGTTTACTGCTATTTTCAGGAGCAAGCTTCAAAGAGGCCTACGTGTCGTCCGAAATTCTAGGGGAAGTTCCCCATTACTAAGGACATTGGAAGTTTTTCCCAGATTCCGAACACTTGGATGGATTGTCTAGTGATTACGTGGCAAAAAATAGACTGAATGATACTCACTAAAGAGCCACATAAGTGCAAGGGTGGTATCGTACATGTTTTCGTCATAAATAATCAAGCGTTGTAATATCCCATTCTCAAAAAGCAAAAACTAAACTTTTGCTTCCTCGTCTTCACCTGTTGAGTAACTCTGTCGGCAGTAAAGCTGTGTAAAGGTTTCTTTTTCGGGTCAAATCAGATCATAAATAGCCTTCTGCCAAAGAAACCAAGACTTTTGGTCAACTAAAATTACAAGGAGATTCAGGAAGTCAAGCGCTCTCGTCTTACGGTTTTGGAATCTTGATGAATGTCCTGTTATTGTGAACAGCCTCTGCGAATTTGTCAGATGTTGGTTATTCTGACACATTTTGACGTTTTCTCTGACTTAGGACAAAGCCACATTCTCTCTGAAGGAAGTTCGAATTCCAACAATTTTTGTGCTTGTTTGTATAACGGTATAACGTATGAAGAACGATCACATATGATGCGTATGGATGCGAAAAGAATCCGATGGTAGGTTCTGATCGTCGGTCACAAACATGAACGAACTGGCTCGATTTGACCGAAAGTGATTTATTGAATGTGTGGGGTAGAACACTACTTGTGAAGAATTCTTTCCTTCATTCGTTTCAGCGCGTCGTCCGTTCCTGTGTCAACTCATCCATAAACGGGAAAAAAGGATGAAAGAGAAGACTGTTGATCAGTGTAATTGTACGCATGCTGCAGCGTTCCCTTAATTGGTGCCACCTTTCAAAGAAACAATACAAATTCAATTGTAGTAGTACGAGAGGAAAGAGAGATAAGGAAGCCGATTGATTCGGTAAACTTGAATGGCTTGCTAAAAAACAGCGTTTGCGATAAAATTAACAGGTACTACTGCGCAACGTTAAACTGCTAAAAGAACTCTCAGGGTTGCTCTGCAAAAATGCCCTAACAATATCCTATTGCGCATTATCCCTTAGTATCGCTAAATTAGAATTTGCTAATAAGATGCTGCTGATTTTCAAAAGCAAAGCTATATCAAAAGAAAAAAGTCCTGAAATAAGATCTCTGAGCTACGAATAATTGCAAATTTCTTATTACCTTAGAATTGTCACATACACTGCTATTAGAGTGTCAAATAGGATGCGCGCAGATTCAAGAAGTTAATCAAGATTTTCACAAGCAGCTATTTTATAAGGAGCCCCCACATGATGCGAATAGATTAACATAAAAAGTTTGCAGCAAAATTGCCTTTGTTTCGGTGCAACACATGTTCTTGAACCATTAGCTGTCAAGGTACTCATGCTCCTTTGTTAAGCCTAAGCGCTGTTCGAAAAGTCTTTCCTCTGTAACAAACAATTATGGTCATTTACTACAACATTTGGCAGGCCTGAGATGCTTCTGATTTTTAAACTCCTTGTAAGGTTATATCTTCCCAATCACAATAAAGTTCTTAGACTAACAAAAGACCTGCACAGTTATGGCATAGACAACCATCGCTAAAAAGTGTAATAGTTTTGTGCCTATTCTCCGTTTCCTGAAAAGGTGTGTGAGTATTTCATAACAAGATGAGATCAGCAGGTTATCATCAAGTCCTAGTTGATGCTTCGTTCATTCGACTCAAAACATACTTAAGATAGACTCCATCTTACCTTTTCCCTTCTCGCCTTCCCCTTTTTTTAGTGTCACTACCATCACGATGATTTAGATCAAGACGTAGTAATTGCCAGCCTTGAGTACATGTATTGCAGGCTTGCTGAATGCGATTTCTTTTGTTTTGTTTTACTGGAGCAAATAATTTGGAATGATATCATCAACCATATGCCTTTCCATGAGATATGAAAAAATTTTTCTAGATTTTGCAGACTGCAGACAAATGCTCGATTTATTCTCTGTCACATCTGAGAACACATCTTTCGATGTGAAATTCTGGCACATAATTCAATGACGAATGATTACCATAGAACATTCTTGGAAAAGGAAAGTGCAAGTGATCCATTGTCTTGAGAATGACGTGTAAACAGCCATATTCTGGATAAATTTGGGATAGTCCTCGAATGGCCTTGCACGCAATGATCGCTTTCTGCCTTGTTTTGAGAATGGAAGCAATTTTGCCCAAATCGACCTAAAATGCACACTAAATCGGCATTCTCTATAATTAGCTTTGTTAGGAAACTTCCTACTTCTTCATATGTCACTGAATGTATAATACTAGTTTTGCAACTACCACCAGATTTATAAAGGACTTGCATTCAATAGTGTTCCACTCAAGGAAATCGTGCACTGCATATGAGTCACGCAATCTGTTGAAATAAAAACAAGGAGAAACTTTTAAAGAAGCCCCAATCCTGTGGGATCTTAAAATAGGACCAATACCAAGTACTACCAAGTAAGTCAGTATTTCATTTAAAAAGATTTCAAGTTACAAAAACTTCCGAAATTTTTGGAAGAATTTGTGATTCTATTCCGACTTCTGAAAATCCTTAAGTACCTGCTCTTGCTTATAGGAGATGGTAAAGAACTTCAATTAACTCATTAAGGTAAAGCTTGATGTTTATGTCAAAAAATATATTAGGTTCAAAAGTTTTGTCAGTTTTTTCAATCCATCGGCAATCACGCTAGAATGTAGATAAACAAAGACTTCAAAATGAATCCGATGCAGAATTTCTTCCTCTTTCCAGCTGCTGAACTCCCATTGTGTTTTGTTGCGAGAGTGACGAGATATTTGCTGGAAATTACAACCACTCGTTTTTACCATGTCCAACTTTTGCTAATTTTCAAAATTTTTGTATGAGACTTTTAGAGGAGCCCTAATAACCAGCAGATTGGGCAGATCTTTTGCCAACAGAGGCAGTTTTTTGTAACCTTATGGCTTGTCTTTCAGAATCTCTACGATTTATTTTTTAAAGTGAGCAAAATTAACATCCAGCCTATTTTGACTTCGTAGAACATAGTCAAACACTGCAGTCACCATTCGATGTAACTTTTTCTCCTCCTTCTAACACTTGTCTTTCTTTGCCGAAACAGGGGAAATTTGTGGGGGAAAATCGCAGCACTTCTCATTTTCAGGGGTGCGCACTGACATAACCTATGTTTCAAAATCTTCATTGTTCGTAGTGAAAATCGCTCATTTACTTTGTAATGGTAGAGGTAATAATCGTGTGTTGAAATCTCAGTTTTGTGTAGGTTTGGCAGTGTTTAGTGCAATAACTGGTTACGCGATTTTTCCAAAACACAAGACTTTTAGAAAATTATTTAGCAAAATCTGAAAAAGCAGCTGAAAAAAGGAAAAAATTGCATAAGTTGGCAAAAGATTTGCCTTATCTGGTGGTTATTAGGGCTCCTCCGAAAGTCTCATTCAAAAATTTTGAAAATTAGCAAAATTTGGACATGGTAAAAACGAGTGGTTGTAATTTCCAGCAAATATCTCGTCACTCTCAAAACAAAACACAATGAAATTTTAGCAGCTGGAAAGAGGAAGAAATTATGCATCGGATTCATTTTGAAGTGTTTGTCTATTTTCATTCTAGCGTGTTTGCCGATGGATTGAAAAAACTGACAAAACTTTTGCACCGACCTAATATATATCGATCTTGGTACTAAAATGTTGACACGTCTCCAAACATTGAGGGATAAGTAAAGGCGATGATACTTCAAATGCAAATCGCTAAATATTCTATAATGTGGCTCAGCATTTGTAGAATGTCGCAAGAAGACGTTGATTGTTTGATTTTTTTTTGAGACTTTGGTCAGTTTCATTACAACCCACGAACAGTATTATTTTTGTGAGTGTTTGAATTCGTCTTCTAATTACGTGAAATTCTGCAAAGAAGCTCGAAAAAAAAACAAAGGCAAGCAACAAAGGCCCTCAATTAGGTTGAAACTAAGTATCAGATTAGCAATCGAGTTTGGCATTTTTTCATAATCTCTATCTGAATTTGGTGCATCCTTTGCTTTGATAGATTATGATGTGAGTTGTAACAGAAACTTAGCTTGTTGAATTGCTGAGAAGGGTTTTCATGAAGATCATAATCATTCCACTTGAAAGAGCTTTCTTGTAAGGTACTTTATACTCATAGTAACTCTCATCTTTTTTAATGCTTTTGAAGCAGTAAAAAATCCCAAAGTTTTGAACCCCAAAACCGCTCAGCAGCGGTTTCACATCCTTCGATTCAGCTGTGTAATAACGGCATTTGCCAAGTCGCCATTATCGCCGCCATCAGTATTTCGGGTAGTAGCCGAGCTATGTGTAGATTGTTGCGCCTATCGATCAGTGGTAACGATCCGCTCCGGAAGAACAAAACGCAGCTAAAGACCACAGCTCTTATCCCGACTTATTTTCTATTGGAAAAAGAAAGGTTGAATGCAAGAGGTAATAGCCGCTATATCTGCTGGAAGAACTAGATTTGAATTTTACACGTTTCCAGGCCGAAAAGTTCGATGGACGAAAACTATTTTTCACGTAGCCGTTTCCATAGTTTATTCATTGACTCTAAATGAAATACTTCTGTATTTTTAGACCGCAAAGATGAAAATGGAACAGTTAGGTGTTGCTATGTACTACTGAAATAAGGATAGAATAGATAAACACAAATACTGATAACAAAATGATCTGTTAAAGAGATGTTAATTTGTGCTGTTTAGCAACTTACCGTACAGGAACACTCAAACGAATGTCAAAGCCTATTTGCAGGTTTCGAAGCTGCTCTGCACCAGACAGTTAGAAGTGAATGCAATCACCCTCAACATAGCAGAAAACAGAGTATAATCTTACTCAGTGCTGAGATATGATGGCAGAATGGAAAAATGGGTCAATGTCAAATCTCCCACTGCTGACGTTTTCGCAAGAAGAAGAAAGTTTGGTTTTGTTTTTCTATCATCCACCTTCATTAAATGCTCGCCGAACGACCACTGCTGAATTTTGCCAAAAGCGTTGATCATTATTTGTTCGCGTAACGAATTCCCAACAAAGTACATAGAGTGCGCAATGCAAAACATTTATGATACACAGCGTTACGCGATTCAAATATTATTTGCTAATTATTTGACGGGAGTACAGGACAGTCGGATAAAACAAACAATATCCGCGTCCGCGTCCCGACACAATCGTCCACGATTCTCCCCGATCGAAGAGTCGACTCTCCTAAATAGAATATTGCAAAATTCTTCTGAGCCACCGCATCTTGAAACGTCACATCGAGCTAACAAATATAAGCCACGGCGGAAGTATGCCATTTTAAGCTGCCATACAATATTTCTCACAGTCATGATCAAAGGCAGGGTCCACCCAAAACTCGGTTGCTCGATTTTTATAGCTTCCGTTGTTTTCCTGGACGCTGGGCACGGACGCAAACCTAAAAATCTTTGAAACCTGCAAACATCCGCACTTCTAGAGACTCTTTCGAGACAGGGCGGACGAGTGTAACGTAGCACAAGCCACTGCGATGCCCAGCCATTGTCATTATCAATTGAGCTCCTGCGGCGGCGATTGCACCACTTGCGTGAGCACTCGTGCTCATGGGTAAATTTGTGACACAAGAGGCGGTTTGTGATACGTATTACAGGCCATCTCATTTTAGAGGCCACATCAAAGAATCTGACCAGCGCAGATTGGATACCCCTGGACTCGCCTGACAACTATGGGTTGGGCCAGACTACGCTGAGAAAGCGGCGTACGCTAGGTATGTTTCATCATAGGAGTGTACGTGACGTACTCTGCGTACGCCGCGTACGCCGCGCAGTTTGGCCCAACCCTATAAGCTGATCTGAGTGGGTGGATTTCGGGCGGACGCAGCCTTCAAACATTTTCAAAGAATGATCTAGGCATACTCGCACTCAAAGAAAGCTTACAGGCGATGTCAAAAACCTATTTCCTTTTGTGCAGTCCTCGATTTGCATGCACGCGCCGCAAATCCCGTGCGCCACGTGCGCGAGTTGACGGCAGGGCATTTTGCCAACTCCCACAGACGTCATCGATCGAGGGTTGCCAAGGGCCCAAGCCGTACGCACGCGAACGGAGCGCATCAGCCTTGCGATGCGTATAAGAGCTACGGACTTGTGAGCTCCTCATTAACATGCACTGTACCAAATTAGGAAGCACAATCGCGCTCCACCATTTACCATAAGTTCGGACAACCCAGACCAATGACTTTGGGTTCTATCGTACGTGTGATCAATATAATTTAGGATTTCTTTATGATGACCGAGGATCCTTAAAAAACCAATTCTTCTTATTTACGAAGTGCTCTTTGGTAGAGCACTCATAGAATCACAAGGGGCAATACCTGAAAAAGAGCTGCCCGCTATTCTTCGCGTTCTAAATATTCTTCAATGAGTACATGAAACATGAAAGTTTGAGATACCAGCCGCTCTCTGCCGCTACGCGGCAGGTTTGGCTGTGCACGGCAGCTTCGCTTTCATGTATCTTTCGTTTTACTCTTTGTTGAAATGTGGAAATGAAATCTGCCATCTTGCACGAATTACTTCGATTTATAACCGGCGCAGAAAAAGAAATCAAGACAGAATTTCGGCTTTGTCAGTTCATTTCGATTTAACATTCTAAGCAATGGATATTACGCGAACTGCGAAAACCGTAAATTGATAGGTCGATCAGTAAAGTTGAACGAAACGGCTCATTAACACATTCCACCCTATGCGTTATGTCTGGCAAGTTTGGTTCAAATTCCATAACTCCTATCATTTTCAAGCAAAATAAAAAATTCCTAGGCGAAAAGTGCAAAAGTCCATAAGTCGATAGCAGCATATCGTCTGTACCGGCTTATTGACAGCGGCAAAAAAGGGGTAAATCAAAGATTATATAAGTATTGATTGATTGTCATTGATTTGATAGTCATGCTCGATCTTGTGGATGAACGACCGACCAATTTCAATTTTGTTGATGAGCTAAGCCGGTGACGAATCCTTTGCGAAAGGTTGGCATAGTTAGACATCAGCCTCCAGAAAATGAGATACAAAAAATCAAAAAAATTTGGAAAAGGTTGTAAATTGAAGTTATAGATATTTTATCTGAATTAGCCATGCTCAGCTACCTGCCAGTTTTTTAGCTTCGCTTCCTGCCAGTCTTTTAGCTCTACAGAGCTAAAATACGAAAAAATCAATAAATCGATAGAGCCTATTACTGTGAAAAAGCTTACTGACAACACCCTCCCCAAGTTGAAGTTTAGGTGTGCAAAGTTCCGCCCAAATTCCATTGATTTTTTTTACATTTTAAGCCGGTAATAACAAAAACGCTAAGCAAAAAGCGCCAAAAATCAATAAATCAATAGAGCCACTTGATGATTTTGGCTGAAAAAGCTTACGTGGCATCCGCCCCATCCCGAAGTTTGTGTCTGCAAAGTTTCATCCAAATCCCATGGTAGTATCATTTCAGGTCGGTCATAAGAAATGCTTATCCAAATATTATAGAGGTATTGATAAGGAGAAAAGTAAAAATTCCAAGTTTGCTTTACATGGATACTTCTGTAATTTGAATCTGTCCAGCACTTCTGACAATTTGACAACATACCTACGGCGAAACTGGACATTACTTCAAACTATGTTTAATACCACCTACCAGAATAAATGCTTTTGTTCACATAGCTTCAACATTCGAGCGTCGTTATTTTTGGTGACGACAGGGATGGTGACGCCCTTCGCCGCCTAATCATAACGTTGAAAGACGAATGTTGCGGCTAATGCGATACGGCACAGGCTTTCCCCAACGAGAAGTCAATCTAAACGATAACCTTTTTCATAAAGCTTTTCTTAATGAATTTTTAGGCAGGAGCAGTAGTTGACACACTGCAAACCTAACAATATCTTTTTGGGATTGGCTCTGTTGAAAAGTGTTCCAATTTGCTATAGGTTATCCGGCCTATTCATAGAATTCGCATAAATGAGGAGAATCTTTGAACCGTGTTAGGCATAGCGGCTTTCGAATTTGCAAAATCGATAATTATCGGGTAGTCTCACATCATGAGCTGCACTGATCCCTGATGGCGAGCAGTCTTGAATAGATCGGACGCCTTGAATGAAGTCGAATGTGGCCAAACCAGTTGCTGTCCCTTCATCAAGACGTCCGGAAAGTACTTTATATGTTTTTGAAAACATGGCGAGTTTGATATGCACGAATCGTTTTTGCTACGCGTCTTATTGCACTACTTGAAAACAATATGAAGCCATAAGCTTGTAAAGAACACTACATTATTATAAGTATATACAACGAGTTATGAGTATTATTGTTATGGGTATACGGGTGCGGAAAAAATACTGTCCCTCAAAATATAGTTCAAAAAATCGGCGTAATTCACAGATTTTTCTGGTAAATTTGACATAATTCCCAAGATGTGGATATATTCTAGCATTTTACAAAAACTGGCCTCAAAATTCTACAAGGGAACCCGGCGGCGGATCCCTATTCGCAGCCCATTTCATATTAAATCTTGCAACTTTCCATTACAGATGTGAAGAAGTGTGAAGTTTTTTAGGAATTTTTTTTTGTCACGCGAAGTTGAGAAATCCTCTACTGGTTAAGGAATGTGGTAGTGGATACCGAAATATTCTGAAAGTAGCCAGTCAGCAATTGCATTAGTAGAAAAGCTGTGAATTTTTCTAACGAGAAAGTGGCTGCGGCGCAGCAGAGTGCGCTCAGAAAACGTGGCACAGAGACTAGGTGTAATCGTTTATCGCTCCAAAATTGTGCTGTAGACAGAGTACGATGCTCTTTTCATTATTCCTGTCACTTTTTGTTGTAATCTGGAACTTCGAAGCATAGTATGGATCCAATTCGTTAAGCAAGCGCAGTCCTGACTCGCCTCTTTTCGAGAGTTTTTGCGATTTGCGTGTGGTACAATCTTCCTTAGTTGGCCAAAGCAAGAATCACCAATTCATCTACAGTAGGTATAGAATATTGGAGAAGAGATCATGCGCTACATACCAGCTTGATTGAACCTTATATCAATGCTGGTGGTATAGTTACGGTCCAAAATTGCGCCTGTATGCTATCGGCGCATCATTAATGTTCCGCGCTGTTATCACTCGCCTAAATGGACAGAAGCAAACAGTTCCAATCAAACTTATCTTTATTCAATCTCAAGGATCTCGCCTACGTATGGGATTCAAAAAACTACAGATTTCCTTTATGCTTGAGGTATTTCAGGAGACAAGTTCGAGGGACAGTACTTTTTCCGCACCCTATATAAGCAAGCTGACTTTATTCATTTTTGAAACCTAACCATGTCAGGTTTTTTGAACGTTGGGAGACTAGAAAATGTAGTAGTAATGGTTTGTAGAGCTCATGGAGGTAATTTGGCATGCTGATTACGGAAATGATACCCATTTTATACAGCACGCTTTCTTGGTGACCTTATGCCAAGGTAGAAGATGAAGATTTGAATTTTGGCTGAACCTTAGTGTGCTGTTTACGACCGTAACTCCTTTAGTATTGGTGAGGCTGCAATATCCACCGGACTAACGCTTTTCTTCTTTTCAATCGCAGTAATTCCCCAACTGAACGAATTCGATTTCAATTACTACCCCCCTCCCTGAGTCTTATCCCCAATACGACCCCCAGGTCGGGCACGCCTCACCCTTTGCTAGCCGGTATGTAACCAGCCTACTTGTATCGACAGTGGGTAAGAAGAAGTTTTAGCCATATTAAGTACTCCAAATCTGCATAGTTAATCTTATTATAATGAACTAGTTTAACATAATGGGTGCACTGAGGCTTATTCTGGCATGCATTAAAGGCAGTGGCTTGGCAAATCTCAACCTAGTCAAATTTGCGCTTACCTGGGGTTTTTCAATACGCTGATCCCGAAAATCCACATTTGAAAGCTTGAAAACGGCGAAAATGAGCGTTTTTCAATGCTCTTCCCTTTGAAATTGGACGAGTGGAGCAGGCCGACGACGCTAAATCGTGGCAGGACCCAATGATTATAGCGTTGCGGCGGGCAGCCTCCGATGGTGAGGAAGAAATTGCCAACTCGTCCAGATGCGTTTAAGATTGGCCTCCGCGTGTAAGTTTGAGAACGATTTGCTCGGCAGGGAAAGCATGCTATGCAACCGGGATTGCACTGTTTTCATACTTGGACGATAAGGAACCTACCGCGTTAAAATCATGCGTTGTTAAGTTTTGCCGATCCACTGCCTTTAAGTCATTAGGAGACGTTGTAGTTGCCAGAAAGTGTTCAACTAGTTGCTGAAGTCCTTAAAGGGAAAAAGTTTATTTTTTTAAGGACCATGCAAAGGTTAGGCTCCCGCCAGAGCGCCGAGCTAGCTCCGCGCCGACATAGCGCTGCCGCTGGTGCCGATGCAATTTCTGATCAATGCAGGTGCGTCCACCTTGCCAAAGACGCCAGTACTTCATGTTTTTCATGCCTTTCTCTCCTTCTCGTGCTCTTTATCGTCCTTTTTACCTCTCTTATGTTTTTTGATGCTGCTTTTTTTTCAGGAAACGCTCTCTTGTCATTCCTCTCCCGAAGTCAAGTGGCGCAAGATCCTTTTGCGCGGCAGTTCCAGCTGTACAGAAGGGAACTTTTCTCCATGCAAGGAAGGGTACGGGATTATGGATAGATTCCTCGCAATTCCAGCTATGCTAATTCAAGTCTTGTTCTTCCACATAATTTCGTCAACCTGCAGGCTACGTAGTGGCATCATAACAATCTCAATTAATGATTCTGGAATCAAATCGTCGGCGCGATTATTCGCATCCTAGATGTCTAGTATGTTTCCGGATTGATGATCAGTTTTCATCATCGACGTTGCTGACAGAAAATTCGGCCAAAGCACCCGTTTTTAAGTAAGCCAACCCATTGGTACCAACCCAGCCGGCTGCCAGCTACGTAGTGGCATCTATCAGTACCTATTATTGTGAAGAAGCAAAATGATACATAACGAGAGATGAGAAAAGATCATCAATTTAACACTCTGCAGATATAGGATGGAAATCAACCCATCAGCAGAAAAGGGCGACAGGCATTTGCCCGTTTTACACATAACGCAAGTTTTGGAGAGTTTATTTTAGGAAAAAAACATCGAAAATGCTGATGAGTTGATTTGTAAAGAAGAATACAAACACAATGAAACCAGTAGAAAGGAAGATCCCACCTGTTCTCTGCAAAAATTGCGCACAAGCCTTTCCTACACTTTGCCTTCTAAGAAAACCGGTACAAAGGCACTACCTGAAACAAAAACAATATCAAGAAGCAAGAGAAATGGAGAAAAGCGACAAGCAAGAACGCAGAAAGAGGAAAGGACACGAAATGGGAAGGGGGGGGGAGAAGGAAGAGAATGCAAGATTTTGGCTTTCCTGGCCATGTGTGCGCACCCTGCATTGATCGGAAATTGTTTCGGGACCAGTGGCAGCGCTGTGTCGGCGCGGCGCTAGCTCGGCGCTGGCTCAAAGCCGGCGCAGCGCTGGCGTTGCGCCGGCACTCTGGCAGGAGCCTTAGAAAAACAGTTCTATTTCTCCTCAGCGATACCTTTGTTTAGCGGAAGAAAATGCCGCCTTCGTTAGGCGAAATAATCTCTTCTGTGGTGATGGTGCAACGACATCATCAGAGGGTCAATCTACGGAGATATATCTAGAAAGAAGCAGCCTGATTGGCATTTTAAAGCTTTATTTCATCACGAGACCAAATGAAATATCACCACTTCGTTCCCAGCAAACATTAAATATCCTTCGTTACCAAATTTTGCACATCACTTCAAAAATATCCACAATTATGTTCGAGACGGTATGCAATGGCTTGCTGTTTTGTTCTTACTTATAAAAGTGAAATTTTCTTTATTACGTTAGCATACACGCAGCAAGATGCCATTTAGTAATAGAAGTGTGGCAGCATGAAATAATTCAGTGAGTTTCCAACTCGAAATACAGTGGAACTTAGGCTGAAAGTTTCTCAAGCCACATGTGGTGCTGATACTTTTTGGTAGGTACTGCGTAGACGTTTGAGTAGAAGTTCCTCTAGGTCTAATCTTTTAGAGGAATGATTTCTTTTAGCAATTCAACAACTTAGATAACTTCATGGGTAAAGAAAAAGATTTGTTAACAGCTAACAGTAGAACTGCATAATGATGACAAAAGATTGAAACAGATTTTATGCCTACGCTCTGTCTGAATTCGGCACTTCTTAGCGTAAAATATTATCAACTTTTTGAATGTGATTCGTACAAACGTCTTCCTAGCGAAATATAATCTTATATATTAGGTCGTTCCGAAAGTAATGTCGCTTTTTTCAAACGTACGCCACATTTCGTGGAACCAAGATTTTCAAGAGCTCTTGGGATCAGTCGATGCAGAATTTCGTCCTCTTTCTAATGGTTGTAATCTCATTGCATAATATTCAATGAGCTCTTAAAAAATTACTAAAACCTGCGACTTATGCTTTTTGTCATGGTCAAGTTCGGCTATTTTTCTATATTTTTGTACTGATTCCCCGAAGATGTACAAGAAACAGTTAAATAGAGCAAACCCTATAGGACACAAAACAATTTTTTTCTTTTCCTTAGTTTGCTTCTTGGAGTTTGTAGAACCAATTTTTCAGTGCTATCAAATTCCATATTTGGTCAACTCAGACCTCACAGAACAACAACCGGCAAGCAACTCGAATGTCATTAGACGCAGCTTTTTCTCCTCTTTCTACCAGTTGTTTTTGGTTTCCGATTCACCAAGTTTTCCGGGATGAAATCATCATAATTCAGGTTTTCCAGGGCGCCCCAGGCTGTACCCAAAATTTCCGAAAGTTGCTAATCTGGAGCGGTAAATGCTCATATGCTTTGTAAAATTAGTGTTTAACCATAATCCACCTTTGTAAGTCTCAGAATCCGAACGTTTATTGGTGTTTGATGCATATGTGTTTGAGACAAGCCTGCGAAAATTCGGTGACTTCATCGAAAAATCTCTACAAAAATTATGACGAGATACGGAGAGCAGAAAAAAATAGCACCGTTTCCTATAGGGTTTGCTCTATCCATCCATTACTTGGACTCCTTCCGGGAGTTGTTACAAAAAATTAGAAAAATTGTGAAACTTGACCTTCCCAAAAAGCACGGGTTGGAGATTTTAGTAATTTTTCAAAAGCTCATCGAATATTCTGCAGTGAAATCACAGCCATTGAAAAGAGGATGAAATGCTGCATCGAATGCTACCAAGATATCCTAGAAACCTTGCTTCCACGAAATGTAGCGTTCAATTGAAAAAAGCGACATTACTTTCGGAACGACCTAATATAAAGCTGAATGTCTGTTTGTATTAGGTTGGTGCAAAAGTAATGGCCGATTTTCCAAAACTTTTTTCAGGGCAACTTTTTTCCATCAATACTTCTTCTTTACAATGGATGTAGTATACCATCGCGAAGCTGTTTCCATGCTCTATCTGACGGTGCTTGAAAGGTGCTCTCATCCTCATCCGTTATAAAGTTACTGAGCTCCAAATAACCGCGTCCAAATTCAGAATTTCATTGCTTTCACTTTTCCGGCCAGAATTCAAGCGCGTATCAATGGGATTTCTTCGAAAATTTAGCTAGTATGTAATAGAAATTGTCTACATTATGCATACTTGATGTGTTCTTTGAGGCTATCCAGACTGAGATATCGGCGCCTAAACATGGGTAGCTGTTGCGGTCATTTTATGACCCATAATTTTCTTCTGGAGAAGTCAATCGCCGGAGCTCTGCTCAATTCTGTAAGCGTAGGGCTAGGGCATCCTGTTAGCAGTTTTTGCAAAAACATCCAGCTGTTCAGTACCTAGAAAATCAAAAAATTCTATTTTCGGGACTTTGAGGCACACTGAAAAAATGTTCAAAAAAGTGAGAAATTTCAAATTTCAATTTTTTTTCTTTTTCGCAAACTTTTCTGTCCGAATTCTTTTTATTGCATTTTGTACTACTGGCTTGCGGCTACAAGATAGGCTACTTAACATTTATACTAACAAACTTTGAAGGAAGATATGAATTGTCAAAGACAAGGTTCTAGCAGAAGAACCTTTTTTATTTTTCAATCCATATTCTTCTGCCCGCTCGTGATATGAGTATAAGTAAATGTGCGCTGCATTGCAGAAGGTTTGCTGCTTCTGACAGTTTTTACCGCATTCGGAAATGTGAATTCTTCCAAAAGTTACAGCACGTCAAAGTGAGAATTCGCAAATCGGCCATTACTTTTGCACCAACCTAATATGTCTGTATGTCTGTATGTCTGTCTGTATGTACGTATGTTCGGAATAGAAAATTCCATTTCTGAATCGATCCGGACCTAACTTGGCACACATACACTCCGGGCCCCGGCGGGTGTCATAGGCCACTTTTCGTCATCGATCGATATCGATTTTATCTATTTCTATCGGTTTTTTTGCAGAGTTCACCTACGGGGCTGGGAGTTGGCACAGGGGAGTAAGTAAGCATGGGGATTCCGATTACAATACTAGTTTTCAGAATTATCGATTACTTTTATCAATTTTGTCGATTTTTTGTAAAGTTTGACCTGCGGGGCTGGGAGTTTGCACAGGTGGGTAACCGAGCATGCTGATTACGAATACAATATTAGTTTCCGGAATTATTTATTACGAGCAGTGAGCATATTGATTACGAAGACAAAACGAGGATAGGGTGTTGTCATGTAGAAGTGGGTACATGGAAAGGTTGTACAGGATTAAAGATGGTGACCCTCAACATAGTAAATTGACAGGGGCCGGGCGGAGCCTGGTATGCCAGCTAGTACTACTTATGACAGACTTCACCTACTCTTATTTCCTCCTTTCCTTCCCTCATTTTCGTGCCACTTGAATTTGATAGTTTACAATGTAGGTGATAGGCAGTGAAAAGCAAATTATAGGTGCAATTTCTCCTGTTCGTTTGAACGAAATTTGTTGAAATAGCAATTTGCCTATGTGCGCACATCATGAGTTGAGAAGACATGCACAAACTTTCTAGATTTTCTTAATTGCGACTCATCCTCTCCTTTTGCTGTATGAAGTCAGAGGACACTTGTTTTGCACCGGAAGCTTCAAGCATTTCAGAAATGAATATTTTGGAGCATTCTCAGAAAAAGGAAGGGCAAACGATTCGCGGGTGTCAGTATTGAAGTGTAGGGGGCTACCCTACATCATTTCAAAATAGTCCTTAGAGACTCTGCAGAGTACAACGATCATCTGCTGCCTTCTTCTGCGACTGATAATGACTTTACCCGAAGTTAGTATAATCTACATTAAATCTTTGCCCACGATAGTTAGCTTTGATAAGAAACTTTATGCTTATTCAAACAACATTGAAACTACTACTTTCGCGACTACTACCAGCTTTATCGAAGACTTGCACTTGTAGTGGTTTCGCTTAAGGAGGTTGCACATTACTTGTGAGTCACGCAAATTTAACTTGACAAGGACGAGAAAATTGAAAGGATAAAGGACGCAGAATCTGGTGAGGATCTTAGGATAAGACTCTTGCAGGATTCAAGTAAACAATGTTTTTCTAAAAGTGATTGAAGATTCGCCTTTGAAATTATGTGAATTCTCTCAATCTAACTTTAGGGCCTTCATCTTTGTTTTTCTTTCTACGAGTCGAGATAAATAGATTTGGGCTTTTTTGTGTCACCAAATTACAAATACCAGTTTCAAAAGCTAAGTCGAAGAGTCGATAACGGTGGTATTATCTATGTGGAATTACCACACTGTGCTTTCTGAAGGTGTGGCTCAGAATATGAAGAATTTAGCAAGGCGTTGATTTTTATATTGAAAAGCAATTGCGATTATTTTTATCGAAGATTGGAAGTGGAAATATCTGCGTATGTTAGCGTTCTTATCCTGATCGAAGGTATAGGGGAAAATTAAAAAATTTTGCATAACCAAAATAGATAGGTTATACTTGCATTATGCTAACAGAAGCAGTTTTATCTAATACTGTTGAAAAACATTTTTTGTTTTGGACGATTAGAATGAAGAATGCAGGATCCCAAGTAAGGATCTACTAGCTAACTTCAATATTTTCATCGCTTTTCTATCCCAAGAATTGGTACATCTTGCAGAGTAATGTGACTCCAAATTTGAAATGGTGGATGCTTAACAGTACTTAAACACAAATCAAGTGTAAGAAGTAAGTTTTCTGCACTTTTAGTCAATGTGAACTATCAGTCTTTAGTGTGAAAGTGCAGATCATGGATTATTAGTCACCGAATGCTCTATTTGGTGACAACCTGAATTATTTTGATGGATGCAACAAGAAAAAAATTCTTCTTACTTTGGTAAGAAAGCCATTTATAGTGCAGTTGTAGTTAAATGCGGCATTTCTTGCCACGTATACAAATTTTGCTAACGACTATGGGGAAATACAATGTGACATATATGGAGCAGATTTTGTTAGTGCCCACATTTTTTTTATTAACTTGCTTATCAAATTTGAGTGCGCAAAATCAGAAACGATGTTATCAGTTTTTTTTTTTGCCATCGCAGGTAGAGATTTAGCATATTATAAGAGACACTAAACTGAAGGTTATCATAACCGACTGCGATAGTTTGTAATTTTAACTTATGTCAGAAAATGGTTTAGTCAATTGTCAGACATTGATCATGAAAATCATAGTCATTCCACATGCTGGAGCTTTATTGTAAGGTACTGTAATTCTAGGCATATCTTTCACGTCTGCTTGTGAACTTTTTGAGCCCAAAACCAAACCAGCCGCGGTTTCACGTCCTTCGACTCAGCTGTGTAATAAAAGCATTCGCCAAGTCGCCATTATCAGCATCATACGTATTTCGGGTATCAGCCGAGCTATCTATAGATTCTTTCCCTATCGATCATTCGTAACGATTCGATCCGAACGAAGAGACGCAACAGCGATCAAAGTTCTTATCTCTATTTTTTCTTCCTGTTGGAAAAAAGCGTTGAGTTCGAAAATTATTTGGTGATCAGTTAAGGAAACTAGAATTGAACGTTTACAACGTTCAAAGGCTGAGAATCTAGATAGCCGGATAGTGCCAGTCCGAGAGGTTAGTCTTGTTGTGTCTGATGGATATCATAATATGGCCACCACCCTCTTCCTCAAAATTCCGAGACGGTCCCAAAAAATGCTTTTGCGAGCGCCACCGCAGTCAGTCGAAGTGATGTGAACGAAACCGCAAAATAACACCTGCAAATTTGAAATTTGCCCAAAGTGGTTATTACTTGTGCGCGTCAATCATTCCGTGTGAAATTTTCTGCCACTTTGGGTAAATTTCAAATTTGCCGGTGTTATTTTGCGGTTTCGTTCACACTGAAAACCGCTAACAAAACTACTTTGCGCGCTCTGCTTTTTTAGCAAACTAGAGGATTTTTTATTGCTTCTGACAAAGCAAAGTATTATAACCAATTGTGTGCGTGCCCATCAGTTTATTCATTTTCAAATGATAAATGATTATGTAAACGTATGAAATACATGAAAATGGAGAAGGATTGTGAGCTGAAGGGAAGAAAATGGAACAAACAATTGCTATTACATATTATTGTGATAAGGGCATAATTGCGTATAATTACAAACACTGATGCGCATCCTGAATGGCAAAGAAATGGTTATAAAAGAGACAATAACGGTGCCAATCAGCAATATACAGCAGAAATAGGTAAACGAAATCTTCTTGCAAGTATCCAGGATTTGCAAAATCTTATCTAAGGTGACTACAACTGCTCTTATCAAAGCGAAAAAAGAACCAACAATAACTGCTGAACTGCTTTACACCCATAATTGGATAGAATACAAGATACAGGCGAAATCTGAGGTATATGATCTAGCGAAAATGTTCTAAGTCTTGAAACAGGGGAAACAAAATGTTAGAGAAAATGAAGTGACAACATATCCATAAAAGAAGGCTGTTTTGTACACGAATAGGCATGATAAACCTATCTACAAAAGACGTGGCCATACGTTTTTTTGAAGTCTTTGATTCGCAGACACGGTATGACATCGTACATGTTGCTTGGCTACACTACATCAAGAGAATCAACATTTGCTATAGTTTTTTCGTTACATGGAGACAATATCAGGAAATAGATGACTGTAACTTCTAAATGCTCGATTTGTGATGTAAAAATTGATTTCTTGTCTACAAGCGCAGTACGAAATGAGTTCAACAACAGCTGTTTGGTTACATCTTTCCGTGAATCATTCTCGCGCTATAGAATTGGATAGAACTGTGGCATTTACCATACTAGAGACGGTACTTTTCCGTTATCAGGGTTCATCGTTTTAAGGTTGAAATACGTGCTTTAGTATAGAGGGCATAAAATTATAATAATAGTGAAAAATTTCCATAAATTCTTTGAGGACTGTCGACCTACCGCCTGCCAGAAAAATTCCACTTTCAGTTGGAAATGTTGGTTTATTTTTGATGTTTTCGGTGAGGTACGAGGAGCGTTTGCTACAATTCAAAAGCTGTTCACTTTTCTTTATAAGAGTTTTTTTATAAACCAAAAAGCCCAAAACGTTCAATAAAACATTCTCAGCAAAAAACGTCCTCTGCGAAGTGTTCTTGAGTGGAGGAACGAACACCTCAATTAAGTACCGCCTCCGCGGGCTGCTGGTCCTTTCGTCCTACTGTTATGCATCGTGTTGGGACCAATAGTCCGCGGAGGCGGTGCCTAATTGAGGTGTTCGTTCTTCCACCCAGTGTTCTCGCTACACAAATTCGAGCAGGAAAGAATCCAAATGATGCAACCAGGCTGCCGCCTGTTTCGTCGTGGATGATGGAACCACCCCGACACAGTTCCCTATTCTGTGCAAATCTTTGTTAACTAAGAGCGGGAGATTTTCATGATGTTAATGAACATTAATCATATTGATGAGCTGAAACTGGGGGGGGGGGGGAATTAATGATTAGAAAACGCAGTGAGCTCACGTGGGTGGGTAAGCTACACAAAACTCTTGTTACAACATGCAGGTTTTACGTCAGTTTCTATGAAAGTTGGCAGGAGGATAACACTCAATCTATTGAAGTCGGAGCTGAATATGGTACAAAGAAAAATATCCTTTCTTAAAAAGTTTTTGGATAACGGAAAATTAGCTTGAGAAGCCAACTATAAAGTACACTTGATATAAACTTGCATATATGGACTATATGTGCAATTTTTCTATCTTGAACTTCTTACCTTAAGAAGGATATTCGGATTTGTTCCTTCTGCGATCTTAGCTGAATGCTCGCCACATGACCACTGACTCGAATTTTGCAATCATTGATCTCACTTTTTTGCGTTAGGAATTCCCGAACAATGGTGAATTTAATACCGGCTGAAAAACATTTGCTTTCAATGTGATCTGGACGAGATACGCATCTACCAAGCTCGAACACGGTAAAAAGGAAGGCTTTCATCAAAGACTCCTTAGAGGTGGATGCCAAAAAACATTTCGCAAGGGTCTCCTGCTCTATTTGAAATTGCAAAAACCTAAGCTTATGAGAAATTTTCAAAGTCCTAGAATTTTCCCTTTGAACGGAGAAGAGTGCTCCGGATTCAGCCACTCGTAAAAAAGTAGGTTGCTGGCATGAATAACAAAACTGATTCAATAGAAATTCAGGACAATAGAATAAGAGAAACAACATCATTATGTTCGCGTCCCGACGCCATTGTCCACAATTCTCCCTGCTTGCCCTCGGCAGACTCGACCTTCTTCGGTAAATGACAACGAAGGCGCCGGGATTTGACGGCGCATCATGTGCCTTCCCTAAGATTTCGAAGCCTTAAGTGTTACGAAAAAGTGAGTTGAAGCTGCCCATGGGAAAAACAGCAAGACTTATGCTTCTGGAGGAGGCGGAGAGATGTGAGCTATACCCGTAACGGTTGAATAGCTAGAGATCACGACAGGCAGTGTATGAAAATGGGGAACTGGCAGATTTGCGTTATCACATGTGCGCTCCAAAGTTAGAGCTGGTACAGAACAATACCACTATGAAGAGAAGTTCAAAGGACAGGATTTCTGAAACCTTGATAATACAGTACAGAAACATCATTCTACGTTTAGCATAAGACTAAGTTGCAGGACTGGGCACTACTTTCAAACAGATATGTCAAACCAGATGCGAAGCGGTTTTTCTCTATGCAAAATAGAACAGCTTGGAAGTTTACATTTCAGTTGGCAAACATAAGTATTGATAGAATTACCATTTTCAGTCATGAGTCCTGCCCAATTCTAGATGAATGGGTTCATGCTAACACATTGAAGAACGCTGACCAAATTTGCGAGCACACATCAAAGTCGTTAATCATCGCCTATCACGGTCCAACGCTTATCATGAGTTCGGACACACCCAAAGCGACCACTCTGGGTGCTATCGCACGTATCGTTATGATATTTCAGGATTCTCTCCCCAAGAAATCGAAATTGCGCGAATCGAGTGTACTAAGATCCTACTGGCCAAAGATCAAGTGTCACGCGGTAATGAGAATTCTCGATGCTCGAATGCCCTTGGTCAAGTAGTTTTGATTGATTACAGAGTGTTCTTTAGTACCGCATTCCATACGGACGCGATCTTGGCACACCCAAAAGATCCGTTATTTCCTGGATTCCAAAAATTCTTCAATGTGCATGAGACATAAGGTTGGAGTTTCATTTATGAGGGAAAAAGTAAAACGCTGTACATGGTTACTTCTGCACCAACAAGGAAAGGAAGGTTGGTCGAAGTGGACTCTCAATATGAGATGGGTATGCCTTCAAGGGTACGAAAAGCTGATTCCAAACCTATCTTCCTTATCTGCTGCGGGTTCCTGGGCTAGGATTTACGAAGGTTTTTATGAGCAAAAATTTGCATGTGCAGCTAGTACAAAATCAGTCGTAGCAATTTTTAAACGGCTCGAATGATTTTTGGGTTAGTCTGTGCAACAAATATTCGTAAGTTGGATATATCCACTTAACTCTGCCAATTCGGAGCGTTAGGAAAAGTCAAACGACTGATTTTGCACTGGTCATGCGTTGCATTTTTTTTGCCAAGAAAACATTCAAAACTCCTTGCTCAGAAATCCGCAGCATAAGAAGGAATATTTAGAATCAGCGTTCGTATCTTCGAGTCAATAAACTTCTCATACAAAAACAACACTTCGACTAGCCTTCCTTTCCTTGTAAGTGTTGATTTCCATAGAACTGAATTCCCGTAACATACACCTGCATCACGGCCGAATCTATACATATTTCAGCG
The DNA here is from genome assembly GCA_958299035.1 of Cylicocyclus nassatus. NCBI lineage: Eukaryota > Metazoa > Nematoda > Chromadorea > Rhabditida > Strongylidae > Cylicocyclus > Cylicocyclus nassatus. The sequence continues at coordinate 62,663,398 of CATQJL010000001.1, forward strand.
TATGTAGCATAACACCTACTGATAAGTGTGGGGATGTGATGGCAGTGTAGGATCAGAAGTTTTGATTATGTCGCTGCTACCTTTATCGTCTTTTCTCGCTTGAAACTACTTAACCAGTGATCTATGCATTACATGCTGTGATTTGGCCTTTAAGCCAGCTGGTTTCTCTTCAGCTTAAAATAACCGCATTTCTTTTCTTCTTTACCAAGACTGAATGAATAGCAGAATCGAATTTTAAAGGAGCACTAACCGATGTTTGCTCTCTTGGAGAACGGTAATGTTCGAAGGCGTTAAAAAGTGTTCACCCCGATACATGCTGTTATTATAGAGTACTAGCTGGCTTACCCGGCTCCGCCGTATCCGGACCAAACTTGGCACACATACACTTCGGGCCCCGGCGGGTGTCACAGTCCACTTTTCGTTATCGATCGATGTCGATTTTACCGATTTTTATCGATTTTTTTGCAGAGTTCACCTACAGGGCTAGGAGTTGGCACAGGGGGGGAAGTGAACATGGGGATTCCGAATACAATATTAGTTTTCAGAATTATCGATTACTTCTATTGATTTTATCGATTTTTTGTAAATTTTGACATGCGAGGCTGGGATTTTGCACAGGGGGGTAATCGAGCATGCTGATTACGAACACAGTATTAGTTTACAGGATCGTCCATTACTTTTATCGATTTTATCGATTTTTTTGTAAAGTTTGACCTGCGGGGCTGGGAGTTTGCACAGGGGTGGTAATCGAGCATGCAGATTACGAATACAATATTAGTTTTCAAGATCGTCCATTACTTTTATCGATTTTATCGATTTTTTGAAAATTTGAGCTAGGGGGCTGGAATTTGGCACAGGGGTGTAATCGAGCATGCTGATCACCCCCCTTGGGGATGATCAGCATGCTCGATTACCCCCCTGTGCCAACTCCCAGCCCCCTAGCTCAAACTTTGCAAAAAATCGATAAAATCGATAAAAGTAATCGATAATCCCGAAAACCAATATTGTATTCGGAATCTCCATGCTCGATTACCCCCCTGTGCGAACTCCCAGCCCCGTAGCTCAAACTTTGCAAAAAATCGATAAAATCGATAAAAGTAATCGATAATCCTGAAAACCAATATTGTATTCGGAATCCCCATGCTCGATTACCCCCCTGTGCCAACTCCCAGCCCCGTAGCTCAAACTTTGCAAAAAAATCGATAAAATCGATAAAAGTGATCGATAATCCTGAAAACCAATATTGTATTCGGAATCCCCATGCTCGATTACCCCCCTGTGCCAACTCCCAGCCCCGTAGGTGAACTCAGCAAAAAAATCGATAAAAATCGATAAAATCGATATCGATCGATGACGAAAAGTAGCCTATGACACCCGCCGGGGCCCGTAGTGTATGTGTGCCAAGTTTGGTCCGGATCGGTTAAGAAATGGAATTTTCTATTCGGAACATACGTACAGACAGACAGACATACATACATACATACATACATACAAACAGACATTCAGCTTTATATATAAGATGACAGGATGATTGTTGGCGCCGTCTGCCGACCAACCACACCGTTAAAAGAAGAATGTCGCCGCTAATGCGATACGGCACAAACCTTTTCGCTGTGAGAAGTCGATCCGTTTGAGTGACAACCTCTTCCATAAAGCTGTTCTCGACAAATTTTCGAAAAGCAGCAGGACGTTTTATGCAAGATGGAGATATCTTTGGTGATGATCAATGTTGCAGAAACACTTGAAAAAAGTTTTCTCAACCTGATGTATCGTAAGTCATAACTTCGCTACTAAGGGAATTTTCATTTTTTAAGAATGATGATATCTCGAATACTTTTATAAAGCAATCATTTATCGAATCTGCAATTTTTACCGTTACTGGAACGTTTCACAAGGCTACATTGAGGTTCTTTCGGCATGCAGCCTAAATTGATTTGGACACCTTGGATCATTTTAGAATGCCAATAATTGCTGAAGCTGCAGTGTAGAAAGGATTAGGTTTTTTTAAAAGCAGCGATGACATAAACAATTTCAAAAGCTTCTTTTGCAAATGCTCCACCTATTAACATCAGCAGTGCAGTGGTCGGTGAAAAAATCATCTTTGTGGTAAAAACACAATAGTATAATATTATAAGAAAGACCATTCCATCACCGCAGTACCTATTATTTAAGCTACTGAAATGTTGTATCTTTATTTTTCATCAAAAGCGAGCCTTATGCCATTTCTGATTAAAGCTCCTCTATTCATGATCAATAAAAAAGCGAGTTTTCTTTAGCCTTTTAACAAATGGAAAATAAATCCAATGATCTCATGTCTAAAAAAGATTGTAATATGAAGTTTATGCGCAAGTCGTTTGCTGGTGTTCTGTATGCTTCTGTCATATGCCATGCCTCGTAAAAATTCATTTTTGATAAACAAAATGGAATATTTTGCTTTCTCATCTACAAAAAACTGAGTTCAATCCGTTACCAACCAAGACATAGATAGTTTCCATTTTTAGAGAAAAATCATAGGTTCTCAGAAAACAGGTAACGATGAAATAACTTCTCCGAAGATTATCAAGCATTTTGTATACAAAATTACATAGATTGTTTCGTTGACACTATGGCTTGAAATGAGAATATGAGACATATTTGACATCGAAGATAGTCTGCAACTGTTTCAGATGGCAGGAATTGCTATGAATTATTTTCTTTTAACTTAGTTTCAACCTATAAAAGATTGACGTCCTGCTGGATCTAATTTCTCGAATTCCAGCAATGACCGTGTTAGAGATGAGCGGCGAATGGTCACGTGTGATGCGTGTTTGCGATGAGGTTGCGATGGTTGGCTGTCGGGTCATCGGTCGAAAACACGAACAACGTGACTCGATCTGACCGAAATGCGTTTTGTTGGATGATTGGCAAGAAAAAATCGATTTAATGAATTCCCATTTCATCTGCTACCGGCGTTCCGTGCATTTCGGTGTCAACCCATCCACATTATAGAAAAAAGAATACCAAAGAAGTTTGAATGCTCAGCGTAATCGTGCAATACAACTGCAATTCTTTGATTGGTGCAACCCATTTCAAGGCAAAAACTATAATAGTTTAGTTTCACCAGTATACGAGGAAAGAGAGATGAGGAAGCGGATACGTGTACGCAATCTTTCATTCGGGACTTGCTGAAAAAACCCAAGTGCACGGTAAAGGTAGCAGATATCACATTCTGAATGGTGATTCTCTTAAGGAAAAACTTTGAATGCGTTCAATTGCAGATTCACCGTAACACATCTCTTTCTAATCACTACCGCACAGTAGGTCAGGAATACTGTAACATTCTTCTCAGATTCATTGCTACTTCTCCTCACATGCTTGCAAGATTATACTGTAGGCGAAGGAAAAACCGCTGAAGTATGATTGATTTTTGAGTTTCTTACTATTGCTCTTCAAGCTTTTCCTGCTCCTGCTGTTGAGCTCTCAAAAGCACTGTGCGGATTAAGGATGCAGGTCCAGTTCTTCCGTAGATAAATTATTTTACTTTGGGGTCCACATGATGAAAACAATAAAGTTTGTAGCAAGTGTTATTGAATACTATGCACGTTTGAAACTATTATTGAAATGTTACTTTCCGTTACCCGGACCCATTTTTTTCAAAAAAGGATACCGTTTCTTTCTTCGTACCATATTGGTCCCAACTTCACAGGAAGGAGCGTCAATTTTGCTGCTACGTGTCAAAAAAGTTTGACATTTCATTCACATGTTGACAGGTTTAACCAAGATGCCTTACCTAACAACGTAATTTCAAGTGATTTAGTCGAAAGTGGCCCCAATTTCAGTTGAAAAGTATCAAAAATGAACACTTTTATCATACTAAGGTTATTTTGATATTAATAAACAGATTGGACTTGCCCAGAACAGAGATTCGAGCTAGGATCCCATCGTTTAAGTGGAAGAGTAGTAGCGAGGAACTTCAAGCCATCATTTATAGTCTTGTCTGGCTAAATTCGCAAGACGAAAGATTTGATGAGAAGGACGGTGATGAATCATTGCTGAAAACAATCAAGATGTTCTAATATAAGTTCTAGATTGTTTTGCTCTTATGAAAACAATTAAACAGCTTTTAGGTGATCACAAATGCTCTTTTACCTCACCGAAAATGATCTCGGAAAAAAGTCAAAATAGATCAAAACGTGTCAGTATATTTTCCTGACATGTGGCAGGGTAGCAGTCTTCGTGTAATCTTTAACAAATTGTTCTTAAACTAAAAAACGTATTTTATGAAAGCCATTTAAATGAATTGGTCCGGATAACGGAAAAGTGCCAAAATGTTTGTATTTTGTTAGTTTTTCTTTGTTGATGAGGTATCACCTTGGACAAAACATGTGTGTTCTTCATCAGGCTTCAATGGTCAACTTGAGATGCTCCTACTCAGAAGTTTGAGGCTAAAACAACTTGAAGCCTTGAAATGTCGAGAAGGAGCTCTCTAAAACGAGGTCAGATCTTTATCTGAAGTTTCGTACAACTGCCTTCTTAGCAAAGTACTTGTGACAAATTTCTCTCCCCCTTTTTCTCCTCCCATTTCCTTCTCCGGTCGTTGTCAGTATGATAATTTGACCGGTACATAATAGTTTAGGCTTGAGTGAATAGCAGGTTTGCTCAATGCGATTACTTTTGCTCTGTTTTGATTTCAGAGATATCTTTGAAGTGTGAGTATTTCAAACCATATGCTTACCATCAGTCGCAAGGACACATGCACAATTTTCTTGCTTTGCAGACTGCGACACATGCTCGCTTTTTGCTCTGACAAGTCTGAGAACACTTCTTTTTGATGGGGGCGTTTATAGTCCAGTGACAAACAATTATCATAGAACATTCTCAGAAAGCTGATATGCAAGTGATTAACAGTTGTTGGAAAGTTGACGTTTAAACAGCTACACTCTTGATAAAATCAAGATAGTCCTTGGATGGCCCTGCAGGATACAATGATCACTTGCTGCCTCGTATTAAGAATGAAAATGAGTTTGCTAAAATTATTTTAAAAGGGATGCTTAATCTTGGTCCACGATAATTAGTTTTAGTAAGAAATTTTCTGTCCTCAGATGATATTGACATTACTACTATTGCAACCTACCAGTTTCATCAAGGACATGCACTCGCTAGTGGTTCCACTTGAGGAAGTTGCACACCGCTTGTGAATCACACTCTAATGTTGGTACAAAAACAAGGAACTTGAGATATCAAAGTTGCGCGTTCTTTGGAAATCTCAACTGCGGAAAAAAATATCAAGTAGTTATAATTTAAGCAATCTTTCAGCGAGTCCTGCCAATTTTCTTACCCTGATTCAACTTTATCTCTGTTTATCTAAAAAAATGTCGAAAATGAATTTAGATCGGTAGGGGCAATAAAAGTTCTGCTACCAAATTAAAAATATCGGTTTTTGCAAACAAAAACAGGTGGCGATCACAAAAGTTGAAGTGATAAATCGCTAATGGTGGCGTTTTTCTAAGTGCAATTATTACACCAAACTGTTTCCTGAAGGTAAGCCTGGAATCTGATGAATCTGGTAGCAAGGCGTTGGTTGTTTGATTCTTTGAGCTCAACTTCGGATTTTACTGGATCACACGATGTAGGAGCTTATCCTGGTTGCATCAAGCATCTGAAGGTGTTGAGCAAGGAAGAAAGAACCCTGCATTTGCAGAATAGAAAGCTCACACTTACAGTGTGTTAGCAGGAGCAGTTATGTAAGGTTTTTGTGGGGGAAAATAAAAAACGCATTGCATTCTCAAAATGGGAATCAATCGTCTACAGAATCATCTTCATTAATAGCTTATGTGTTTTCATAGCGATTTCCATTTTAGTGGAGAAAGTGCAGACATTTTGCAATAAATTAAGAATTAAAATGTATAAAGTAGGTTTCAAGTTGCACGTTTTTTATCGCACTTTTAGTCATTGTGACCCATCATTCAATGGAAGTACGAATTGCACTATTGGTTATCTAATGCCATAATTTGTGACTCTCTCAATCGTTCTTGATGGACAGAAAGGAAAAATCCTTTTTCTTTCAGAAGAGGAAGATCAAGAAATTGTAGTAGGTTTAGAAAGGCGAAGCATGTTCTGGCTGCGTACCTACTGTGCCGAAGGCTAGATAAAGAAATGCAAGCTCAGAAATACTGACTTTCTTTGCGTCGATGCACCAAATTTATCAGTTTATTCAACCACCCTTACACTTGAAATGGGCTTAGAATATCAAAAATAATGTTGTTTGCTTGTTAGATTCAAAACGCCTTGGGACTCCGTGATTCAGTGAATATTTCATCCATAATCGGTGCTATTACGCAGTCTACCACATGAATCAAGACAAGTTGTTTTTAGTTTTGCTCAGTGGTTTTCTCTTCTTTCTGCAAATTGAGTGTTTTGAAAATCATTGCCAGCACAAATTAAATGTTAGCCTTTTTAATCCAGCCAAAAAATTAAATTTTCAACTGATTCTGAACTTTTTAAACCCAGAATTTCACACCAGCTGCGGTCTGCAGGTATGTAGCTATCAATAGAATTTCCCCTTCATTGTTCGAGAAGTATTCGATGGTCTAAGGAATGAAAATAACCCTACAGTCGGTGAGAGAACTAGAATTGAATGTTTACAACGTTTCAAGGCCGACTCGATAGACGAATCCTGTCAGTTCAAGATGTTAAAGTAGTTATGACTGATGAAGTTCAGAATATGGCTACTTCCCTCTTCCTCAGAACTTCGAGGAGGTTAAGTTTTTGCTGGCTTTGCAGTCAGCTAACGCGATACTTCACTTGTGCGCGTTCATCATTTTGTGTAAAATTTTGCAATTCACGGAGTTTTTTTTCAGCAGCTTTGGCCACATTTAAAAATATGTTTGTTGCGCTAAGAATTTTTAGTGAAGCGAAGGATTCTTAACAAAGGTAAGTGCATCTTAAATCGGCGCTATGCATGTCCACAAGTGCATTCACCATTCAAAAAATATACACTAATCTATAATAATCAAGGAGATGGTGATCAACAGACAAGCAATGGCTTTTCATATGGAAGAGATAGGAGAGTCAGAGTGAAGGCTGGAACGAAGAAAATGGAGCAAATAGTAGTTGTTATGTTCTACGGAGGAAGGGATGAAATTGATGGGGCCAGTGTGCCGGGGCTTCTCTAAGGCCCTTGACTTCAGATCGGTATGACAGTCCGAAAGTGTATCAACTGGGTTACATTACGGGCAACAAACACCTATGTTGCTTGGCTATTTACATCAACGAATTAATTTCTAATTTCATCAGGAAATGAAAAAATATTACTGCTAGTTGCATGCTTTGTTTGATATGTAGGAAAAGCCATACCTCGTTTAAAAAGTAGTACGAGAAAGAACAAATCGTCTTCTAAACAACAGCTGTTTACTTATATTTATATTTCATATATATTATATTATACATTTATATTTCCATAGATAGCCTGCAAAATTGAACAGAACTGTCGCATCTACTGATTCAAACAACAGAAATGCTCCTAAAAAAATACTTTCAAGTTATCCGCATCTCTTTCTCAGAGTCCTTATGTGATTCTTACTTCTGTGAAAGTTTTTCTCTAAGCCCATAGCACTGCCTATGGCCGCTTGGCAGAAAAGAACTTATCCATCTTAATTTGTTGTTTGTTTGATATGTTTTTTTTACCAATTTCTGGTGAGCTAAGCAGTCAATTTTTTGAAGTAAGAAGTCCAAAAAGTCTACCAGAACGAACATATTTGAGTAAAAAGTAAGTATCTTCCTCTTCAAGTTATTTCCGATATGCAAATACGGAAAGATTTGAGCCATTTAAATAGCTTGGTATCCAAGTGCCGCATGTTTCGCATCTTGCTAAATGTTCGGACTCTAACGCATTTCCTTGTTCTGGACAAATCTACTATGCTCATTGAAACATTACATCGCCATAAAACTTACAATTTTCGAATTTTTGAGCTGGAGAGGGGCGGCGGGAATAATGATGAGAAAACGGGATGAACTTTTGTTAGGAGTTATGCGACATAAGATTCTGTTTAAAACACGTAGATTTTGATGTAAGCTTTGACGGCAGCAGGGAGTTCATGCTTATTTCTTTGATGCTGAAATTGAACATGGTACAAAGGAAAAGAAAGAAGTTTCTGCCTGGATCGCGAAAAAGTAGCCTTTACCATAAAAAAGACAATCCAGATTTTTTCTTTCATCAACCTCCAATGAACTCCCTTATGACCACTAACCCTAAATTTGCCGAGATCACCAATCATTATTTCGCGTAACGAATTCCCAAACAATAGTGCATCAAGTGCGAAATGCAAAACATTTACGCTGCACGTCTCTAAGTAAACAGAAGTGTCATTGATACGAAGTGGACAAGATACACATCTTACAAGCTCGAAAGCCCATCAAAAACAGTAGAAGATAATTTATCGAAGACTGATAGAAATAAAAAGGGAACAGACATTTCGCAGACATTGTTTACAATTTGAAAAAAAAACCTTAAACTTGTGAGGACTTTCCAAAGGGTTAAAATTCTTTAATTTTCGAGAAATGTCTCGATGTTATTCACTCAGAAAAAAAACAATAGATTGCTTGCAGCACAACAGAACTAATCTAACAAAAGTTCAGGACAATAGGATAAAAACAACTTCTTGAGCGCGTCCGACGCCATTGTCCACAATTCTCCCTATTCGCCCTCGGCAGACCCGGCCTTCTTCGGTAAATGGCAACGAAGGCACCGGGATTTGACAGCGCATTTTGTGCCTTTCCTAAGATTTCGAAGCCTTAAGTGTCACGAAAAAGTGAGTTGAAGATGCTTACTGGAAAAGCAGCAACAGTTATGCTTTTCGAAAATGTGAGAAGTGTGGGCTCTACCCGTAACGGTTGTTTATAGCGAGAGATCACGATATGAGTGCGTGAAATTGAAGAACTGGCAAATTTGCGTATCAAATGTGCACTCCAAAGTTATAGCTGTTAGAGAACAACACCACTTTGAAGAGAATTACGGATGCTATCAAAGAACAGGATTTTGAGGGAATCTTGATGATAACAGAAACACCAATCTACGTTCAGCATAAGACTAAGTTGCAGTACTGGGCACTACTCAGACCCCAAGTAATTTTTCTTTACGCAAAACAGAACATCTTAAAAGTTTACATCAAAGTTGCAAACATAAGTAATGGTGAAAATTACCATAATCAGTCATGAGTCCTGCCCTCATTCTAGATGAATGGGTTCAAGCTAACTATCGAAGAATGCTAACCACATTCGCGAGCACACATCAAAGTCGTTAATCATCGCCTATCGTGGTTTACATAAGCGCTTATCATGAGTTCGGATACACCCAAAGCGACCACTCTGGGTGCTATCGTACGTGATCGCTATGATATTTCAGGATTTCTCTCCCCAAGAAATCGAAATTGCGCGAATCGAGTGTACTAAGATCCTATTGGCCAAAGATCGAGTGTCAGGCTGTAATGAGGGGAAGCAGCCAACATGAACGATAGGTTGTGCCAGCCATATGCGATGCGTAGGTCAAATCTTTTCAAATTCCATATTTACGCCATGACACCTCGAAGTTTGGAAAAAACGTTGGAAGCTATGTATGCCCTGATATTGTTCGACACCATTTTAATCTAGTTTGGAACATACAGCTTCAAAAAATAAGACTTTATGTGCGACATATTGACAGCCCGCGGAGTACAGTATGCTTACTGCCAACTATCGTTCATCTTGCCACACACCCTGTAATGAGACGTCTCGATGCCCAAAGCCCTCGATCAAGCAGTTTTTCGTAACTACGAAGTGTTCTTTAATATGGGTGTATGTCAAGAGGCGCGATTTTTATTGCCAGCTGGACACCAATTAGCAAAAATAAGTGTTTTGCAACTTTCTAAAATCATATGAAATTTGGAAGAAGATATATTAGATAGTTGCATGAGAAGTTTTACTATCTCCCCTTATTATTGAAATCCAACATCATGTTACGCACACTGAAGAATTCTTGGAAACATGTATAGCGGAAAGAACATCTTCTAAGTGTCCCTATCGCATCCGTATGGGATGTGGTATTAAAGGGGAGACGGTCAAGAGGCGCGATTTCTTTGGCTACGTACACTTGCGTCACGGCTGCACAGGCAGAACTTGAACGTAAGTACAGCGTATGCAGTACACCACCTGCTGAAAAATGTGGAGGTGACACGGCAGTGCAGTCCATCTTCAAGTTTCGGCCGTTCCTCAATTTGAGGCGCCATCATATTCAAAAACTCCTTTGCATTTTTTGAAATAATTTCTTGTCCAGAGACGAAACTAACCAGAAATCAGCTTCCTATGAAATTTGGTCTTCAAATAGTCAGCTGGCTTCTCTTCAGCTCAAAATACCCACATATGAGGAAAAAATCAAGAAAAGCACTCGATCTTTGCTCCTTTTGAGCACGAAAATGCCCAAAAGGTTCAAAAAGTATTCATGATTACTCCGATAGCAGTTATTTTTGACATGGCAAGGTTGGTGGCGCCGTCTGCCGAACTAATCAAAACGTTAGAAGACGAATGTCGCGGCTAATGCGATAAGGCACTAACCTTATCCGTTTTGAGAAGTCAATCCGTTCAAACGACAACCCCTTCCATAGGGCTTTCTCGGAGAATTTCTGGAAATGAGCAATAGACAGCACTTCTTGCAAAACGGAGATAACTGTCAGGATGATCAACGTTGCAAAGTTACACCGAAAGTTTTCTCAACTTGAAGAACCGTAAGTATGACGCCATCGAGGGTTTTTGCTATGCAGCAAAATGAAACATTTTGTTTCCTTATTTTTACCTTAAAATTCAAGTTGATCCGTCACGTCAAGACATGAGTGCTAGTGCTAATGCTAGTTTTCAGAAAGATAAAAATAGCTTTTGTGAAAATTATCAAGCATTTTGGATGCAAAATTACGTAGATATTTCAAAAAGATCAAAACTGCATGTGCAACTATGGCTAGAATTCGAATGTCTTTCGACGTTGAAATCGCCTGCAACTCAGACAGATCTCAGAAACAGCTCGAAGCACTTTTATGATACTTCGTCGCGATCTAGGAAAGATCAGAGTTTGCTGTATCTAATGTCACGAATTTCAACAATTTTTGTGTAGAATCTTCCATAGCCATGTTGGGTAAATGACAAACAGTCATGTGATGCGTGCATGCGAAGAGGATTCGATGGTTGGCTCTCGGGTCATCGTCGAAAACACGAACAATGTGGCTCGATCTGACCGAAATGCTTTTTGTTGAATGATTGGCAAGGAAAAATCGATTTAATGAATTCCCATTTCATCTGCTACCGGCGTTCCGTGCATTTCGGCGTCAACTCATTCTTAAAACAGAAAAAAGTGCAAGAAAGGAGTTTGATTGATTTGCGTAATCATACAAGACAATTGTATTTCTTTGGTGCGACCTATTTCGAAGCGAAAACAAGTTTAGTTTCACTAGTTTGAGAGGAAAGAGAGATATGAAAGCGAATACCTTTTATGCGTATTCCATTCTAATCTGAGAGCATTTTTTGCGATGGAAACGATTGGCACATCACTGATGGACAATTATCATAGAGTGTCCTCATAACGCGGAAGTGATTTACCGCTGTTAGAATTGAAGTGTAAACAGCTACACTCATAATCAGTTCTAGATAGCCCTTGGGTGGCCTTGCAGGCTATAATGATCACTTTGCCGCCTTGTTTTGGGAATAAGAATGATTATACCCAAAATCAATCTGGAATGGGCACTAAATTATGGTCAGTGATGACTAGTTTTGGTAAGAAATTTCCGGGTTCTTCAGATGACATTGATTTTACTACCTTTGCAGCTACCACCAGTTTCATTAAGGACTTCCACTTGATAGTGAGTCCAATAAAAATGGCACAGCGCTATTGAGTCACGCTTTCTAAATTGGAACAAAAACAAGAACATTGAATTATCCAAAGTTACGCGATTTCCTGGGAACCTTAGGTTAAGACAAATGCGCGATATCAAGTATGTAACAGTTTTCTGAATAGGTATCGAACAGCTTCCCAAATTGTCACTCTGTCAATTTTCTCATTCTGAATCCTTTGAGTCCCTTAGCTTCATTCTCTTTATCTCAAAGTGTTAGATAATGAACGTAAGAGGCATTCAACGTTTATACATATTACCAAAATAGATATATCGATCTGCGTACCAAACATGGCGATAATAGTTTAGAAAGTTAATTCGATAAGTCGTTAACGGTTTCAACTCCTCACGTACATTTGTAATACTAAAATGTTTTCAGAAAAAGGCTCAGAATCCAAAAAATGCGCTAGCAAGATGGATCGTTTGATTCATTACTTTGTACAATTTGGCCAAATACAGTGTAGTCCGCAAACCACATATTATACTCGTGAATGTTCAAACTCTTGTCCTGCATGCGTCAAATTTTCTATAAGTGCTGGAAGAAAAAGGAAGAATTTCGTGCAAAACAGATGACCAAATCTACTCCCAAAATCCCCTAGATCAAACTCAACATCTCTGTCGCACCTTACATCTTCAACTCGTGCAGAAATAGTGAAAGTGTTAGTTTGCACTAAATCACGAAAACAAATGTAAAAAGTAAGTTTAAGTTGCACTTTTAGTCATTGACCCATCAGTCTTCAGTGCAAGTGCAAATTATTAGTCATTGAATTCCACAATTTGAGACTCTGAATCACATTTGATGGTGCGACAAAGTAGATGAAAAAACTTTTTCTCACTTTGGTGAGAAAAACGCTATTCAAGTTGTAGTGAATAAGGATAATTTGTTAATACCATCCTGTTCTTACATTCTGTTAGACATATTCATGACATGAGATAAATTAAAAACTTTATGAAATCAATGCCCACAATTTGTCATCTTATTACTCAATTATCAAGCTCGACGTCCGCCAAAACAAGAGCAATGTTATTCGCTATTCATCTAACGGATCTTAGTGTTCTAAACAGCGTAGTACTATCGATCCATGTAAAAAGATTAGCTGGTTTATGTGCAGTTTCTTTTTGGTGCGAACTGACTGTATTCAAACTATCAGTTAATCATAGAAAAGTGACTTATTAAATATTTGGCAACCATGTCTTGCGGCTTTTTATTTTAACTTGCTTCTGAATGCTGTGCACTCGTCCAATATAGATTATAATGCGAGCTACGAATGCGGCTATTTCTTCTGAATTCTGCCATCTCATGCATACATATTCAACTGAAACTTGGTCTCGGGTTTTTTAAATTTGCTCATCATAAAAGCGTACCCCTAGTGGAGCCGTTGTTAGATTGACGACCACGTAATTTTGAGTTTCCGCCTTTTGGGACCAAGACATGTCACAGATCGGTCAATATTTTTTTTTGAAAAATCACACTTACTGCCACCTCAGTAGCCTACAGTAGCAGTAGTGAGGTTGACAAAATAAATGGAAGTTACATCTAGACCCTCCGCAAAAGTGAATTTTTCAAGTGAGTTCCTTCTAGGATGGTCATCATTCTCCTAAATTCAAACCTTGACACACCGTGTATATCAAGCTATCCACGTGGTAGTCATTGCTTAACACACCATGTGTTTAAGCAGTCATCAATGTGTTAAACAGAATTACACTTTTTCAACTGTTCTGACTTGTTGAGCCCAAACCGATCGCATTCACGTATTTTGGTCCAGTTGTGTAATAACGCATTCGCCAAATCGCCATTATCAGCGTCATCAGTATTTCGGGTATCAGCCGAGCTATCAATAGATCTCCCCCTCCCCCTCTCGATCATTCGTAACGATCCGATCTAAACGAACAGACGCGGTCAGCGATCAGATCATCCCTGTTTTTCCTGGTTGGAGTAAGAAGCGTTGCATTCGAAAAAGATTCGATGGTCTATGAAATAAAAATAATTGCGGTAGTCAGTTAAGGAAACTAGAACTGAATGTTTACAACGCTTCAAGGCCTGGGAACTCGAAAGAGAAATGCTGCCAGCTCAAGAAATTCACGTAAGATGATTGTTGAATGTCATAATATGCGATGGTTTTGAAATGTGTTTCTTACATGCGTTGTTGTCAGCTAGCAAAACCAGAGTTATCACGAAAATCCAAAAACGCGTACTTGGTGCGTCGAAATTTCTAGCAATGCAAAGCGTTTTTAACAAGCTTCCGACGAAGATAAGTGGATGCTAACTCAGCTACATGCGTATCCATCAGTTTATTCATTGACTTTAAACAAAGATATCTATGTGAACACGTAGTAGGTGGAGATAGAGACCGTTTGAAGGCTGAAATAGAAGACATTAGTGCACCTGTACTATTCATCAACATATGTACAAGAATTACGGAAACGAAATGAAGTCTACTTTCAGCATAAGTTTCTTGAAACATAGTCAGAAGTGACTATTATTAGCAAAGCAAAGAAGTGAAATATAGCAAAATAACGATAATAAAGTAATAATAAGATAATGTATCAATTGCGAGAATAATGATGAAGAATATTTGGAATACATCAAAAAAGGGAGAAGTTCCGGGAGAAGTTGAAACTTACAATTAGGGCAACCTAATGAATCGGGTAGTTTGTCCTGATCCTGCAAGAAAAAAATGGAAGAATGAATGCCCAAAATGGAAACATGTCCATACAAATAAGAGGGCGTACAGCGTAGCAAACGTATCCATAGGAGTTGCAGCCAACATAACTGGACGTTGATAAAGCCTTTTAGTAGCAGATTTATGATGGATGTTACATTTGTACTTCTATGGATTACCTTTGCGTTGCAAAACTGGTGGCGTGCTGGAAAACTGTCGCGTCCCAATTGAGCAAATGTTTTCAGATGCTATAAAGTTACGCTTGATATAAACTCGCACATAATAGGCGAGCACCTACTACAATTAATTTGATAGCTTTTCTCTTCTTTGATGCGGCGCATTCATAATTTGATATGATGCAGATCAGGTGGTGAGCTACAAAAAATGTACGCAAACTTGGTGCCAAAGCATCAAAATTTTACGCATTCTCCGAAAGCTGGTCAAACTCAAAAGTTCAACGTTTAAAAACAAATGGAAGAAAAAAACTGTACACAAATAGTTGCTAGATGAACTTCTATTAATACAGTCTTGGACTGAAGCATTCGATAAATGCGAACGGCTGCATCTTTCTTTTTAACGTAGAAAGATTCCGAATTTGACCAGCTTTCGGATAATGCGATTTTTCACTCTGCTCCTCCACCAATAAAAAACAAGCGATTTGTGATATTC
Source organism: Cylicocyclus nassatus (assembly GCA_958299035.1). Lineage (NCBI taxonomy): Eukaryota > Metazoa > Nematoda > Chromadorea > Rhabditida > Strongylidae > Cylicocyclus > Cylicocyclus nassatus. Next base: position 62,678,618 of record CATQJL010000001.1, read on the forward strand.
TTAGTCCATTATTAATCTGCATTAGGTAGAGCAAGCGCGCCACAGTGAAGAAAAGCTATTAAGTTGCAAAACTTAGGTGCCAATCTAGTAATTATAGGTTCTGTATGCAACTATGTCTTGCTTCGCTTAGCGGAGTTCAGCTAACACCTTGAACTGCAAAATTTCAACTGCGATGAAGAAGAATTCGGTTATGTACTTTCGTCGACCTTCACTGAATGCTCGTCAAATGACCAATGACCCAAAATTTGTCGAAATTGTTGATCATCACTTTTTCGCGTAACGAATTCCCAAACAATAGTGCATTTAGTGCGGAATTCAAAACATTTACTCTACTCGGCGCTACGTTGACAGGAATGTTAATACGAATTGGACGAGATACGCATCTTACAAGCCTGAAAGCCCATCAACAGTAAAAAGGCAGGTTTTTATCAGAGGCTGGATCGAAATAAGCAAGAAAAAAACACCTCGCAAAGGCGGTAAGGCTGTTTGGGTTCTTCTGGAGCCTGCAAATAAATTTCTCCTTTAGAGACGTTCTCAAAAAAATAGCAAGAACTCATTTCTTTTTCACTGACAAAGAATGTTTGCGCAGTGACTGCACTCAACTGAAAAATAGATTGTTTGTATGAGTAACGAAGATATTTAGCAAAAGTTCAGAGACGAAGACTGGATAAGAAAAACAACATCAAAGTGTCCACGCCCCGACGCCATCGTCCACCGAATTCTCACGCGCTCGGCCCCCGACAGCTCCGCCCTTGACCGGTATAAAACAGAGCGAAGACGAAGGGAGATCTGACACTACACTGGTGTAAGACATGGTGCACAACATGCTAGTGGCTTTATTTATCCTAATCACTCCTACCGCATCCCTACCACGGCTTAGGGACCCATTCGATGGTGAGTCGACCCAAATAGCCCTTTTGTTTTGCAAATTTATATTGTTTATTTTTGCAGTGCCGGAAGCGTCGCACTCAAAACCACTTCCAAATGACCATATCAACCCATTCTTCACTTTCAATGAAGATGAAATCCCAAGAATGGCGCCTGTAGATCTCGACGAGGAAGTCGAAATTGCCCCAAAGAAGAAGGTCGAGAAACTCCCAATGCAGAAAATCCCCAAGCACCATGTCTTTAATGAGGATCGACCTATTCCCGATGTAATGCCTGCACTACCAATTCCAAAAAGTGCAGAATTTCTCGAGCCTCAGCCTGGTGTTGCGCCGAAGTTCACGGGTTCGGTCGAAAAGGAGCCCTCTAGTACATCTGGAGATTTCGATTATTTCAACTTTGGCGAAGGTGAAGGTCCCGTAACCAACCCAGCAGCCACATATCTTGCCGGAGGAGATTTTGAGAAGGTACGGTAAATCTTCCCCAAATCAATTATTATCCACTATATCTCACTCTTTCAGGTTTCTGCTCCTAAATGCACAATGCTCGGCTGCACTGGACCTTTGCCAAATGACGGCAGCTTCTCTATCGACCCCCTAAAATCTAAGGGGAAATCTTGTCATCAAACATTTGTTCCAATGAATGGATGCACGAATAACAAAGGCTACCCGATGGGTATGCTGTGTTCGATCTGCTGCGACTGTACTGCCAGTTTCATCAGAGAAATGAAGAAAACCCATGGCTACAAAATTAACTACCCTGCCTAATCTACTACCCTGCCCAATCTATCATATTCTACCGTATTCCGAATTAGTGAACAAATCTCTCAACACTGCTTTGCAATCAATTTGTTTTCAATTCTATCTCATCTAGGCGGGTTTACTGTATATACACTGCTTGCTTTTCGCTACTGATATCGCATCTCGCCCATCCATTCATGTATATAGGTGTTTATAACCTATTATTTGCATGTGTTCATGCTTTTTGCTTTGATCGCATTGCTGTACATATTGCACATTGTTCACTGTTTTATGTGCGTGAAAGATTTCAAACAGTTTTTCCAGCACTCGTGTTATCACACAAAGCGATCTTGAGACCTTCACGGTTGAATCCCTGAAAATTCACGTGTTCGAGAGAAAAATGTGACATTAATGGCAGATTTCTCCCAAAGAAATTTCGAGGTCGAACATCAAAAAACTCGTTCGAATAGCACTATAATGTAAACCATTTGGTATATTTGACCCCACTCCGTTGATTTTCCTATGATCCAAACCTCAATATCATCCAGTGATTCATTTAACGTAAGAAACAAAAAGGATTCGACACACCTGTATTAGACGGTGATCCAAGAAAACCTGCGTACATTTGATTGCTAGTAACTTACTTGTATAGAAGCTTTCGCAAATCTTAAGTACCATTTTGTACAAAAAGCTACATTTTGTATAAAAAGCTGTACATTTTGTAGAAAAAGCTTTCGCAAATCTTTAGATACCGTTTTGTAGCTAGTTCCTCAGATTTTACTTACAAAAAATCCAGTCTCTTCTATCAGTGTAGGATTACGATAAGAACACTAGAAATTGTGCGAAAGATTTGCAAACTTTTAAATTGACTAAGTTGCTAATTTATGTGCTTTCCACTTTTACACCCAAGAAGTCACGGCGGATACTGTGAGAAGGGTTTCCCAATAGCTATCGAAAATCTGATTATGCCAACTAAACTGCTCTACGAACATTTGAAAAGGTATACAACAGTCAGCAGATAAATCCTCCCCCCCCCCCCCCTTCGAACTCATTTTCATTGTCTTCAGAAAGTTTTGGATTTTTCTCCTTTGCCAGCGATTTGCAATGGTGACAGGTTGGAAATCAATATTGTAATTTCACAGTAATGACAAATGATAGATGGTTCGTTTTGTACTGTATATATGAGTTGAACCCAGCCCTACATTATACTACCTAAAGATTCGTAAGAGCTGCATTGACAAGAGATAACCTCAGCGATCGAACGTTTGACAGATTTTTTGACATCCCGTATCCAACAACTGTGAATTTGCGAAGTGCTAAACGAAAGAACGCATGCCTACATATTCTAAGCACCATTCTGATATCAGCTTGGATATACAATCGGATAAGCTTGCTCAAAATCATTTAAACGAAATATTCAAACCTTTCCTTGAAAAAATTTTTGAATCCAGTTTCCTCTATTGTCTTAAAGGCCAAACAGTTAGTTCTGTTCCTGGGCGATAATTTGTCTTCAAGAACTTTTTCCGCCTTGCGGTGTCGTCAACTGCAGTAATCCAAAATTTTGTGTCACATTGCTTCTCCATTTTTAACGTCACACATTCCGAAAATTCTTCGAGCGCATGTCATGTCATTATACAGGTCGTCCTATTGGCTGAACGAGTGATTCATCTTCCCATTTCGTCCACCAGAAGAAAATGTGTTGCACTAATCTAGAACAGTTTCAAGACTGTTCTAGATTAGTGCACTCCGAGACTGCACTTCAAAATTCTGAACTTAATAAATTTGCCTTGAGTATTGGCTGGCAAATTTCGAACTCACTAAACTTGTTTAGATTAAAGAGAATTTTGTCAAACTTTTACTGAGGGTGATTGAGATAGAAAAAAGACGGAAGTGGTAACGGTAAGGTAGTAAGGTACTAGGATTTGCACATAAAATATTTTCCACTTTTCCAAAGGAGAATTTGGTGCTAGAACCACATCATTCATGGTTATTCATGTGTTGCTTCGACCAACAATTATTGAGTGTACAGAGTTCTGCATCACATAGCCTATTTCACTCTTTTATGACTACCTTCAGGATTCTCATCATTGTTCAAACGCATAAAGTCAGTCTTTCTGTTTGAGATCGGAATGTTCGGAATGATGCTGTCAAGGTTACGGTAGCCAAAAACTCAAACAGAACAGGAAACTGTCAATTTGTTTTAGCAAGTTACAATTTGTTGCACATCAGCCAATTGTCTGTGATCATCCTGATTGTTTGGACGATCCCTTTTACAAAATATCACTGAAAGATAGAATAATGAGTAGATTTGTCAATTCCGTGTCAATCTGTGCTTTTTGTTCATAGAAAACTGTTTAAATTGCTAATAAACTTCTTTTTTGGTTTAAACCTGAGAACAGAGCTATCTTTAAATAGATTCAGTTCAGCTCACCCAGGTATCTGCCCATCTTTAATCTGCACAAACTTAGCCATATCACCCAAACTTTAGTCCATTTCATTCTTTGTCGAGAGGGAAAGCAACCCTGCACTTTAATGTTTATGGAGATTGTTCAAGAATTTCTGTAACCCGCGAATGCATTGAAATCGTCAATTTGTTTCGTACAGATGCATTCCAACTACTAACACAGCAAAACTCTTGTAGAAATCTTCTCTAGCATTCAGCTACCGGAAAACCGACACGGGACAAGCCATCTGCCGAAAACTGAACGAACTGATAGCTGCTTAATTTTATATGGAACTATAATTTCGTACGAAAAGATGTGACTGTGAAAGTCCGAGCGATTTGTGACAGTACTAAAAATATCCTATTTCGCTGTGGTTTTGATGCGATTTTCGATTTTTTATGGCCATATGTCAATTTGCAGCTGGCCTCCAAAATAGAATAAAGGATTTGGAGCCTCAGTCCTGTAAGTCCTATTGTAAGGCTGTTTTCAGACTGGTTGGATAAATCGAATCTTTTTCTGCCGTTGCACTTGCCTAAAGTGCAAAAAGATCTGGTCAACCTTTGACTTTTCCAGTGGAATGGTGGGACCGGTCTAAACCTTAACGATGTTGAATGAGGTCGAGTGCACGACCACATTCCGCGCCGCTGTCTAATGAATGGTGAAAGTAAGCCTTCGTAATATGTATGGATTTTCTGGTACTGGTATTTTACCTCTGACAATGAGAGACTTCGATGCCCCTTGACTGCGCTTTACCTCTAAGAGCAATCAGTGACGGCGATGAGATTCATGCCTAAAAGAATACCAAAGTTTTGTTCCACATCGTCTTCAGAAACACGATTTTTCTTTTGCATAATTGCTTCACCCAACTGTGCATAACAAAGATCAAAATCTGAGATTTTCGCAAAATGTGGCCAATGAAGAGTGTAATAGTCGGATAAAACGATCAAATACCAGCCAGATGTGAACTACTTTGTCAAATGACTGGTCACTGATTAATTGTCCAAAGAGCATCAGACGATTTTTCAGCAGCTGGTCGAATTCTTTTGCACGGCAAGTGGCATTCACTGAAGCCGAAACTTCCAGCGAATTTTTGCAAACAATTCGAAGCGACGAGTGTGTGGAGGATAGGAATATAATTCAACTCCCTTATCCCCCTCCCCCCCCCCACACACGCACACACACCGTATTTCTTAAACCGTAACTCGTCAAAATGTTATGGCACAATGATTGAAACCTTACTAATGCTTACAACCATATCAAACCGCAGTTTGACTGTTCCTATCTCTGACAATTCTTGACGCAATTTGATTTCTATTTTTTTTCGCAGATCAACCACACTTCAGCCTTTCCGATGGAGTCTCATATGTCCAGCAAATTCAATGCATGTAAAACTACTTGCAATTTTTTGAAAATTTCTTCAGTTCTCAGAGTAAATTTGTAATAAGTCAAAGTGACGACGAAAACTTCATTCTGTTGAATGCTTCAAAGATTCGAGAACATAGACCTCAACTTAATGATGACTAAAGCAGGATTCGATCAATTGCGACGATGGCTAAGGGCAGTTGGAATTTTATAGCTGCAGTCTTGAATTTTAAACACTTCATTCTTCATATACTTGCATGGCAATAAATATTTTCTCTATCACTAATTCGATCTTGCTAATACCCGCTCCTGTTTGTCTGTTGCTAGGGAAGAAGAATAACACTGTAGATATGCACTAACAACAAACACGAAAGTACAAAATACATTTGATTGTTTATGTGGGGAGTTGAAGGTCTCAAACATAGTCCACTTTGATAAAAAAAAACCATTTTGCTGCAGACATTTTCTTTTAACTTCCGCATTACTTCCTTTGTGTACTTTTCGGTCTGGTTCGAAGTAGCCCACTTATGAGCAAGAACAGAAAAAAATTGGGGTAAAACCATTTAGGCCTACAAGTGCACTTTTACGTAGAGTATTTACGCAAGCCAAGGGAACTATGAATTTTGCTTTATATAGATTCAGGAAATAGCGTTCCTTGTATGTATAATCCAAGGCTCTTTGATAGGCTTTGAATCCGTGGAGCCAGTTTGGAAAAACCAGATCTGCGTTGATGATGGGTAAAGAAATGAGTTTTCGCAATGATAAACTAGTGCGAATCTATTGAGCATGAAAAGCCATCCTTTTCTACTTCATCAAATTGCTCTCCGCAATTTCCTAGGCATAGGTTGTCCGGTTATTAATGCAGGATCATTATGCGATCATGGCAATGTGCATAAGAAAATATGAAAAACATACCGCTGGATAGAGCAAAGCAACTTCTACGAAACTGCATTAGAACGATCACAAAAATTTGGATCCAGATGAAGCTTGAAAGCAAAATTCAAAAAGTTTAACTATCCAAATCGGATTTCCATCCAAAAAGATCCTGTGGATTTCTAACTGGTTAGACATATACTATACAAATCAATAATTCATAATTACAGTTGCCTTATTTTTTTCCAAGGTCAGGAGCTGAGAAAAACAAAGTTGGCATGCCATTGGAAATGCACTGAGATGTGACATAAGGTAGCAACCTTTAGTAGTACAACCATAGACTGTTAGTTTCCTGCAAGGCTAATTTGCAAGAAATACTGAATTTAGCCCGAAAAAAGCGATATTTTCTCATTTTGGCCTAATTTGAATTTTCAATTTCCAGCTGTTGTAAAGATCTGGCAGGTGTGCATGAATGTCCGACTCAGGAAGCATACGTGTGACCAAGTTGGAGCCCCACAGGATATTTTTGAATGGAGATCTGATTTTTGGATAACTCGATTTTTTGAATCTTGGCTTCAATTATGCTGATCTAAGTTGTTGCGATCTTTCAAATGCATCCTTGTGAAAGTTGCATTGCTCTTTCAAATATGCTTCCCACTTTTTCAATTATAATGCTGTAATTACGTAAGGAACCTGCGTTAACTTCCAGACGACCTAACACCTTGATCACTTATGAACTGCAGCATTGAAAATCACCTGCTAAGGTCATGAGGAGGTGTTTGTGATGATTGCATCTGCGTAAAAACAACTATGTGTGTCCTTTGCACATTGCATGGTAAATAACCCATTCGTACTCTTGAATGAATTTATGTTTTACGGAAGTCGATAGACCTAATCACGCCATTATAGTTGTAATATTATACTGAACAAAGTTAGTATAAATTGAGTTTTGTTTAAAAAAACATGTGTATCTGTACTCAAGTAGGTGTAATATATAACCATAATTGTGGGTGTGATGTCTATTACCAGCAATATTACACAGTTCTTTTCTACTTCTATTGATCATAGTTTTGTTAAGATCGAGTTAGAAACAGGAGTGAAGCTCTAGCTTGAAATTTGATTGGAGAGGCAGAAGTTAGGGATTTTTGGGAAGAATAGAGGTTGAGCTAACTTTAATAACTACGATTTTTTCCTGTCTACACAACCATTAATAGATCACACATTACATAGAGCAATTTCAAATAAAAAAGTCTTTAGATGCCCCATCAATGACGATTCGCATCGCTATTTTTGAAAGGATGGCGTTCTTCAACCACTTCCTTTATGTGGAATGCGGCATTCCAGCATTTACTGCGATGAGAGTCGTAAATGAGTGCGTAACGCAAAACCAGAAAACTCCTCGTTAAGTGCTGATCTTCTAGAACAGCGAACTCAAACTGCGCGCGATAAGTGCCGCCAAAAATGCGAGGAATTCGCAAATCGTAATGAAACATTTGGTAAGTGCATCACATAAAGGAGACAAGATACAGCAGTGCTCAGAGGTAAAGAAGAGTCAAACGTTCAGCTCACTTGATATCAAATTGGCTAAAAAATAATTCTGTTTTGAGATGTAACTTCGAAGCTTCAATAAAAATTCTTGGCTGTCATTTGGCTGAGAAATTTTGTGAAAAGTGGTTTCAAAGCTCCACTACCACATAGCCGCTGTTTGAAATTTTCTATCAGTAACAAAAGCAGTTATCTTATATAGCCAACCTTCTAAAAGGTCACTACTTTGACTACATTTTTTAGCTTCGTTTTCAACCTGTAGTGTGTGCACAGATTAGTGGTGGTATTGGATACATACAACTTTTGGCTACATTGCGAAATACGGTGAAGAATGTGATTTGCAGAAAAATCTTTGCAGTCAAATATGTGAGCATGTGCACGCATTTACGCATTAAGCTCTTTGAGCGCTCCAGATCGTTTGAATACCATCTATGGACTTGAGCATCGCCGCGACTTGAGCATTGGCTTGACAGGGGACCCTATTATCATATGCTGCCAAAAGCTAAAGACCCTCATCTTAGGTGGACAGTGCCTTTAATGTACGCTTTACAGTGACACCGTACATTTGTGGACAAATTCATCTATGACATTTCAATTTCTAGCCAACTAGGTAAGTGCAAAAGTAAGACGCATTCTGCGAGTTCACGTCTTGACATGCTACAACTTTCTTAAGAACTATATTTTTTGGTGCGATAAGAACCATCAGAGGCAGCAGACCTTTCGCAATAAAGCGCGCATCCTCGTTTAGTCATATCGCAAACGGGCAGAAAGTTACCAACTGATAAGCAAAAAAAGGTCGTTTTTGAAAACTTGTTTTAACTGATCATAAATCCCTTTTAAGATTTGTTAGTATAACTTCTAATAGCCTATCTTGTAGCCGCAAGCCAGTAGTACAAAAAAGATGATAAGGGCTCAAACGAAGAAGAATTGCGAAAAGAAAAAAAATCAAAATTCAAACTGTCAGCTTTTTTCAGCATTTTTTCGTAGACCTCAAAGTCCTAAAACTTGAAATTTTTGATTTTTTGCGTACCAAAGAGCTAAACGTTTTTGCAAAAACTGTCAACAGGAAAACTACCCTTACGCTTACAGAAATGACGCTTACAGAAATGAGCAAAGCTTTGGCGATTGCACTCTTCAAAAGAAATTTGTGAGCCACAGAATGACCAAAACGACTACCTATGTTGAGACACTGATATCTCTGTCTAGGTAATTCTAAGAAAATAGCAATGTGTGCATAATGTATATTACATATAGTAGCTGAACTTTCAAGAAAATGCCATCCTTTGCGCTCGAATTTTGGCCAGAAAAGTAAATGCAATGAAATTCTGATTCCAATACGGTTGTGTGAACCTCTATAAATTTTTAATGATTGAGGCTAGAAGCTTGTTTCAACAGCCATTAGACAGAGCATGGAAAGAGGTTTTTGATATTGTGTTCCAGCCTTTTCCAAAGAAGGATGTTTGATGGAAGAAAGTTGTCCTGATGCCAAGGCTAAAAAATTCGCATTATTTTAGCACCAATCTAATAGCTTGAAGCATATCTTCGCTAAATGGAGCAATGTCTTCTGGTGGTCTTCAGTTTACGCGACGCATCAAAGGACTCCTAAACATAGAAGCAAACAAGAATGAGGCGAATCTCAGATGCGGTCACCATCGCACAAAAATTAATTATGAATAAAGCGGTGGAATGCAGGATTATCCAGTGAGATACTGCAGAGGCAACCTGATGGATCTGCATTTTCTGGGAAATTTTATGAGGAAAAGAAAATTTTTGCTTCTTGGAAATGACAACAAGGAGCACTGTTTTCTCCTTTTCTCCTTGTCAGCATCTTCATCTTCACCACTTTATTCTTCTTCTACCTAGATAAACTTCAAAAGTTCCAGCATGAGGATTACTTGTCAAGGTGAACGACTAGTCAGCAACAGAAAACTCAGAGTAAACAGAAATTCTTAACAGTTCAAAAAACTTTAAAAACGTTGCTTCTCAAAAAAAAACTTTTTTTAAGAAGCAACGATTATATCTTCAATTTATCTTATTCACATTCAAAGATTATATATCGTTTCGTTTGTGATTAGATAACTGGAAGGGCCGAAATTGCAGCGCTAAACCATGCTGGAAAACGGCACGTCTTTGCCTGCGGGCACAAAATCTGACCATTCTTGCGTTCGATTGTCCTTATCCTGAGTTGACAAACTTCATGTATAGTCTCTTAAAAGTCATGAGGAATACCTCTTTGCTTCGGCCATTGTAATTTTTTGACTGGAATTCTAATATCGGTTGTTGGTCTTACTTACTCAAACAATCGTGCCACCGTTATTTCCGTGTTAAGTGATGCCACCAAGACGATGTTGATTCGTTCTCTCAATTGACCAAACTTGCCTTTGGTTTCATAAAACAGAACATGAGAAAAACCATAAAGTCATTGTCGAATGCCGACAAAGTTATTCATGTTTAAGAAGGCTGGCAACACTGTTTCTCAGTGTAGTGTCAACCAAATGGCAAAATGCAGTAACTAATCCAGCGCTGAATATCTTTTTGATGGTTTGACCGTTTCTGCGTAACGTCCACATTGCGGCAGAAAGGACAACGGCGCGAAACTTTGCAAGAGCATGAACTGTCCCATGTTAATTAATAAAAGCCTGGTAATAGTTACATAGTGCTTCTGGTTGAGGGTGTTGCAGCTTAATTTCGGGCTCTCATAAACCCTCGTCATCAGGCAGCGGACAGACACTCGTTTTCCAAAAATTATTTTTTCGAAAGAATTTTTTTCTTCCTGTGTAGTTGCTCTCTCTTCTTTTTTGTTCTCATAAGCTAGACCTCTTGTAATTGCCTTGTAGTTTGTAGTTTTTCTGTTTGATAATATTGACTGGTGCTTATCTAGCCGCGTAGTTAGCCCCATAACAACTCCATCGAACTCGCGCGCGTCAAATACGGCCTCAGGCTACATGAAGGTTCTAACTCTTAATTATGACGAAACTTAGCTTTCCCCTTACCTCCTACCCACCCCCTCGCCTCTTTTCAGTTTCGTCATAATTTTCTCTGCAAGTAACCGCTTTTTTCTTTGCCGTGAGTGATAAACAACAACTTCAAAAGATTGAGAAACATTTTACCTTTGTGGAAAAGTGAGGGCTAATGTTATCATTGCTCAGATTAAGTCCCACTTTTCCACAGCGATAAAGATGAAAACCCAATTGGACAGCGTATCTGCTCGCGTACTTGATATGATAGAGCTTTATAGATAAGACCGCCCAAGTGACCAATTTTGCAGGGGTTTGAAAAATGTTCCTCCCTTGCAAACTTAGTCCGTTATGCTTACTACAGACTCTCTCTATTTGTCTCCTCCTCCCCCCCCCCCCACAAGGATATTGTACCAAAATTCGAGGCTTCTTATACTAACCATACTCTAGTCATCCAACTTCACCCATATCTTTGAGTGCGAAATCCACAGTGCAGCTGACTCTGAATTAGACGTTTATGTTCTGTTCTAGTCGGTGCCCTACCTGTCGTCAATGTGACTCTCTTGAGCATACCACGTTCTCCCAACAATCTCGTGAATGTTCTGAAACCTATGTGATCTTAAGATTTCCAAACCTTATCTACGGTTGGCTCCACAGCAACGAGTAACAACAAGCGGATCTCCTACATCAAATTTATCGTGTCCACTTTTGATAAAAAAGATGAAGGAAGGAGAAAAGCACTCACAGATCAAGAGATGGTGAGAAACGCGGCCAAAGTATTAAGAGACGAAAACAAGTCAACTCACTGATAGAGTACACCCGTGGTACAGAAAGAACTCGCCGGCAGAGAGGCTTCTTCTTGTACTAAAAACGTGCCTACTTCGTGTTAAGTCTTACTCTTTTTTTGGTTGTAGTATTCTTGTTTGAAAAGGAGAGGCTTACTTGATCGTTGCCGTTGCCGCGGTAACTGTACTTCTCGTCATCAGATATAGCTCTGTGTAAAATGACGGGTTAACACCAGGATTTCCGTAGTGATTAAGGGGACCGAAGTCCATGAAAGAAAATAAAGAACAGACTACTATACAGCATCCACTCCTTCCGAGAGTTCGGCAGTGGTTGCCTCACAGATAGAGCGGAGACCGAGCCACCGTTTTACATGCCTTTCTAATTTTCTCCGACTCATGTCAGAAGCAATATGTCACGAGTAATGTCAGGATGTTATTGATTAATATGAAATAATAATGTGATTCAATATTGTCTATCAAATGGCCTGAAGATATTAACCGAACCGTATTTGTATAATGCCAACAATGCGGCAGCAAGGACAACGATGCTGTATAGTGATGTTGACTTTGCAAGAGCATGGTATCCCTGCAAAAGCATGATGTCCCTGCATTCTGGTTGATTTGTTGTTGTTCATGCCCGCCAGGGCTGTTGGTCGACAATATTATTTCAAACTATTGTTTCATATCAAGTGGTAGTAGTTGTAACATGATGCTTACAATTGAGGTTGAATTAATCTTGGATTTGAAGTAAGATCGGCACTCGTTTCCTTCTCCAAATTACATTATGTCTACATATATGCCTTCTCTTCTAAGGTTCTCGTAAGCCAGAGTTCTTGTATTCTCGCGCGTCAAATACAGTCCCGTGTTGCGTGTTGTCTAATCACTGGCTCGTTCCATTCTTCGTTGCCACAGAGCATAGACCAATAGCAGCGGAAGAAGATGACTACAGCGTAAACCTTCTTTCAGGAAGGAAGGAAAGATGGTTTTTTCGATCTAACTTTTGATAAGCCAGAGAGAAAAGCGACGCCACTTTGTTTCCTTCTTAAATGGAAACAACTAAAACCGGATAAAGCTGAGGATTTAGCTGGGCGGTTGGCGGAGGCCTCTCCGCAAAATTCAATTTCATTTGACTCTAAGCAAATGAAAAAACGGAGTTTGGGTCAATTCTCCACGGTCCACAAACAGCAAAACGTACAACAGCTCTATCGATGATCATGCATTGACAATTCATATGAAAAAGAAGAATACACAAAGAAGCGAAGAAGGGAATCTAACAGGCAACCGGCTTACACCAGGACTGATGGCAATGTGCATTGTTCAATGATCGTACATTTCATCAACTGTCCTTTCGCCTCATCGTCTCCAAGGAGCCATAACGGTGACAATCGAGTAGGAATAATTTCTTATCGTCGCTTTCCTTAGCATCTTTCAATACTTTTTACACCTAAGAACACAATAATATTTCTTTTGCAAGAAGGCAGAAGTGAGCTCACCTGCTAATCATCCTCACTTAATGAATAATCACTATAATGCTCAGACACTCACGAATCTGCGGTCAAATAGGAAAGCATTGAATGTACCATGTCAACAATGAAATACCAACAGATGTACTTGACAGAAGATAGAAGTACTGCATGATGAAGTTGCGGAAAATAACAAATCCGTATCCAAAAACATAAAAATGTATTTGCCACGCATACATACTTGAAGCAGAACATGTTGCAAAGTGCGTCATCAACAAGGTTCGATATGAGTAGAAGCTATTTGAAAAAGTAATTTAAAAAAAGTATGATGAGCAATCTTATGCCATCAGTTCGGAGAATCATGACTGGGGTAGAGGACTATATGTCGCCGAAAAAGGGCGGTCCCCGCGGTCATTTGCGACAAATACGCACCCTTGTACATGCGCGGACATGCGTTCCTGCAGGGAATCCGCGCGGGACTCTTCCAAATTCGGCGACATATAGTCCTCCACCCTCATGACTGAAGCGGCTGAAAATCTGGCCTAAAAACGATAGTTGGTTCCCGCAACGATTGTGTAAAACGGGAGTCTTTTATTGATTTTTTTAGATAGTAAGGCTTTCCTGGATAGGCAAATTTTAGGGCATTGAAGTCCGTTTGTTTCTTTGAACTTTGCGTGGATCAGATATGGCAGTAAATTTTGAACTATCTAGTAAACCTTGCTTAGTTCTATTGAATGGTGTCCCGTATGCAGAATATAAGGATATGACTTATCGAATTTTTAGTCTGTTTTGGTGCATTCATTAACGTAAGAAGATGAGAGTTTTTTCTTAAACCAAACGAAAGTCGATATTGAAATCTTCAGCCTGATTACATGCTCTTGTTTATAAAATCAGTATAAAGTTTGCCTCTTTGACAGGTGTAATTGCGCAATTTATTATAAGCTAGTCGGGAAAAGCTTTCTAAGATGGCATTTGAAATTTTCTTGATACTGAGCTGCCAGAAAATTGCAATCGAGAATATGTTAAAAAAAACCTTAGATAGCCACAATTCGTACCTGACGTGGCACTCTTTAACCCATTTACGACGACGCTTGATTTTGCTTGGCGGCGCTGTGGGACGACGTGATTTTGCACATCAGTTGCGGCGGGGAAACGTTTTGTGATTGTTTATGAATGTAGAAATGTTTTGCAAACAACTACAGCCATCTTCTTGGACGACGAAGTTTACAGATTCTAAGAGTGCAAAAAACTGGAAAAATTGGTGAACTCTTGAAAAAAAATACTAGACCCGGAAAGGATATGATTATGCAAGGTGTGTGGATCACCGGTGGCCCACATCGTCCCTAGCGCAAAAAGTGCGTGGGCCACCGGTGGTCCACATCGTCGTCAATGGGTTAATGTCGAATAGAAATGCAAAAGCAAAAGTTGTCATTATAGTGGTTCCCTTCAGGTACTAGTTGCTGGTTCTCTAGAGAAATACAGTTCAAGACCAAAAATGTGGTCTAGTGCTTACCTTTTGGGAGTCCAACATCGTTTTTGTTATGATGGTACAATAATAAGGATGTTTGCCAATAAAACATTATCTTACAAAAATCTTTTATTGCGTTATGCTACGCTAAAGCCTGCTCCAGTAGCATGGACTACCGTTATTTGTTTGAATTTTGGACATTTTTTGTATCAGCTAGTGGCATAGTTAGGAACAACATCTTTGAAAGCTTCGTTCGCATGGCCAGCTCATAGGTAACGTTTGAAAATTCATTATGAAGTGGAATGCATTATTTTTAGTGTACAAGAACATACATTGGTTGAATATTTGAAAAGATTTGAAATTTTCCTCTTACTGTGCAAGAATTGTGCTGAAACCTAGCATTAATCAGCATCAAAGTTCCTGTGTAATTCAATAACTTGTCAAAACCTTGACCTCAATCTATGAAAAAAGCGATACGAATCAGTCAAATAAAGAAGATACTAATCCCGGCATGAAGCTAGAGCAGTCCAAAAGCAATTCCACAATGCCTGGATGACCCTAAATTTCTCATTATGTTCCTGATAAATATACTAGAAGGTTTGCATTCCTTGATAGGTGTTCAAGCATAAACCTTCTTATAGGCTAGCCTCTGCGAAAGAAAACTCTAAAATAGTGTGTTCCTTTGAGTTTGCGCGAGACTGTAGAGTGACGCTAACTAGCCTTAAAAATCCGTAAATATTTTTAGATAGCACTTGGTTGTGCATTGCAGGCTAGTGCTATATAGGAGGTGACAGACTTTGATCTCGCATGCAAAACAATGGTTTTTGGGTAATGTCGTTTTACACGAAATAGTATTACTGTATTATCTTGGCATTGTTTGGCCCTAAAAAAAGTCACAACTCTGATTCAGCCATTACCATGTCAATTTCTCTCTTCAAAATGTATTAGTGTGAAGAAAAGGCAACGACAAGATGTCTTCCCGATAAAATGGCATGCATTCGAGCCTGCTACAGTGAATATGGACTGCTACGATGGATGAATTTCTAATCAGTTTTCTGAGGCCTGCTAACTGTCCTCTGCAATCTCCTAACAAAATTCTAAATAACATAATTTGAATTACCATTATGAAGTTTTGTTCTCGATGGCTAGCCTGCGGAAAGTTTCGCATAAGCATCTATCCGTGAGCGCCGCAAAACTGCTACTACTTCAGAAGTTGAGAAGATGAAGTTCGTCGTAGGATTTGAAAAGTTAATGACTTCTGTTCGGATAGCGCAAGAACTTTGTGCCAGTTCAATATTGGGTTGGATAAAATGTCGCATTTGTGCTATCACGTAGTTGCGAAGCAGCTTGAACACTTGAACACCAAAACATCAAAAGTGCTTGAGATATTTTATCGAACAGGCGCCAAGTTCATTCTGCGTGAAAGGAGCCAAAATCTAAAGGGTAGCAAATACCCGAAAAATCAAGACGGCATCTTCTCCCAAGAAACGTTTTACAGACCCCCAGCACAAGGATATATTCTCCACATCATACATTCATAAACTAGTTGCTGTATATTTTCTTTGGCTATAATCAAAAAGAAGAAACTTATACGCTTTTTGCGAAGCACGTTTTACAGACCCCCAGCACACTGGGGGTCTGTAAAACGTCCGGAAGGTTAAAGAAAATATCGTATCCTCTCCCAAGAAATCCTGTGGATCCCAACTGCTGTGGTTCTACTTACAAGGAGATCTGCGTACTAATTTTTGCGAGCATAACCATAAACTTTCAGCCTTCCGCAAAATTTAGTTCTTCGGAAACATCATATTTAGCTTTTCCTTACGCTTTTACGTTGAATCTGATTCTCGAGAACTAACTCATGTAAAAGGCTGAAAATTATGGTTATGCTCGCACTGGTTAGTAGTAAGCTTGTGTGGGAACAGCCCAGCATTTGGGAAAAACATGATACTTTTGCTTTCTGATTTTCAGCCATACAAGAAAACAACAACTACACATGTGAATGTCTGATCTGGAGAGTATAACCACGAGCAGTTGGGATCCACAGGATTTCTTGGGAGAGGATACGATATTTTCTTTAACCTTCCGGACATTTGGAGCCCTTCATCAGCTTCAAATTTCACGTAGTATGGATTTGGCGACTATTGAATAAACTTTGTGTAGAGCTTGCTTTGCTCTATCAGAAGATACCCGTTGTGCTTTTTGGCGTTCACCTTATTTTGATAGTACAACACACTATATTCTAATATTTGCACGGTTAATGAAATTAATTCAAAATTTGCAAGTGCATTTTTTGCAGTTTCAAAAAAAATGCAAAATACACAATGGGCTTCCTTCTAACAATCGTGAGAGCAGAAAATTGAAAGTTTATCAAGTGTCATGACCATTCCACGGTCTAGAAAACATTCCTAAAGAAAGCAACCTAAGTCTCGTTGTGTACTTGAAAAGTGAGGGCAGAGCAGATCAACCATTACTTTAACTAAAACCTCTAAGGCTTTGTTTTGGTCATAAATAAAGAATTTGGTATTTTTGGAGGTTGCAGCCATAAAGATATCGAAAATGGAAAGTCCTGATTCCACCTTTTTTGGCAAAAAATCCTTTTTACAACTAATGTGGTACTGGTTTGCAACTACAGAGCACAAAAATTTTCCTCTAAACAGTCATTTCTGGAGTTTCAATTTGCCAAAGAAGACGTTGTTTGAAAAAATCCTTCTTGTTTGGTGACTTCCAGTCCAAGTGAACATGCATTAGATGATGGAGCTTTTCTAATCACAATGGTTCTCACGTCATTTCACAGTATGCAATTCCAAAGATTTTATGAGTTGAATTGAGAAATTACGAAACCTGTATTGATTTAGGACAGGCCCCTGATATCTTACTTGCTCAAAAACTTGGCAGTATTCAGAATTCCAAAAAAGAGTAAATTTTCCGAAAAGGTGATTTACATTTTTCGAAGTACTCCAAGTACTATGGGGAAAGAACAGAGCTTGCCAAAATGTTGACAAATTCAGCTATTCGAATGGGTGCTGAAAGCCCGCAATTAGAGCAGCACTGCATCTTGCATACTTAGCTAAGGCGATTTCAGATCAATTCTGAAGATAAGAAAGTTCTTCAAATAAGAAATTTTTTCTACAGAATAGTAAAGATCAATCTCTGTTGCTCCAGATGGGAACTTGAAGCCCTTTTATATAGGGCAGCAAAAAAGACGCTTATTTATTAACGTATAAATCAAATTTTTCGAACACTATGATTTGGCAAAACACATGGCTCCACATTTCAAGCTACAAGGAACTCAAGTCTTGCAGCGTAAATGCTTCCTGTTAATTTTATTTACCGAATAAAACACGTAGACTGTTCTCCTTGTTGTGCCGATGCAAGCAATTTCCTTTTGGAGGTGAAAACTGTCTAAACCTGTTTTCGTCAAGATTGTATTTTGTATTTTGTATTCATATCCCCCAGTCCCGAGCCTTTCTTGTACAGGCATAACACGTAATTATCAGCGTTTCTTGTGTTTGCTCAAGTAGAATTTTACTGCAGAGTCTTGTCAGCTCGGCATATCACTTCTTTCAGCTTGGCATCTCATTTAAAAGCTATCGCAAAGTCGTTGAATATAATCTACACACCATGATTAGTCCGCTTCTTCTATCTCAATCGGTGCGGAATCTAACAAATAACTTAGTCCGATGATTGTCTCGTCGCTGCAAAAAGGCCTGATCTTGGCGGTTTTACTACTGCCATTGAGTTTCGGACCTGGCCTTGGTAACTGCCTGTCAGTAGTGGGAAAACTGATGATGAGCTTTTCAAGCACTTCTTGAGCGGAAGCGCAAACGGTTTAACGAAAGATCAATCTTTTTTGATGCCCCTCACACTAAATTTTGAATCTCAGGCTCGTAACGGACGCGCAAATGCTATGCGTCGTTAATCAGACACAGCGTACTATAGGAGTAAAGTTGAAACTTGGATCTTAGTCGTAAGTGAATCATTGAAGCTTCCATTCGAAATTCTTCAGTTATGATCACTTCATCGAATTCTATGAAAGAAGCCCATGTGCATGACCTGTACTCTGCCTTGAAGGATCTTATTTTAAGCAGAATCAACTTGATGTGTTTAACACATTGACGACCGCTTGACACACCATGTATGTGTCGTTGCGTCGTTGAAATGGCTGCTAGTTTGTGTTAAACTCACTCGGGGAGGTTTTTTTTTTGTACTGGATCAAAACACAACCTCTACTGTTTTTGTTAGCATTACAGCGTTACTGTAGGTGTACTGTAGATGGAATTGTGCATGGTTTTATCTAAAAAATGTTGACTGGTCCGTGAAACGCCTTGGTCGTCAATGTGTTAATATATGATATAGAAGTTATTTGAGATGAATGTGTTCTACCTACACCTTCCTTGGTATATCGACCAAGGGGATTACAACTGCAGCGTGAGAACTTGGCATGAATGGAAAAGCCGAGGATCAGTTAACACATTGGAAGGATGGTACGCCGCAGTGGTGGGAACAATTTTTTCGGTGAGTAAGCTATAGATACTAACGAAATGCGCTCGTTCCAACGATGTCGCAGAAAAATTTAAAACTTTGAAGCTGCGGTCATTATTGTGCGAAACAACATCGAATAAAAGGCACATTGCGTTTCCTGACCTCGACAATCATTTTCTTGATGATCAGCTGTGTGTATCGATGGAATGCTTTGTAAGGGCAGCTTGATGACCTTTGACTGAAAGCAGCATCAAGAATCAAGGGCGAAGTGCACTCGTTTGTGCTGCTACTTCCTCAAAGAGCTGCATTTTCCTAATTTACCAAAAAATTACAACGTTGCGTCAAAAGCCAAAATATTCAGTATCACTATTTTTGACCTGATTTTTTTTATGAAAGCTGTTTGTAGCTGTTGAAATCTTTGAGGTTTCTAGTTTGACTGCGCTTTTAAATCGGTCCGCGTTTTTACTATGCATAATAATACTAAAGATGTATCGATAATGAAGATTACCTCGGATTTATTAGGTCGTGTAATAAGTTCTGTCCCATTTTTTGATTTAGTTTTTTCTTGAAAATATTGACTGTATTTATGATAAAGTGTATATGCTTTTGAAAGCTCTAAGTTTGCTCTGCAGGCTCATATGCATCACTCCCCAACATAGCAGGAAACTGAAAAAGATTTTTATCATTAAAAAAGAAATCAAAAGAGCCGAAAAATCAATTTTCGACATCTTTTTCCCCCAAATTTTTCTCGATTTTTATTGGTAAAACTTATTAAACAAGCTTGGCAACCACCAAAACAATCTATTAAACATTTACACTTGTTCTATCACTGTTTTCGCATGTTTCCCTCCTTCTACCGGCTATTTAATGACATTTTCTCAAAAGTCGGCAAGGCATGACTTTGTCACGGCGATGTTCACCGTCTCGCATACCCAAGCTGTGTAATTCCCAAAATTCGAATTTTGAGTATTTAACCTACGAATTCCGTGATTTTGAAGCCACAAACCATCCTTTCTGTCTATTCTGGATGATTCGCCTACGCTTTTCCCTCAGGATGCCTTCAGATGGTGCCCATCACCAACGTTGAATAGGGGTTAGAAAGAAGAATCTTCCAAAGTTTACAGAAATGATTTTTGAAAAGTTTCAGCACTCCTGAAGGGCAATAGAAGCTAGAGCATTCCTTGCTTACGTGGAGCAAATTCTTTCAGCTTATTCGTAAGCATTCCGATTAATTAGGAAGGCGACGTAACGTAGTTGTCGAAAATGGACTTTTTCCCTGTTTGATTTTTCCAAATTTGACGTTGCAAAACTTTTTCAGGTCATCTGATGTGGACAATCGAAATGAAAGTTCTAGTAGAGAAGGCTTAGAGCTTTCAAACGCATATAAACAATTTGCAAAACATCGCGCAAATTATTGAGAAAAAATTGAAAGAAAAAATGGGACAGAACTTACTACACAACCTAATATAATCAATCAACCATTGACACTTCCTCATTCTGAGGTGTCAATGGTTTGATGAGATTACCGAGGAAGCCATGCATAATGCTGAAAATAAACTCTTTGTTTTTTTCGAAAATAATAATTTTACGTAGATGCTTCAGAGTGATTTTCTTCCTTGAAGTTAGGGTTAGGGTTGCAAATCTTTTTCGGTACCCCTTAATGGATTAAAGATGCAGCTCCAAAAGCGAAGGCTGTTTGAAATGGTGCCCCGTAAAAGTGAAAGTTTTCTTGAGAAAATCAGAGGCTGTAAGCTGTAAGCTAAGCAGCAAAAACAAAAGAAACTATTACAAACAGGCAAAAATGCTGCAATGTTTTTGGAATCTTTACATTGGCGGTATTTTGATTCGCAGGTTCTAGCCTCATGACCAGGTGCACAACGAAGAAAAGGAGGACCTGACTCTGGTTTTCGGGTGTCTCAAACTCACTCACGAATCGGAAGTATTAAACATGAAAAAAACTAGTTACAAAAGTGGGTTTCGTTTCTGACAAGGGAACGCCTCCGTCGAAGTGAGTTTCCATATGTAATGCATATCATTCTGCTGGCCTTGGGGCGCTATCACCAAATCCGTCTTCCTTAGCTGCTCAATGATGCCCTGAGTTATGAGCGATGGATTCCGAAGGATGACCATGACCTGCTATTAGTTTGGGGTGCCAAGCAACAGACAGGTATGGACGGATGGCTTTGGATAGCTGCTGTTAGCTCCCGAACTCTTGGCCACTAGCTGTAAAGCAAGTCAAGATTTCGGGACCTTGCTGCCAGCAATTTTGCACTTTCACAAAATTCTTGATATCTATGTCCAAATGATCCTAAGGCAAGAAAACGGTCCTAATAACTTGTTTACGCAAAATTTCAGAGGCAATGAAAAAATAGTGCAGAATGCTGATTTGCGCAGTTGTGGTAGGTCAGTTAGATCAAGTACATGTAGATGTTGGTACGATCGTAAACACTTGATGAGAAGCTTTTGAGAGCCCTATTCATTCCGTAATTTGTTAGGAGCTGGGAATTTGGAGAGCAGATGTCTTTCGCTAGATGTGCTTTTTGTGAGAAGTTCGCTTTTTGGACATTTTGCGACGAATTCCACAAGTGCTTATAAATGGTTTAATCTTATATATAAAGCTGAATGTCTGTTTGTCTGTCTGTCTGTCTGTCTGTCTGTCTGTACGTATGTTCCGAATAGAAAATTCCATTTCTGAACCGATCCGGACCAAACTTGGCACACATACACTGCGGGCCCCGGCGGGTGTCATAGGCTACTTTTCGTCATCGATCGATATCGATTTTATCGATTTTTTGCGAAGTTTGAGCTACAGGGCTGGGAGTTGGCACAGGGGGGGGGGGGTAATCGAGCATGCTGATCACCCCCGTGGGGGTGATCAGCATGCTCGATTACATCCCTCTGCCGATCGATAGCGAAAAGTGGACTGTGACGCCCGCCGGGGCCCGAAGTGTATGTGTGCCAAGTTTGGTCCGGATCGGTTAAGAAATGGAATTTTCTATTCGGAACATACGGCGGAGCCGGGTAAGCCAGCTAGTAACATAATATAAAAGCACTCAAAGATAGCCTGCCGTCTGCTATTGTTCGAAGCTATCAAATAAGTCATGAGTATTTAGTTGCCTTATTGACTCTCCCGAACACATCAAACAATTGGCAAACTGCAAAAATGTTGGCGGCTAGGAGATCCGAACTCTTAATCACCTGCTTCATATTCTTCGAAGTTATTCACTCAAACATCTTTACACACTCTACATTGCTTGGCGCCGCGAACTTTTAGTGGCCGTTGGTCATCCAGAAGGTACCAATCACTGAGCAGCAAAGGATCACTGACTGGGTATGAGTGCCCTAAGGACAGCACAATATTATGCATTAAGCGTGAAAGGAAGAATTAGTAGTAAGCTCAGCGACGTCTACATTATGGACGAGGCAAGATCTATCAAATATACGAAAAAACCGAGTGAAAAAAGCTAGATTGAATGTAAAATGGCTGATTTTCTCGTTTAATTCAACGGAGCTCGGCGACGTTGATTTGCCAGGCAATAGTTTATTCGTTCTCACCCCACTACTCGCTCAGCGGACGAATTCGAATTTGCACTAGAGCAGGCTGGCTGTATAGAGTTCGGCACACTCCGTCCTCAGATTAAGCTTACTGTGTTTTTTCGTTTTTGTCATCATTGCATGCTCTTTTTGTGCCTTGGCACTGGTGATTGAGATTTGCAACTCCGCCGTTGTTGTGTTATTTTTCGGAATGCTTGACAGTGTTTGCTGCGAAGTATTGAGAAGCCAACGGATCTTCTCCTTTTACGGTGTCGGTGATAGCACTGCGTTTCACAGCAGCACAACGCATGTAACGTGCACGCGGGTCAATTGTCGCCGTTCTCCGCCGGCATCGCGAGCAGCTTTCATGAAGGTCACCATACTGTCCTGGTCTCAGTCCCTCGGGAAATCTCTGCAGATCACCGGCGTTTCTATGCAGCAGGCAGTGTGAAGCCTTGCGAAATTTGAAGCAGTTTTTTAATGACGCATGTGACAGCACTTAATTGAAGACATGCATGGATTTTTTAGAAGCATGTGCAAACTGATGAAGTGCTAAAAGGGCTCAGGGGCCAGATTAGTTATAAAAACAGGTTTTGCGTCTTCTATTCCATGAAAAAAGTACATGCACAAAGGTGTTGTAAGTTATGATACAGTGAAAGACTAGACATGTCTTGACATGTAAATAGCGCGGATAGAAGTAATAATTGAGATTTTCCTTTATTTA
Source organism: Cylicocyclus nassatus (assembly GCA_958299035.1). Lineage (NCBI taxonomy): Eukaryota > Metazoa > Nematoda > Chromadorea > Rhabditida > Strongylidae > Cylicocyclus > Cylicocyclus nassatus. The sequence goes on from CATQJL010000001.1 coordinate 62,701,880, forward strand.
ATCTTATATATATGCAGCTGAATGTCTGTGTGTCTGTCTGTATGTATGTATATCTGTCTGTACGTATGTTCCGAATAGAAATTTTTATTTCTGAACCGATCCGGACCAAACTTGGCACACACACTTCGGGCTCCGGCGGGTGTCATAGGCTACTTTTCGTAGTCGATCAACATCGATTTTATCGATTTTCTTGCAGAGTTCACCTACGAGGCTGGGAGTTGGCACAGGGAGTATCGAGCATGCTGATTACGAGTACAATATTAGTTTTTAAAATCGTCCATTACTTTTATCAATTTTATCGATTTTTTTGCAAAGTTTGAGCTACGGAGGTGGGAGTTGACACAGGGGGGTAATCGAGCATGCTGATTACGAGTACAATATTAGTTTGGCGCTATTCGGCTATCTGGGCCCCAAAATTTATTTTGCCGTAGAGCTTGCTTAAACTTCGTGTATAAGGGTTATCTTACATGCTGATTAAAGATATCACACTTTCTCTGCAGAACGTCTACCCGTGTGGTTACGGTAGGTGTACGGTAGGAAGTCAAAATTATGAATTCGGCTGGAGTTCGGTCCAGAGAATTTATTTGACATGCTGATTACGAATTTCATACCCTCTCTGCATATTGGGACTAGAGTTAAAGGTGGTTATACGGTATGGGATCGAAAACTTAGATTTGCTTTAAACTTCGTCCAAAGTGGTCATTTAGCATCGCGCGCGGCAGTGCTCCTATAAGGAAAGCATTATGGTCGTGATAAACTTTTATACCACACGAATTGTCATCACCGTGGGAATTAAGTACGATATTCTTAAAACAGCACTTTAGGTAATTCCCTGCCAAGGATTCAGGCAGGTCCCGCTGCCACGCGAAATGACTACATTTGTCATCAGTGGCTTGAATAACCCCCATATACCGAGTTTGAGCAAGACCCACCACAAAAACATTCTAGGGCCAGGATAGCCGAATAACGCCATCAGTTTTCAGAATTATCCTTACTTTTATCGATTTTATTGTGTGTTTTTTTTTTGCAAAGTTTGAGCTACGGGGCGGGGAGGGGAGTGGTGAGGAAGATAGGTGAGCATTTTGATTACTAACACAGCGGGAATAAAGAGTATGTAGAAGTGGGCACAGGTAAAGGTGTACAGGGATAGAAACGGAACCTTTATCGTTTTTGACAGGGCCGGACGGAGCCGGGTAAGCCAGCTAGTGTCGTATTTAGATCACACAGGCACTGACTGGAGTACTCGACCTCTTCTGTGAGTCCGGAAATTCCAAACTTCGGGGGGGAGGGGGTGTCTTATAGTTATGTTAGTTAGTTAGTTATGAAATGCACTGTACATTATAGATTCTCTATTCGCTGTGCCTGTACGGAATGTACAAAGGATCGTTGCTGCGAGTTCCTGGCTATATTCTAATGTTCTTCAATGGAATTGTAGATGTTGCTGATTTAATTGTAACTTCCTGCTTTGTGACATACTTTCACTTTGTAAGTTGAGACAAATTGCAGTTTATCCTTTTTTTGTATAACGCCCATATTTCAGACTGGTGCCGTGTTCTGCACAACGATATTGTTGGAATGGGTTTCAGGACATCTCGCTCTCGGTAAGTTTCACTTACAAACAGAAGCGCTGTTGGACAGAATGATCAAGTCACATGCAAAGGCTTTTTTATCCAGTCAATGGTTTGAGAATTTGAAATTTTGGCATTATTTCAAAATAACAAATATGTCTGCGCGTGAAAATGAATATCTTTTTGTGGAATCACGACGCAATCAGTGGTAATAATCAAACGCTTTTTGACTTAGACTAGCTGTACTCAGAACCCTTTGGCGAAAAAAGGAAAGATTTTGCAAACATACATTGTTTTGTGTATAGGCTTGGAACGACTAGATAATTTTGTGTCCTGACTAGAGGAGGCAACATTTCCTGAGTTCGGAAATCATGCCCGTTTTAAGTGACGCAATAACTCATACGCTTCTTATGTCTAAATCAGTGCTTCGCCTCTGCTTCGGAGAGGCTCCCGCTGGCCATCACGAAAAGTGTATTAGAGTAGCTTACTTTCTTTTAGCTTGTTTCTCACATCATTCCAAAGTTGCCTGTAGCGCGTGACTTCTAGTTGAAAATGAACCACCCTTGTTATCAGATATCACTTGCTTGAAGTATTCATTTTCTTACTGTATATTCGTGACGGAAAAATGCCACTCAGCTTCAAATTAAGCTGTTCATTATAAGTCATCATAGGTCGCAGGAATAGGGGGAGGGGGGCAAACATGCTCTCGATAGGGCAAAGCAAGGCAAGCTCTACAAGAAGACGGCTTTCTTTTGCACCGACTTCGATCCACCCGAGTTTGAAGCTGAGAGCCAAAAAAACAATTGCCCTAAAAACGGAGAAAATGGTAATTCCGTCTAAAATATCCAACAAAAATCCTGGCTGCTAACATATACACTTTCCACATGAGACATTTATGCATACCGTTGTTGAATTTCTTCCTCCGTCAGAAAATAAGAAAACGAGCTTTTGCCAAAGCGATACTGTGTTGTTCTTACATAAGTATAGTAACATGTGGGAGCACAAACGCTAATTTTTAGCTCTTACAAGCTCTAATTTTTGAGACATATGGAACTTTGTTAGCTTGAGGCACTCGACAGAGGATTGCCGTATTCGTTATTTTTCGAAAGCTAAAGCTTGTCGAATGCTGTACATTTATACTTTGTACGTTTGTACTTTCACATGTTTTATGTACACATTTATGTGGGAACAGCGCACTATCAAGCTTGGGGTGTGGCCTGCTACACCTGAGGGTCGTAGTGAGGGGACAAGTAAGAGAGGGGGAGGCGTTTCCGAAGTGATTCTGCTGTTAGCGATAACATGATATTCGTTAGCAATGTCGGATAGGCTCATCATGCAAGATACTAGCACAATGATCTTTGGCCTATATAGTATGCGTACAGCATACTATATAGGCCAAATATGAGATAAATACTATATAGGCAAGCACAATTTGAGAGCCTTGAGAGCATAAGAGCATTATCTTTGTAATTAGCATATAGAATAACCCTTTTGGCCAAGTTTCAGCTAACTCTGAGGTTTCCAAATCTCGGGCCACCAAGTGAAATGGTCATTTTCGAGCATGTTAACTTTTCAAAGGTAAATTGACTACCACTATTTCTTTTTGCATTTAATACAAAAAATTGACATTCTTTGCTCACATTGGGAATCCCACTTCGAATAACCTTCAAATCATGAGAAAGGTAAGCCAAAATCTCGTTTGTTCCATTTTCGCTAAAATCTCAGACAGGAGAAGACCAATCAGGTTTTAGTCACTATCGTATAAATTTTGGGATTACGCTACCGAATATACTTATTTTTTGTCGCCTTCCTTCGCGATCCATGTAGTAGTGCAGATGTAGCGTGTTATCGTAATCCAATACCTTGCAGTATCTCCCATTTGCATAGCCTAGGTAAGGAAAAACAGCTATATCTTTCCCTAGAAGAAAAAATTTCAAATGTTCCTACTGTGTAAAGAAGAAGGTTAGGCGGTAGCAAAGACATAAAAAGCGCAGCTATTTGAATGGTTCGAAGGTAAGTTAAAAGGGTGTGGCACAACTTCTGAAAAGGTGTGGCAGCCACAACTTTTCTATGGTTGTACCATAGCCCATTAGCTTCCCCCGAGGAGAATTTTTAGCGAATAATACATACAATTCGAAAGCGAAATCCCGGTTTTTGTAAAAGTGATTGGAGCTGAATTCATCATCTTCCGTTTGTGGAATAGTTGCTGGAAGCACAACCACTGTTAGCGTAAAACAGGACAAACGAGCTTTTGGCTGGTTCCCAATTCCATGGTTTGATGGTTATTTGAAGCAGGATTCATGGTATTGGCAAAAAAGAAAAAAGTTAGCTAAGTCACTTTCTTAACATAATTAATTATGCTTAAAAATGACCACTGATCGCGTGGTCGCTTTAAAAATGACCGCGTTAACTCCCGTTACCTAGATATCCTTCTTCTTCTTTCTCTATCTGGCATTCGAAGGTCTCATACCCTGGTACCTGCGCATAACGGTTGCTAGATTACTGAAGGACAAGATTAGATTTCATCCCCTGGAGTCCCCAGAAGATCGCCTTTCATTTTCAAAGCCATTTGTCTTCCTGAAAATTCAATGAAAACGCTGTAAAATTGCACTGAGGATGTACTACGGCACTGCTAAGAAGGGACCGATACTTGATGTCTGTGGCCTTTTGAGATGAAACATACACCAATACACTCGTCTTGGAGCGATGACTCCAAATCAGACTTCCGTTTTTGCTAATCTTTTTTTCTGAAAGTAATTAGAAGGATTTTCGCGTCAATGGTCGCTCAAGAGAAACACTGTCGAGGATGCCTAACTTTCAGAAAGAAGCTTAATTGAGGCAGTACACAACTGAAAAACACAAAAAGACTGGACTAAACCTCTGTTAACTTGTGAGGCTATCGCAGTAGCCACTGCATCACATCGTAGCTTCGGTTTTGGCATTCCGACCATACTTCCTTTGGCTCAAAAAACTTTCATAACTTTTTCCAGAGAAACAATTAGCAGAAACGGAAGTCAGATTCAACAATTAGTGTTTTAAGACGAGTGTAATGGTATACATCAAAGGTCACGGACACCGAGCATCGTTTCCTTGTAAGCATGTTTTTGACAGGAGAAGTGGAATCTGAAAATTGAGAATTTTTTTGATAATCTCTAACTCGCGAGCAACGGTTCATCGAAGACTTCGTTGTTTGAAATTTCGCTTATTTCTACTATAAACATGTTAGTAGTGCAATATACATCCTCACTACAATTTTACAGCGATTTCATAAGGTTTTCGGGAAGATAAACATCTTCGAAAATGAGAGATGATTTCCTGGAAATGCCCAGGAGATCGCGCAAATAGTGAAAATCTATTCTTTTATAGCAGTAACCTGGCATCCATAATGCGTGTATTAGGGTAGGAGTACATTCAAAAGCCAGATAGATAGTGAAGAAGAAAATATCTAGTTTAGGGGGATATGACCCGTCCCCTCTCGGTTCCCTCCCTCCCGCGGAGGTTTACATGCATACGAGCCTTAAAGGCAGAGGCTCGGGAAAATTACGACTGCGTGCTTTCAGTTCCTCCTTGGCCTTCTGGATGCGTTTAAACCAGAGTTGTGCTTGAAAAGTCAAAAAAGTGTTTTTTATGGCGTTCTGTGGCCTTAGAGATTACTGAGGAGGCTGGCGCGGAGATCCCCGCTGCCGAGTCACGATTGGCGCCTGGGCAATCAGCCAAGTGCCGCCAAAATGAGGGGGTGTTACCGTCTTCTGCAGCCGGTCATGTTTTTTACGGGAATCTCCGCTCCAGCCTCCTCAGTAATCTCCGAGGCCGCTGAACGCCATAAAAGCACTGTTTTGTTTTTTCAAGCACAGCACCGGACTCAACGCATCCAGAAGCCCAAGGAGGAACAGAAAGCGCGCAGTTACACTTTTCCGAGCTACTGCCTTTAATGTCTGGAGGCGAACGATAATGCGGGGGGGGGGGAGAAGTGGAGGTATAGAGACAGACTTTAAGGAGGTTGTATCCGGCGGCTGCTGCCGCATCTCTGGCCCCCCCCCCCTCCTAATCATTCCTTCGTCAACAGCATGAAAGTTTTCGTTATTTTGATTTCAAATCGAGGAAAAAATAGAGCAACGATAATATATAAATGTCTGATGCGGAAGGCGTATGCGTAGGTGGCCAGGATTTTTATAGGATTTTTTTGAAGGAGTTACGATTTGTTCTCGCTTTTTCGAGCAATCAATTTTTTAGTTCAGCTTCAAAATTGGGAAGGATCAGAGCTGGTGCAAAAGCAAAATACCGAGCAACACTCTAAGACCCATTTGTAATTAAGAAGCATAAGACTTCTGCTTTATTTGAAGTGGGCAATAATTTCCGGAGTCTGGTATAAATTATATCACTCAATTCTTTGTAGGTTTTTGGCTCGGAGTGTCGTCCAACTGTATTGTATTAGCCTTCAACAGGTTCGTGGAAATAATTCCATCAGCAAAATTTCTACAATTTCTCTTCCGCGGTAAGCATAACCCAAGGTGTACTATATACAAAGTGTCCCAAAGTTGTATCAAATATTGACAACACTCTTGTCTAAACAGCTTTCGCAGATTCTCAGGTATCTACTGTTGAGCTAGATAATCAGTACAACTTTAAGGTGGCTGGTCAAAGAGGATGATCACTCTACCCTTAAGGGTAACTTTCACCTGGGTTCATTGGCCGTATTTATGAACGAACCCTTGTAGGGTTTGCCCTGTGGCCGTGGTCATCTTCGATAAATCGAGATAAATTCTATCTTCAGATAGTTTTATCACTCATCATCAGCAGATAACCCGTATTTACAAAAGTCAGTCCTTGAGGTACTTCTCAAAGTAACTTTTACGTTGAGAATTTACCTCAAAGTATTTAGTCTTGGATAAATATTACCTTGAAGTAAATTCTACTTCAGGGTGAATTCCATCACAAGGCACTGTTATCGCTCAAAATCCGTATTCATGAAACTATGAGCCTTTACCTTGAGCAACATTCTCAATGCAACTTCTAAGCTTAGCCAGAGGCAAGTTTAGAAGAATGTCTTAAAAGAGCTATCTTTTCTCGGAAGCTGATTTTTTTCATGAACAATGCCTGGCGTAGCTCAGCTTACTGTAGCAATCTTAAAATTGGCTAAAATAATTGGGAGTTAAGCGGACTCAGCAAAATTGTGTTCACTTTCCTAGAAGCTGGAGGAGGACATACACACGACATCCACTCGCAGAGCATTTTAAGCGCAAAAGCCAAGTTGCATTCATGAAGTTGCTTGATGAAACCTTTCGTTTCCGATTTTCAAATTACAGAAAGTACGAAATGGTGCCGTTTACCGTGAATTAGCCCTCGCTCAACACTACAACTTGTTATCCTTCCCATAGGTTCGAAAATGGGGTACAAACTCATGTTTTGTTAAAACTTGTAGTTTAAACGAAAAAACGGCCAAATTTCCCTTTTATCTAATGAGACAACAAAACTTGGCATTTTATCGTGTCCGAACATGTGAGGATCCTTCAAAGCGTCTTGTAGTCAAAACATGTCAGCTTGTATCCGAAGGACACGAAAAACTAATTTTGTTTAGAAACAATTTATCGGCAATAAGAAACTTCATACAGTGCTAAGACGTCATAGCGTGCTCGGAGTAGACGCCAGTGTACAGTACGCTGGTAAAGGTAAAATTCACCTTGAGGTACATTTCTGAATGTCAACCGCTCAATGTACAATGTACTTTGAGGTGACATTTACCTCGAAGAGATTTTACCTCAGGTTAAATGATGAATACGGCCTCTGGTAAGCGATTAACCCGCATTCAACAACGATCTTTGAAAGTAAATCCTTCCCCTGAGAGTAGTTAGACAATAAATTCAGCAAAGACAAAACAAGGACCATCTATGGGACACCCTGTACGTGCTTCAACTGCACGCCTTAGGGATGATGTTTGCTTCAGGAAAAATTTTGTATTCGTGGATGACGCTTTCACTATTCTATATGCTCATGGCATGGTTCGCACTAAGACCTCTACCTTTCAATAGTGTTATATCCGCCTTTATAGCTACTCCCATGATTGAGGACTACAACTGGGTGAGTTAAGCAAAGCACAAGCCAAGTCATTCATTCTTTGGCCAAAGCTTTCTCCTTTGGTCTCAGCTTGATCTATTGCAAAAAAGCAGTCTTTTAGGAGTACTTGCATTTCACTTCTCCATATCTTCTTATTCATAATTGTACTGTACTTGCTATGCTATTACCAGCGTACTCCATTCTCTGCTGTTACTTATACTTCAAACGCAGTACAGCTGGGCATGAAAATTTACGGGTACCTTGTTTACGTGCTTTTAAGAAGAATAGTATCGGAGGTTACCTCTGCTTTTCCATATGATAAGTATTAGATTGGTGCAAAAGTAATGCGCTTGTTCTAGCTCTTGCTGCAGGACAAGGTTTTTTTCACCATCCTTTTTTGAAAAGATTTAGCATACTTCCAAGAAGTTTTTCCATGCTTTATCCAGCGGTAGTTGAGACAAGCTTGTAGCCTCATTTGTTGGAAATTTACACAGCTTCACACAGCGGCACTCGATATTAGAATTCAATTGCATTTACTTCTCTGGCCAGAATTCAAGCGCGAATGAAGGCATTTTATAAAAGCGTAGCTGCTGTATGTGATAGAAATTGTCTACATTATGCACACTTCACATTTTTCTTAAATTACTTAGACTGAGATATAGATGCTTCATGTAGTCTTTATGGTCATTCTGTGGCCCACAAATTTTTCTTGAAAAAGGCAATCTCCAAAGATTTCTCATTTCTGTAAGCCTAAGGTAGTCCTCATGTTAACGGGTACTTTAAGGCCTACGAAAAAACATTAAAAAAGGCAACAATTTTGGATTTTGATATTTTCTTTTTGCAAATCTTCTTTGCTTGAGCCTTTACATCGTCTTTTGTACTACTGGCCAGCGGCTACAAGATAGGCTACTTACCATTTATACTAACAAATTAGAAGGGAGTTATGAGCAGTTAGAAACAAGGTTTCAGAAAAAAAAACTTTTTTTGCTTATTCATCTATTTTTCTGCCCACTTGCGATATGAGTGTAGATGCGTTGTATTGCGAAAAGTTTGCTGCCTCTTGTGGTCTTTGTCGCACTAAAAATGTAGATTTCTCAGAAAGTTTTAGCACAGGTTGAATTGAGAACTAGCAATATGCACATTACATATGCATCAAATAATATACGAAATTATTATGTATTCTCATAAGTTTTTTATTTTTGACTTTGCAAGTCATACCATCCTCATTTTTCATTGGAAGGCAGCAACGGTAGAGCAGAGCAAGCTCTGTAAGATGGCTGCGTAAGCGTGCGCACCTTCTGTTCACCTAGTCAGAAACCAATCTAATGTTAAGAATATTCTTTGTTTCTTCATTCAAAAGACACTTATTGGATCTCTCACTCATACATATTTACCTCTACATCAGACATTCATATGTGCCATTGCTGTACTGTAAACTAGAAATTAGAAAACGAATATTTTCACGTTCTTAGAAAAGCGATGCTGTCCTATCTTATATATAAAGCTGAATGTCTGTATGTATGTCTGTATGTACGTATGTTCCGAATAGAAAATTCCATTTCTGAACCGATCGGGACCAAACTTAGCACACATACACTTCGGGCCCCGGCGGGTGTCACAGTCCGGATCGGTTCAGAAATGGAATTTTCTATTCGGAACATACGGCGGAGCCGGGTAAGCCAGCTAGTTCTTACACAAGTAAATGTACACTACAATCTGCAAATTTTCAGCTTTTTATAAGTTCTAGTTTCCGAAAAATATAAAATTTAGCTTTTCTTGCGTGCGCTTACTAGCCGTCTTATAGGGCTTACTTTGTTTTATCGAATGATATCCTGAATTCAATTAGATTGAGAAGTGTGTGGCTTGTTGCCGTAAAAAGTCAGAATTACAGAAACTTATAAAACAACCTATTAAATTGTCCCAAAAGTAAACCATAAGTATTTTCGCTTTCTTTGAACAAACGCCACAATCCACAGAACAAAGGCTTATAGGAGTTCTTGGTAGCATTCGATGCAGTTTTTCATGCTCTTTTAAACGATCATCGTTATTATGCAGACGAAGCAACAAGCTCTCAGAAAATTGCTATAAACTGCGCATGCTTTTTACCAAGGTCAAGTTCAGCTATTTTCTAAATACTTGTACTGATCCCGCAAAGAAGTCCAAGTAACCTGTCGATAGAGCAAACAGATTAGGATGCAAAACAATTTTTGTTCCTTCCACAGCTTACTTTGAAAAATTTTCAAAATTATTTCTTCGATGCTATCAAACTCCATATTTGATCAACTTAAACCTCATAGAACAACAGCCGGCGAGCAGCCGGGTGTTATTCGACGCAGCAATCTCTTCTCTTTCAGGAACATGTTTTTTGTTCCTGATTCGAGAAGTTTTGGAGAATAAAATCGACAAAATTCATGTTTTTTAAGGAACCTCAGGCTGTACCCGACAAATCAAATATTAGTTGTTCTGAACCTCGAAACGCTCACTTGTTTCAAAAATTAGTGCTGAGTCCTACTCCACTTTGAAAGTATCAAAAATCGAGAAACAGTGGAGTTTGACGAGTCTGCCTATGGTATGGGACTCCTAAAATTCGATGGTGTTGTTCAAAATTCTGTCAAAAAATTATGGAGAGCCCTGGGAAGGAGATCGAAATTGTTTTGTATCCTACTTTGTTTGCTCTATCCGCAGGCCACTTGGACTTCTTCGGGGAATCAGTACAAGAATCTAGAAAAATAGTGGAACTTGACCTTGGTAAAAAGCATGGGTCGCAGTTTATCGCAATTTTCTGATAGCTCATTGTGTCAAGTGCTAAACAAAGATGACCATTTGAAAGAGCATGAAGAAAACTGCATCGAATGCTACCAAGGGCTTCTATAAACCTTTGTTCTGCGGACAGTGCGCCTGTTCAAAAAAAGCGAAAATACTTTTGGTACGACCTAATATATTAGGTTGGCACGAAAGTTCGTTCGCACCTTTTTCGAAAATTCATAACTTCTAATTTTTCCAACCGATTTGACTATTTTTATTCACCTGTGAAAGAGTAAGTCATGCTCTTTACAAAAATATCTTAGATGCTTGCTAATGGTCGTCTATTGCATAGATAGGAGCGATAGAAGAAAATTAGTCAAAATTCGAATTTTCTGTGTAGAGCCATAAAAAATCGAAAACTTGCAACAAAAATCGGAGCAGTCAGTATTGTAGTTTCTTTCAGCAGCTCTTTCTAACAGTGCAGAGTTGGCGCTGATTGAGCGTCTTTATGAAAAGTTATGATTTCCCTGAAAAATGCCAAAATAAATCAGATTCGCCCTTTTGTATTGCTTGCTCGAAAATCACAACTTTTCAAAGAGACGCTCAATCAGCGCAAACTTTGCAGTGTTAGAAAGTGCTGCTGAAACAACCTACAATACTGATTGCTCCGATTTTTTTTTTGCAAGTCTCCGATTTTTTATGACCCTACACAGAAAATTCGAATTTTAACTGATTTCCTTCTACCGCTCCTATCTTGCAATAGATGATCATTAGCAAGCATCTAAGATGTCTTTATAAAGAGCATGACTTACTGTTTCATAAGAAAATAAAATCAGTCAAATCGGTTGGAAAAATCAGAGGTTATGAATTTTTGAAAATAGTGCGAACGAACTTTCGTGCCAACCTAATATATTAGTTCATCCCAAAAGTTTTTTCGTATTCGTACCTTCAAAATGATACTTCCCAAAAACTAAGGCATCTAGAAGGATGCAATTTTGTGGGACTATTCTTGAGTGAGTAAGCTATATAATGACACATTTGCGAAGAACATAGACTCATTATAGGCCAAGTTAGAAATTGAGCCCTTTATTTTTTTCTCGATTTCTAGCCGTCAGAAAAATGCAGCAAGTGTATTTATATATGTCTGATGGGGAAAGTATATGCGTGAGCAAGTGGGAACTTTGCAGAATGTTTCTGGACTAAGATACGATAATTTTTGTTTTTTCGGAATTTTGGATATTTTTCCATTTTGTCTTGAAACTCGATGCGGAACAAGTCTAATACGAAATTTCGAAAGCCATTTTGTAGAGCTTGCTTTAATCTTTCGAATGGTACTCCGCTTCTCATCAGATGTCTAAGAAGAGCAGACTTATGCTGGTGAAAAGTCTGATACGAAAAAACTCTTGGGATGACCTGATATTAGGTCGTACCGAAAGTTCTTGCGCACGATTTTCAAAAATTCATAACTCGTTGAGTTCTTAACGAAATTGTACGATCAAAATTTTGCATAGGAGGGGAACTCATGCTCTTTGCACTTGTACTGAGCTGTTCGTTAATGTTTACAAATGAAGGAGATAGAAGCTCAAAACCAAAATCACTCAAAATTTGAATTTTTCGTGTAGAGTCATAAAAAATCGGAAATTTGCCACAAAAATCGGAGCAGTCGGTGTTGTAGGTTCTTTCACCAGCTCTTTCCAACAGTGCAAAGTTTGCGCTGATTGAGCGTCTCCATGAAGAGTTATGATTTTCGAGCAAGCAATACAAAAGGGCGGATTTGATTTATTTTGGCATTTTTCAATGAAATCATAACTTTTCATAGAGGCGCTCAATCGGCGCAAATTTTGCATGTTAGAAAGAACTGGTGAAAGAACCTACAATACTGACTGCTCCGATTTTTGTTGCAAGTCTCCGATTTTTTTGTGACCCTACACGAAGAATTCAAATTTTGAGTGATTTTTTCGAGCTTTTATCTCCTTCATTTGTAAACATTAATGAACAGCTAAGTACAATTGCAAAGAGCGTGAGTTCCTCTCTCAAGCAAATTTTTGATCATACAAATTTGTTAAGAAATCAACGAGTTATGAATTTTTGAAAATCGTGCGCAAGAACTTTCGGTACGATCTAATATACAGAGTGTCCCAAAAAAAAATGTGAACACTGTTTAATCGTTAATAACTCCGTTGCTTTCAGGTCTTTCGCCGAGCTTGAGGCATCATTGTGTAGAGCGAGGTTCAACTTAGATTTGTAGTATGGAGCGAATCAGCGATCGCTCTTCGTTACTGTAGGATTACGGTATGAACTTCTAGCATGTGTATCCATGTGAAATATGCCATTTGACAAAAAAAATTTCAAAAAATCTGAAAAATCGTACTAAGGTTTTTGCGCACGCTGATTCCACTGCACAACTTTTTATGAGTGTTTTTAGCTTTTTTGACGGTGTAATCACATTTCTGACAATTGCTGGAAATTCAATTATTACGGTTTACTTTGGATAACCTTGAAAAGAAGCTCACAGTGAAGTAATTTTCATATTCGAAATCAGCCGCCTCCATTACCATAGTACAAAAGTTTTTGGCTTGTTTGGTTTTGTTCCGAAAAGAATATGGCCTCCAGTGGCCTAAAATCCTTGTCGAAGTTGGTACCGTAATCCTACAGTAATGAAGGGCGATCGACGATCCGCTCCAAACTGTAGATCTAAGTTAATCATCGCTCTATAGAATGGTGCCTCAAGCTCGGCGAATGATGTGAAGGTAAGGGAGTTATTAACAATCAAACAGTGTTCACATTTTTTGGGACACCCTGTATATAGGCTGCGGAAAAAGTACTGTCCCTTAAAATAAAGGCAAAAAAGTGGCGTAAATCTCAGGTGTTTCTGGTAGATCCGACATAAATTTTGAGATGTGAATGTATTCTAGCATTTTACGAAAACTGGCAAAAAAATTTTGCAATTTCACCCGGCGGCCGATCACTCTTCGCATCGTATTCCATATCAAATCTTGCAACTCCCTTCTACAAAGGTGAAGGATGTGTGGAGTTTTTTGGAAAATTCTTACGTTTTCAATGTGGATTTGAAAAATCTTCTATTGCTTAGAGAATGTTGTAGTGTCTTCGAAATATGCTGGAAGTAGCCAGACCGCAGCTGCAGTAGAAGAAAACTTGGGAAATTTTCCAACGAAATGGTGTCTGCGGCGCAAAGGGTGCGCTTAGAAAACGTGGCATAGAAACCAAGTACAATCGTTTATTGACTCAACATTATGATGTATACAAATCCCAACGCTTTTTTCATTATTCCTGTTACTTTTTGTTCGAATCTGGAATTCAGAACCATAGTTTGGATCCAGTTCATTGAGCAAGAGCAGCTCTGAATATCCTCTTTTCGTGAATTTTTGGAATTCGCTTGGGCTGTAATTTTCTTTGTTTAGTGAAGATTTCAAGTCACCGATCCATAACAAGCATAGAAGCTTGGACTGCTGTGAGCTCTTTCGAAAGCAGTTATAAACATTTCTTATCACCAAAACTTGCACTGTTTTTGATGCAGGATTCACCAGTATTATTAGAATGTTCACTTACGAACTACAAAAGAGCATACAGACAAGTGAAACTTCACGTAACCTCAGGAAAACTGTCACCGATACATCAGAGTCCAAAAAGCCTGGATACTGACGATTTTGACTGCCTAAATCTCGCAAAATCAAAATGGAAAAACGTCCATAACTTCGTTCAGGGAGTCGCACAGCAGATAATGAACGTAGATTTAGAATCAGCGTTCCAAGAGGCACCTACTAGTATACATCTCATTGCAAAAGGCCACGGTCACCAAGTATCCTTCCCTCGTTAGTCGAATCTAGAAAGCCTCGCCTACTTGCAGGAATCAAAAAAACTGCAGATTTTCTCCATCTCTGAGATTTTTTAGGAGTCAAACTGAGGGACAGTACTTTTTCCGCACCCTATATATATATTATATATATATAACTCAAACTTTGTAAGTGTGTTCGTTTATTTGTTCGTTCGTTATGGAAACGCCAGTCAATGAACCAATTGCGCTGAAACTTTGCACACAAATGTCTTCGATCCCGAAGGTGGTTTAGCGCTACTTTTTGCAGCGATTCGCTGGGAAATTCTACTGATTTATTGATTTGTTTGCTTGCATTTGTGAAAACTCAACATGCTCTAACTAATCATTTTGCAATAAACATGTAAGCAGGGCGGTGAAGCTCATTCTAACCTCAAAATCGGCAGAATGCGGCAGTTGGTCTCAACGCTCTTTTCGCAAGTCTGGATGTGTAAGTAAAACATCTTGGTTAAACTAATTTAGAGTCTCGGGTGAAACCGGAACCACCAGCTAGTATATCTATAAAAGTCAAAGTTTGTGCAACTCTGGACCGTATGTTTTTTATAGACTCTCTTGCACGAGAACCAACTGAGATGAAACTTTGCACATATATGTTTTCGACTTTGTAGATGGTTTTAGGGTATTCTTTGAGGCGATTTGCTGGGTTTTTCTGGCACCTAGCAATGAAAATGAAGCCTTATCAACCGCTATCATACCGCTTGCACATTTTGGTGTAAACAACAGCAGAAAAGCTCATTCTCATTTTGCGCTCAGAAGGACGCGTACTTCCATATGATGCTGCTTTGAGGTAGGCATTTGCATTTACAATCGTCCTGCAAGTGGATATAGGCTGCAAGAGGGAGAGGGGAGGAATGCAGCAGACAGAAGCGGGATGAAAGATGGAAAGACGTAAGTTTTGAAGCAGAAAACATATTTTACGTGCTTCCCTCCTCCCTTTGGCTCCGTGGCTCATGAACCGGGCAAGACCGGGTATGCCAGCTATAGGCTGTAACAACCAGCATCGGTCCCGCGTTGGTGTGCCTTGCGATGACGACGCGCCTTAACGCGTAACAGTGTTCGCACGCGTCGCACCGCACCGTCGCTATTTGCCGCGGGCGCGACGTCACATGGCCGATGCTGATTGGTACGGCCTATAGTCTCTAAATAAATCCCATTGCTTTTGTTTTCCTACCGGACTTAGGATATCATTCGATAGAACGAAGCAAACTCTACAAATGAAAACCAAAGATCCGTCTAAGTCGTGGTCCAGGTAAAATTTGGACGCAAAGATCAAAAATACTCAACTACCTTAAAAAGCGGATCTCCTTCCACAAAATTTCTACGGACCTCTTACTTGGTCGTTATACAGTAGACACATAGCAATACCGAAAAATGTACTTGGTGGGTTTTTTGCGGGGCTCAAAATTGAGAAATTAAAGTGACTCCAAAACGCGAAAACACTTTTTTGAGTTTTTCTTGTTAAACTTGATATTTCTCGATTAGCAGAGGCTCAAAGCACAAGCAGAGGTAGAATTTTTGAGATTTTACTTAATAAGGCTTGTAGTATACAACGCCATATCTGGGAAGACTGGCGTGGAGTTTGCCATTTTTAGACTATCTCTTTTTTCTCGCTTTCTATGTGCGGAAAAAATCCAGTAAAGGCATATTTGACTAAGATTTTGTGTCTGCTGTATAATGACGAAGTTTGAGGTCCGTAGGATTTTTCCTTGCAAAAATCATTTCAGTTGATAATTTTTTTTCGATTTTTGCTCCAAACTTTACCTGGATTATGACTTAGGTGGATCTTTAGAAGTCATTTTGTAGAGCTTGCTTTGCTCTATCGAATGGTACCCTACATTTGCTAAGAAAATAAGAACCGTTGGATTTATTCAGAAATATGTTTACTTTTGGGACAACCTAATAATACTTGTCTCAAATCCCTGTTTTCAAAACTATCCTTTGTCTACAAAGCGATTCTCTTGGAACGTTTTTTGGCGACAAATTGGCTGCCGCAAAGGGTCCAAATGTGCATAGCGACACTTCCTTGCTTTTTTGTCTATAAAATCTGGAAGGTCTGTACATTGAAATGGTGTTTGGTTTCGGAGTTGCGGAAATCAACGTTTCAGGATCAGTAATTTTTATGTACATATCATTTGAAAAGGCTCATAACGTGTGATTCCCTTGTTTTACAGTGATTGTAAGATGAGAGAGAGAGAGAAAGAGAGAGAGGTCGTGGAAAATGTTATATATCAGTGGCGTACCCAGGATTTCGGCTCGGGGGGGGGGCGACAAAAAATTTTTTCCGATGAAGGTGCGTGGTGTCAGCCACGCACTCCGAAAAAATTTTTGGCATGCTCCCTAAAATTTTCGGGGGCTCAGGACCCCGAAAAAAATTTTTTATAAGGCTAAAATGAATTTTTAAAAAATTTTAAAAATTATTTTAATTATTTACAAGTGCAGACAAGTCATTTGCACAATTTTATAACCCATGTAAGTAACTTTCAAAAATTTCGCGACCCGTTCTCGGGGGGGGGGGCGCCCCCCCCCCCGCTTCACCCCTCGGCGCCACTGTTATATATAGACTGCGTCCAAGCCAAGGACGAACATCTCTTGTGTTGTGAACCTAAAGGTTTTCTCTATGCTGCTAAACCAAAGCTGAAATGCGCCATATTTATCTTGTTTTGTTGCCTGCAGTGGGCGGAGGCATAAACAATATAGGCAGAATAGCGTGACGCATTCGCAAACGGAACTGATGCGACGTAACAGGCTGAACTCCGAAAATAATGCACATCACTCCTTTACAGAAAGCATTAAATACAGGGTACCCAAAGAGAATCGGACTATTTTCTTATTAACGTGCTTTTATGGTAAGCTGGTTTTGACTTACAATTTAATTTGCAGAAAGGGGAATCACTGATATCTCTTCATTATTGTTTACGCCAGGAACTTTGGTAGCGGATTCTAAGCAGCGCCCGGCTTAGATCGTCTGGAAGCAGGCTGGACTTTGTTTTTGGAGCAAAAAGCAAAGGAGATATCGTTTTTGACGAGTCGGGACCCAGCACTAAGAATAAGCGTCATTTAGTCGAATACAAGCTTTTCGGACAGGTTACCACACGATTGACATGCTCTATCATGTATGGCGAAAAGTGCGCGCGATTTGAAAGCAAGGCTAGAATAAACAACTTGCTTGTTTACTGCGCACACAAAATCATATGACACCAAAACTGAACTGTATACATAGAAAATTATTTGCAAAAGTTTTATGTAAAAAGGTTTGAAAACTTATGTGAAGTAATACGTTTTCCAAAATTAGATTTCCAAAATTGAATCGTCTCCAGACGGCCATTAGACGATCTGAGATCGTCTGGAGCATATATTTCTGTCAATTCACTTAAGTTTTGGATTTTTCTATCATGGACGTATTTCACGGTCAAAAATCTATACCTGAGCATAAAAACATTTTCATATCATTGCCTTTCCTTTGTTTTTTTTTGCCTTCATTTCTTCATATATCGCTTTGCGAAATATCGCCCAATGCCAAATTCTTGTGCATGCGTACTATTCAGCTCCAATTTGGATTTTCACTCTTATCTTACGTTTTTTTTTCTTTCAGACTAGTAAGTCTTTCGTGTTTCCATCCTCGTCTAAGCAAATCGGTCAAAGGGGACTTCGTAAAACTTCCGAAAGTCAGGGAAACCTCGTTTTCAGAAACCCTAGGAACCGACTCGTGCCGGGCCCTGATTCTAAGCCATAGAAAGCCTATTTCGCCTCCACAATCAAGGGAAACTCTTGCAAAGTTGAAATCACTGACCCTGACCAGAAGTTTGCACTGTTTCATTCATAAGTTAGGCCGAGCAAATTCTTCAGTGTTATCTACGTCTTTCAAAAGCGCGGTTACGCCATTTAAATAACCTTACCTAAATTTGGAAAGTTGTGCACTGAAGTCAGTGTGAGTCAAACGCTAGTACACAACCTTTCAGAGACTCTGAACTTTTTTGGAACGAAGACGCGCATGGTCGTTTTGATATGGGTGCAACACTTTATCATTAAGGCATCTGTGTAATGAAATGTATCGCACTTTGGAGCTTCAAAATGTGTAGTAACTTGCGTTGACGTTGCCTAAAAATTAGCTGATAGATGGTCTGCTGATGTGCACAGTATGCAGTTTGGCAAATTTGTTGGCAAACAGGCGACCTACCAGAAATGCAGCAATGGCAGATTTCGCTACAGGCAGAGCCATGCGACATGTGAGCTATCCGTTGATCCAACGGGATTGGCGGCCGGGAGGCGAGGCTTCGAGGACTAATCAAGGCTAAAGAGTGATCAGAGAGCACGCTCATGAGAGAGACGCAGACTGCGTCGCACGTGCGAGCAGTCGCCTTAGAGCCACCAACCCGGTTAAATCAAGGGTAGCTTGGTTATATGGCAGCTCGTTATCATTACAGATGAGGTAACTACTTAGCTAGAGGCAGTGTTAAAGGTGAATGGAATTGCAATTGATATCATCACATGAAAGAAACATGCATGACCTTGCAGGAGCATCGAGAGCAAACAGAACGCAGCATCCACTAGTAGAGCATCGCTGCTTTTCTATAGCTGCTTTTCTGAAAACTTCAACATACAAGCGAGCATTTCGACTACGAGATATTCCGTGATCGTGTTACACTCATTGAAAAAATTTACACCAATTTGTCTGTGCACTTTGTTAGGAGCAGGAAATTTCCTCGTAACTGAAACCTTTTACTTCCAGATCTTCATGCAAGTATTCCTTATTTGTTTATCCAAAGTAATTGTGGCGATTCTCTACGTAGCGTTGCAATTTTTCTCCGTACCAGGAAGTGTCGTCCTTGCATCATATGTCTTATGGCAGCTAAGTCATGGTAGCTTTACCTAGCTTACATTATACTTCGAAGACTATAGCTCCTTTACAGGCATACATGTTATAATCTTTCTATGTTTCAACAAAAGAATTCGTAATGAAGTTTTTGGTATAATTACCAAATTTCTTCCTATAGATAATACTACAAGAACAGCAGTCTCTGCCAGCTATCCTCCTAGATCTAGGCCAGCAAATTCGAATTATCCATGAGTGATTTGTTCTAAAGAGAGCTGGGATACGTTGCTTACGATCCTAAGCGAGTTGGAGCAAGCCAGAAATAAAATGTGAAGTCTTAGAGTCAGTTCAACATTATACTGAAGTGATTATTGCAAAGTAAATAAAGTTTTTTTTTCTGAATAGAGCGATACTGGAATAGAAAAGGGAAATAGCAAGAACAGAGTACATTTCACAAAAAAG
This sequence comes from Cylicocyclus nassatus, assembly GCA_958299035.1. Classification (NCBI taxonomy): domain Eukaryota; kingdom Metazoa; phylum Nematoda; class Chromadorea; order Rhabditida; family Strongylidae; genus Cylicocyclus; species Cylicocyclus nassatus. The sequence continues at coordinate 62,721,375 of CATQJL010000001.1, forward strand.
GGTTAACAGAACGCCTTCCCTGTTGTGCTTTAGGCCCGTATGCACGTACATCCCCGCGGGGAAGGGATGTGCGCTTAACCATTGAAATGATCCCCGCTGGGGATCCCCTCCCCTCCCCGCGCGAACCCCCGTATGCACAAAGACAATATCGGACAAGGGATCCCCTGTGGGGAGGGGAAGTGAACCCTCTTATGTACAAGAGGGGATCAAGCGGGGAAATCACCTTGCTTTCAAATTTTCTATGAAAAACTCTTTCTTATTTCATATTTTGACTGCAACTCATCTTCATCTCCTCACTCATTAATTTAGGGTTGCGGAATGCGCGTATGCAGTGACTGCGCTCGGGGCACTAAAAATGATTTTTTCTACTCCCATTATGTTCCTGCTTTCTTGGATGCTGCCCACTTTCGCTCATGCTGTTCCATTTCAACGTAAAAATGTTGAACTATAGAAGTTGATGTGTCTCTGCAAGGGAATGGGTAGAAGACGTTATGCTGCCGAAAAAGGGGGGGGGGTGCCGCGCGGACGCTCAAAGCAGTATTCAACACATAACAGAAGCTGCAAATTGTGCCAGCTCTCCATAAACGCTGTAGCTATCAGCTACATATCGTCCTTTATCTCAGGGTAATGATCCCCAGCAGCCATCCTTGCTATGCACAAGGGGAACGCTGGGGAGGGGATCACTCCCCAGGGGATTTCTACTCAGAAATAGGCAAATATGCTACTTTCTAGTTTTTTTCGAGGCAGCTTATGTTAAAATAATAAGATAATGGCAACATGTCATGAAATATGAAAGTTACAATGTGTTTACTCAGCCTATATAGTTAAAACTATTATGTTATATGAAAAATGCGCAAATTTCCTGAATGATCAAGAACTCCTACAAATAATCGAAATTGGCAGCTATTGTTGCTCGGATTTCTTCTCAAGAGGCGAATATAGAAAAGAAACACAAATTGCAAGCCACAGGTCGCTGAGAGAAGAACCCGGCTTTCAAAGAAAATCCTCCATAACAATGAACGAAATGCTTGGTAATGACTGAGCAGAACCAGAATATCCGCGTCTCTGGTATGATCTACACCATCGAACCCTTACTTCGTTGCAGGGGATGTCGATCCCCTCCCCCGCGTTATTGAGTTGAATTCGCGCATACGGGGTTCGAGTGGGGGAAGGGAAGGGATCCCCTCCCCCATTCGAACCCCGTATGCACTGGGGTTCGCTCGATCAATACCTCTGAAGCCATTCACACCATCCCCGCTTGGGTGCAGGGGAGGGGATCGCTCCCCTCCCCTCTGTCATGGCAGGGTTCGGCGGAGGGGATCGTTCCCCGGGGGTCCAGCTCCCCTCCCCTCCCCAGCGGGGACGTACGTGCATACGGGCCTTAGTGAGACGTTATCATAAGAATAAGAGAACGATGATGCCACAGAATCTCTTAGGCTGCATTCATACTGATTCCCATGTTCTGGAACTGTTCCCGCACAGTTCTCGCACTGTGCTGAAACTGTGCGGGAACTGTGCGGGAACATCCAGAACTGTGCTGCATGCGCTGCAGCCGCCCCGCACCGTTTTGTACGGCGGAAGTTGGAGAATTTTGACCGTTCTCAACGGTTTTTCTTCCAGATTTCGCTCATTTTGGCCTTAATCCTCCACCCCGCTTTCATTTTTGATCAGCAGAACTTCGAACTCGAAACGGGGTTGAAGAATGAGCGCTTTTCTGCGCCGTGTATTCGAAAAGATGGGCTATCGTGCGATTGTTCATTCTGTCTTCGTGTTTTTTGCTCAAAACTACTTCATTTGTTCCAGGAAGCGGCTGCCCAGTTTCCACAGCCATCTGCCACGAATTAGGGAGTAGGAGAAATCCTGAAATTGCATGAGTTGGGACTTGTCTCTTGTTCTTGATGATTTTGGGCGTTTCCAGCCTTTTTCGTTTTTCCATATCGCTGCTTCTCCGTTCTTTCTTCTACCCCGCTTCTCCTAGTGATGAGAAAAGCTGTGGATTTGAAGCGGGGTTGAGGATTGAACGCTGTTCTGCTCCATATATCCGGATAGATGGGCTGTCATGCGCTCGTCCATTCTCTCATCGCTATTTTTCTTCAGACCTACTTTATGTGTTCTAGAGACTTGTCAGTTTCAATTTCAATGCAGACGCGAGACTACGCAGCGACTTGTTAGTACACATGAAGTAGGTCTGAACAAAAATAGCGATGAGAGAATGGACGAGCGCATGACAGCCCATCTATCCGGATATATGGAGCAAAACAACGTTCAATCCTCAACCCCGCTTCAAATTCACAGCTTTTCTCATCACTAGGAGAAGCGGGGTAGAAGAAAGAACGGAGAAGCAGCGATATGGAAAAACGAAAAAGGCTGGGAACGCCCAAAATCATCAAGAACAAGAGACAAGTCCCAACTCATGCAATTTCAGGATTTCTCCTACTCCCTAATTCGTGGTAGATGGCTATGGAAACTGGGCAGCCGCTTCCTGGTACAAATGAAGTAGTTTTGAGCAAAAAACACGAAGACAGAATGAACAATCGCACGATAGCCCATCTTTCCGACACGGCGCAGAAAAGCGCTCATTCTTCAACCCTGTTTCGAGTTGGAAGTTCTGCTGATCAAAAAGGGAAGCGGGGTGGAGGATTAAGGCCAAAATGAGCGAAATCTGGAAGAAAAACCGTTGAGAACGGTCAAAATCCCGCCGTACAAAACGGTGCGGGGCGGCTGCAGCGCATGCAGCACATTTCTGGAACTGTTCCTGCACAGTTCCCGCACAGTTTCAGCACAGTGCGAGAACTGTGCGGGAACTGTGCAAGAACAGTTCCAGAACATGGGAATCAGTATGAACGCAACCTTATCTGATCTAGGTTCGCCAACGGACCTGAGCTAAGGGTACACATTTAGCGCCGCTTTTTTAGCGCTGTTAGTATTGTGGTTATTTTCAAAAGTTCTACCAATTCGAGTTTGAATTCAGTTGACCATAACTCTCTCCAACATTGATTGTTCTGAACGTCACAGACTCTATTGCAATCAGCAAATTCCTGGCAGTGTTATACATATACCAAAGTCATATGAGAAATTAAGAAACTTTTTGTATAGCTCGAGAATCGTTTTGAAACTTCTTCTTTGAGAAACCGTAACTCAGTCTGGAATGTAGTAGTCTAGCATAGATCTGCTCATTGTGTAGCCAGTGATCGGCTGAGCAGTGATAACTTCAAATTTCACGAATTCTCACAAAAAACTTTTGCAAAAAAAACCCACTAATTTAATTTTTTCAAAGAGGCAAGAACGCTTTTCAATTTTTTGCTTACATTTCATAGTCGAAGAAGCTACTGAATGCGGGCGGGCTTGTTACTGACTTGTTACAAAGGCCAATCGATTATCAAGTCAGTGCTCTTAAATGGCTCTGGCACCAATTCCAATTTACCGGCCCCAGAATGTAGAGGGCTTGGTTGGTCCTGGGAGAGGGGGAGGGGGGGGGGGGACTGGGCTCGATCTGGTCATAGCGGCCACTACATCACCCGTTTCCACCTAATTTTTATGCGACCTACAAGGACTACATTGGTGAGGCATGTTTATGCTAAAAATTAGCAAGTTCAATATTTTGGAAATTATCTTGACAAGCAACATTGTAACATTGGTCTCAACAAACAGTGCACATCCAGAAGACTCCGTCTCTTGCCTGGGTATTTCTAGGAGACAGAGCAAATTAAAAAAATTCCACGCTCGCTGTCCTTCAAAAGTATGGAACTACGTAGCGATTCAAGTCATGTGGGAAAGAAAGCATACATATAAAAAAATTCTGTTGGACCAGGGGCCTTCTATAACACTGATGATTGTTGTCGCTTCTAAGAAATCAGCGCTGCAAGATTAACTAGCATTTTGCAGGTTTTGGGTATACCATTTTGTCAAACCAGAAGGTGTATTTAGTAAGTGGGTTTAGGCTACCCTCCAATGAGGAGTTTGCATTATGAATTGTACACTTCTATCAGCTTATCCACAAAAGATCTAGAAAGAGCCTTTGCCTCTTTTACTTATCAAAAAGCGAGGTACGCGTCAAAATCCCTATCCGTAGCTGTCGATTCTACAAACTATTCTGAAAATGACCGAAGCTGAAAAATAAGCAAAATGCTTTTCTGCCATCTTGGTTAACTGCTTATCACATCGAAATGAAAATTGCCAATTTTTGCAAAATGGTTCACTTGATTATGAAGCTATCGCTACTGGTTGTATGTCGTACACTCGCTACTGTCTGTGCGTTGTTCTACTATGGATAAGTTCAGACGCTTTTGTGCTATGCTTATCCTTTGCTTTATAGTTTGTGCTTATGGAGCCTATGCATACTATCAGCGGAAAACGGAGAAAAACGATCGCAAACACTTGGCACTGATCGCACAAGGCGATGGAGATGCTATTGCTGTTGATGATGAAGAGTAGATTGTATTAATATTAATATAATATAATATTAATACATAAACGGGGAACTAATAGTTATAAATGAGGCACATTTTTCAAGGTACTTCTGTGATCTCTTCCAGAGAAATTTCTCAGTTTCAATCCCTTTATCATAATACGTCTTCCTAATTTACAAGGCCTAATTCTCGCTGTAATGACTGTTTCTGCGGTCTGCTGTCTTGTTCATTATGATGATGCTCTCTTGCTGATAGAAATCTATCCTTCACCAAGTCTGTTTATGAATAGTTTGAACATTTAATTCGCATATTAACATTCATCAGCTCGGATATAACACCTGGTAAATAATGTAAATTATTTGCTTGACGATACCGCTGCATTTTCCTTTTTCCATATAGATATAAACGTTGAGCGGATTAATCAAATCAGATAATCAGATTAGCAGGGAGAAACAGCAATTTCTCACAGTAATACGAAGAGAGAGTAGAAATAGTTATCTATTTCTCCTGCACATCTATCCTCAAATGCTAGAGGAACGTTGTAAGAATTTGAATGCTGTTTTAACCGGAACGGTAGCAGCTGTTTCGTGAACAGCGGTGAGCGTAGTCATGTAATCGGAGCGGTGAAGCTCATCTACATTTTGCGTTGGGAGGATCCGGTACTTTGCAGGGAAGAGTTGACAAAATGGTATCCAACAAGCAACTTCGCACCAAATTTATAGCATTATTTGAGCCCACTCAGAGGAGAGATGGGGACGGAGAGTCACTCAAGAACATCCCTGTGGCAAGGGGAGTGGCTCGCCCACTGATAATCCGCATCGGCGTCCTCCCGCGGTCTCGTAACCTGGGATGCCGCACCCCTCGCCTCGACTTTCATGTATGTGATCTAAAAGCTTCTAACGACAAGGTAGTAGAGAGTTCAACCTGCTAGAAGATGTTAGATGTTGGACATCATCTCATGAGCTAGCCTTCACAAAAGATTGCGGAGATCATTGAGGATGACGGATAGGATCTGTACTGTGCTAGTTTTACTGTGCTATGAGCAAGGCTTCATTTTTTGATTTCACATGCCTTTTTTGTATCATGTTTATATCCTGTAGTCCCTCCGTCAGATCAGGTGAACTGAACTGAATCCCTAATTTCCGTCAGTCGTATTTACGACCCGCCCATCCTCCTGTGCTTATGAAAGGCCACGTGAACTGGCAAGTTCACTTCCGGTAAATTGCCTTGGCAGCTTTGCTGCGCTGCTGTAATATAAGGATGGGTCGGGAGGGTCAACTACCGCAGTCAGTGTGTAGAAATGGTGAATCAGAGAGGAACCCCTGTTGCTTGTGAGTATCTTGGGGAATACGTAAGGTGATATGATCCACGGACGATAGTGCTCGAAAGTACACGCTTTCGGTTGCCTGCATATGAAAGAAACGATGAACAGCTGACTTCATTTATGAAAATAATTTTTTATCCACTTTTTCTTGCAAATGATACCTCAGTTTCAGCGAAATTGCACTTAATGTTGTCTTTTCCGTATATTGTCCAACATCTGCAGTTTTCATTGCAACTATGGCAACTTCAATTCTCTTGTTTTTCCTCCCCGTTTGCTCAGCATTATCTTAGGCGGTCACATTTTTTCTTATGTGGTCCATAAGATGGCCTGGCATATGCTCAGATAGTCGTGGGGGCGGGCGGCCATGCGAATTTTGAGCAAGCAAGCACCGGAGAAATAGTTCGCTGATTTCTTGCGGCCCGCTTGCAGAAATTTGGAGGAATGTTGAACAATTTTCAGACGAATGCTCGGAGAACTATCGCGGTTTTTCCATAGATTAGTTGCGGCGCATTGGCCGCAATTCGCGGATTTTCCGCGAGAATATGCAAAACTATTGAGGGCCGCCCGGTCCTTTGTGGAGGACCGCACAGCCCTCAGGTATTTTCCGCTGATAGAAAGTACACATCAAACTTGAGTAATTAAACCATCGATGACACCTCTGCAGCATAGAGTCTCACATTTGCTCGACGTACGCCCGAAACTGCTTAAAAAGAGTCCGAGCGCCTGCTGAAAGTTTGGCCAGCGCTCGCTGAAAGTGGTTATTTCGAGCGCCCGCAGAACTCTGTATTCTATCCCGCTAGCAGGATTCGACAGTAAAGGAGATACCGCCCGCTAAAGGTCTGGCCGCGCCCTAAAATTCTGCTGACCGCCCGCAAGAAAACGCGAGTTTGCGGTCCGCCTGCCCCCGCGATAATCTGAGTGGGTGCATACCGTACATATGAGTGGCGATTGAATATCGTTGCGCGCGACAAGCTGACAGTAGCCGCGCACAAAGATGGCCAGCATAACCCGTAATATATTTCATCTTCAAGTCATTTGCAACTGAATATGCGTACTGCACCCTATGCACGATATTGACAAGCTTGTAAGATGAGAACTGCCCATTCTCAGTAATTTCTGCTTGCTTCCCTGCCTTTAATTGATAGGATATGTAATCAACAGTATTCACTCTAACAGTTTGTTGCGCTACGAAAGGCTCTACTGAGAAGTTAATGTAGGCGCCATCATCGCAACGCGTTATATGCATGCTTGCATACTAAATTACGTTGACATGATGTTTTCCATTACTTATTCCAAATTCTACCACAAAACTTGTAAAGTGATCCTTCAGACGACAGACACATTACCAAGTATCTTTGTACAGGTATTATTCGGACTATGTTTGATTGCAATGTAATCGAAAAATCAAACAAGGATATTGAAGACTTCCACTTCAATAAAGTGGTCCCTAAGCAGTTCCTCGAGGATTCTGCGTTTGCAACGTAGGAAGAAAGTTTACAACACTGGCACCACTAGAGCATTAATAAGCACCCGGAGCATTAATAAGCTGGGATGTATAGGCTGCTGCATGACAAAGGCGCAATGTTTTTGGGCACGAACGCGGCTTTATTAGCCGCAGAGCGCATCAGGCGCGGGATTTACAACGGTGAGGGTACGCGCGCGCCGCGTTCGCGCCCGCTCAACTAATACTGCTATTGCGCCTTCGTCATGCAGCAGCCTCTTAAATATGGGCAAATGTCCTGCACTACTGTTTCTTGTGTGTAACGCCGCGTCGCGGGGAGTCCTACTCAGACAGTCGATGGGATGCCTCCGGAGCAGAAGTGAGAGGGTCGCGGGCTTTCCCCAGCGGAGGATTGCCACTTCGCGCTCCGGAGCCCTGCCATTTCACGTTTTTGTGCTCCGGGGCTCTCCCAAAAGTGGCGCATCTCCGGAGCAGAGATTTGCGCGTAGCGGAGAGGGGTCCCATTCGTCCTGGTTGGGACGTCATCGTGACGTCACGGTGAATAAATGGGACCCCTCTCCGCGACGCGCAAATCTCTGCTCCGGAGGTGCGCCACCTTTGGGAGAGCCCCGGAGCACAAAAATGCGTGAAATGGCAGGGCTCCGGAGCGCGAAATGGCAGACTCGCGCCTATGCCCGCCGGAGGTATCCCTTCGACTGTCTGAGTAATTGCCACCCATATGCAGCGAGCACCCCGGGCCATTTAGGATAAGTGTTGCCGCTAACCGGTTTTCAGCCACGGCCGTGCCAGGCTTGGTCAGGAGGTGATGATGTCGCCAACTGACTAGCGACACCATCCACCTGCCTAACCAAGCGTGCACGGGTACTAGAACTAGGTATGATTTTCTGTTAACTCCGGACTGAGTTATAATTATTTTTATTTAATAATTTTGTTATTTTCTATAAAATTCACCAGGTATTTTTTAGCCTTCTCAGGTGCTTTGGGGCAAAAAAATGAATTCCAAAAGAATTTGCGTCAGCGGACTACTGTCCTCGAACGACATGCAACAGAGTCGCAAAAGAACCACTTGTCCAGCGGCCCAGGATGGAGGAATTCGTTTCCCCGCCCAGCGTGTACAAATGGCGGAGCTCTTCCTCCGTTGAAAGACGTGCATGTATGCAAAGCGATCCGCATCTAGACAGAGACACGACTGATGCTGATCCGTGGCGCCGTAAGGTTACCTTAGGCTTACCACAGGTGATTAGAATGACGGAGCATTACTACGGGCCTATGTGTTTACTGCATTAGTTTGTTTCAAAAGTTCCGTCCGATCTTCGGTTTTGTTTTAACAGATTTTTTTCTCCGCCCGATTCAATGCACGATAGGTTTCCTGCACGACATGATCATACTTGCTTCTTCATGTACTCTTTTATTCATACTTTATGTGGTTTAGATTTAATTATTCCACTGGGGCGCCTTAATGTTGTTTTTAATTGGATAAACATTCGATTACCCAAGTTAGAGGACGCACTCTATGCGCACGTTCCCAAAGTTCCACGTGGCAAGCAGACTGACACAAGTGTTCATCTAATCGTATATATTTTTGCCTTGTTTTTACGCCGAATAGTGGGTAGGGAACTGTATATCGCCGATAGGCTTCACCCCGCCCAAATTCGTATATCTCTAATGCATGGCTGCGTTGTCCGTTGCAGATAACGCATGGGACCACCTTCTTGCGGCGATATGATCCCCCACCCCCGAAAAGTTGTAGGAATGCAGAGAGGAGGGCTTTTTTGTAGATAACACAACACATAGATGTCCCTTCGTATTCACGCGCAATCGAGTGGAAAAACTAACACGCTTTTTGAAAAAAAAAACCTACCACATAACTGCATCAACCCAGTTCAGTGCAGTAACGATATGCTCTTACGAATGTTACAAGACATTCTCTGATCGACTAGCTCTTCGAAGCAAATTACACTTTGTCCCAAAATTTTATTAGCACATATTTTCGGTATTTACATGCATGTCAATTTGTACAAATGAAAGAAATATAAAATGAACTGAGAAGTGAAGGAAATGACATTAAACTGAACAAAAAAGGAATGTACAATATGGAATACACATATGTTACAATCAAGACAACGTTCTTTTCACATTCAAAAGATATGTTGAAGTGCAAAGTTGTGCGATCACAAAAGCTCTGTGATTATTCTTCGATTGTTTCCGCTCCGATATCTTCTATCTTTCCCTCTACAAGCTCATTCAGTAATTCATCGCCTTGAATGCTGTCAGTACTCGGCAAGCGGCCTTGGTTTAACTTCTGGAAAATGTAAACATTATAATTTTTGTAAATATACGCCAATTTTTGCAGATTTAAACAGCATTTGGAAGCATTTAAGGTACTACTGAGTACGAAAAAAAGCAGAGAGCTTTTCTTTTCTGAAATCGAACTCTAGTTCCTCACAATCCTACAGCTAACAAGATTTTATTTTATCTCTAATCGCTGAAGGCAAGGGAGCGGGGTTGGAGAGAGATATGAAAACCCCTAAATTTGTAACTTGACTAAAGGCAGAACAGAAGTGTATTGACAAAGAAGGTTAAGTGCATTGCACGAGATTTGCGCATTAAAGACTTTGCCTAAGCACTGGATCGTAAACAATTTTTTCACCAAATTCCATACACTCTTTGGCTTAATTTTGCTCAATTCATCTGCGAATGATGCTACTGATAACTATGGCAATGAAAGCGCAAATATCTGATCCATATAAAGCGCTTTTATTTGACAGCAAAGATAAGAATTTCGTCGCTGTCATTTGTTCGCCATTCGCCTTATGCACTAATAAGATGTCAAAAAGAAGCAACTAAGAAAGCGAAAGCTAAAAATGGAAAATTTGCACTTCCTCGTTTGCAGATGATTAGGGAAAAGATTTAGTACCCATAGAAGCTTTCAGTTAAATGTGTTTTTTTTACATTTTGATGACACAATTCGAAACTAACGCACTAGGATTGATCCGGTAAAATCGAAATATACAAATTACTCAATTTCGGTATCATATATAGGGGCTTCCCTATGCTGCGCAATATCGAAAAAGGAATCTGAGCACTCTAAATCTATTTTTCAGGAAGGGTTATCCTCAAACCTTCACAAAAGCACGCTGGCAATCTGCCAAGAAATTCCCATATGGAACATTGCCGAAAGATTCATTACCCCTGTCTTTGAAAAATGAAGTTTTGAACAATCAGTCATTAGTTTTCCGATAAAAAAAGGTTAGTAACCAGTTTCCCATACTTGAACTATGAAATGATTTCTCGTCATGCAAAAATGTGACCTTAGCGCAAAATTCGCGCATAAAGTGTCAACAATGAAATGAAGATGGATCTCTATTTGTTCAATTTTTTCGGTCAACAATAAGTGGGGGAGCCGGTTTGCGATAAATTAAAAAAATGTACTTAAATAGCTTTGAAGCGCTCTGAACACATCAAAGGATTGCCTCATCGTTTTGTTTTTTCTTTAGAAAGAATCAGAATGCCATGGATCCTGTGCATTCCCCTCTCGTACCTGTATTGTCTTCCCGCAGCCCAAATGAGCATGTATGAACACAAAAGATATTTGTTCAAGCTTTTCTAGCGAAAGTTTCTCATAAATACTATTTTGACGCCCAAAAAATCTATCCTAAAAGCTACATAGAGCACTTTTAATGCGCTTGAAAAATTCAATTTATGAGTCAAACTGCATTGGTGACAAACTTTTTTGAGCGCAGGTGATAAAACTTGCTATTTGTTTGATTTCGGATTGCCCACATGGGCCATAACGTTTACTCAACTTGCACGTCGGTCAGGACACTTACACTGAAAAATATTGCCCTGTTATTCACCAAACGCACTTTTCTCTTTCGTTGCAGTATAAACAAGTGGAAGCAGATAAGAAAATTTTGCAAATTATATCATTCAGAAAAGTTTGAGAGGTCAAAGCTTCAGGCCTAAATTGTATTGTTAACGAGGCTGTAAAATAGTTTAATGGAATTGAATAAACAAAACTGAAGTTACCCCCCCCCCGATGGATTAAAGTTACACGTTTTCAACATCAAAAATATTCAGAATAATTATCGTAAAAGTCTGGTAGAATGAGAGCTGATAGAATTAGGGAATAGAACTCAAATTAAAGGTACAATTAAAACTCAAATTTTCCAAAAACTCATCCATTTTGAGAATTTTTGAACAAGTATGCTCAGTTTGCGGCTTCTCTCCAAATTTGAATTTGTAACAGTTTTACTATCAATAAAGCTGTGTGTTTACAAAAACAACTAGTGAGAGTTTGAGCCCTTAGAATATTCCTTGTTAAGAATTATACAGTTACCAGTCCAAAGCGCCGCTTCGCGGCGCTTTGGACTGGCTGTGCGTGTGAAGCGGGAATGTGACTGAAAGTCAAAACTTTTGAAGATTCGTAGCCTGCGAAGACTTTTGTATGCTCCCAAACTTTCACACGTAAAGAAAACGTAACGTAAAAAAATTTTTGTGATTGGGCCCATCCCAAACCCGACAAAGTAATCCCAACCACGTGCTCTTCCCACCCGAGGCCCTGTTTCCCACATTAAGCGGCGACCCTCCAAACTGCTTTAGAATCTCCACCGCTCTAATCAGACTATTTTTATCGCTTCCCGAAACTATTACCAAGAAAATTCGTGATATTCTTGTAAATATGTAGCCGATATTAAAACTACCAAATCTAGAGTTTTCCAAATTCGAACACTCCCTCTTTCTTTTCACAAAGTATCCTTTCTTGAAAGCGTCATACTTCCTCTTCCACTTCAAAAAATTGCACTATCAAAACTCTCGTTCACGTTTTATGAAGTTCCCAAACTGTCCAGCATTCTTGCAATTCATCCGTAGGCTCCAAAATCCACTCAATTTTCAGGTTATCTTGTTGAGCAAACTCACTCAGCAAATTATACAGTTATTGCCTTTTCCTTTTGCTTTGTCCCCTTTTATCTCACCCATCTACCAACCCTACGTCAATTTTTCAAAGTTATTAATCCTCACCATTAATCGCACAGTGTCATGATCCACAATTCCCATTTCGCCAATGATATCAGTGGCCTTCAATCGTCGTCCTGAACAACACTGTGATAAATATGTGAGTGGAATAAAATTTTCACAAGCTTACCGTTATGGAAGAAAGCTTTGCCCTTCAGCGTTCCCCGATGGATTGCTCGGGTAGTGGCAGCTTCCATCCAGATGGACCTTACAGGATCGTTGACTTTCACAAAGATAGGCACAGCAACGCCTTGTTCGTTCTGAAAAGTTTTATAAAAAAAAATGGTAGTCAAGTAGTTTTTTATTTACAAAAAGATTGTTTTCCTATAAAAATATTATTCCGCGAATCCCCAAAAGCAGTCAGTTCCTAAGTTACTGTAGCTGCAAAGTAGGCGAAGAGAGGTAAATCGGAAATAATTTCTTTCTTCACTTTTTTAAAATCAAACCTCTTGCTTCTGGATTTTCAGAAGGGGTTACTAATACTATGTCTTCGTCTGTTTGGAAATTGGTTTTTCTTTTTCTTTTATTTTTTGATGCTTAACATTTTTCGACAGGGTGTTCTCAAGTCTTTTTCCCCTGATCTCTTTCTCCCCTAACTCTTTGCAAATTTCTTCCTTTTCCTTTTTTTTGCATCTAAAAGTACCGTAACCCTTGTTGATGGATTGCCCGTCCCTATTACGATTCTCTTTTTTTTTTGCCAAACACGCATACAAATGCCCGCTCCACGTGTTGATTAGCAAAAATTTTCATTCCAAAAAGTGACCAAACAAGTGCCAGATTATCGCACGTCTCAAACTAACGCTCATTAAAAATCAGCAAAAAAAAAAACAAACGGCCACACTGTCACAGATTCACATCGCATTGTAATTCATCATCGCAAAGTTTGATGGAATCTTTCACACCTATTTACCCCAGCATGATGTAAATTCTAATGAAAGATGACAGTATGAAATTTACTTAAAGTACTGTAGATTAAGCAAATAGTTAACTCCAGCATTGATTTTTAAATAGAGACATCGTAACCTAAACGACAATATAAAAGAGTACATTCTGAAAGGTTTCTACTTGGCTTATGCAAATGAAGAATTAATTCGAAGTGGTGCTTAATTTCACACCAGCATATAAAAATTATTTGTCAATCTCAAACTCCAAAGTGGAAATTTTCTGCAGTTTTAACAATCTGAGAACCGGACTTATGTGATGGTCAAAAGCAGCTGTAAAATAAGCTACTTTGAGAGAAACAGCAAAGAACCGCTGTTTTTGTCAAAGTTTTCATAAAGATTTGTTATGACAGGTGGGATAATGATCGCAAAGAAAAAAGTCAATACAAAGCTTCTTTCCTTATCAAGACTATAAAGAGGTGCTGTTATGTACATGCCAATCTTCTAAGGAAAAAAGGCTATTCTGATAAGCACACTTTTCACTAGAAAAAATTAGTTGGTTTGATACCGACCACGAAAAACTTTGAGATGTTTGAGCTTTCTTACGCGAATCCAGAATTCGGAAGATTGATAGATTTGGAAGAAGAGAAGCTTAACCTCGATCCCTGACCGTACTATGGCGAATGTTTTGCATTCTGATAACGATGCTTGTATAAACAATAACCTCGCCGCATTACAGCCGTGTTTTTCATTGAAAAGGCAAACTGAGATTTGCGAGAATTTTTGATTCAAAATTTCTGTTCTTAAACCCCAAAACGGGTACCATATCTACATATCAAAAGCAATGTAATGAGAAAACATTATATACTCACCTTCATGTAAATCATGATAGATTTTCCAATGTCCTCCATAGCTGTTTTAGGCTAGGGTAACGTCGCAATCACAAAGATTATTGAAACTGGCTGGAACCACACTCGTCAGAAGGTCGTCGAATGTTGGAGGCAGTGAAACGCCCAGCTCTCCTCGGGGTGGGCCATCACTGTCAGAAACATTTGGCTTCCACGATTAAAGACACGAAGCGAGAAAATCCACAATACGAAGAAAAAGTGAACTTTTCAGAAATGTGAAAATATTATTCGCGGACGCAGCTGACTGAGATAACATTTTGACCTCGCGCAATGACCATTGTATTGTTCAATAGTCTTAGAAAAGCGCATTAGATGAAATGTGACAGGAGCTAATTCGATACGATTAGTGGAAAAGCGTGCAGCGAAATTCTCTCTCTCGCAAACGGGTGGTCTATCGGTGATAAGAAACTATCAATGCTGCCTATTCGAATTCGTTGAAAATTATGATAGGTTGGTCTGCTTCGATCAAGATTTTGATTCCTTATATGATAGTGAAAGGGTGATGGGTAAGGGCTTTCCCAAAGCGCCATTCCATTATTCATTTTGCATTTATGTCCTTTTATGAAATCATGGCACATGTATCGAATAAAGTTTCGACTTATTCGACACATTGTCTTGCTTAAGAGAATGTGGGCTCAAAATAAGGGGGGGGGAGGGAGAGAGAAACAGTAAGCACAAATAACCGCCAAAGACTCGACGGAATTTGATTATTTTTTCGATTTTATCTTCTTACAGACAGTTACCTTCAGAATACAATGAGATAAGCGAGTCTTTCCTCCCTCTCTCTCTCTCTCTATTTCCTTATCATCCTATTTAAGGCGCAAAGGCCCTAGACTCTTTCATATAAAAATGCAAGTACTTTTGAAGGGGCACTGAGATTTACAATTCAAAAAATTGTATCAAGCCATGGCTCAAGATATGAAGGGTAAGTTTTTCTTGGAGACGAGCAGTATATGTCCAGAGGTAAAGGGATGTGGCAAGGAAACTTAAGGACAGGGCCTAATCAGTGGCGTACCAAGGGGTGGAGGCGGGGGGAGGGAAGGGGGTCGCCCGAGAATAGGTAAGCAAAATTTTTGGAAGTTACTTACATGAGTTATAAAAATGTATAAGTAACTTGTAACTTGTAATCAAAATCTTGAAAATTCAGTTTAGCCTTACAAAAAAAAAATTTCGATAGTTCCTAAGATAATGTACGTTCCCAAACCCTCAAAATCCATGATTGAAGCGAGATCGCTCCAATAGACTACAGCCCAAAACGAGTTAGTCGTTTAAGAGCAAAGCAATAAAAGTCGAGAAAGAGGAATGTGGCAGAGGAACTCGAGGAATTTCATGACCCCCACTTTTATATGACCTTCAAGCACGTGGTTATACTGTAAGACAAACCCAGATAGTATAATGAACTTGAAGTCTGTACAAACAATACGCGAAAATAAATCGGCGGGTTCGAGCAGAGTTCGCCCCAAGAAGCGGAACTGATCACACCGCAAGGGCAAGGACAAACTATCACAATGACACACCACGCTGGCACCAAACGCCATTTATTGACAACGCAGCCACGTGCCCGTACGAAAAACCCGAGAACGCATTCTATAAACAGAACGATTTATATTCTTCAAAGATTTGCGTTCGTGAATTATTCAAAGAAAAATAATCAACACATCATTTCATAACTGTGACAGATTGTCCATTAAAACTAAGGAAAACCCCAGTAACTCTAGTTCGGTAAGTAAACATTTTGTTCAAAGAATGAAGAATGTTCAAGAAGTCCAAAACGAATAACTATCGCGTGGCATAGTACTTCCCGGATGTTTTTGAATGTATTGAGCTTGCGACAATGAGACGACCACATGATGCGCCATTAATAGTTTCGCATGCATATCAAACCATTAACTAGATGTACTTCTGATGTACTTATGAAATAGTATTCAAAAATGGAAAAAGCAAATTCAGAAGAGCTTTCATTCAAAGTTCGTTCGTGTATTATGAAAGTGTTTAATGTTTGAAAGTCTATGCTGTGGTGAGATCTTGACTAGAGACATAAAGCGTGCTTCTGGACTCCTTGGTAAAAGATCTTACAGTTGAAATGAACTCAGATTTGTTCTTGAACTATGCTGAGCAGCTGAACCTAGACCCAGTTATTACTATGCGTATACTTATGTCCGTCTTCTTCCACATTTCTGTTATTTTTCCTCTTTTCGAAACATTTGCCCTGAATTAAGTTTCTTACGTTGTTAATCTACAATGCGCTTACGGACATACCAATAAACAAATAAAACGTAGAAGAAGGAAGGAGGATTGCAGAGGCAAAGAACTGATAAAATCCTGATAATGTTGTGATTTATGCAAGCAACAATTATTCAAACTTTAAGCTACAATCAAAACAAAACAAATTTCAGGTTTTGATATTGGGCACAAAACAGCTTTACGAGATCAGGTCATAAAAGCTTTGAAAGCTGATGTTGGAAAACTACAGAATTTTTCGGAAGGAAGCATAAATGAAACGTAAAGAAAACAACAAGTACTGCCAGCGGAAAGAGAGTGTCAACCTTTGTATGAATAGAACATCGACTTCCAGTCTTGTGGGAAAAAGAAAATAAAAAACCCTTCTTAAAAACATTTTGGACGATATTATATTTCCACTGAATTCTTTTTAGAGCGAACATCTATTTTTCAATGGTGTTTCCTAACAGAATTATTCCGGTATATGCCGACAGGTTGCTCTTTTTTAAGAATTTCGTAAACATTTTGCTGTATAGAAGTGCCTGCCATTCTACAGATATGGTGGTTGACCATGCAATGTACTCTACTAGTACCAGACGTCAATGATAGCTTCCGAAGAAAGAAGGGCAAAGCAGGAAGACCATAAACTCACATCTGTTGTGCTTGAGTGCAGCAGCACTATCAGAGAAACCCTTTTTTTCTATTTCGATGCATTTCCGATCATTTCGCCATCATAGTACAAGCAATATACGTTCGCCAAAATAATGTCTAGCTTTCATTTTCCACCCTCCTCAGGAATTTGCATCCATGTATAGCGTACTAGAGTGAGGAAAAGATTCTGAACTTTGCAAGTAAGACGAGCATAGCTACATTTTGAGTAAGTCATTAGATATTCTGAATCGCACTGCAGACTCCGAATTTCACTCAATTCACGAGCAGTTTCTAGATTAACATTGTCATCGAGAGCGGATGTGTCTTTTTTCCATAAATAGAATTGTTGTGCGTAGTCACTGCAGTGCATGATACTCTTCCTCTGTCACATGGTCAAAACAGCTGGGCAATAAAGCTAAATTACTCATTGAGTACTGGTCCTTGCCCTCTTGTTTGCCAGGAAACGTATAAACACATTGAGCAGTGAACGAGCTTTGGATGGAGCTTGACTTTTGACCTATTGTCCCGGAAAATGTTGGTACTACTGATGCAGGTTTACTGGGAGTCAAAGTTGAGATAACTCTTATCAAAATGATTTTTGCGAGTGTAAGAAAACAAGTACCAAATCTTTAGCGATAGAGCTTTAGTTGCAAGCATGACAAAAAATATATAAAAAGCAGTCTTTAGAAACTTACAGTTTAAGGCATAACTCACGGAATGACAGCAAGGATTTCATGTATTTTGTACCTCATGGCCAAACGACAAATTACCTGCATCCAAATGAATTTCAATCTGAGGAATTAGAATCTGCGAACTTGAAGCTCTCGCTTCAGACTGTCTCAGAAAGTAAAAAACTCTTTACAAAACTCAAAACCATATTTTTCCAAATGAGAGAAAAACGGGTTGTATATTGTGAATATCAAAACTTCTAGGTCCTGTAAAGCAAATTTCCGCAATCGTTTTGCGATTGTGCATTTCTAATGTACAAAAGGTCCATAGCAATCTTTTATCTTCAAGCGCAACAATTTAGCTCACAATTTCAGTAATACTTTTTGGGAATAGGGTCTAGCATTTCCTAAACAACAGCACCCAGCCTCGGGAATATCGCTCTTTAGCTAAGGTTTTCAAATAAAGAGCAGAGAATAATGGTGGACTCTCAGTTTCCTAGGCATGGATTTTGGATATGAGAACCCTGCGAAAATGGAAGCACCAATGGGGACGAAAGAAAAAGACATTTGAAAATGTGGAAGTGATCTTCAGCTCTCATAAACACTACTTTGAAAATAGTTAGGAACTTGCATCGATCTGAGACGATTTGTATAAATATACAAGAGCATCAAATGCTAGTTTATATGTCATACATGTTTTATTTTTCCACATTGATTGAATACGTATTTACTTCTAACATCCCATCCACATTCTTCCCATCGATAATATGCACTCCTTAGTTTTTCTTCCAAAGCGGAAGTCAACTGAGGCAAACGTCATCGAAGAATTTGAACATTTGCATACTTTTATTGAGTAGAACCATGTCTTACGTCAGAAGATTCAAAACGCACGGACTTCTATTCATCGACTTTTGTCGTAAATATAATGCAAACATTTGCTTTGGGAAGAATTAGTGCTCTTCAACAAAACCTATTGGATCATAACAAAAACTTTGCTACACTTTCTTCTCTTTTACCAAAAATTCAGAGACTTCAGCAAAGTCCCAAATCTGCACATGTAAGGAAGGAACAAAGATTTATTTGATGATCATTTCCACTTTCATAGATGGTGACATTAGATATAAATGCAACTCTGCAAAGACACTTCAACCTCCATTTATTAATTTCCAAAAATTTCCCCATTTTTCGTTTTTACCTTTTGAGATTTTGATTGTGGGAATGCCAATATGAAAACAATTTGTTAGCCCAAGCTCCTGATTAAAGTAGGCGGGAGATTGCCAAAAACTTGGAAATTTCCAAACGAATTCATAAAGGTTTTTTTCGTGTGAGCTGTAATCATCGAAACGCTACGAGTGGTTTTAGAATGAGGAAAAATTTCTCAAGAATGCTATGAAGATTCCGTCCTTCAAGTGTAAGAAAACTTATGATACAACCTAATATCACAAGAACTATTACGCTATACGTCGTTGTTCGATATTCTATTCAAAAAGTTGTTTTTCAAATTTGTGTTCATTATGTTGAAGACCTGTCTCCTACCGTATCCTACAGTAACCTGACCTTGCCCAATAAGATCTTGCGGAAGCCTGGATAAACCATCCATTACACACAAAAGTACAACCGCGACCAAGTTCATGAACTCAAAGGAGTGCTGATCAATCAAAAATTGTACGCATTTTGCCACTGCTGAAAAATCTGCTCAAAAAGTTTGCACGTACGTGGCTGAACAAAGAATAAAGACTTGTCCTCTGTCAATCAAATCCACATATTGAAAGATTTCGCAACTTTGACCATTGTATTTGCACAAAAATAAGAGTACAGCAGAGCAGTCTAAAAAGGCACGTTGATGATTGGTTGACACGAAAAACATGAAGAAATGGACGACCAAAGAAAGCAGTAAAATGTGTTCCAGAAAACAGGGAACAAATGATCTTACAAGTGATAATATGCGGAAAGAGATGCACGAACCAAGTCCTTCATAGATTTTTCTGGAAGAATTTCTTTACTCCTCAAACGAACTAACCTGCTACAAGAGGTTATACGACATTTTATCGCAAAAATGATATGATCCCGAATCGAAGTTTTTCCTCATGGGGTTATGGTAGGTATACGGTACAATCATACACCATAAACCTCGCGATATAAATATAACAAAGCTTTGTTGTAGAGTACGCATATAACACTAGTGATAAGCCAACCAGACCCTTTAAAGCATACAGTTTTCAGGACTATACCGTAAGCATACCATAGACCCACAGATAAGACCTTAGCATGCGAAATGCGTGCCATTGTCGCGATGATGTCTCGAATTCTGAGATTCTGCAATTTGGCGTCGAGCGTGAATAGTGTCAAAGCTTACGTCCCAGTCGGTAGAAGTGGTAGTGCATTTGTGGTAAACAATTAGTCGTAGTCTCATTTTGTTTGGTGGTATAAATACTCAGGAGCTTTGACCTCATTAATTTGAGTTGCTCTTTCCAAACAACACAGGATCTTGCACTTTAGTTGATATAAAAGACGAAACACTAGATGGGGCCCAAAGTGCAAATATTTCTGAGCACAGTGAGTGATAAACCAAATGGTGATTATAAACAGTCTTTGTATCATAAACAGTCCATTTAGAGTAAACAATGGGATGATAATACGCTTTGTCAATAACAGAAGGAGAAGAAAACAAAACTCAGTTAGCTTTTTCTAAATGTTTGTTTCATCTGCTCTGAGTATAGATAGACAAAATTTAGCTGAAAGTACAGGTAGACTCTGTCAGCTGATAGTGGAAACATGCTCCAATGATTACAATGTGCGCTAATTATACATACGAAGTGCAGATATTACCACGAGAGGGACTTCCTAATGAGATCTTCTCTGTACTTGTGCATCCGTCAGACAGATCCGGTTTTTAAGAAATGTAAATCTACCCGAAGAATTTCTTTGGAAATATCACTTATTCTTCAGATTGTTAGGCTATCACTCGACACACACTCAAAAAAACTGACGTTATATGTAGCAGGATCTCATAGCTACTTGTATAGTTCCAACATAATTTATCAAAAAAATGTTTAACTCATGTCAGATAGAAAGAACTTTTACTTTCAAGATTCTTGCCAGAAAATCAATCAGAAAATTCTATTCAGTTTTCAAATGGTGTGATCAAGAAAGAACTTTATGTGTAAAATGTACAAATGTGATTTCAGAAGATTTTTCGAACACCTCCGCCCATTGAGCCGTCCTGTTTGCTCTAGTTGCTCCGATCCTTGGTTTGTCATCTAGAAGCGCCACTTTGTTTACAATTTTGAGCTGAGAGTGAAATTGCAGCTATAAAGTTGGACTTTGTCACAGTCATCGTGATGATGACTATGCTGGAAACTGGACCTTCTTACCCCCATCGCTTTTCGGGTGGCATTCTCCAAAACCTCCCAGACCCTTCCGAAAAAGAACGTAGAAGAAGTTTTTTTGGCAACTGATGTTGCTTAAACCATTTAATTTGAAAAATGTGTTGGATTTTTACAAGGAGCTACTCGATATTCTAAGGTTGCTTTGTGCTCCAGTCATGAATTGTCGATTGTCGTGAATGCCTTGATTAGCCTATAGACTGTCCACTCATAAAAAGGACAGTGTGAATCTGGGGATCACAAAACTATTTTTGGTTTTCAAATCAACGAACTTGGTCACGCTGAGAGTGACGACCAGAACGTCATCGTCTCGTGTCAAGCTGACTGTCTCATGGTCATCTCGGTGTCTGCCATGTGCAGGTGTCAGCCATGCACTCCAAAAAGATTTTTTATGCTTCTTGGAATTTTTGCGGATCCATAATCTCTGCAGCCACGCCCCCGAAAAAAATTTTTTGTAAGGATAATTTGAATTTTTAAAAAATTTAAAAAATTATTTTAAGTGCTTACAAAAATAAACAAGTCATTTGCACACCCTACCCCCCTCGGTCCGCCACTGCTATCTAGTAAGATAACAACATAAGGTATGCCCTTATTGTTTCAGTATGTCATCTAGATTCATTAAAGGAACAGAGCAAGTCACAAGCGCCATCAAAGTGGAAAGAAGTGAGCCTAAGCTACGTGGGTACGAGAAAGAGATTTTTCTGGTAGATGTACATCGTAATCTCACAAAAAGTCTTCTAGTCGTATGTGCGCTGTGGACGTATGAATAGGAGCATATTGTAATCACTGAAGCATAATCAGTTTGACAGAGCTTTCACCTTAATTTCGTCTATCTGTACAGAGCAGATGAAACAAACATGTAGAAGAAGCCAAAAATGACTTTCTTATTTTCTTTTCTAATTACAAAGCACATTATAGCTGCTGTTTGCTATAAGTGGATTGTTTATGATACAGAGACTGTTTATAGTTACTACTCTTAGCCTCCCTCTTGGTTTTTTAGTATCAGCATATATAATGTGTTCACATTAATCACATGTTCAAGTTCACAAAAACCAGGTCAATCTTCTAATTTGTTCTCAATCTCGTCTACTTCTTTACAATGCTAAAGAACTTATTTACGTGCTTTTCTTTGGATTTATGATCGGTATACCCGTTCAAAATCGATCCTTGTGAACTCTAGATTGAACTGTGCTTTTTCACCACAAATATCTGATTTCTTATTATCACCCATTTATGACATTTCTCCAAACGTCTAGGCATACTATTAGCCAAACCTATGCGTATAATCACAAATCGTAGATGATCATTAAGAATGACGTTGCCATCAGCATAATGTATAATCTATGAAGTGATGGCATGACAACAGATCCCCTTATTCATAGATGCACTATTATTTGTTGCGGTGGGAACAGCACTACGTTGGATATGTGATCAGTCAGGAAAAGCATATTCCATATTCATAGATACAACGCTTCGTCAAAGTAGGGCCTAAGATATGCAAGCAAAGTGACAAAAGTGGGGGTGTAAAAATGTGAATCCCTATCTCTTCTACGTTTGGCGAAGTTCAGTGGGATGGCACCTGACCACAAGGATGTTCAAGAAATTTGACAAGCATGGTTTCTCATGCGGCATCTTACAATACCGCTCACATTTTTTGAAAAAAAGACGCGAATGTATGGACATGTATGGACATGTCCATACATGTATGGACATGTCCATACATCAGCGTCGCATGGCCATATCTCGCTTCAGAGTGGACGAATTCTGAATCCAAAGCCACCATTCGATTCAGCTCGGCTCGGAGAATCTTCTGATATACTGGAGGTGGGGTACGATGTCTTCGATAATCCGTTTCCAGTTTTTTCAATTTGTTCTGCGGAGGTCCTTTCGCGAATATGTGAAACGCCTACCCAACATAGAAGACTTTACTAAGTACTATTCGATAATATTGTTCTTGTAGATTATTGTGCGCTAAAAAATAGGCTCAGACTTCTTTCCAAAGTAGATAGAAGCGTTGGTGAATTTTGGAAAAATTACGCGTCTTCAAATTCTACTGGCCATAACTTCCTTCGGAATAAGTATATTT
Source organism: Cylicocyclus nassatus (assembly GCA_958299035.1). Taxonomy (NCBI): domain Eukaryota; kingdom Metazoa; phylum Nematoda; class Chromadorea; order Rhabditida; family Strongylidae; genus Cylicocyclus; species Cylicocyclus nassatus. The sequence continues at coordinate 62,744,386 of CATQJL010000001.1, forward strand.
TGAATCCGAAAACAGCGCCTTGCTCAGCTCATCAAGGCGAATATTCTCATTTACAGCATGTCCTTGATATTTCGATTTCAGTATTCTTGAATCTTTCTGAGGACGTCTTTTCGCGAAGGTGTAAAGCAGCGAGCATTGACCCGAGTACATTCCAGCAAGGATTTTTCGATAGCACTTTTTCTGTAGATTATGATGTGCTAAATAGTAGCCGCAGGTTTCTTTTCGAAGGAAATAGAACGGCTGGTGAATTGTGGAAAAATCTTGTCGTCCCAAATTCTACTCGCCATATCTGCAGGATACGAAGCTATCTTGCTAAGCAGATGTGAGTTTCGAAATCAGCAGATCGCATAACCTCTACGAGCAAGTTTCCCGATATGTTCGGGCTATTCCATTTTTTCTTTACGCTCCGGAAGCTCGCCGATGGATTTTGGTCAAAATGTTGATGCTCTTGAATTGTAAGGAAACTTCGCTTATAGAGGTTTTCGAACACGCTCTTTACGAAAATCGTGGTCTTTGAGGATTACAGGGTCTTTTTGGAGGGATACGGTGAGGTGACTGTAACTGCATCACGAAAGTCCGTAACTTTGGCCGCACTTCTCGCGTATCTGTCAGGAACCTTGCCTGCTTGCTTTTCTCAGTCAAAGTTACTAGGAATTGTACTATCGAAAGGTGCATTACCCAGGCTCCAGTCTGTGAAATTCGCCGAGTTACGAGCCTACGAAAACACGTCCCTGTGAATTTTGCCCAAAATGTAAAGATCGCATATTTCGTCGAAATCTCTCCGTGAGTGCTTGTACAACGCGCTGATCAAATCCTTCCACATTTTTAATGGATCTTATTGTGTTAGATTTGGTGCTTTGAGCTCTAGCCACGAAATAGCTTTGATATTCAATTGAGCAGCTGAAGCAGACGCAATACCATCTATATATATATATATATATATATATATATATATATATATATATAAAACTCAAAGTTTGTGCAACTCTTGACCGTATGTTTTTCTATAGACTCCTTCGCGCGTGAACCGATTGAGCTGGAATTTTGCATATATATGTTTTCGACCCCGTAGATGGTTTTAGGCTACTTTTTGAAGCGATTCGCTGGATCCTTCTATTGATTTATTGATTTCGGCACTTTGGAATGAAAGTGAAGTCTTATCAACTACTATCATACAATGCATTTTTTGGTGTAAACAATGGCAGACAAGCTCATTCTCATTTTGCGGTCAGAAGGATGCGGTATTTCCAGATGATGCTACTTTGAGGTAGGCATTTGCAATTACAACGCACCGTGCAGGTGGATATAGGCTGCGGGACCGGAGAAGGAAAGGGAGGAAGCAGAAATGCACCAGATGGAAGCGGGATGAACAGGGCTCGGCACAGCTGGCACCGGGTCAAGCTGGATATCGTTTTTTGGACGAAAGTAAAGGGGATATCGTTTTTTCGGGGTCCGGGGCGGAGAAGAGCCGCAAGAATGCCGCCGGCATGCCACCGGCATGCTGTCCATCAAAAACAAAGGGTTTGTTTTCAGCCAAAATGCATATGACACCAAATTTGATGTGTGCATGTGCGTTGGGGGACCCGAAGTATGGCCCAAAAATTTATGAAAACTATGTGAATAAAAGCTGTGCTGAACTTTTTTCTGAATTAGCTGGCACCGTGCCAGCTGGGTGCCAGCTGAGCTGGCACCGACACTTTGCTCACATAAGTTTCATACTTTTTTACATGAAATGTATCTACACCGTGAAAGTTTACGTACAGAAAAGAAACAGTTTCATAATGTTATCTTTTCAGCGTTTTATAGCCTTTGAAAACTACTCGGTCTGCTCCGCATGGAAAAGTCGGCTTTTTCTGCTTCTCGAGATGTGATTCAACCACTTGAAAAGCTCAAAAAGCTGTGAAAAGTTGTTTCATGTAATTAGCATGCATAAAAACCCTACTACGTACTTTTACATAATTTAAAATCAATGACGGGTCTTCAAAATAGTCAAGGGGGACTTCGTACGAGTTCAAGATCAAACGGGACTGGACTTCGTTTTGAAATTTCCCTGGTGCCAGCTCGTGCCGAGCCCTGGGTATGAAAGATGAAAAGGCGTAGGTTTTGAAGCAGAACACATATTTTATGCGCTCCCCCTCCTTCCTCTGGCTCCGTGGCTCATGAACCGGGCAAGACCGGGTATGTCAGCTAGTATACAATACAGTGGGAGTGGTTGGACGAAACGAACATAATATCTGCAGCGAGCGTCATACAAGCACTCACGGAGAGATTTCGACGAAATATGCGATCTTTACATTTTGGGCAAAATTCACAGGGACGTGTTTTCGTAGGCTCGTAACTCGGCGAATTTCACAGACTGGAGCCTGAATGCACCTTTCGATAGTACAATTCCTAGTAACTTTGACTGAGAAAAGCAAGCAGGCAAGGTTCCTGACAGATACGCGAGAAGTGCGGCCAAAGTTACGGACTTTCGTGATGCAGTTACAGTCACCTCACCGTATCCCTCCAAAAAGACCCTGTAATCCTCAAAGACCACGATTTTCGTGAAGAGCGTGTTCGAAAACCTCTATAAGCGAAGTTTCCTTACAATTCAAGAGCATCAACATTTTGACCAAAATCCATCGGCGAGCTTCCGGAGCGTAAAACGAGAAAAAATGGAATAGCCCGAACATATCGGGAAACTTGCTCGTAGAGGTTATGCGATCTGCTGATTTCGAAACTCACATCTGCTTAGCAAGATAGCTTCGTATCCTGCAGATATGGCGAGTAGAATTTGGGACGACAAGATTTTTCCACAATTCACCAGCCGTTCTATTTCCTTCGAAAAGAAACCTGCGGCTACTATTTAGCACATCATAATCTACAGAAAAAGTGCTATCGAAAAATCCTTGCTGGAATGTACTCGGGTCAATGCTCGCTGCTTTACACCTTCGCGAAAAGACGTCCTCAGAAAGATTCAAGAATACTGAAATCGAAATATCAAGGACATGCTGTATATGAGAATATTCGCCTTGATGAGCTGAGCAAGGCGCTGTTTTCGGATTCAAAATATACTTATTCCGAAGGAAGTTATGGCCAGTAGAATTTGAAGACGCGTAATTTTTCCAAAATTCACCAACGCTTCTATCTACTTTGGAAAGAAGTCTGAGCCTATTTTTTAGCGCACAATAATCTACAAGAACAATATTATCGAATAGTACTTAGTAAAGTCTTCTATGTTGGGTAGGCGTTTCACATATTCGCGAAAGGACCTCCGCAGAACAAATTGAAAAAACTGGAAACGGATTATCGAAGACATCGTACCCCACCTCCAGTATATCAGAAGATTCTCCGAGCCGAGCTGAATCGAATGGTGGCTTTGGATTCAGAATTCGTCCACTCTGAAGCGAGATATGGCCATGCGACGCTGATGTATGGACATGTCCATACATGTATGGACATGTCCATACATGTCCATACATTCGCGTCTTTTTTTCAAAAAATGTGAGCGGTATTGTAAGATGCCGCATGAGAAACCATGCTTGTCAAATTTCTTGAACATCCTTGTGGTCAGGTGCCATCCCACTGAACTTCGCCAAACGTAGAAGAGATAGGGATTCACATTTTTACACCCCCACTTTTGTCACTTTGCTTGCATATCTTAGGCCCTACTTTGACGAAGCGTTGTATCTATGAATATGGAATATGCTTTTCCTGACTGATCACATATCCAACGTAGTGCTGTTCCCACCGCAACAAATAATAGTGCATCTATGAATAAGGGGATCTGTTGTCATGCCATCACTTCATAGATTATACATTATGCTGATGGCAACGTCATTCTTAATGATCATCTACGATTTGTGATTATACGCATAGGTTTGGCTAATAGTATGCCTAGACGTTTGGAGAAATGTCATAAATGGGTGATAATAAGAAATCAGATATTTGTGGTGAAAAAGCACAGTTCAATCTAGAGTTCACAAGGATCGATTTTGAACGGGTATACCGATCATAAATCCAAAGAAAAGCACGTAAATAAGTTCTTTAGCATTGTAAAGAAGTAGACGAGATTGAGAACAAATTAGAAGATTGACCTGGTTTTTGTGAACTTGAACATGTGATTAATGTGAACACATTATATATGCTGATACTAAAAAACCAAGAGGGAGGCTAAGAGTAGTAACTATAAACAGTCTCTGTATCATAAACAATCCACTTATAGCAAACAGCAGCTATAATGTGCTTTGTAATTAGAAAAGAAAATAAGAAAGTCATTTTTGGCTTCTTCTACATGTTTGTTTCATCTGCTCTGTACAGATAGACGAAATTAAGGTGAAAGCTCTGTCAAACTATGAAATATGCTTCAGCGATTACACTATGCTTCCATTCATACGTCCACAGCGCACATATGACGAGAAGACTTTTTACGAGATTACGATTTACATCATCAGAAAAATCTCTTTCTCGTACCCACGTAGGCTAGGCTTACTTCTTTCCACTCTGATGGCGCTTGTGACTTGCTCTGTTCCCTCAATGAATTTAGATGACATACTGAAACAGTAAGGGCATACCTTGTGTTGTCGTCTTACTAGATAGCAGTGGCGGACCGAGGGGGGGGGTGTGCAAATGACTTGTTTATTTTTGTAAACAATTAAAATAATTTTTAAAATTTTCTAAAAATTCAAATTAGCCTTACAAAAAAATTTTTCGGGGGCGTGGCTGCAGAGATTATGGACCCGCAAAAATTCCAAGAAGCATAAAAAATTTTTTTGGAGTGCATGGCTGACACCACGCACCTTTATCAGAAAAAAATTTATCTCGTCCCCCCCCCCCCTCCAAGCGGAAATCTTGGGTACCCCACTGGTTCTAGGAGGTGCTGGACAATTTAGGAAAAAAGTGTAAGCTAATTTTCGGCACTATCATTTTGGTGACTGTGACAAACCCCACTTTTATAGCTGGATTTCCAATCTCACCTCATCTTTGTCAACAAAGATGCGCTTCTAGGTGACGAACTAAGAGTCGAAGCAGCTCCAGGTGATGTGAAGAGTTCGATCTTTTCATTTAGAAAAGAAGAGAATTTTCTGGAATTGCTTTTCTGGCGAGTTTTGTATAGCACAAGAATGCGTTCGAATTTATATACTATGTGCACTGCTTAACCCAAATAAGAATGACTTTCAAAAAATAAAAGAGATTTTTCCTCATGGTGGTTTGAGATTTTCACACGCTTGAAATTAACTGGATAGGTACTGTCCAGCTCCATGGAAGATCAATGTTTTTTCGGCTAGCCATGGAAAAGAATAAGCGAATAATACATGAAGGTCTGATATGGAATAACTGGATGAGCAAGTGAGCAAATTTTTTGAACGGAGAAGCGATTTCCTCAGTTTTTTCTTGCATTCATGCTTTGGTTTGGGCCTCTAACTATGTGTAACGAAGTTTTTGCATATATTCGTGTTCCAACTTGTAGAGCTTGCTTTGCAAAAAATATTGAAAGCTTCTCGGAACCTAATCGGGCAAGTACTAGGCTCACTCAAAAGTTTTTTTTTTCAATGTTGACTTTCTCGTGCAATGAGTCAGACACTTCTTGATACTAAAGTCTAAATAGGATGCAGAACACCATGGTAGGGCAAAGCAAGCTCTATAAAATGACATGTTACAATTTGCACCAGCTTTAGTGTACCTCGATTAGAGGTCGAAATCTAGAGTCTTGGACGACCCGAAAAATTGAAAAAAAATTTCTAATTTCGTCTCAACGCAGAAACCATGTTAGATAATAAAGATTTCATGATGAAGGTAATTGTTCTCTGGCGCGTTGACCACGGATTTGTAGCTTTTGATTCGCTCAAAAACTATTTTTCTCAGAAGCAGCAGTCAGAGGGATCATGAGAATTATTTCATGCAAGACAAGACTACACACTAGAATGACATTAGACTTCATCGTCTTTGTGCGTGTTAAGCTGACTGCTCATGGTCGCCTCAACTTTGTTGAGTATAGCCTGCGATGTAAGCAGTCGCATGAAAAGCCATGCGTCATACTTCTTGAATTTCCTTCATTGCCACGTCACAAGACTGAAAGGAAGGTCAGAAGTGCAGTGGCCTTTTGCCATGAGATAGGTGTTATCTGAAGCAGCTTGAAACGCTGAATCTAAAGCAGTCTGTCTTAGCTGCGGAACGAATTTAGAACGCGAGTCATTGAATCTGGTTTGCAGGAAATTTACAACGCAGAGTGCAGCAAAATTGCCAAGCCTACGTAATTTGGGATTAAAGGGCTCAAACCTAGATGAAATAGTTTGTAAGTGCTTGATGTTATTCTACTCCTTCGTTATACTGTAGCGTTTAGCAAGCATTCGAACGATTTCCATGATCACAGAGTACCTCTAGAGAATGTAAAATCTGGTAATCAAATTGTCCTTAATTCCCGATCCAGACTTGTTCTGCAGCTCGGGAAGATTGTTTTGGAATCACCGTTTTATGCTGCTTTAGATGATCAGATAGCCAATCATTCAAAAGGCCACGACGACTTCTGAATGATTGGCACTTACACTTCTCTTCTAATTCAGAAGTTAAAGAAAACGAGTCATAGATGCGTCTTACTTCAGTGCTTCACACCCCCCTCTTGTCTCTTTCCATGCAAATCATTGATTCTGGTTTGACGAAATGTTAGAGCATTGAATCATATTATCATAGGGTTATCCTATGCAATAAATGAAATGAAAAATGAAATGAAATGAATATGGAATATCCTTTCTGTGAGATCCGTCCGTTACGCTGTCTCCAACAAAGGCAAATGATATTGCGTCTATGAATATTATAGGGTTCTACTATCATTTCACTTTCTTAAGTATTACCCTAAAATCTCACAGATATGTCCTCTCATCAGATAAGTTCGTCTACAGGTAAGTATAGTAGGGTAATAGGGTAGTATTTTGGGGTATAAGCTCCTGCAAGACGAAGGCGGTTGGTTCGAGGCGCGACGTGGCTGTGACGCGGCTGTGACGCTGCTGTGACGCAGCCATGTCGCAGCCGCGTTGCACATCGAACCGACCGCCTTCGTCTTGCAGGAGCTTATAATCATGATTCTTTGTGCAGATAATGAGTAAGATACGCCTCTTCTAATGCGTCTTTTGAAACAAACCTATTGAATAGTAAGTATTGAAAGTATTGAATCCCAGAAAAAAGGAAACTCCAAACTCAAAAACTCTGTAAAAGAGCTCATTCAAGAGATGTACATTCGGAGGGAATGTGAGTGGTGATTTGACTAGGAATCAAAGGAGGTAATACATACTTTTTTATGAAAAATGGAAGAAAGCAAACAACTCTGAAAGAACCTAGATTTGTACAATGTTTAGTCGTTAACATTCTGTATTTGTTATGATAGACGCGCATAAGAAGGTAATGGTGGATGAAAATGGTTCCCAAAATTTTATCTATCATTTTCAACTCAAGCAACGTAGTCGACAGTTCTAAGAATTCATGTTTGGATCTATGAGCGTTTTCGAGAACAAAGAACTACTTTTTTTAGAACAGCAAACGTAAAACTGCCTAATTTTCTTTTGCTTCTATTCGACGACAAAGGTGTTTTTGCTGAAACACTTGCGCTAAACATAGGTCTTACAGTAAGACGATACCAGGACACATGATTAATGAGAAATGCAAGTTATTTTAAGTGTGAGCTTTGCTTCGTTTCCTCTCGAAAAAGAAGTTGTGTAAAAAACTTACTTTTCCGAGCAACACTGTGTTTAATTGACTCTATGCAGTTTGTTATAACATTTCTGCGCACCTTCTTCGAGATCTTCAATATGCTGCAAGAGTGCTGTAATTCCTTTCAATTCAAGGAAGGGATATGAGGAAAAAAGATAGTTCAACAAAATCCTTACACCTTCCAAAAGAGGAATGGACTGGTATGAGCTAGTCGCTTTTTGTCCGACTGCGCTGCTCATCGCGGCTGCGAACGTATTCAGAAAGATGGCAAAATTAAAGCAGCATTGAGACGTTTTTGCCAAATGTGGACAGACGTAGAATTCTCAATTGCGGAGAAGTCTTCTAGGGAATTGAGGAATTTCAGTATCACCGTATCGCGATACTATCAACCTTGTTCTAAGCACCTCAATGCTCTGTAAAAGAATGGAATTGTGATGATAAATACAAGTCCAAAGTATCGACCAGCGGCTGAGTTGCTGAATAATTGAGTTGGAAACTATTCCAGTGCGCTTGACTACTAATGTATGGCTCACTCACATGATAGCCGCATGTAATTATGCCATAGTTGATGACATCCGGCCTCCTCTGTCAATTATTTTCAAACTTGGCTCTCCACAAGTCAGTCTATACATCCGCCATTCCGTCCCCTATTCTATAATCTGCTCGGCAGACAACAGAGACGTTGGTTTGCATAACTTTCCGCTTTCTAGCACGGAATGCCGTACGAAACTTGCACTTTTAACAAAGTTGCCGCCCCCTCCCCCTCCCTTCCTCAGGTATGGGAACGTCCACCGAGATAACCATTGTTAATAAATTAGAAACTCCAGATTATTCACTGATTATGGACAATTTGAAGTTGAGCAGGAGTAAGTATTGCCACGTCAATTTTCCATCCATACATCATGAGCTGGTGCCAACAATGAGAAGAAAAGAACAGAAAAAGTACATAGCACAAGTGATTTCACTGAGCATTCTACAGATTATCTATTCAATTTCAGCTCTTTGAGTTAATCACCAACTGTAGCATGGGTTTTCTCCTGACGAGAGTACGACTTTAATGGCATTTTCTGAATAAATGTGGTATCAGCTCCCCCGCAGAAACTGTCTGAGATGTACCGAGAATGTGAAATTTGAAATCCATGGAAAGGGCCAAGCCATCACCCCATCTCCAGGAAAACTTGTTGCAAAGCTTATCTACTAGTTTCGCAATACTATTCAAAAGTTCCCGATGAGCTTATATTTCAAGCAAACCCTTATTCAACGGTCATCTATGTAGATAGCTCGATAAGCTGATTCTCGATACGTTGATTGATTATAGAAGCCCAAGTTTTTTGTTTTAATTTGATCCCGTTGATGCTACTTTGTGACAATCAAATCTAAAAAAAAAGGGGGCACTTTATGTGAAATCCTGAACGAAAACATAAATATGACCACAAAGACAAAACCGTGAATTTGCACAACAAGATCATTCATCGGGGAAAACAACGGATAACGAAACGAGCCACGATGACCATATTAACACGTAGTCGCTTCTTAAAGATCATGCATATCAGCGACTACCACAGTTACTGATAAATCATAATAAGTAACGGAAATATCAATAGGAAATTCGATACTATTTAACCACTACGAAATGGCGCCGTTATACAGAAGTGAATCCAAAACCTTTTGGGCGATTACGCGTCCACTAGCTGTGGCTCGTCACCTTTCTTCTCCTCCTGGAATGGATTCGGCTTTTCGGTCTGCAGAACAAAACAACGCTAAGCCAATATCACACAAAGCTTGCGGTGACATACCTTCGGTTCATCAGAAATTTTAGAGAACAAATTTTTATAACGTTTTTTGTCCCTCTCATTCTGCTCTCGCATCATCTGACGAACTACAAGGATTTGCTGAGCAGCAGCCTGAAGTTTGCTTTTGCAGAAAAAAGCATCGTTTATCGATTTGCACACGAAAATAGCATCATAGTGATTAATTGCACACACCTTGTTCTCTGGGTCAATTTCCAACACCTTCTCGTAGATCTGCTTCGCTTCTTCAAGATCCGACATCGCAAGACGCGCTCCAGCTTTGCGATAAAGCGCCTTTACGTTATTAGGAGACTGCTCAAGCGCCTAAAGAGCTAGTTAAGCAGAATCATGCCAAGAATGATTGGAAAAGTAGCTTGAATTTCCACAAAAAGAAATCTAATAAATGATAGAGCTCTAAATGAAGATAACAATCAATATTACCAACCTTGTCGCAGTATTTAATGCAATCCAGATGTTCACCCATCTTCGATGCCGTCAGCGAGAGATTAAGGTAAGCAGCTAGTATGAGATCATCTCGAGCCTAAATGCACTTCGATGTCGAATACAGACAGTTGCAGTGATATGATGAAAATCAACGGATTTGATACCACATAATGCTTCAATGCACATTAAAAAGTTGAATACATGTTGAAAAAAAAAACAACTTCTGTCTGCTCAAACTAAGTTTGAAAGTAAACGAGAACCAAGACCTAAGACTTACTGCCACACAAAAGCACTGCAGCAAAAAGTGTGCTCATAAAAACATCAATCTGCGAAGAATCCCTATACTAAGCAATTGATAAAAACCTCCATATCAACATCAAAAAAAATGGCATGCAAAGTTCACCTTCTTCTGTGCAGGATCCATGCTTTTCTCATACTCAAGGATGTCCTCAATTCGTTTGTACTTATTGAAAGCCAGCTTTAACTTATTCTGTCTCAAGAAAGCGGTGCCACGGTCTTTTGCAAGCGTGGCCTCTTCGATTTTCTTTTCTGACGTCATTTCCCAAGTTGCAGGAACCTAACAAGAAAAGGATATACGGATCGAAGAAAAAGGGATAGGAATGAGTACCTTCTCGAAGCTTTTTAAAAATATGGTAAATTCGATTGTAGCGTTAGGAGGCAGATTGTATTCAGGAGGAGGATTGGGTCCATAAGTGAACCTAAGATCATTTTTATTACTATGCATATCGCAGTACCGGAACAAGCAAACGAAAAAGTTTACTTAGTGCCACTTAGTTTGATAATAGATTTTTCTCCACGACAGAAGCGTCGGAGAGCACGATCAACTCCTTCAGGCAGACCAACCTAACACGGAATAAATGACAATTCAATAGAAAATTATTGGGGTACAAAAAATACCTCAGATCCTTCTCCAAGCACGAAGTTAACATCTTTGTCAAAGAAAACTTTTCCCTCGTAAGTTCCCACAGCATGAACTGCAAGCAAACTGTTGACAAACGCAACTCTTTTATTTCCATCCTACCTTCGACCGGACTAGTATCATTTGGATTTGCAAGCTTTTCGCCCTCCACGATGACACTGCGCGTAATTGTGCCATCGCGATTTGGAGATATATCTTCAGCTTGCCAATCGATAAGTTCCACCTTCAGCAAAGAGGTTAATATTATGAAATAAAGAAAAATATGGCTAAACCTCAAAATTCAATGTGGCGTTCGGTGGAATTTTCGGCATACTACCGCTTTCACCATAACCATAATCGGATCGGATTTTGAAGTCAGCAATTTCTCCTCTCTTCATCGTAGCAACACCAAGATCCCATCCTTTGATGACCTAAAGTGCGGTTCATAATTATACGAACACTCAAGATTTTGTAAGTTTTCGGACTTTTTGGGAGAAACTCAAAAAGCCGTTGGCACCACGCGATAGAACACAATCGAAAAGGTATATGATCCATAAAAATGGAAATTGATGTCAATCTTAGGAGTGTTTTTGTGCCTAATGCGAATTTCTAGCGGTTCATAATTATACGAACACCTCAAACAAAGGTCCATTTTTCATTCAAAATTGCAATCATTTGAGTCCAAATTTTTTGTAGTGTTACAGTAACAAAGTCTAACATATCTGCTACACACTGAACCCAGTGCAGTTCAGAAAGAGGACCGTTACTTTTTTCAGAAGGCTTTAAATGCTTTTGGAGTGACTGCGCTCCAAAAACATCCGTTCTTCTGTGGTTTACGCGCTCTAATTAGCTTCTACCAAAGCTATGAAATAAAATAAGCTCTTTCGATAGGTATTTCGTTTAACGCTTGGAAAATCTTTGCGTTTTCATGCCGTTTTTCAACCAAGTTCCAACTTTACCACAAAGTTAGCACGATTCCACGCTTCAAAACTCAGCTTCTTTCTTGCGCAAACATTTGATATGAAGCAGCTGCATTGTTTGCATGATGATGTTTCTGTGCCAAAGTTTTTGGGTTTTTTTGTAGAACTGATCTTGAGGCTGTGGAGCTACAAACCAATCAAAGGTGTGATTGCGATAGTAAAAACAGTGTTTTTGGTGAAATGACGTCTGCGTGGCCAAAACAAACGCTCAACGCTGCTGATTTTTTTCTAGCCAGATAAACAATCTTGTGAACTTCTACATACTATATGCTTACTTCATTGGCTTCAGAAGCTGAGTTTTGAGGCTCGAAATCGTGCTAATTCTGTGGTAAGCTCGGAACTTGGCTGAAAAACGGCATGGAAACGCAAAGATTTTCCAAGCGTGAAACAAAATACCTATCGAAAGAGCTTATTTCATCTCACAGTTTTGGTAGAAGCTATTTAGAGCGCGTAAACCACAGAAGAACGGATGTTTCTGGAGCGCATTCACTCCAAAAGCATTTAAAGCCTTCTGAAAAAAGTAACGGCCCTCTTTTTGAACTGCACCGGGTTCAGTGTGTAGCAGATATGTCAGACTTTGTAACTGTAACTGTACAAAAAAATTTGGACTCAAATGATTGCAATCTTGATTGAAAAATGGATCTTTGTTTGAGGTGTTCGTATAATTATGAACCGCTAGAAATTCGCATTAGGCACAAAAACACTCCTAAGATTGACATCAATTTCCATTCTTATGGATCATATACCGTTTTCGGCTGTGCTCTATCGCGTGGTACCAACGGCTTTTTGAGTTTCTCCCAAAAGGTCCGAAAACTTACACAATTTTGGGTGTTCGTATAATTATGAACCGCACTTTATAACTCAACAACTACATCAAAAAATGAAGGATGTATCACCTCACCTGCTCTCGACCCAACAAGAACGAAAATTCGCTGGCGCGGTCGCGACTAGAGTCAAACTTCTCGCCATTTTCAAGTGTACCGACGTAATGTACCTAATGATCATAGTAATACCGACCGTACAAATCAATCCACTCGTAAGTGTTGAATGATTGAATGACATACGCAACATTAGATTTTGGAAATTCTGAATTTAAGACATTTGCGGAATCTAGTGGAGAAATCCACAAAACATTTAAAAAAAACAGTGGGATGTTAACGACAACGAGAATTTCCATGCATCTCAATAAATCTAACTTTTCGAGCTTCTTGTAGAGGAAACGGAAAGCATTAATAGAAGATACTACATAATATCATGGCCGAGAGTTTCCCTGAATCTCGAGAAGCAAGAGAGCTACAAGAAAACTTGAAATTTGCAAATTGCAATAGCGACAATCTTATCGGTTGAAACCGACTTGAATGTTTCACTGTGGCCGTCATCCTTCAAAAACAGAACCGTGTTCTACGAAGAAATGCACAAGGGCCTGAGCGCTGAAGTTTTTTGTTTGAAAAAAAAACTCGCGCACAGATCTCAGTAATGATCAGCATACCGGATAAGCTTCTAGACTAGCTACCCAAAGTGCATGCGCGGCATTAATGTCCTAAATCTGGCTCTGTTTTGATGATGTCACAGGTCCAGCGGCGCGGACCTGGGGGTACAATACATGCGCTGCAGATTCGGAACTGGAAGTCTTTTTCAAGAAGCCCACGTTGTGAATAACGAGTGAAAAATGAGTGAAAGTGACGAAAGTAACAATCGAAACAACTGCAAGTTATGTATGTAGTGGAGAAACAAAAAGAACTTTGTATTATAAAGCGGGAAAAGTGGAACCATAATCGGAAAGGTATCTGCTTTATTTACGGAAGGAAAAAGCATACCTTCACAGTAGTTCCAGCAGTAGGCTTCGCCGTACCCGTTCCTTCCTTCTTGATTGTTTTAAGCACTCCTCCATCCTATAAACATATTCAGCAATGGTAAGAAATAACAAAGCGCGATTGTATCTGCCTACCTTCTTTGGGGTAATGTCAACTGGCTCCGGTGTGGACATGTCTGCTTTCTCAAGGGCGTTCTAAAATAGGATATGACAGATGGTGAAGTTACTGGAGAATGAAAGGAGCAGAAGAGAGATTGTAGCTGTCGCTTCTCCCACAGATTCACTCAGTTGACTTCGTTTGAATCAAAAACCGCGCAGTGAATGGCGCGCGCGTAGACCATAAATGGACAGATCATAATGACTCACATCATGGATGCTTCTTTCGGGCACTTTGATGCAAAAGAACTGAGGAGAAGCGAAAGTTCTAAGGGATTTTGTAACGAGGCAAGCTAAATCTTCAGCGCTCCTCTCACCATTCTCGGGAAAATCACTCTGATTTTGTAACAGTAAAACCCAACATGATTTCGAAAAGAGCATGCTAGGGACGATTATAATTACCGGAATTAGAGAAGCTTTTGAGCATAATCTTACATGCGTTTATGGGCCCAATACGAAATTTCTGGAATTTTTATGCAGCTGCGTCGAATGAGATGTGGGCGGTGTGTTGCACACAAATGGTCATGCGGATTTTTTTGTACGGCGAACCCGAAAACTTTTATTCGCGCTTATGTTTTGAGTCATTCAGTAATTTAAGAGTGCGGATACTTGCAAGTAAATGTAGGAGATTACAGTGAGATGGCGGACGATCAGTACATGGGAGAAAATGGAGTCGTGAACAACGCACAGTACTATCAGCAAGTTCCACAAAGAAATGTGGTGATGAACAGACCGGCATTGCAAACAGAACCCTCGGTCTCCATTGTAAGGTATGTTTGATTCATCTCATCCATTTGCTGGAAAGCTTTTTTTGTAAATGTTGCTTTGTACTGAAGTGAGGTTTTCCGTGTTGTCGTTAATTTTTAACACGAATGAGGTTTTCTGTGTTTCCTCATTTTTGCAAGTTAGTATGTTACCAAGGCAATGGTCGCCAAATTATCTTGAGCCTCAAATGTTTTTAGGGATGATATCCAACGACCTTTGTCAACTCTGCAGCAAAATCTTATCCAGGGCAATTTGCAGGTGAGTATATTTCATATGTTAAAATATCCATGGTTTATGGACTGATTTGTTGCTGTTATCTAAGAGCAAGGGCACCTTCGACTTTTGCATATCACTTTTTTACTTTTTTTTTTAAATTTAATTTACTTTCCTTTCCCTGGACTTCGGCCGTCCTCGCTTTTCAAGTAAACATAGAGTCGTCCAAATCACTCATAGTTGAATTCTTACCCAGCTCATTTGAGCTCACCTGGCATAAGCTGCTTTTGTTACCATAAACCTCAGAAATAAGCGTTGTATTTTCAGTTTCTGTGATTCTTTTTCAACTTTCGACCTTTCACGAGAGATTGAAAACTGGGTTCACTGCCGCAATTTCGTTAAAACTTGATCATCTGTAATATAATTCTTTTTAAGTGTCTTCTCCTTGACCTGTACTTTCCAATAGTGGCCTAGTGGCTTTCAGCTAGGTTCAGATTTTGATGAAAAAATGGAAAAACGAAATCTTCCAAAGTTCGGCGCTTTGAGGCAAGCTCGTCAAAAAATCCAAAAACTGCCCAGTAAAGTCCAAAACAGCCATTATTCTAGGTTTTCTGACCTTCTTTTTCTTACTGAGCAAAGTTTGTGCGGAAAGAGCTTTTCCTGAAAACTTATGATTTTCGAGAAAAAATGCCAAAAAATCACTCTTAACACGGAAATTCAGGTAACTTAGATTCGCGGTTTGAGATGAGACACTTATATTTGGAATCAGCTTTGAACGCTTATTCTAGATATGCTATTTCTAGCTGCGGGACATTACGAAGCGAGTTACTGATTTCTTGATGTGCAAATTTGGCGTACCACTTAACATGGAAAGAATGGCTATAGATGATATCTGCTCAAAAAAGGTGCTGCGGGACCGAAATAGGGACAGAAATCGATTGTCGTTAATAAAGAACTTAGCACAGTGTATTACGCTCAAATATTAGTATTAATGTTAATATTATATTATATTACGGTAAAGCCAGTAGGTCAGATGAGCATGCAATTTCCGCAAATAAAGAACTCAATAACTGGCTTTAGAGTGATGCGCCGCAGCTAGGAATAGCATATTCGAAATCAGCGTTCGAACCTGATTCCAAATATATGTGTTTTATCTCTAAACGCAAATCTAAGTTACCGGACTTTTCCCTCGAATACCCTAAGTTTTGAAGAAGAGCTCGATCAACAAAGCTTTGCTCAGTCAGAAAGAGGAGGTCAGAGATCAAGAATAATGACTGTTTTGGGCTTTACTGCGCAGGGGATTGTCAACAAACTTGCCTCAAATCGCCGAACTTCGGAATATTTCGTTCTTCCATTTTTATCTCTGGACTCTAAACCTAGCTGAAAGCCGTTAGGTCACTATGGAAAGTACATGCTTTACGCTTTTCAATAAAGTTTAATTTGAGCAGAATTGTTGTGATAGAAAGGTCAGGATTTTTGTGTGCGGACCAGCTTTCGGTTCAACCTAATATTTTTGCACTCCTTCTGCGTACGCAAAGTGTGCATTTATGACCATTGTAGAAAGTAGTTCTTGCCGGTTCTTCGCGTCGCCATCGCTTTCTCATCAGTGAAGTATTCAGAAAGCTCTCCATCCAAAGCTATAGTGCACACTTGTTTTCATTTTGAATTTCGTTTTCAATAATCTTTTTTTGTAGCATCTTCACTATCGATTTCTTTATAGTTTGCCTTTCTCTTCGACAGAATTTCAGTCAATACTCTTTTCAAGTGGCCATCTTCGTGTTCTAAGTTTTTTCCTTATTTTGAAATGAAACTTTGCTTGTTCAGTATCACTTGCATCAGGTCTCCTAATTTTTTTTGAATCATTCATTTCTTACCGTGCCTCAACGTTGTGTGTAGGAGCCGTCAACCATCAATATGCGTGACTTCATCAACGAATTGGAGGATTACGTGCCAACGATTCCAGATGCCGTAACTACGCATTTTATGCGTGCATGCGGATGCGACTGCAGTGATCCAAGAATAGTGAGGTAACTTATCATGTTTCATAGTATTTCCTTTTGTATGGGACCGGACGTAGGCTGCCAACAGCTGCTGCCGATATTCGGAGTTGTCGGGATTGCCAGGCTCGCAAATGCTTCGCTAACAACCCAAATTTCATGAAAATCGCATTTTATGTGGTTTTATTGTATGCGCACCATTGTTCTTATGTTCTTTGCCACATTTGCCATTGGCTTCCTAGCAATCCCGGCAACAGATGTCGGCAACCTATGGCCGATTCCTATGGTAAGAGATGTTCGCACTATATGCCACTGCATAATACTTTGTTAACATCAAGTGATTATTTACAGCTGCCTTTTTTTCAGACTAGTTGCCCTCGCAACTCAGAAATATGTGTCTGACATCATCCTTGATGCGATGCAGCAGGTAAGATTTTTGCACCCTTGCACTATAACTTCACCTGGTAATTTCAGGCGAGAATGAAAGGTCTGGGACAAACGAAGAAGGGTACAAAAGAGACGCGCTACTGTCTGACAAATGATATCTTGGAGCCGGTCTTGAAAGAATACGGTATTGATTTTGTGCTACCTCCATATATGCACTAGGATGGGTATACTTTTCCTCTTAGAGTACTGGTGTTTCTATAATCTTATTGTTACCTGTGTCTGCTCTTTCTATAATAACAAGTGTTTATGAATGTTATATCCATTATTGTGTATGTATTTACCTAAATATGTAAAAAAATCACTTTTAGTGAGTGATTTGCCTGGTTTTTTCTTTTTTTGGAGGTCTGTTCTGTTGATTTGTACGCAACGCTTTATTGCATGATAAATTTTGTCTTTCAGTCTTTAAGGCATGGTACAGGTTCATTCTTGCGTTATTTTCTTTTACAAAGCTGAATCATCCACTGCATTCATTTTGGTCAGCAAACACAGCTGCAGTCCTTCGTCGAGTCCCGATGCGGTATTTCTGAGATCAGAAATCCCGAAGTATATGAATGTAAACGGAGTATCGAATAACAAGCATCAAAAATGTTTCCTTTACGGGCATTTGCCCGTCGGATGTCACACCTTGCGGCTAGATACACTGGTCGAGGAGATGTGCATGTAGTTGATCCGAGCGTTGATCTTAGGTGTGCCTACCATTTTATGAGCACTTCTTCCCTCCTTTATTAGCCATAATCTTGTTAAGGTACTTATTTGAGAACGCAGGAAGACTCAAGAGAAGTCTCGAGGAACGTCGTCGTGATATTAATATTGCTGAGTTGAAAGAAAAGTATGAAAAATGGTGGGCACAATATGAGAAGTTCACTGCTGCCACGAAGGGCCAATCAAAAGTACGTTCTTCCTTGTGCATTTTGACTACTATATACCAACAAAGTCTGCTGGGGGCAATCAACATTAATTCCTAAAGTAGAATGTTTCGAATCAAGACTTACGATAATATTTTCTGAATAATCAAACAGGTTTTTCCTTTTGTCATGATATAACTCTACCATGACCTATTCTTACTGAAGGAGGAGTTGTCTGCTGCAAAGAAGGCATTGCGAGAGGAACAGGCTGGGCTTCTTGAAGCATTGGCTCTTCCAAATTTTGTAGATGAAGTTGGGAAGCAAGAGAGACCGATGTTGAAATCATCGAGTAAGTGCAAAGAGCTATTGTCTATAAGGTAATGTGACTTGTACTTCCCAAATGAATGGTATCTGTAGAACATCGCGACTATCTTGTGCAAAAAGGACATATGCGAGTCGACAAAGAAATTGGAGTTGTCCATCTTGTGGGTTACCCAGTATTAATTCGAAATAACCTGAAGTATGTTTGAAAATCACATTTTTTTTTTGCCTTCTCATTGACATTATTATTCAGGACCCAGTTTCTCGAAATGTTCGAAGATGCTATTTTGGTTTCACCATCGTACTTCGCGCGCGCGGCAATTCTGGAAGGTGTCAATGTGCCGGAACAAGACTTTGTAAGATTCACAGACGGGTCTGAAACTTTTCCTCCGACTTATTTAGGTAACTTATAACTGCATTCTTTTGTTCACTCTATTGAAATTTTGTTCAGTTGGGAATTCGCTTTGCTCGCTTGTTTCCTTGTTTATTCGCTCTCAATTTGTCGCGCAGAAGAATACTTGGCCAATTAAGCTCCAGAGCTCAGGTGTATCCTATCATGCAAAGGTATCATAGTTTCAACGAAATTGTTAACGAAACTGTGAAATGCAGAATGACACAATTGATCTCGCATATGGTCGCCAGCGTCTCAAACATTGTATTCTTGCCTTGGCTATCAGTGACGAGCAGATGGATGAATTTGCGAATGACAGTATGACCAGAATTGGTCTGTTTATATTATTTTCTAGATATTTTTCTTCTCAATATCTGTTCTAGGAGCATTGTTGGATGAGGGCCTTAAGCTGGACATAAAAGCTCGGAAGGTGACAGGAAAAGAATTACGAAATTTCGAAACTCAAGCAATCGTGTTTGAGGACAAAGGCTTAGAAGTAGCGAGGGTAAGATCGAGACTTTATCACTACTCACTTATCTGGTTTCCTTCTTGCAATCTCAATTTCAAGTACATTCATAAAAGAGGATTTTTTCAGATTTCGTGGATCGGTGACTACATCTCTCGTCGACTAAACGTCACCGCCGACAACGGCGACTTTCTGAGGATGGTCTACGTAGAAACAAATGTGGATCGAGTTCTTGCAAGGATCTTTGATAACTTAGTAGACGGGAATGATATACCTAAGAGCTTGCGACAAGCCGTGGGAAGCTCGGACGCCGTATAATATATAGCGAGAGTAAATTGACAGGTTTATATGACAGCACCTCTTCTGCCTTTGTTTGTATAAAAGGTGACATTAACTTCACGGCTATCGTCGATGTCAGCTACACAGTTCATAACCTGCGGTCGCGAGTCGTTTGCACCAGCGGTCGCGCGACCGCTGGTGCAAACGACTCTGCAATTTCGGAGCCCTGTAGAACGGGCGCGAACGCGGTGCCCACGTATCTTCACCTTTGCGAACCCTGCGCTCCATGCAGTCTACCTAGTAAAACCGCTTCGCCTCTAGCTTTTACGCCAATTTCCGCCAGCAGCCTATACATCAGACAGCATTTAGGCGCAATGGCCAAGTTTTCGAAAAGCTCACAAGGGAAGCCACCTAACTCAGCTCGGCTTTATGGCAAGAGACTTATCATCCAAATACGCTATTGCTAGCTGCCGCGCTCCATTCCGAAGGAGTAATGGGCTTTTTCCTGCGCAAAATTGGCATACTCATCGACTCACTGGCCTCGCGTCATCACCATCTTTGTGCTAACACTATGCTGACTTCTTTTCAATAAGGAAGGATTGGATATGTCATTTCGATATCTCAGCAACTTTTTCTTGCAAATCTTTATCTACAGTCATCTTCCCTTGTTAGTAGTATGCAAATTTTGCGCAGGAAAAACCCATAAATCGCTTCGGGGTCCGGAGCAGCCAGAAATAGCATAGGAAGTGAAGCTTCTTCGCACTCTCTACGATCAAATTTGTATCGATTTTTTGTCGGCTAACGTGTCGGCGATTTCGCCTTCGTCGGAGTCGGTATACTCGAAGTTTTAATACTTCCACTCAGATGCTAATAAACAAGTCAGCTCAAAGGCAGTGGCTCGGAAAAACCAAACATCTCGAAATTTTGTTATGGAAGGTTGCTTGCATCCCAAACATCAGAATAGAGCAGGTCCCAGCGCACCAGATGCTGCCCCTGCTTAGAAAACTGCCCCTAAACCATGCCCGCAAGCCATTTTTACACGCGCTCGGACGAGCTTGCGGTCCCCTCCCCCATCATCAGAGGCGGTATGCCGCAATGCTAACATGAGGGTCCCATGACTTTACGTAATTATGGAGTGGTCCACTCGTCCAAATTCAAAATGAGAATTTTGGAAAATGCTAATTTTCGACATTTTCGTGCTCTTCAAAGTGTATTTTCGAAATCAGCGGGTCGAATCGCCCCAGGTAAGCGAAAAAAAACTCCAGGTCACGGATATGCCGAGCCACTGCCTTCAAAGGTAGCGTCTCGCTTGCCGCCGAAGTTGAGATGCAGAGTCGTGGTGGGACCTTACGTCTTGACTGCAGTCACATGTGTGCGACATACGGGTTAGGGAATTATATGTCGCCGAAAGTGAAAGCTCCCGCCGAACATCTGCGACAAATACAAATTCCAATACATGCACAGGATGAGTACCTACTGCATTGTCCGCGGGGCCCTCCCACTTTCGGCGACATATAGTCCTCTACCCCGACATAAGCACTCTAGCTATCGATTACAGGGGCGGGCTGGTCGCCGGGACGTTCCGGTCACTACTTCTGAAACGATTTTCTCGCTTCAGAAGCAAAGTGGTCATGCAATATCACTTGGGAAAGAGCTTTATCAGGGTGGGAGCCCCTACGCTACATTTTTATGTCTGTCCGGATGCTGCCTTTGACATTCGACCAAGAAGAGTAACAACGCGGACTACGCTCGTTGATACAAACCTCGGAATACAGCTCGAGAGCCGCAGTGAACACGTTCTAACGAGATCATTCCTCCCCTTTTTGATATTGTTGATTCTTTAACATCCGCGAAAGGATTGTTAGCATAGCTCTTAATAGCAGTGCAGTACTTTCCATAACGTTAGTCTCTGGATTTGCGTATATCCAAAATTCCTCTAAAATCTTGCATGCTAGGATATTGGGCTCAAACGCTAAGATTTTGACTTCAATTTGAAACTCTACTTTATCGTGTCATGTCATGCGGTGCGAGCCGAGAGGCGTATTTGATTCGGATTTATGTAGCCTATCTAGATACTCTTTTACAGAGCAGCAAAGAGTGCGTCCGGTTTCACCAATGGAAATATCACATGTAATGATATAAACTACACCTTGAGATCATACAATCACCCTCTTTGCTGAAGGGCAAGCCACTCAATTGGGAGCATTAGCGATCGTATATGCGATTTCGAATCAAGCGTTTCTGAAAATTGCTAAGCCGTATATCGATAATCCTGACAGTACTTGCTAATTGTCTCCTTTTGAGCAACGACGTACTGCGCTACTGAATTCGTCAGAAACTTACTGCATGAAATGCTGTTTTATCGTCGTTTTTGTGGTCAGGTTTGTGATAGTTAAATCCGCCCACTTTTTCGCCTGTGTAGCCGTTCAACTTCACCATTTCGCAGTAGCGGTAAAATATTGGCGCTTCTTACTTTCAAAATATAATCGAGCACTATTTTACATATTCGCTTACCACTGCTTTATTCATTCTCTTGAGTGAGCGGATTAGTTTTGTATTGATACGTCTCTGCTACTGCGTTTGCTATACCATTTAGACCCTGGGCATACTTCTCTCTCGACTCTCCACTATGGATTGCGTATTAGTTTGTCCAAGAGACTCGGTCATTCCTAAGTTACAACTATCACTATTAGGTTATTTTCCCCGCTCCCACCAGGAAAAAACGATAGCAAAGTCTTTTACAACTTTGACATAAGTAACTTTAGAATTACCCAGGGATAAAAGAACAGCGAAATGGAAGAAACGTGAAGTAAATGATTCTATAACACCAAAGCGGTGAACGGAACAGAGAACTTTTTGTAAAGAAGGAAAGAAAAAAGAAAGCTTGTCGAGCTGGGCCGAGCTCTGGATACGACTTTGATGCAGTGTAGCCCAGGCGATGGAGGAATGGAGGAGACGTAGTGGCGCATTGATGAGGTTGAGCTTGACGAGTTGAGCGTAGGCGAGGACGAAGACTGAAGATGGGGATAGAAGCTTCCATCTACGACTGTGAAATTTGATTACGATTAAGTAACCGTTAATTAGGTCGTACTGAATCATTTCTGCCTGAAATGTTTATTTTGTGCCTTACTGAAGCATGGGAGGACGTTGTGAAGCCTGCAGAGAATGAAGCGCGTTACCCCGCAGTTTTCACGATGCTGAGGCTATAGGAATCTTTCGCAAAGCCCTAGGGCTGCCGTCTCCACCGCGTACGGCGTCGGTCTACAACAACTGTCGGTCCGATGCTAATCTTTCACGGTGCAATTAAGGAGGTCCGTTCCAAAGTTGATTGTAAATTAGTGACCACTTTTGCTGCACGAGTTGCGCAATCCCTTCCATTTTGACTTTGATAGTTAACAATCCATTATTTAATTTTTCCTTGATTTCTTTGACTGCATCGGCCAGCTCAATGTTAGGTCGACGTCGACATCGTCCATGGGCATCGCAGGCTTGGGCTGACGTTAGCTTTTCGAATGAGCTCCTTTCTTACGGTCTTTCGTTACCGTCTCCATATGCATATGTTTGTAAAATAGATTATGCTTATGTTTTACGATGTTCACGATGATATATAATTTGACTAATGTTTAACGGCTTTCAAAATGATTATGCAGACGATTACAGAAAAGGCGAAAAGCTTTGAATACAAACTCAGCAGAATTGTCGAGTTTATGAGTTCCAACGGCCACATACGGCAAGAAATCGATTTGATATGCACCAGCCATAACAGCTATTCCTACGAGTACAAAAGAGAAATTCTGTTCAATGAGTTGGATTTGAAACTCTGCGTTAGCATCATGCTTGCCAATAAATCCGTTGGTCTGATTGAAGTAGAACGATATCCAACGGTAATGAGATGTACGAAACTATCGTTATACTTCACTAGAGATGCAACGACCAGATTGTTTAGCATAGTACGATGTTCGCAGGCAGGGTCATGCGTAAATTCCAAATGCTCGCAGAAACTGTCAATACGACAATCAAAGAGCCTGGCAAAGCATACAGTTTCCAGGTTACTGCGGGTGTCAGCATATATGCGGTGGCCAGCTTGTTCGTTTTATCGGATCGCACAAATCCCAAGAAATGAAGACATTTATGAAGTGGCATCATGTCTGAAGTGGGAACCGTTGGTGAAATCAAAAGTCCGAGTATCACTCTACAACCAGGAAAAAGAAACCTTGATTACAAGCGCGTCTTACATCAAGCACGCATTATAAGGAATGGTAGTCTCAATAATTTCGGTGCAATCGCCGCACTTTTCCATGCTAGACAGAAAAATAGCGATATCAAACAAAGAAACTTTGCTTCGACCAGAAGGATACGAACTAGCAGCTAAATGAGCGACTTACCAATCAACAGCAAAAGATTTCAAAAATTGCGCCAACCAAATGATATGCTCGTGCGAAGACGCGAATGGAGCAATCAAATGTCACTGTCCTCAGATGTCCATCAGAGACGTGAAGAAAGACATTACAAATGTATTTCCAATTCATACTCCTTTCATCTCCTTCCAAAAACGAGATAAGGAACTCTTCGTAAAAACTATGCAAGGAGAAGTAGTCGTATCGCTAGAATCCCGCTCGCTGAAGAACAGCGCAGAATATCTACTTGAATAAGATTGCAAACTAAACGCGAGCAGCGTGAGTGGATGCTACGACTGTCAGGAAGAAGCTCAAGTGGGCATCAGTTGCTCAACCAATGAAAGAGCATGGATTGTAATCCAGTTCGGGGAACACACATTTTCGGTAGAGTGCGATTCGCAAGGAAAAGAAACTGCACTGGCAATAGAATTTCAAAAAGCAATTGTACAAGAAACATGCGTTGCGCAATGTAACAACAAGACCATCAAATTGACTTTACAGGTACACTCAGTTTTGTACCAGACATTGTGGAACACATGTTGTTCGAAAATCCAGCGCAACTAAAAAATTCCCACGAAGATTGGTTTGCAGACTAGAAAGTTCCAAGTATTTTACCAATCTGGAATACTCTCCGCAAACACTGGCAAATCACTACATTTATATTGGGATCAATAACCATCCTCTCGGTCATAACATATTTATTCGGACCAGCATTAATCTTTGCACTGGCAAGAGTGCTCTACATCTGCACGGTAATTATCGCGAAGGCAACTGCGTTGTTTATTCAGACTATATACAGATGTATCAGAGCCGCCACGCACTAAAAGAGTTGGGCCGACACACTATTATAATCGACACTGTACACAATACCCATATCTTATAACATAAACAATCTCATATGGTAGAGGTGGGACTAAAAAACTAACGCTAGTCATTCGACTACTTCACGTCAGCCTGAATACTACACTATTATGCCAATGGATGAGATCGATGTCGCACTACACAGCGAGCCTTTGGCGGATACAATTAAAGACATCAAGGAACGGATGGAGAATGGACTGTCAACAATCAACGCCAAAATTGACAGTATTATGCAAGTGGTCCAAGCCACGAGCGAGAGATGGACGATTATCCACCATCAGCTAACTATCATGGTGGAAAGGACCACCCCGAGGTCGAACTGCATGTTTTGCACTGTGGAAGATAATAAGGACCAACACCCGACTGGGCGTTGCTGCATATTCCCCGACGCTGTTTCGCGGGCAGTGCAAGCGTCAGCCCTTGGACCCTGCGAAACGTGCCTTTAACCGAAGCACCACGAAGATTGTGGTGTAACGTGCCCCATTTGCGGCAGGCTGCATAACGTCCTGCTATGCCCAAGCAGGGAACAGAATGGGCCGTTTAAACGGCGAAAGGTTAGTTCAGAACTTACAACCCATCTTACGCCTACTAATCAAACCCAAATCCTGGTTGCAGATGTAAGCTCCAACGTTCAATCCATGGACTCGATCACCACTCGACCCAACAAGCTATGGTGAGTCTTTGCACAAATTACAGATTGTTCCGTAATGTTTATTATTACAATATTATTACACTGCAATATCAATTACAATATGTTTTTGAATTATTACAAGATTTAACAAACAAAAAAACAACCATCACAAAATTAGAGTTGCTAAGACCCTCGTCGATGTCAATCGTCCCTTGAGATGCCATCGTCGTGATCAGTTCATAATGCCGTCGCCATCTTTTCAAGTAGGACCAGTAGTTGTTGGCAGCCCTGGTCTTCTTGGCCAACTTCGCCTTCAGGTCATCGATCTGCTAGAATAAAAATACTTTTCAAATTGTCCAAAATAACATGGAACAAAATTCTTATCCTTCGGGCATCAGCCTCTCCCTTTCTGGCCGCAGCGTCTCCCTTTCGTTATTTTATAATATTTACAAAACAGCCACAAAAACCCTCAAGGTAAAAAGGAATGCGATAAACATATCTGTAAATACTCACCTGGTTGCTTCTCACGGGCGCTACTGCATTAACGGCAGACATCTTTCGTTAATTCTCAAATGACAACATAAATAGCGACCAAGCAAGAGAAAAAGATAGACAATAATCTCAAAAAAGTAAGAAAGAAATATGCAAATGGCTGAAGAAGCGGCTTTATCACCCTTTTACGCAGCCAGGGTGACATCTTCTTGCGCAAGAACAGACGCGCGTTAAGCATATCATTTTTAAAATGAGATACCAGTCAATCAAATTCGTGAAAGGCGATATGCGTCTGCTATGCGTCTGCTCTGACGCATCAGCTCGAATATGGCATCGAGTACCACTCACTATACCCATATCCTAGCAGGGGTTGGTTTGTTATATTAAGATAATAAAATATTTGATCTAGATCTTCTCCAGCTCGCCAAGCCCAAAACTCCACCACAACTACATATCTTTCACGTCTCAAGATTGCACCCAGTTCGTCAAGCCCAACTCCACCGCAACTACGTATCCTCCATCCTCGTATATTCGAATGTGTTTATTAGCGTTTTTGCGTCTTGGCGCTAATGGTGAGCGGATTCTTCAGCAACACCAATTCCATCTTGTTTTGACAAGATGTACAGGATTTGACCTGTAGAAAAAATTCGGCGGGTTTTGTTTCCCGGCCGATGCACCAAAATTGTGGTGGTTCAGTGGGATTCTTTTGCCCTTTTCATGTCCCTGTCAACACTAGAGGGAATTAGATGGATTTATTCAGCAACAAAATAAGCCGGTGTCTTGTCTCCGGCACACGACAATGTGAAGAGTGCGGGAATATCGGCCCAAAGGAGGCTGGCCGATGAGCACAAAGAGTCAGCCATGTGGCAGGCTCTTTGTGCCAAGAATGAGTAACATAATGAAATGCAAACAATTTAGGACAAAGAGTTAAGTTCGGGTCGTGTCTTTATTGAACTATTCTTGCCCTGTTTATTGGCTTGTTACCATATTTCTTTTTCAAAGCATCAATCATCCATCCATAATTTTGTGGTATTAGCTGAATGCCTTTAATCGCATTGTCAGACTTTCCTTTTAGGCTGTCCTTCAGAAACAGCATTTTTTCCATCGTGCTGAGCGTGGTGTTTCGATGAACTAACGTGTCGTAAATTGCCCAGAATTCCGGGAAATCCTCCTCGACTCCGTAGAACTTGGGCACCTCCAGCGCGGGAGTCTTCACATTGTTACAGGTTTGTATCCTTTGTGCTTGATTTGCCTCGGTGCTATCATTCCGGTTTGTCTGTATATTTACATCGGTGCTATCATTGCTATCTTCTAATATTCATCCGTTTCCCGCGGTGACTTCCTGTTGCTCATGGTCGTTATCTTGAGTTGGAAATTCGTTTGCAATTGATACACAGTTTTGTTGTGTAGGTATATTGAGTCCTAGTTTGCGCAGTTTTGTTGTGTAGGTATATTGAGTCCTAGTTTGCGGCCGTCTGTTCCGGGTGCTGATTACTTCGGTTAGCCTAGTCTGAAGCATAAAAATCATTTCTGTTGCTGCGCCTAGACCTTCATTGAAATTCGTATCTCGAGCTTCTTCAAGGCATCGGAGAAGCCTTTTTTCTCAACCGGTAGTTGTATTTTGTCGTACTCTGTTTTGATTTGAGCGACAAGGGCTTTCAGTTCATTTTTTTGCAACAGTGATTTGCTGTACCGCCTGATTTATCAGATCCGCGGCTGCTTCGCTTTCATCGTAGGTTTTTTCGTCGTCTGAGGAACAAACTGGTTTTTTTGTATATTCGAATGTGTTTATTAGCGTTTTTGCGTCTTGGCGCTAATGGTGAGCGGATTCTTCAGCAACACCAATTCCATCTTGCTTTGACAAGATGTACAGGATTTGACCTGTAGAAAAAATTCGGCGGGTTTTGTTTCCCGGCCGATGCACCAAAATTGTGGTGTTTCAGTGGGATTCTTTTGCCCTTTTCGTGCCCCTGTCAACACTAGAGGGATTAGATGGATCCGGCACACGACAATGTGAAGAGTGCGGGAATATCGGCCCAGAGGAGGCTGGCCGATGAGCACAAAGAGTCAGCCATGTGGCAGGCTTTTTGTGCCAGAAATGAGTAACATAATGAAATGTAAACAATTTACCACAAAGAGTTAAGTTCGGGTCGTGTCTTTATCATGACACCCATAATGGGTTTTCGGTTGCAGAAAATTGACTTGTTACCGCTTACATTACTTTGAAGGGCACTCGTATCTAAAAGGGGAAGAAAACACGAAGAACACCAAAATCAGTCATCAGGAGGAGCTCAAAAAAATGTTGTGCTCAAAAAATCCAGCCTGAAAACGGCAAAAGTGGATATTGTGTGCAATGGCACATACGACGATATGAAATGGATTGCACTTTCCCACCCTCCATCTCTCCAAGGCAAAACTTCTATATGCTCGGGACAGAACGTCAATGTGCGATAGAATCCCTCACTAAATCAAAGGGACTTACCCTGGCCGGTCTCGAGGCGAATAATAGATAATAGAATACGAATAATAGATGAATACTGAATAATAGCAAATGTAGTGTAATAGAGTATAGTTGACAATAGTTTTGAATAGAATAGTTTTAAATAGACAGCTCATGTGAATGATGTTAACCAGAATAACAGAAGGCGTTGCTTTCAAAGTCCTTGACGCCATATTTGAAGTACTCATCGTGGACTGGATGCCACATTTGAGTGGTACCTTATATGCTTTTGTCGATGGTCTTGCGGTTAATCTCTTAGTGCTCGCCGCATTTTTGTGTCTGCCATTGGCATATGTGTTTGCTGAAAGTCAAAGTAAGAATGTACTCGAATGAGAAAATAAAACCGCTAACGCGCTAAAATGATGTCAAACTTTGAAAACAAAGTCCACAGAGTTTGTTTATTGCACACAGAGGGTGACGTAGCTGTAAGAAATGATCGCGAAGAAACGGGTGGTTATAGATGAGTAGGAAAGAGCGTTGATGGAAATATCTTCATAAAAGGGTAAAAAGGCGATGTAAGCATTTCTGCATACAGAAGCTTACATTTCAGTTTTAGTTGCAACTTTTTATTCTGATCTCTCGCACTGGCTTTTGAGAACAACTAATCTCATATGAATTCTCAAATCCTGTTGATCAACGTGTAGAAAATCCGTTGTCGCAACTTATTTGACTCCTTTTTTTGCAAAAACCATGCTATAAGTGAGACATCAGTCACTTACTCCTCATATATCAATCATTTCTCACATCATCCCTATCCAAAAGATCCTGAGCAATAAATGATAAAATACGATTTCCATCTTCAGAAGAAAACAGTGAGATGTTACAAATCATCTGAAAAAGTGTCGTCTGTCTGTATGCTGCGACATTTTCCACCTCGAATTTATAGTCGACCGAGCACTCGGTCATTCCCAGTCTTACGAGCATTTTATATCGTAACAATAAGAAGGAGCAAACTGTGATCATATTCCAGGTGTGAGTTTGCATCTGCTACTCGTAATGGGTCTTTGACTCTCAGTGGCTCGCCGTTTTGCAAAAAAGGGCTTCAACAGTTTATTGGCTGAATTCTCCAATGAGGCCAATTACTCATAAACTGTTTGAAATTTCAATAACAAACAGCATCTAACAACATTCAACAATCTTGCTCCAAGTATTCACGTCTCCAAAAGAGCTCTCACAAAGTACAGTGTAAATCAGCCGAGGGCCAAAGAAGTCTTGATTGCTTAACGAATTAGCACCAAAGCTTGTAATGGTAGGCAGACAAAATGCTATGTCGAATAATTGCCATTACACCTTGTTATATAGCACACAGATTAACTATGTGCGGAACCTTTCTCGTGTCCAAAGACAAGCATCGGAATTGTTTCGATATGGAGAGAACCGCAAATTTTGATCACCAAGGCCTTCAGACATTGCCCGAGGATTTTGCAGCAGTAGTGAGGGCTCTTTAGCCCCCTATGTGACTATGTAAATACTGTTACTCATATAAGTCATCTTGTTACAAACGGTGGCAGCATCTGAGTGATGCATCATAGATGACAAGAAGCAATTTGGGTACATACGCTCTCCGAGGACAAGACGTTTTCCGTAGACACCGCTGAACCTCGACTCTCACATTTCAATTCTTAAAAGCTGACAAATCTCCAATAGCTGTAGATCGATATACAACAAAGAGCAATTTTAAGTTCAAGACTTTTATTTGAAAGGGGCACCAAAAATTACAAGTATTCACAGCACCCTCGAAAAATCACAACCGTAAGGAACCAGAGGTGTAATGTATGGTGAAAAAAAAACGGTGTTTGAGCATCAAACATGCATCTTTGTATCATCCAGAAGTAAAGAGGAGATCATTGAGGACAGAGAGAATGTCTGCTTCTTGCTCAAGCATTACCGGCATCACGTATGATTGGAAGTGCCTGAAATAATTTGTAGATTAGAAAGTCACTCCAATAGTTTAAGCGGTTCGGATGACTATGTTGAAGCCAAATAATCAAGCCTAGAAAATTATTTTCTGCTAAAATAAATTGCAAGTATAACTTTTACAAATAGCAAACTAGTTCATCAAGACAACTAAATCACTAAATTTATTAAATGCTAAAGGTTTTTACTCTCTTCGATACTAGAGAAAGAATTTACCTCCTTCTGCTCTACAGAGGAACCTTCCGCGTTTTGTGAAGCCTAAATTTATTTGTATTTAGCTCAAAACTCCATTTTTTGCTCAATTTTATATGGTCCACTCTTTTGCCCAAATTATAGCAATGTTTTGAAACAAGTGAAGGAAATGTTATACCTCTCCGGACGACTCTTCGCTCATCTCTACTCCTGATCCTTCCGCGTTGATCTACAAGCAATTTTTCAGTTAATTGCTCACAATTAGCAAATTTTTAGTTACCTTATTTACCAATCTTGGCTTCTCCTTTGTAGGTTCGGCACATCTCTTTGAGCGCTTGTTGTCAGATGCTTCCTCTTCGCTTGATTTCTCATCGCTCTTCTTCTCCTGAAACTTCAATTGTTTAGAACTGGACGTTGCATCCGAATTGACATCAACAAGAAAATCATTCGTATTCCCACCTTCTTTTGATCAGCCTTCTCTTCAGATTCTGATGACGAGTCCTGTAATTCATAAATAAACATAGACATAGGGATAAGAGGCGAGTTAGAATTTTTTTGTCATAGATAACTATTTTTATTTTACTCATACAATAATCATGTTTAATGAAAAATTCTTCCACATCATCTTGAGAGTCAAAAAATTATTTTAACAAGCAACTTAACAGCAACTTAAACTTCCACTCTTTCATAGATCCGTGTTGTGAACAAAGTCCTAGACATTTCTCATTTTTAGTAAAATTTGCAAATACTAACCTCGTTCTTCTCTATCTTAGCCGCTACAACAGCAGCGACGATGTTTGTAGTCGAATTGCCAGAAGTCTAAAGTGGAAAAAATTCTGTCAAATCAGATTCGCGGTTTGAAAATCTTAAAGCACTTACTTGATTCTTCTCAATAGTAGCTGAGACAATCGCTGCGATTATTGAATATTTTGGTTTGCCGGATTCCTAGAATTATAGCCATTTTGCTTTTCTTTCTCGACATAATTATATGCCGTTGCTCAAATATCAGAAAAGAAATGTCTTTCTATTACAAATTCAAATCACCTCTCCAGACGATTCCTCGGTGCTGTTGCTGTCAGCTTCATCACCCATTAGCATTGCCATTGCTTCCGTCTGTAATATCAGATGATCACGTAAGCATCAAAGCTTATGTAAAGATCAACTCACTTCTCCAGATCCTTCTGAGTCAGACATAGAAGAATCATCAGGGCTTCGCTTGTATCGTTTAATTTCACCTGATCCTTCGCCTGAGCTTTCCTCGTTCTTAAGAGAATGAATTGTCTTTGTATCTTGTATATCATCTGACTAATCTCTAATATTCTCTTCTTGCTTGAAAGTAGAAAAAGTGTCTGCTCCAGCAAAACTACTCACTTAGAGATATTTGCAAACAAGGCATATTCGAAAATGACAACATGGAATCGTAAATCCCAGATTTCCTTCAGAAAATGCATAGATCACCTTTTGTTCGTCACTGCGCATCTTATCGAATTAATTCCAAAAGAAAAAAATGAACAACCATTTTTACCTCAGCCTTCCTGATATTGAAAGCGGTGGCAGCGACTGCCAAAAGAAGAAGAGCAACAGTGGTGTTTTGCATGTCTATAAATAATGAAAATTTAGCCAATCACCAATTAAGAAGCGAGAAACAGCATTTATATTAATACTCGAAATTTTTTTCAAAAAGTTATACAGAGAGAGAACACAGCAGGAATAAGATAATGGAGATATCAGCAGATCTTTTGATCTGAATGGGAAGATGATCTTGTGGGTTGAAAGGACAACAGCATGCGAAGGTAATGGTACTCTGTCGACTTATCCATCAATTTATATCATCTCGCCTTGCTTGAGGAAAGATTGGGGGCGTATGCGGGTCAAATCTGTGCCTTTTGCCTGAGCAAGATGTCCCAGGGTTATTCCTGTGGCACTTTATGGCGATTGATTACAGGTACGAGATGGCTGTTGATGTCGGCGATTGGATTGATGAAAGTATAGAGAACTTACGACTCAAAAAAGGATGTGAAATTCTCCTATGCCTTCGAATATTACCAAAACTATCGAAAATTCAAGAAGGTTTGATTGTTTGACATATGAAAAGATTTTCGGCACCAATAGAAATTTTTCTAACCAAAAGTTGCTAGCTTAATCTTGAAGGGAGCGCGGACACAATCAGGTACTTCCTAAAATTATTTGTGCCTTTGAGATAACTCCAATATCAACATCGTTTTCTTAGAAGCATTAATATTGAATACATGAAGCAGGAATGTGCGGAACTATTCCGAGATTTTGCTTCACAATGCTTAATTAAAATTTTTTACTTATGTATTGATTTGAAATAAGGGCCAAACACCTAATATCCGCAACTCTCTCATGAAAATGCTGGCAGAAGAAACAAAAGTAAATTTGTAATTCTAAGATAGGGTTTTTTTCGGCGAATTCATTATCTGAGCGCAAATCGACTGATCTGGAGTCTCTAATGTTTTGATGAGCATGCGATTCTGAGATTTTTCACATATTACACACGCCTCAAACATCCTTCTAAACTGTATATTCAGAGGTACATATTTGAAAGTAACTATAGATACATATCAAATGTTTATCCATTTTTCATTAGCTACTCGATGAGTTAGAATGGGAATCGACCATATTTTAGAGTCAGTTGCAGGGATGGGGATGTGCGATAAGTCATACCAGATCGCATGAACTCACAATAATGATTAAGCTCCACCGAGGTCCCCCTTACTTCATCATAACTGCTTATATTAGATTGAACCGAAAGTTTAAGCTTCTTTTCAAAAATTCGTAACTTCCTTCTCTTATGATAGTCTTGCGCGAGAAAAATAAAATCAAAAAGATGGAAGCGAATAGTTTTGAAGAACATTTTGCCTTTTCTTTACTGAGCTTTGGTTGCAAATTTTTAATCCAAAGGAAATCACTTCAATTTCGGAAATTTGAGGCAAGCCCGTTAAAAATCCCAAATCTGTGCCATGAAACTCAAGCAGGTAGTAACCTAGGTTTTTTGATCCCTCTTTCTAGCGGAGCAAATTTCGCGTTAACCAAGCTCTTCTCATGTTATGATTTGCGCAAAAGAATGCCAAAAAATCAGTTTATTAAGAAAATTAATTTTATGACATTTCTCCTCAAAAATCATAACTTTTCAAAAAACAGCTCAATGAGCGCGAATTTTGCTTCGCTAGAAAGGGGCGTTCAGATATTCTATACAGCCGTTTTGGATTTTATGGCAAAGGTTTGGAAGTTTTAACGGGCTGGCCTCGAAATCCCAAAGTGTTTTCCTTTTCTGGATTTTATCTTTGCAATCAAAGCTTAGTAAAGAGCAATCAAAGTGTTCTTAGAAAATATACGCTTTACTCTTCCTGATGTTATTTTCTCGTGCAAGATGACAGTATGAGAAAGAAGTTACAATCTTTGAAAACGACGCGAATGAACTTACTGCTCAAACCAACAATTTCCCTGTCCCAATTTCTATGCTCGCTTTTGGAAGCTACTAATTATTGAAAAGAGCATCGAACTGATTAATATTTTCAAATCGAGTTTATGATTTCAATCAACAATGTCTCATCTGTTGACTCTTTGAATTTGAAAAAAGTTTGTGGTATCCATTCTTTCAATTCTTTTTAGTCAGATATCATTACGTAAAGAATCTGTCATTACTAACTGAAGTATAATATGTATATCGATTCGCTTTTCAACTCATCACCGTTTTTTTACAATACGCAAAATGTTGATGTGCAATTATGGCCTTCCAAATGAGCTGAAATATGGCGCAGATGTTGCTGGACATTGGACTTATGTTTGATTTGTTCCAGAGATATGAACACGACAGTGCAATTACAAAAAAAACTTTTTTGCCTTGTATCTATTCATGAAGAGGAAAATGTCAAAAACAAATCTTCGGCAATCTGAATTGCTTTGCAGCTGGAATTTTTTCTTACAGATTTTTCAAAAAGGAAACCGGAAGTAGGCTGCTAGACGTACACTTCGCCAATCAAAGCAAAAAATGTTGAAAAAAGCACGTAAAAAGTGTGACTAACATCTTACACAAGCTCATAATGAATGTGAGACATTCGCTTTTTCATTAGTTTCCCTATATTGTAGTACCAGCTATGAAGAGGCTTGTTGCTAATCTGTAATCTTGCAAGTCGTGCGTTCACGGCAATCTATATCTACTACATACATACATAAGATTTACAATGACGTAGCAGAATAGAGAAAAAGAGTTTTAATGCTACCAACCAGTCCCGCTCCATCAACTGTCTACTGCCGAACGGGGCTGTATGCACATCATTTGTTGACAAAAGTACTAGTTAGAGTTATGCTTGACATATGCGCTTGTATTGCTAATTCATGGCACCCCTCACTCGCCATAAATTCTTGAGCATATCTGCCAACAGACTAGTCGCTCTCTCTTCCAGTCGAAGCTTAAAAGCAGGTTTGCCAGCTCCAATCTGGGTGAAAAGGTTTTTGCACTTCCTAACGTCCGAAAAACTTTTACAAAGAAGTCTTAAAATACTATTTAAAGTTGTAGGAACTTCTCAATTATATAATAAACGTTTGTATGCGTATGTGTAGCGACAGCTGATGTAGCGGGAATCAAGGTTGAAAGATAGATTTAATGTTATATGCTGCAGTTGCAGTTTATTACATTAGACTGGTGCATAATTCTTGCACCAAAATTTCAAAATTCCATTACTTTTTTCAGCTCAAATGAGATCTTCTGATCTGATACGTATTAGAGAGATAAAGCCTTGCACTATCTTATACATTTAGGGCGCTGAATCTCCTCAAACGTCTACTGAAATCTAAATTTACATATTTTTGGTCTTGGTTTTATGACCCTTTTTGACCAAGAGAAATGGCAATGATCGGATGTCTCTACGAGTAGTTTCGATTTTCGAGTTCGACTTATTAATTTTGTTTCAAATTGATTTTCTAAACTGTACTACAAAATACCACATTCGATATACATAACTGAGTAGTCTTAAGCATTTCTTGAACGATTTCTTTATAATTTTTTATGCAAGAATTGTGCGTCAGTTAATATAATATATTTAACACAAAATCAAACTATAGAAGAAATTTTGAAAATCGTTACTTCGTGGAGGCATTTGGATCTCACAAATTTTTCGAACATTCCTGTTGCAAAGAGTATATATTAGATCCGTATCGGGGACATCACATGATTCCGAGATCTTGATACTTCTTGCTCAGCTTGAATTTAAGTTTCGAAAGTATCCTTTGATTCAACGGGATTCATGCGGCTGGAGGACGACCGCTCGCACCCGCGACGCACTGCGTCTCTCTCGTGAGCGTGCTCTCTGACCATTTCCTAGCTTTGATTAGGCCTCGAAGCCCGCCTTCCAGCAGCCAATCTCATTGGACTGAAGGGTAACTCAAATGGGGTGATTTCGTTCGAATTGGAAGAATTACATATTTGCAGATTTGGGTTAGACTATTGGACTTCCGTTAACCCAAATTTGACAAATCTGTAGAAAATTTATAATTTCACCATTTAAAAGTTTTTTTAGGCAGCGATGAATTTCATATTATCCTGGGTGACAAATTCTCAAAAAAACGTAGATATTGTAAAGTTTATTGAGAGTAACCCCAAAAATTAAATATGTACAGCACATATCTACCGCTACAGAAGCACACGACGGTAATAGAAGCACATTAGATGAGCTCTTAAAATACTAATAAAGCATCGTTGGTGTCTTATGTCAGAATGGGCAAGATGTAAAACCAACATGTGAGCATTGAACTGGTTTTTGAGATTAACATGCTATCACGGATTCTTTAGCATAGGGAGCGTGGCTAGGAGCTTCCCAGTCTTCTGCAGTGAAGCACTACACCGTTTAGACATCAGCACCGGATCCTTCAACCTCACGCATATTTCGGAGAAGTCCCTGAAAAGTTCTTTCTTTCAAAACGGCTCGGCACTTAA
This sequence comes from Cylicocyclus nassatus, assembly GCA_958299035.1. Taxonomy (NCBI): domain Eukaryota; kingdom Metazoa; phylum Nematoda; class Chromadorea; order Rhabditida; family Strongylidae; genus Cylicocyclus; species Cylicocyclus nassatus. The sequence goes on from CATQJL010000001.1 coordinate 62,780,844, forward strand.
TCATATTATAAAGCTTCAAAAAAGCTGTATTTCCATCAGTTATAAAATTATTTGAACAAATTTCATAATTTATTGGCAACGATGGTTAGAAAAACATGTCGCCCTTAACATTTCCAGGAATCCCTTATCCATAGGTTTTTCTCCTTTCAAAATCTCGGAACTTACTATCAAGGTAATTAGATACTAACCTACTCTTATCACTAGAAAAAGATTTAGCTCCTTTGAATAAACTCATATGACTTAAGAAACTATGAGTTCAATTAAATTTTTCTCTCGACTACTTTTCCGATACCAACAGAATAGAAATCGAGGTTCAATCTCATTTTCAGACTAGTCCTACTCCCAGTTTTTCTATGTTGTAACGAAGTTGCTGTCCCAGACAGTCGAATTGTTCTCAACGACCCCCCTCCCCTCCTCCTCAATTTTTTTGTTTTACGCTGTGATTGTAGTTTTTGCAGCAAAGTGTGTAGAAATCAAAGTATCAAAGACCTTGCGTGACCTTATTTCATTTGCGTGGATTTTCTCTATCAGATTTTTTTCTAAATTTTTGTCCAAGCTCCTCACCTCTTTCTCCTCTGCGACAACTGTTGCGTTTAGTGGAGCCTGTTAAAAATAAATGAACATTTATTTTTTATTCATCAAATTATGGGTTCAACAAGAGCTGAAAACTATCGAGTAGTAAGTCATATTTTTACGAATGGCAGAGGGTCCCTTAGAGAGAAAAAAACAGTTTTACCCCATGATGATGGATGTTTTGGAAAATTTACCTCTCCAGATGACTCCCCGCTCTTGATGTCGACATCGCGTTCAAGTCGAAGTGGTGTTGTTGTAGAAAACTGAAACTTTGTTTCTGGACAGTTCTGGTACGATTTTCGATTTTCATCAAAATTACCTCGCTCAGTAGTCCTGATCCTTCAGTGGTCGATTCACTTGTGGCCTAAAAATTAGTATTGGTAATAGCTCATGTTAGAATGATGTTTATCGACTTGCCTTCTTTTCCTTCTCCTCTTCGGATGATGAGGACTTATCGGCAGCTCGCTTCATGCGCTTAACACCGCTCAGGTCTTCTACTTTCTTTTCCTAAAATAGACATATAATAGAGGAACGGTGAAGGTTCTATCGTACCTCTTTTGATTCTTCTGACGATTCCTTCTTCACTACTACGGCCTAAAAAAGAATTCTGTCAGAACAAGTACTACGCTGAAGTATTTCTCATAATATAACGAACCCTAAGCATCTTAAAAATTTTGAAAGATCTACAATCAGACAATCTCCATAGAAAACTCTGACTAACCTCTGTCTGGTTCTTTTCGGCGGAAGCAATGATGGCTTCTGCAACCGAGGAGATAGTTGTACTTGGAGCCTAAAAAGTGTTTGGCTGAAGCATTTTCTATATTCATTTCTCCTGATCATATGGCTTGACCCCTCTCGCACCAGCTGAAAAGGTTGAAAAGTTTGTACCTCTCCGGAAGACTCTTCTTCGGCTTCCCGTGCTTCTCGGACTTGTGCGGTGACGATCTGCAAAGTGTATTTTTTAGAATAGAATGAAGCTGAATCAAGTTTCAAAGTCACTTACTTCTCCTGATCCTTCAGTGGTAGTTTCAAGCGTGACCTAATTGATTGACTATGATCTGATCAGAAATATGAAAACAAACAAACAACTCACCTTCTTCTCCTTCTCCTCTTCGGACGATGAGGAATCGTTAGCGCTACGTTTCAGGCGATGGACATCATGGACGTGAAGTGGTCTTTCTTCGCCTGATCCTTCAACCTCTACTGTTTTCTTGATCTGTAAAATGAGATTCAATTCTTGTTTAAAGAGAAAACATAACACTCAAAAAGTGAATTCTGACTCAGAAAACATCACCCACTTGCTTGAGCTCTTCACCTTCATTTGATTCCGAGGAATTACTTCTAGTTACTCGGACTAACTGAAATATTGCACATTAAGATCTGTAAATATGGAAGCAAAGACCAAGCAAAGTCAACCGTATATTCATAGAATCTTTAAGAAATATTAAAAGTTTTTGATTAATAGCAATGAATTTACCATGCATCCGTTGATTATGGATGAGAAGTAGTAACTTTGCCCTACTGCATATCGATTTTTCAAACATATATCCATTAATTATGTAGGTGATCGGATCGTAGTTTAATTTGCAAGAAGATTGTAATGCTTTACCCTTGGCTTTTGACCACCAGACTTAGGGGGTTGAAGAATGTCCACCAAAATTTGCTTTATTGAATGTTTGGGTAGGAGTTATTGTTATTTGCTCTGTTTTTTTTTGTAAGAAATTTGCGCAAAAAGCTAATTTGCAGTAGAACTGAATTTTCTGATTTCTGCAATACCTTCACATAGATAAACCCACCAGTTCATCATCGCCAAAGTTCTTTCGGACGTTGAAAGCACTGACAGCTACGGCGAACACAAGAAGAGCTAGAGTGATATTTTGCATGTTCTGAAAAAAGATGTAGTTCGAAGGTTCAGGATAGCCAAATGATGGAGGCATAAGAGACGAGACAAGCATCGTAGAAGAAGAAGATTAAGAGAAGGGCACTTATCCAAAAGCTGATATGCTAGTCAGAACCAGAAAAAAGGAAAAAATTCGCTATAGAGTTGCCTTTACAAGAAGAAAAGTTAAAGGTCTTTTCAGTACGTTAGTTCCTCCCCGAATGCGGTAAAACATGCAAAATTATCTTGAGTTTTAGCTTATAGCACGGTTCGGTGCAAGTTCTTGGTAGGGGTCAAATATGTGCAAGTCATGGAGCTCTCATAGCTCGTTATCGGTGTTCATAGGTTTCAAAGGATGTTTAAATAATCAAAAAAAGATCAGTATTGGCTGTGATTGTATCTTCAGAGAATAACATTTGAAGTGATTAGAATGAAAGGAAGCCTGAAAAATGATGTAGATAACAAGCTATGGGCAACATGTTTTTATAGCTGGCTACACGATAATAGCTCAGATAATTTCGTTTTATAGGCCAAGACCGCCCCATCGGTGATGGAGTGCTGGTTTTCAGTTTCCCTAAATATATTACAGCTGATGATATGGTCTGCCAAACAAAGTTCGTGTCAACAAGCACGCAGAGAAGAAAGAACCAGAGCAGTAGAATAGTGTGTAATTTGCCCCGCGCGGAAGGGTTCGAACTCTAGACGGCCTTCCCCGTTTCGAAGAAACTGGCCCACTGACACTGTGCCCGGCAGCCCCCGACAAGGACTTTTGCGCCGACGAACGGTAAGCTTGTTTGTCTTCGCAATCTAGCGCTTGTTTTGTTTGTTTCCAAATTTATATCTTGCGATTTCATGTGATGAGAAAAGGAGCATGAGTGGCAAGCGTGGAAGCTGTTTCATACGTTTATTGAGTTCCCTGTCTAGGGGTAGAGGCGAAACAGGATAACATTAGAACCGATTGATATATGTTCCATAAGCTCGTAGTTATGCTCTCATTAGCAATTTTTGAGTTGAACGAATTTTTGTGAAGAAAAGCTATGGATCGTTTGACATAACTGAGCACCGATATTTTCAGAGTATCTTTCTTGCTCAGATAGTAATGACCCAAGTTTCAAATTCCGTTTTTGAGCTCGTTGATGTACGCGCAAAAGGTTCAATCACTGTTTTAGCACTCACTGCTTCAAAACATCTTTTACATCAAAAATGTATCTTGCCTAGTTTTGGCAGAAACCATCGCCTTCGTGCTTCATCGAGACCGAGTGCACAACACAATTAGAATAAAATCTGTTTTGCTAAGCAGATGCAAAAAATATTATGCCAGCCAGTGTCCATATAAACCTAATAAAAAGGGAACTTTTGTTGTGAAGTGCGGGCTTTTTCTAAATTTTCCTCAGTTCCGCTGCTTCTTAAAAGGAAGTCGAAGCTTTTTTCTGAGTCGATGAATGATTGGCTTTAATAATAAGTTTGCAACTAAGGGTAGCTTTCTGTTTAAGAATCAGCTTGGTCATTTTTGATAAAAAGAGAATGAGATGGAAGAGGGCAAAAAAGACTAAATTGAGCTTTCATCTCAATCTAGGTTGCCAGAAGAAAAAAACCTGCGACAAATTAGAATCGAATGAAATTCGAAATTGTCAGCATCATGAGTATTGTCACCTATTCTTTTCTACTATTAAATGTTCCTAATAAACTTTTAGCACAAAATGCGAGTTTTGACAAGCCTCGAATCCTATCACTTCTTGTGCAAAATCTCGAGGTGGAGGCAGATCAGCTCAAAATTTGCTCAGTCAGTATGAAAAAGTCACAAAATGCGTACCATTACTGGTTAAAAATGTTTTGAGAGTCAAATAACGCATTAAAAGTTCATTGTTCCAGCTCTAAAACCTGTCCTCAACTTCAGCACAAATGTTGATACTGAGAATTTTATAGGAAAGAAAAAATCGCGATTCTCCAAAAATGAAACGAAAGAGCTTTTAGAACGGTTAGTACTTATGCTGTAGGATGATGAAAAAAATGGGGAATGTCCATAGTCAAATATCTTTCTGAAAACGCTACCACTGACGAATCGTTGCAAAAAGAGGAACATCCTCAAGGTCCATCAATAAGCTGAGAGGTTGTACACCAGCTCGTTTGCCAATTTTTACACACTTTAGGTCAATTTCAGAACGACAAGCTGTTGCAAGCTTTGCAGCATTATTTATGGTCCGTTGTTGCAATTTCCTCCACTTTTCAACTTGCTTTAGTACGAGGAAAGCTTAGATTGCAAAGCAGAATTGCGAATATGAAATCCTCTTTTCAAAATTCTACAAAAAACTTGGGCATTCTGTTTGGGTAGGTGGCGCAATGGACTGTAAAGCGGTCCGTGATTAGAAGAAATTGTTAACCCAAGAGATTATTTTTTGTGGTGTTTCTAATGCTCATCGAACTTCAGCCTCAATAATTTTGCAATTATCATACGGAGTGTTAGAATCACTGATTACTCAATAGCTTGTGTGTAATTGGGATGATGTGATGTGATGACCTTTCACCAAACCGAGTCAGGGTCGGTCGTATTTTACCCCAATGAAGGTGAGATTAAACTTCGCTAATGGTGTTAGTCATCTTGTTTGTCAATCAGAAATGTGACTGATGCAAAGAGAGACTGATTTTGGGTCTGTAGTACAAAATAGACTAAATTTTCCAGAATACAATACATCCCCTTCAACAAAATTTAGACACAAGTAACAAGATTATACCACTTCTATTAATCAAAACCAAGGACCTAATGCTTTTCAAAAATTTGACAGTTTATAAGTTAAAAAATATCACTCCAGATTATTGAGTTGATGCAAACTTGTGGCAGTAGAATTTCATTTGTTACTGTTTCTAGTTTTAACAAATTTTGAAATTTGATATGTAAAGAAAAATCTTGGCTTTTCGCGTGTGCTTGAATCTAAATTCTTCACTGGCATGACAATGGTGCAAACTGATTGAGAGACATACCCAAAATGATCTCTGAAATTTTGTTCGCGAGGATTTTTAGAACGACTACTAAAAATTGAATTTGTTTTCTCTTGGTTTCATGGCCTACTTTCCAGTTAAAAGAAGCCGGTACTACGGATGTCTCTGCGAAAAGATTTGAGAATTTTGCTTTTTTGATCCGACCTACTGATTTGTTTGGTACTAAATTTTCAAAATGTACTATAAAATTTTATTCGTCTAGGAGATGGAACGAAAAGGAGTTTGATGATTTCTCTATCAAGAGTAGAAATTCATTATTTTTTAATCATCACTGACAACATCTTCCATATTCACAAAGGGCGAATGCTAGAAGAAAAGTTCGAGAGGGTAAAAAGCCTAGAATGGACTTTTAGAAAAGCAGATTCTAGTGTTTTGAGGAAATTTTGGCAGAGATTCGCGAGAGATACCGCCGCTGCAGCCGAGCTTACCGGCTGCACTCGGCTGCTGATTGAGGAAGCGTTCGGCTCTTATCTTGCCCGGGGATCGTGGACAATAGATGGAACGAACAGATAGGCGCATGGATCATTTAGCGTGGAAGCATTGAAAATATCCTCAATGGCTATGGAATCAATGCTCCTTGACCATTGTACGTTTCTCGTTTCGGGTTGCTATATGCTTAGAAAAAAAAGAAGCCTTAAGCTTCAAAGTTGAAATAAAGTTTATAACTTGTTTCTTCGAGAGGAAATATTATTGCAACGACTTACTCTAAAAAATACTGCCCTGACTTCTATAAATAATTCATTTGAGGCTATTTATTGGCTCTTAATTGCAAGTAGCGATTATCAAAGTAAAGGCGAGATCGTATCCAGCACAGGGCTAGTCACGAGGTGGCTAGTTAAAAATGCAATACACGAAGTCCCCCTTGACTTTTCCAAATGTTTACGAAGTCCCCTCTGACCCTAGACCATAATATCTCAAAAATCTCTAAAAAACGAAACGTCGACCAAAAAAACGTCCTAATTTTGTGTCTTTTCGGCCACAAAAACGAAACCTGCTTTGCTTTTTATCCCAAAAACGATATCCAGCTTCCTTACCAAGCCATCTGTGCCGAGCCCTGATTCAGCAATTATTCTTCTTCCTTTAACCATCTGGAATAGCTGATACCATGTTACCTGTGTTTTTGAGTTACTTTTTGTTTTCGATGCACCTTGAGTGTATCGTAAAATGAAAAAAAAAGATTGTTCTTTCTAACGGGCAACATGGGCGATCGGTGGCCCATACTTTTTGCAAAGGTTCCCTTACTGAAGTCGATTTGTTCCAGGAACGTTGCAAGTGCTATGGGCTCCTAGTAAATGTTTAGCTTTGTTTCTCACGCAACATCAAATCAGTTAAGTTAGCAATCTCCTATGATGACACTAATCAGCAGTGCTAATATACAAAATGTTGAACAAATTCTAGTCATTATTAATGGGTCAATCGGAATTCTGAAATCTCAGTTTGTCAGGCTTCGAATGGTTGTAAATCATTGCAAGGTCTTAGCTCTTGATCTAATAATAAGATGCGAGCCCGTGCTGGATACAGGCGAGCAAACAAGCCCTTCCATCCTATCATCAATCATCTTGGAGCGATTATTGGCCTTAGCAGACTACCAATCGCAATGGCTAAGAGCCTTCCTTTGGCCCTTATTAGTTCGAGATTCCAAGGTGTTTGGTAAGTTTTTAATCAAACACTTTGGAATCAAATCTCAACGCGCTTTCATTTTATTGTGCTTGCCAATAGCAACAACTTTCTTTGCGTTTTACAAATTTATCAGTTCGAAACACTTTCTTTGAAGTATTGGAACCATTCAAAAGCTTTGCTGTTCTAGTCCTTATGTCTGTTACGTGTCTGTACAAATGAGTTCCATCAAATACTCTGACGACAAGAAACGAATCTAAAAATTCTTTCTTATCACCTCCTCCCTGCTCGGAATCCACCGGAGTGGAAGGTTTTTGGCAACATGCACATTTGCGAAAGTGTGCTACAAATATACATCGAAACAGAAGTCTAAAGTTTTCTTCTTCAGAGACTGCAAAACTAGAAGAGAACTGAAAAGTTAGTTATGTGCACCCCAAAAAAATGAGTACTACTGTTTCAAACTATCTTTTAGCAAAAAAAGACTCTTACTTGTTGATTTGGTGGTCTTAAGTTGGGCAAGCACAGTAGAAAAACTGGATCAAAATTTGTTTTTAATACTCAAGGCCAGAAGCCTTTCTATCCTGTAATTTGCTGGACCTGCTACATAAGGTGAACAAAAAATCTGATATCAATGTAAAAAATTTGCCTTCGTTTGACAAAATTGAAATGCTTGTATCTGATACATCAAGATCGATACGACGATTACGAAAAGATGCAAGTTGTGAGCCAAAGAAATGTCTATCATTCCGCTGCGTATACTATAACAGCGAAAAAGAAAATTCCGGTGTTGATAAAAGAAAAAAATAAGCTGATGCTTAGCACACACACACTCCTTCAAGCTCAAAATTGGGTTATGAAGTGTTGGAAGATATTTCTGTGGTAAGTCGATGTTGAGTTTCTAAGTATAGAAACTGCATGACAGCAAAATTTTAGACTATTCTGTTTGGATTGATCGCCAATTGTTAATGCCCAACTTGTTCCATAACAGTTCCAAACTTGCTAAATCGCTGTACAGTTCTAACAAAGGCCTTTGTTCTGAGGTGACTTCCTGGTGCAAATTTCAGTTTTACATCGTAAAAAAACTCTTGTTAAGTAAACAATGGACTGATATCATTAGGCTGCGAATAGTGCAATAAAATGGGATCCACATCGTAAGTATGGTAACCGAGCTGAATCATTTACAGTTTTTGCACGCACTAGCAGTTTGTGAGAACAATGGAACCAAAAATGAATTGGTCTTGCCCTGTTATCAGACCGTTCTTTAGATTTTTGCTGTTAAGTCAGCCTATAGCCTCAGTTTTCAAACTTCCAAACTCGTCTTAAAAATCCTATAAGGTTGCTATTTCAAGTGACAAACTCCAGGAATTTCCATGTTTTGAACAGTGACGAGCACGATTACCGTTACGTCCAGCATAAATGCTATAGGGCAGATAAAAAAATCATGCAAAATTGCCAAGGCTAGAAATTACGGTTGCAAAAAGATTTATTCAACAACCAAATCATTGAAAAGATCTTGAAACGCTTCCGGGTAAACCTATTCTATGAAAATTTTAGTCGCCCATTTCTTTCCTGAAAGCCAAAACTAATTTTATGGCATAGATAGATTAGTTTTGGGACGTTGTTGAGAAGGAAATTGTAAATCCCTCTCAAACATTACTTTTAAAGTAATCCAAGCTTTTTGATAAGCGAAATCTTTTCCAGATTACCCTATAGCTGCGATAAATTTTGATAGGTTCGTAAGTCACCAATCGTATGTTTTTTTGGAGTTTCTATCACAAGAAGAAGAACATTGCGCTATTTACATAGCAGTGCCTATTTGGGTTCTTTTTAACATCTGCGCCTTGCCAAGGTCTAGGAATTACAATTGCCAAAAAATTCCAAGATGAAAACTTGCAAATTCACTCATCTGCCATCCAATGTTTATATTTATGGAAATTATTTGATTGAAAGATTGGAAGCTGAGTTGAGTGTCATCAAAAAAATAGAAGATGCACTTTTTGGCTTGGAAACGACTGATCACCTTCTAAAAGAAAACTGAACGTAGTACGACCTCGAATGGGCGGTGCTATTGAAAATCTCGCTAATTAATTTTTGTGAACAACAGCGGTGTGAGCATGTGAGGAATGACTCACACGACGTAGGAGAGAGGCTTTTCGGAACTCTTCCGGATGTAAAATAATTTGAAGTACTATGAATATCCCACAATTATGCAAACAAATCGCTCAAGCTGAACAGAGAGTGGAGTTTCTCGGAACGTCTTACAGATAACATTCATTTCCTGGGTCACGAAATTAAGGAAGTGGCAAAAGTGGCCTACAAAAGTTATAAAAATGTGCAAAGCTTGTTTCCAGTCGCAGACAATGAAGCATTTTAGGTTGTCAAATAATTTCTTTCAATTTTGAATTTTTATCGCAATAAGTTATGCGCCTCTCAACGCTAATTAGGATGCAGGATACCGTTCGGTAGAGCAAAGCAAGCTATAGAAAATGGTTTGTAGTGTTCGCACAAACTCCAGTAAATATCAAGTCCACTTTTTTTGCAAGAATGTTTTATGTAAAATTTAATATTGGAAAGCTAAAAATTTGTTAATTTACTTCTACAGGCTTGTAATATACATTTACTGAAAACGACACAGTATTGTTTCTCAAAAGCTTGAAAATTTTAGTTTTCTTTGTTTTTAGTACAGTAAGAAATACTACAATGGCATATATGAATGTTTAATGTGGAGTTATAGGCAGGCGTGGGGGGTCCGGTTAGTTTGTTTCGAACGAATAGATTTTCTTAGTTTTTCAGGCACCCAAAAATTCTTTAGTCCCTAGCTCGAAATGTAACGAAGCTGCGAACATTTACATGACATCTTACAGAGCTTGCTTTGCTTCGTCGTATCGTAGCCTGCATCTCAATTAGAATTAAGAAATGTATGACTTTTCGCGGTAAAGAGTGAAACTCATGAGATAACCTAATAGTTTTTCAATTTTCTTGAGACATGGCTTTGTAAGAAAAATCTTTCGGATACGAATCCACTAGCGGAATCGCGCAAATTTGAGAAGCCCCAAAAAATCTTCGAAGAACGTAGCGGTTCCCTTTCTTCGAAAAACTTTCTGATGCACTCCTCTCACGCAAAACTTTTTTGGACGATTCTCAAAATTCCGAAGCGCCAGTGCTATCTGTAGGATGTTCTTAAAAATTCAGAATTTAGCTAATTCAAGGTTGAGTTTAAAAACTTTGCACGTATTTTTCCAAACAATATTCCATTGCTCGATTCCAAACAAATTCAAGCCTTTATCAATTTCTGCCACTTCGGGCCATTTGTGGACTCTTACAGATAATAGCCTGACAGCAAATTTTAAGATATTAGGAAAGATTCAGGGGTACAGGGCAGTGATGGTGCCAGTCAGTAGATTGTCAGATCTTGCCGATTGCGGTAGTTCTATGGTAGTCTCGACAAGGTATTATTACAAATCTTTGAAAGGAAATTCGATTTATAGAGCGTGTAACTTTTCACAAGTGTACTGGCACTTAGAAGATTATATGAAAGAAAAAGGAATTTATCCTCATATAATTTATTTCATTCCTAGACAAAGAACATGTGAAGCACCTGTAAGTCCACAGCTCATCCTTTCAAATTTTTGCAAAAGACCCCTACTGCCTAATTTTGGCATATGCCAAAGATCTTACAAGATGATTCGCAATCACATTTTTCCACCATGTGACTAGTGCAGTTTAATGTTCGCACCACTGGCATCCGCACAACAAAACGCATGACCCTCGATGACTCTGAGCGGAAGTGTAATCTCATCTGACATGAGATACGTGGTATTTGCTTCGTCACAATTCACAGACACATACACTCAAATAATTACTACACAAAGAAGAAAAAGAGGGAGAGTACGTCGTTCGCCTTGGAGTCGCTGAATGAGCAGCAGCTTCCCCGTTAAACCTACGCAAAAGCACTTGATAACACAGAAATTAATGGCAAAGACATTCAGAAGAGAATCTCCTGACTACTCATTAAGAAATCAAACATCTGGTATGATGCTCGAAAATTTTTCTGTACAAGGACAAATTTCTCAGGCTAAACCTCCGAACTTACCAGAATAATGAATTGGGAACCGCAAAATTGTATCTAACATTCGGGCTCTCAATATGCGACTTCTATCAAAGACATTGCAGCTAGAATGGTCATCAAGAATTTGAAAGAAAATTACGGAATTGTGGAGTTGGAAAGCTACTCCAAACAATCACCACGCACTTTCATGTAGGAATTTTTCTACAAATTTTCAGGGGCCGTCTCATTAACCATTCTAGCAGTTTGCCTAAGATTTTGACATATTAATCGATCACCTGACTCAAACCACATGAAAAAAGTATGAGAACTTACGGAAGGACGTTGTTACACAGTGAATCTTATTTTATAGAAAGAAAAAACGTGGAAAAATATTGTGTTTGAATTTAGGAAAAAGCTATTACGAAAACTCTGCAAAATTATTTACAATCAAACAATGACATTCAAAATATAGGGATCATAGAGATTCAAACAACTGCAAGCTTAACTATCAACAAAGAAACAATATAAGATTTTGTCTCTGATTTTTCCAAAATGGAGTATGAAAGGTATCTGCGCGCCAAGCATTTAAGTTTACGCGGTTAAGACACTATGATATTTGACCTGATCAAATAAAATAGGCAGTATAATAAAATTAAAGGTGTATAAATGGTTCGAATTTTTCCATTTGAAAAGTCAACTCAGTTAAGCTTATAATCTACTTACTGGCTTACCCGGCTCCGCCGTATGTTCCGAATAGAAAATTCCATTTCTAAACCGATCCGGACCAAACTTGGCACACATACACTTCGGGCCCCGGCGGGCGTCACAGTCCACTTTTCGTTATCGATCGATGACGAAAAGTAGCCTATGACACCCGCCGAGGCCCGTAGTGTATGTGTGCCAAGTTTGGTCCGGATCGGTTCAGAAATGGAATTTGCTATTCGGAACATACGTACAGACAGACATACATACATACAGACAGACAGACAAACAAACATTCAGCTTTATATATAAGATGCTATTTTTGTCCAACCAAAACCACCTCAGCCATTTCGGCTTTTGGATCTTCTTCTTCATCTGTAATGCAGAGCTTCAGCACTTACTTCATGCTAGATGTCGTCCATAACCGTTTTACCTCTTTTTGAGGGCCGATCGTAAAATAGTCCCTGCCAATTTTTGAACGTTTCAAAAGTTCTTGTGTGTCGACACTCCGGCGCAGTGTCACTGCCGTGTCAGCGATGTTCCAACGCCCTGTTTGCGCTTGACACGAGTGTGATCTGACACACCGATCTGACACAAACTCAGGCCTCACAAAAGCTTTCTTCTAGAATTTTGCCAGTCGAGTGCCGGAGCAGCGCCATTTTTCAATGCCAGTTCACTGGCGATTGTCTAAGGGGACGCTTAACAAAGGTCTCAAAGGTGACACTTTCTCACCTATGGAATAGTTTAACTCAAGCCGTGGTGAACTTATGGCAGCGGTAACTTTCAATGAAAATTCAAAACGATAAACTCTCTAGCTAAATTAATAAATCAGAACAAGCTGCATAGAGACTCAAATTGAAAAAGGACGCATGTCATAAGATATCCAGCATTAAACAAGGACAAAATATTACAGTGCACCTAACGATGAAGAATCTTGAGATAGCACAAGCTGCGCAGTAGAGAACTGAAAGACTATACTGGTAGAGAACAAGTTTGAACAGCAGAGACTGAAGCATCTGGAATAAATTGCAAAGTTTTGCCCGATTTTCATATCATTAAGAAATGTGCTTGTCTCCTTGATAAAGGTTTCTGAATGAGTTTTCAAAGCACGAAGAAGAACGTTGCAACTCGTTGAGACATGCTAGCATTGCTATGTGCCCCAGACAAGTGCATAAAAGAAATAAAGTTCTATTACATGCCACCTTAGCAGTGGTGAAGTTTTAGAACACCATAGTTAGTTCGATACTTGTCACAGGGGTCTTGATATTATAAATTATTTGACTGGCCTGAGGAAATTGTTCATCGAAGATTATAAAGGCTGTGAGAGAAATTTCGCAGCGAAATTGCAGTGATTTTCTCCTGTCAAATGATTCGTTCTAATTTATCCTCGCTACATAGATAATTGAGGAAACTTTCCACGCAGCAATGACGCTCATCTTTCGTTATTGCGATATCAGCAAGTAACCCGTCTATGATCTAATCTTTTCCTGTACATATCAGTTAAGACTGTGCTGTAGGAGATATCACGATTTTTCCCACATTTATCGCCACTAGGGGTATCTCACAAGATCAGAAGATTAGAGATGCATTCCAACTTAATCTACAAAAATCCTGCGCAAAGTTCTGAGTGAGCTTTTGCAGCTGTACACAAAGGAGGAGCATGGAGAATGATTTTAGAAGGAATTCGCGAGAATCAGAGCAAACTGTGAGCTCGCCAAAAGTGTTCATTGAAAATCAAGGTATTACACACTACTGAATTTAATAGAAGTACTGTAGTTTCTATTTACTTTCTTCTATTGATGTCCTTGATTTTTTTACCGTTTTTGCTCTCAACATCAGCTTCTCGAGAACGGGATGCCTCCAAAGTTTACAAATACATGGTCGTATTTCTGTATGCATCAGCTATATGATCACGTGAGTGGGAGGAGCTCAGGATGTCCAGGGGTGGAGTTTGGCATTTTACCCCATTCATTTTTTCTTTATTTCTAGCCATGGAAAAAGTCAGAAATAGCACAATTGAATATCCGATGTATCAAGCATAAAATGGGCAATTTTCAAGACATTCTTGGAGGAGATACGATTTTTGAAGGAGAAGTTCGTTTTCGAGTGCTACCAGATTTCAGCTCAAAGCTTCCGGTGAGGTGCAATTTAAGCGGATTCTTCGATGCCATCTTATAGAGCTTCCTTTGCCCTGTCGAATGATTACTCAAGCCACATCAATTGAAGGGAAAACACAAGAGACGACGCTTGCAATAAAACGGTAACAATATTATAGGACACCCTAATAATCACCTATTTTCCGTACTGTAGGGTCTATTTAGCACAAGAATGAATTCTGGCTGGAGTTTTCTAGGAATCTGTCTGCACAGAAATGTTTTAAAGTTCAATATTTGCGTTTGTCAAAAGAACATGATTGGCTACAGTAGATAGTGCCTCACCAAATTTTGGATGTGTGATTTTTGCATGATAGAAGCCTTTATAAGTGTCTAACTTTACGCGGGTTCAAATCGCATGAAGTTACCGAAAATACCGTTTCTTCGAAGGCTTGGACAAATTGGACGAGATGTGTTTTCCTACTCTAACTCACGCCCTAATTGCGGATACGTCAGCAAGGACGCATCGCCTGAAGAGAGTGTTGAATCCCGAATAGGGAAACTGCGACTCGGCTGGCGCGAGACAAGTCGCCCTCTGCAGGCCGCTTTGGCCACGAGAGGACTCGGAATTGGGCCTTGGGCTATTTAAGGGACTCTCTAACGGAATATGTGGTGAATCGCGTTACCTTAAGTTTGGTGAGACACTTCCGTTGTGTAGCAACAACATATCTGAGTGAATTTTTCCAATGATTCCTCTTGGCAAAACTAGCAACATAATCTGGTCCTCCACAGAGCAGAAGGATTTTATACCTAGCTTCGTACTCGCCCCCTTATCGTATAACGTTGTTGTTACAATATAATTATCAATTTCTGTGAAGAGAATTTCCCTTTATCGAAGGGATCCATTATCACAAATCATTAATAGACTTCTGCATAAGCAAGAAAATTTACTTATCCAAAGAGAATGAACAGGAGACATATGTACAGAGAACATCAACAGAAACAGAGTCGAAACACTTCACTTCTTCCCCAAAAGCTGAGTGGCGGCGCTGAACAATGGAGCTTCGTAGGCTTGAGGATTGAAGCCGAACGCTCGTGCAACACTGGTTCCTCCCCTGAAACTGTGCTATTTTCGCCATTAATTAAGGTAGAACCGTATAAGCGAGATTGTCTCGAGATAATCCCGATATCAGCCCTTACGACACTTGATAACAAGCATAAGTTAAGCACCTGTACAGGGCATCAGCACCGGATGCAAAGGCATTAGCTCCGGTTTGAACTGCCATGCCAACGGCATCGGGCCGTTGTCGACGTGGAGGAACGACACCGAGAGGTTGTTGATTGTTGTTGTGCTCGATTGGGATCTCACCTAGAAAGGAAATTACGCGATAATTCCAGTTTCAATCGAAATCTCAATCATTATCAAAATCTGTTAACCTATGTTCAAGTTGCAATACCGTTTAACTAGTCAAAAAAATGTTGCCGCACTTCGAAGGGGTTTACCTAATTCCGCGTCGTATCCCCTATATTGTAAAACAGACGAATTTCCAATTCAAGGGCGACATACGGCTCAACTCTAGGCAAGGCGCATCTTTTGATATACAGAGGTGCTCGTAGATAAGTTTTGCGCACGGTAAGCGGTCGAATCTCACGACTCTTCTGAGGATTTTAATTACGGAAGGCTACTCATGTGATTATTCAATGCACTCTAAGTGACTTACTGTAAGCAAAAATCTAGAAATCTGGCAGTCTACAGTTCGCAAATAGGCACTTCTATACATTGAAAGATGCACCTCGCCGAGCTGAGTCGAAAGGTGTCATTGGATTGCAAATCCATCCTCTCTAGACCAAGACCTAAAAATGCGACGCGAATTTCGATGATTTCCGCGGAGTACTGTGACTTTTTTGACTGGTTATGAGCGGTGTTATATGGCCTACACGCTGCCTGATTGACCCTCCTGCCTTGAGGCCTGCCAAAACCTACTATAGGTACCCGCAAAGCTGAATTCAATTTGATTTTACAGTACGAACAAATCAAGCTTTCTCTCTGTTACTTTAGCATAGCGAATGACTCTAAGAGCTGATCTTGAGTTAGAAAGAAGGAAATTTTGTCTAGACAAAACTTCAAATGCAGAAAATCAATCATCAAGCAATCTTGAAGAAGAATGCAGGTTTTTGAATTCGACATCAGCTACTATTGGATTATTTTTTTGACTTCTCAGAGACTTTTTTGAGGCAAAATTTAGCCTTCAAGGCTCACAATATCCTTCGAAGTCTCTACCGTAATCCTAAACAACTCTGATTCATTCTGCATTGCAAATCTTAGCTAAGACCAGCTCTACGAATATTACATGGAGATCTGTAAAAGACTGTAGGGAAGGAGGGTTATGCATCGAAAAATGCGTACATACTTTTGGGACACTCCAAAAAATGTCTAATTGTAGCCTCCTTCGCTGTAATTCAATTCTTCTGTCTCATTTGTAACGTTATCCCATGTAACCTTTACTCTCCTGAAAGTCTACAAATTCTACGACCTATTGTTAGAAGCAAAGCCCATATTTTGAAGCGGTACCAAAGTGAACCTAGATACGAAGTTTTACTTTACCATAATTCTTCTCTATGAGGTAGGTTAATATACCGTAAAGCTGTCATCGAGATCTTCTTCAAAAATGCGATCATGCCGTTCGAAAATAAAAATTAAGCAGTAAAAGCAGTAGAAAGACTGGTGTAGTCTTCATTTTTTCAAAATTCTTTTGTTGCGCTTATCTTGTCTATTTACAGTGGCGCTATATGCAAGTTCCTACTGTAGCTCCATAATAATGGACGAACATCAATGATTCGCTTTACACTGTAGATCTAGTGGTAAGCATACTAGCAGCTACATGCTATTTAAACGGCCGCAAAAGCTCTTCCCAAAAGAGAGTTACTGAAGAACATACATCCAATGCATTTTTGGACACCCGATATTTGCAGAATTGTCGCTTTTTGTAAATTATATCAAAAATGACTAAGAATTTCTCTGAACAACGTGAATCATTTTGCCTGGATATAGAGGCTTTTTTCGATAACGCGCATAAGTTCGTGTGGCTAATCTAGCTTTTCTTTTATCGTTATGAGGTTGTTCTTGAGGCATGTCAAAGCATCTCTCACTCCCTAGGTTTTTCGTCTGCGCAGACATGAAGAGCAGGAATGCGAAAGACAAAAAAGAATGGAGCGAGGTCGGAAATGTTGCGTTAAGTGCTCTTAGCAGCAGGAACTTGTTCAAAAAGGTTCTTTGTACTTTTCTTCTGTGTGATTTCTTATTATTCAAAAAAATTTCGAATCCAACATATCTCACTTAGAAGACTTAAAAGTATTGAGCTAACTTTCTTCCACTTTTCATTCCGCTCAGGTCCCCTCGTTATACAGTGCCGAATAAGACAAGGCCAAAAATGTGAAAATAGCTGCTTGTGACAAGGTTCCCACATTGAGTGGCTTTGCTTTGAGCCTGCCATAGAGGTTTTTGATTTAAAAAAGTTCACCTTATTGTTAATCTTTATGATATGTATGTGTCATCAACGAAGAAGCAGCGATACTGGTTTTGGTCATTCATAGGCATAAACGGATGCACACAAAGGAAAAGCCAGGTTGTAACTAAAACCTGTTGCACAACGAGTAGCTGGCTTTTCCGTCACAGTAAGATGAGTCATACAATAAGGTTAAGTGTTATGCGCTTCCAAAATGTTGGCAGAAGTATATGTACGAATTACTTTGAAGTGCATTTCAATACTTGCAGCCGATTAAGCAAGATTCAAGTCTTTCAAATTTTTCAAAATCAGTTTTTGATGACTTACCATAATAAGGTTCGACCCTCACTTGTGGTGGACCAGATTCCGGCAGTTGCGGCCGCTCTTCAACCGGCGAGCCAGTGCCTTGCTTATCCAATCCTGACGATTTGAACACCTCTTTTAGAACAGGATCATCTATTCGAGAAATTTCGTTCAGGGATGGAATGTGATTCTCGCATGACTGTAAAAAATGACAATTATAATTTTTTCCAAAGTTCGCTCATGCAAAAATAATAGCAAAAACTCAAGATGATGATGTACAGGCTTACAATAAGTTCCCAGATCTGGCTAATTTTATAAGGGAAATCAAGGACAAAAAAGCATAAGGATAAGAAGATAAGTAATCACTTGGTCCCTTCGGCTATCTAGCCTTGTATAACCGGAACTAGTCCTTAAGTCAACTAGAATTTCGTATTTTTTAAATATTTAGTTATTGAGCACCTAAAAATGCTTTCAGGTGTTCGTCGAAGACTTATCTCAACAGCGTCAAAAGTCTCAGCACTAAAACTGAGTTTTGGAGTCCTCAGTTTGAACTGAATCACCAGATTTGTTTGACAGTCACCACGTAAGATGCAAGAATTTTGATTCAAATTCGATCAAGACACTATGCAAAACATCTCTTGCGCCGATTCATGGAAGATTATTTCACATCTTAATTGTTTCTCAATATTTGAAAAACATTAAAATCGTCTCGTGAACAAAAGCTGACATCCTTTGATGAGAGCTGCTCTAATACACCCTGTTCTTATTGCATTTGAAGTGCATAATTCCTTCATCTCGTGCAAACGACTTGTCTTACAGGGGAAGGATACTTGGATGCCGTAGCCATTCATAATGATTTGTATACCAAAAAATGCGCTTTTAATTGCTGGTTCGTAGACTGTCTTTCATATCTGCGAAACGATAATCTGAATGGAGTTATAATTTTTTTTCATTAAAAAAATTGCGTTCCTGCGGAGGGTCAAAATCATAAATAAAAAATTTTCTCTCCTTTCCAAATGCTGAGTATGATGCAGATAGTCTAAATAAATATTACTACGTCTAAAATTTCTTTCAGTAGCATCAAACGGCAGGCTAGATCAAATTTGGTGATTTTTACTATCCAAAAGTAGGCTAAATTTTCAAGGAAAAAAGTTCATAACTTTCTTCAAAAGATCGTTTCGCAGATTTCGAGCACAGATTCAGAATTTGCATTCAAAGGCGCATTTTTTGGTATACAAATCATTAGGAATGGCCGCGGCATCCAAATATCCTTCCCTTGTTAGCCAACATGTGCTTGCCGTATTTAGATAGGTGACAGTAGAAGATCTAAAAGTGTTCAACCAAGCGCTGTAATAACATGAGAAGCTTATGTGATTTACACAGTCAAGCAGTGTTAAGGAAAAGATCAAGTTTGTTCGTGCAGCTTCAAGGCCATGCAGGCTTAGCGATTACATCTTGCTTACAATTTTATGTAGAACATTTCTATTAATTTTGTATCATAGCACACCAAAGCACATTACGAGCAAAAAATAATTCAGTTCATGAAATATGGTTGATGATTTTGTCCGTTCACTAGCAAAACTACCCACAGTTCACTTTGCCTCAAGATATTCTAAAAAGAATATTCTATACCCTAGCAAGAACAAGAAGAAGAATAGCAGAAGACAAGAAGAAGAATATTTAACGACATGTTTTAGGCCAGACTATTTACAAGGACTTTTTACTCAAAATAGCCCCAGAGCAGATCATAAAGAATTTCATACAAAGCAAGGGAGATCTCCTTGATTCTGCGAAAGGTCGATGATGGTTGGTAACCTTTTGACTAATCGAATATAATAAAATCAGATTATGAATCAAATTTCAATGGCCTCAGAATGTGATTGCTTTTTCTGTTCTTATTCAAGGTGCAAAGAATCGAGCAGGCAGATCAAAATTCTGAGACGGCTCCTTTTCAAATCAGAGAAGAGTGAGGATTCTATCATTTTAGGAAGACTGGATGATCAGTGGGATGAACACAGATGACTGCGAATTTGCGACAATATAAGTATAAAAAGCAGAATTCAAGTAATTGAAAAAATTGTAAAATTGCTATAGTTTTATGAACAAGATAACATAAACATGACTTGTTATCAGTGCCAGGAGTTCTCTTTGTTTGTATGTTTCAGGTTGAACCGAAAGTTTTATCGCTTTGATTTTGTAAAAATTCGTAACTGCTCCCTCTGTAAACGTTTTGCTTATGAAATTTAGCAGTAAAATTTATCGACTCTCAAATAACATTGCCGCTCTTTGATAACAAGAGAATTGAGAGATAAAGGAAAAGGTGAAGCACTCTAACTCTCGGTTTTCAAAAATGACTCGTCAAAAATCTGAATCGCTATCGAAAAATTTGAAAAAAAGAGGGTATGATTTCCATGGTATTCACAGGTTGCTTTTTTCCATCAGTGCCATTTTCGCTGATCGAGCATTTCCCTGCAACGTTATGATTTTAGACTGAAATGCTGAAATGCAAAAACAATTATTTTTGCCGTTTTCATTTTCTCAAAAATCATAAAGTTGCAGAGAAATGCTCGAATAGCGCAAACTTGGAACTGTTAGAAAAAAGCAGCAGGCGAATGCAGCTTTTCATTTTCTAATTTATCATTGGACTTCCTTGTTGTCAAAGAGCAGCCAAGGTGTTATTGAAAGTGAATAAATTTTTCATTCTGGTGAAATATTTTATAAGCAAATCGTCCACACATAGTAAACAGTTACGAATTTTTCCAATTTGAAGTGACAGAACTTTCGGTTCAACCTATATCATTTTAACATATGAATGAAGTTATTCAACAATGTGACAGTGTTTAGAAAATGCATTGAGAGCTAAAAAAAAGGCAAACGTACCCCAATAGCGAATAAATAGAAGAAGACAGCAGTAATCGCTGCGTTTAAGTGTCGTTGATACGAAATCATAGCGAGCAGTGGCCGACAGCATGGAACTGGATCGTGGCTATCCGTCGTTACTACAGCTGGAAACGCTCTCATGCTGTGTGTGATGATCACAGGTTCCCCGATTATAGAACCCTTCAAAGGTCGATGAGTCAGGGCTGAAAACCACACACTGACCTGTTCTCGAACGGGCTTTACCGGTCCATTTTCTTGTCTGACATTGTTTTTAACATAATTAGGGAGGTTCTAGTGCGTAATTGGGCCAAGTATTCCACTTCTGCATCAGTCCATTCTTTTCTCGATCTTCGATTTTTCGCAATGTGTTTTGGAATTGGAATCAGAGTGTTTAAAAACCAAAAGGCCAAGTTAATTGAATTTCGTGATAATGACGGAGCTGTATAAGGTAGTAGAATTGAAACGGCTTCGTTGTAAATTCAAGCATACTATGACGACGCATGATGAAAATTGACAAGATCTGTAAAAAAAATACATTCGAAAGCACAATCTTAGTTGAGGGAGCTGTTGGTCCTCAAATCTATCTCTAAAAATTGCGGCTCAAGATGGAAGTGAACGGTCTGGTACCAGCTTGTTATAATCAAAACAGTATTACACTGATGTTCTTTTATGAATGATTAATTTAGTTTTTTCCATTGTTAGTGTCTTTGGACTTACATGTGGCTGTTTTTGATTATTTCCGTCTAGCGCATTGATGTTGACCCTATCAGACATCACTTAATTCTTCCCCGAGAGAAAGCCCATTTGATCGTCCGTGTCTAGCATAGTGGATCAGAAAATTTCATTTCTGAACTTCGATTTTTTTATTACAGCACTGCAGTAATTATCATCTTCACGTACGAACTGGGCTAGAATACTTCCTTCTTCAAAAGTCCAATCCTAAAAACCATCGAATAAGTAAAGATGAGAAGATAAAAGATACTGTTGTTGAAGACGTCGGCTTGGATGGTTGTGTTTTCAGCAACTATTACATACAAAAATTGAAAAATTTTGCTTATTTTCCCATGCCAACATGACCTAGAAAATTTGAAAAAGAATTTCTACTACCAACTACCACTTATGAAAAAGGTGAGCTTGTTTTCTGCATCTAGTCATGTTATTTTGTCAATCCCAAAACTTACTCGCTTTGAATGAAGCATTACCAATCAAATTTCAGCTTGACTGAATTTTCATATGTAGGAATAAATTCATCAAATTACACTGAACATTTGAACAAAGTACATGTGGACTGCCCTAGTGGAATCTGGTGGAATAGGCGTATTGAAAGCAATGTCCAGACAGCTAATAATAGCTTGTGTTTGGTGAGCGTCGACCAAGATATTAACCATAATTTATTCACGGCCAACGTTTCGGAGGGATCGCCTTCGTCAGAGCCTAGAAAGTCGAACATAAGTGAAACATTCTCGTAGACGCCAAGATCCTAGCTCAAGACAAAAGTCGAATCGGTGAGAGTACAAAGGCAAAGGGAGACTGGGTAACCAAGACTCACCTTCGATAACGTGTGATGATGTGTTAGACCGAGTATATGAGTATATGAGTATGTGGTGGTCTAAACACATCATCACAGGTTATCGAAGGTGAGTCTTGGTTACCCATTCTCCATTTGCCCTTGTACTCTCACCGATTTGACTTTCGTCTTCAGTTAGGATCTTGGCGTCCAGAAGAATGTTTTACTTATGTTTTCGACTTTCTAGGCTCCGACGAAGGCGATCCCGCCGAAACGGTGGCCGTGAATGAATGTGGTTAATATCTTGGTCGACGCTCAGCAAGCTCAAGAGATTATCAACTATCGATGTCAAGATTAATAAACAACCGAAGTGGGACAATGTCTAGGCAACAAACTTGAAGGAAAAAAATGGAAGACCGCAGAAGGAGCTGCTGAGATGTGAAAGCTCTACAGATGTTGCCACCCATCTGTTCCTTGTCCATCATTCCGAATACATAGTGGCTATGAGAAAGGAAGAAAAGCTAGAAGTGTCAAAAAGGTTTTCACTAAATGAACTCAGACCATCGCAAATGACTTCCAGGGAAATTGAACTTCTGAAACTTCCGGGGGAACACTCCTATTGGAGCTGCCAAGAGCGGGTCCACCCACACAAACCGATAGGAGCGTACCACCGGAATTTCAAAAAGTCCAGTTTCCCCTGAAGTTATTTGCGATTGTCTGAGAAGATGCAGAATAGCCGGAAATCGAAAATTGCATCAACTCCAACAGTTCTGACACTGCAGCCATAAGTGGTCGATGATCGACAATTCTGCAACGGAGCGTTAATTAAGCATCGCAGATACCAAAATGCATAACATACTCTCAAAGACCTTTCAAATGTTTCAGTCCAATTGTCTCCATTATATTCCCAAATGTCCTCGCTGAAAAGCGACAGCAAATTCATCTCAAGACCTTTCTGGCTTGTCTGCCTTACCTTTTTAAATATAAAAAGCACTCTTCCACTATTCCCCCACTAGTTCCATTATTCAAGTACCGCAAAGCTGTTTCCTCTTGACTGCACTCATACTTCTAAAAGCGAAAATTAATGAAACGAGAAGCCTGTACAAATGCGTAGTTCCGATCTTACCGCATTGTGATTACCAAGATTCCTCAGTCCTTCACACACAGCTTCTCCTGCTGTTTCAACCAGAGCCTCGTAAGAATCTGACGCACGTTGAAAGCATACTTTGAACTCTATAAATCAGTATCATCTTCTATTTTTTGCAAACACATTTCATTTTCGTACGACATGGTGGATAATCCTCTTTAATTACACTGACAGATCCAGAAGAAAGCTGTCTTAGTGACTGCGTCAGTTCCACTATGTCTGCAGCGAGTCCAGTGGCCTTTAAAATATGTAGTTTGAAATCTCAAAAAAGAAAGATTAGAAAGCTCACTATCAGTACTGAAAGTGCTGTGAAAAACATAACCTGACTCTTCAAAGTTGCGACACTTTTATGTTACCAGAGACACAATGTAAGTAATAGTGCGATAGTTGCGCACAATGAGTTTTGGCTTAGGCACGCGCCACGCTTGATCCGCTTAATTCGTTTGATCCGCTTCATCCACTTTGCTATTGGTCATTTCACTGCTTACCAATTGTGAAGCGGATCAAGTGGATTAAGTATGGCGCGTGCCTTTGTGAAAGTCCGTTATTGTAGGGTCCCTTTATTGTACGAAACAGCCCCCGTCGGTGTTGAACAATATCTAATTGGATCACCCGCAGGGATGTACTTGATTTTATTCGTGAAGAGCGTTTAAAGAATGGTATGAATATAGGTCATATGACCAATTAACATTAATACGTTGATTATTAGCTTTTAGATCATTTATTCTAGATAAATGAATATCCAAACAAATGTTGTAGCATAAGATCTCATGATTTTTTGAGAATTTGGTGGAAAACATGGGTTTCCTCTATGCGCATTTCGTCATTGAAAATTGATGGTGAAGCAAAATAATCATTCAAATAAATTTGAAATGAGGTTTCGAAGTGTAATCTAGATTGAAACCAAAGCCATTTCCGAAATTTTTTTGCAAGAACTTCAAACATCATTCTTCGTTTTGTTTTCTCCTCAAACGGTTTGTTGTGAGTTCTGACTCTCCACGGAATTCTCATAAGGAAGACGTAGAGTCACCCATACATATTTGTTATTTTTGATAAGTTTGCTTATCAATTTACTAAGTTTTTGGATTGTATGATGCGAAGACAAGTTGTAGAGTATAGGCTGCTGCACAACGAAAGCGAAATTTCTTTGGGAGTAAACGAGGCTTCATTAGCCTCAGGATTTACAACGGTGAGAATACGCGCGCGCAGCCTTCGAGCCCGCTCAAATAATGCTGTGCTGGCTTCATCATGCAGTAGTCTTTACTTATCTATGACATTTCGGTATTTTGCTAGTGTCTTTATCTACCGTATACAATATTGCCATGCCATCACTAGCAGTATACATGATTTCATATACACGATAGAACAATGTGCATTGTTGCATCGTCATGTTCATAGTTTATCAGTGCTTCATCTCTCTGGCCATCGCAGGTGAACTGCAAATAACTACTCAATCCATACTTTACTTCATGTGAGTTGGGTGACTTTGACAGGAAAAGAATTTTCCTAGAGAAAAACAAATGCGAGTATGAGCCAGCTACTGAGCCTAATATGGCATGATGGTCGCCAAAGAACCACCATAAGCCACATTTCAAACGAGAACAAGAATTCTCAAATCAGCTTGGCAAATCATCTACGCAATCATTCCTTTTTGGTGCCGATTTTGCACAAATATAAATTTTCGCTCACATTTTGGGAAGTCATGGTTTGCACATCTATTTATCAAAAAAGTCCATAACTTTGCAAAAGGTAGTCATACGGATCTAGACCAGTGGTCATATGGAATCTCTTTGTGGACGATTTTTAGAAGCTCTGCTCAACGGATCCGCTCATGCAAATGTTGGACGTGCATGCTGGTTGCATCAGCTAAGCAAAAATTGGGCTCAATTTCTTGGCTAGCACTTATTTGCAAAATTCGTGACAGACAAATTTGTACAAACAGGGAACAACTTAGCTATACCTACCCGGCCATGTCTCCGCCATTCAAACCCGATTTGTTGTAGAATGGCTACGATGGTATCCTCTCAAAACCTAGGGCATTCTTGTACTCTCTGCGTTTTCTATGTTACACGTCACAAAGCTTTAGTTTTCTTGTAGCACTTCCAACAAAAATTTTTGTGCTAAAAATGAAGCAACCACTCATAGCATCGCAGATCTTCATCCCATATGATTGTGTTTAGACACCGATGCCGGTTAAAATCTACTACACCTTGTGGCATCAAAGATGCCGGCAAGGTGGCACACATTGCGGGAAGTTGCCAACTCCAGCGGCAGCTCGCGGACTGACCACAGACAGAGCGGCGCAAAACTCTCCCATCGAGTGCACTCGAACTTCTATGCATCGACTTCGAGCGCCGGCGCACTAACCGATACCACACGTACATGCTTCGCACGTACCAAGCATGTAGTACAGGTATGCCTGAATCCGAACCACTGCAAAATTTTTACACCATGCGCACTTAATCTTCAATCCATCGACTTCGAGCACCGCCGCACAAACCGACCACATGTATATGCTTCCATTTAGAAAAACAGTGGTAGAGTATGGCTGAATATCCGAAACCTGTGCTTGGGCATGATCGATGCCAACTGTGGCAAACCTTGGACTTCAGAGTATCCTGTCCAGAACAGCCTCGCTAATTTTTCTTTGCTTTCCTTGTTTATTTCATTGAATTGTTGTGTAAAGATTCTTCTTTTGAGAAACTTTACCATCGCGAACTGCATAAAAATGAATTTGGAGTAATACCAATTTTGTTGAAGAGACAGCTTCCGATTCTAGTGTATGCTACGCCGATTGAGGCTTTGAAACATTCGCTAAGATACCTTCATCCTCTCTGCCTCTTCAGCTCAAATCAAGTTCTTATTTGAAGAAGTTCTGGATGAGGGAAGTTCACTTGCGGCGACTATGCAACCTGCTCAAGCCTTTAATGGCCGAGGAGAGCATCGACAATTGGAGCGTAGGGGTTGAGAACAAGGTTAATTGCATCAGTATGATCAGTACTGTTATTGATAACAACATAAAAAGATAGGCAGTGCAAGCGCGGAACTCCTTGATGTTGTCATCAACTTTTGTCCGTTGTTGTGTGGGTAGGGGGCCGAATGGTTGCATGTTGATGTTGATGGGATCCATCGTCGACTTGCTCAAAATCGCGTATTTCTTCTTAAGATAAATCCGCTTGGCCTGCAAACTAGGTAAGAAAGTTGCAGATGAACTTTGAACTCACTCGTATATATTTCATTTCCTGTTGGGCATTGGACCGACGACAGCGCTTCCTAGGGGTTTCGTCGACATCGTTTCGCTGTCTGTCAAACTGTACATAGGACATTATGAGAAGCTGAGGAACTCGTAGCGGAGCTAGAAATTGACTCACTGTAGATAATTGCCTCGGCAGCTCCTTACTTTCCTAAGATCCACTGAGTCCTACAGAAATTTTGGAAGGGGCTGGAGCCTAGAGCTCTTCGTTTATGTGCAGCTCACAAAGAACGTTGTTTTACTTACGCAGCAACCCGGAGGGCGGCGAAGCAGACCTCCGGGCCTAATGCTCGCGCATTTTTAGCATCTGCCTCAGTCATATTCGCCATTCCTTTCGATAAAGTTTCTTCCAGGGCGACGTTGACGCCGCCGAGTGTAGCGTTTCTATATCTACAAAGAAGTATATGTAACTGATCAACATATCGATAAAAATGCATTTTACTTTCTACCCTCATCAGGAAGTCACATTCCCCCGCCTTGTACGCCAGACCTTTTTATCTGCTCTATTTTCATCTCCTTATCGCACTTTTCAAACACTAATTTCCTCATGTCTTCTGATGCCTGCGTTCTTTTATGGTTCGAGTTTGGCTATTGTTTGCTAAATCTGTCACACTCAGGTTCCTTCTTTTTGATATTTTTTCCATAATGACGTCCTGATGGTCGACCATGGGCTAAGAATCATCGTTGGAGCAACATAAGTTGCTGTATCAGGAGGCTTACCTGGACATGACAATACAAAGTTCTTGCAGTTCAGCGGTGAATCAACACTCTGAAGAATCAATATTTCAAACCGAGTACATTACTTTGTGCAAGCTTTATTAGGTTTTTACGTTGAGAATCATAAGGATTTTTTGCAGCACTTATCAAATTCTTCATTCTGATATAGAGTTTGGGTAAGTGACAAGTTTTTGATTTGAAAACAATAAGTGTGTGAGTGATACAGTGATGAAGACATGATATAAATGTTTGTGTTCGTTGATGTTCGCGTGTTTCCATCCGACTCCATTCCGCCACCCATCTGAAATCCAACAAGTTCCGTACGCGATGAGAAAAGACCCTATACAGGGCTCCAAATTGCAGAGTCGTTTGCACCAGCGGCGCCGGACCCGCGCGACCGCACGCGCCCGGGCATTTTGCCAGGCCTCGATCGATGGCACCGGCGCCGGTTCTGTATTTTCTCGGCCGTTTCGTCTCTTTTCTTTGTTATTTTGCTCATTGAGCCCTCAGCGTGCCTCATCATAATTTTTCGAAGTAATCTCATGCCGGAAATCGGCCTCACAGTTCCTTTGTACCCCTAGGTTATGTTTTTTAAGATTCTCAGCATGGCAAAAGAAGTTAATGTGGCTTAGTCAATTCGGAGAGGTACAGGTGTGTCACTTACTCACTTGCTCAACTTTATTGTGATAGGTAATATCAAAGCAGTCTCTAAATGTGCACGGTTTTGTGAACGGAAAATCTGACACAGGAAATCTCTTGGAAAAATTGTCACTGGAAGAGGTTCTAGTTTTGCTGTTCGTCAGTTAGCGTGCTTAATGTGCACTATGCATACTAAGTTACGAATGACTCGACGATATACGATCAGACGTCGAGAACAAAGACGAAACAAAATCGAAAAGAAGATTAGTCTAGAGAGCAGAACCAGAGCCAAAAACACTTTTTACTCACCTTAGATGTAGCACAAGCGGTAGTTGAAAAACGGGCCACCCTATGCCAAGCTGTTCCTCAATCTCACTTTTATAAGCCAACATGACCTGACCTCATGTAAATCCATAGAGGGATTGATAAGGTGTGAGTTTGGTAATGATCGCGATGTACTAGTCTTTTCTGTTAATTTCTGGATTTTAGCAGCTATCCAATACGCTTCCTTTTGCGTGCTAGGATTTCGGGCTCAAACGACATGATTTTTACTCCAATTTCAGCGTTTTCAAGGCGTGCTATGCGATATTGCCCCAAAGGTGTGGAGGGCTTAGACTTATTTAACCCATCTAGATGTTTGATAAGGGCGAAACAAAGAGGGCGGCCGTCTCCAATGTATGTGTCGCCACATGATAAACATGTGGATAGATCACTCTTGACACCACACAGTCATCCCCTCTGCTATTACGGGCATATTACACAGCTTGGGGTCAAACAGATACGAACATACGGTTGCGAACCAGTTGCTGCTTTGGGTCTGTAACGGCCTCTTGCAGACCAGCGCGATGTACGTATCGCCGCACTGTCCTGCTAAAGTCAACTAAAATAAACGGCAGGAAAAAGGAAATCTGTCTGCTATAGAAGTTGGACAGGTCCTACTGCCCACAAAGTTGCGATCGTGGTGAAACCACTGCAGTACACGCTTGAGTGAACAATCCCGTGAGCCAAAGACAACGGCACGGTCGTTTGTGGCCACCAGATGAAACGCGAGCAGCTGTTTTGAACATGTTTGTAATTATGGAATTTTTGTCTGCAAGGGTACGCAGACGAATAGTGCTCCAAATTTTTGCAGGTGGGTTTGCGATACCACTTGGTTTTATACTCGACGGGCGAATAGGTAAATTTGGACGTTGAGGAATGAAAGCCAATTTTTGTAAGGTTTTCCCTCGTAACTTTATGCTTGGAAATTGCTCGTCAAGGATGCTGAAGCATATCATCTCAGTCTGTGTGGAGCAAAATGCAACAGTCATCAATAACGACAATACATACATCGATACATAGAGCCATGTACACAACTTTTACCTGGAGAGAAGTACAGAAGTCATCAGGGGCTTCGCCCCGGATATTATGGCATAACTAAACATAAAAATATAGGGATGAATGTGAATGAGGCAAATATGGTAGTGACATACAAAAGAATCCCAAAAAACAGAGGATTGCGTTTTTGTGGCCTTTTGCTGAAAAGAAGGTTTTTGTTCAAAATTTCAATTAAGACTAGGACAAAATTTCTCAGTTTCTTCCCTAGACTGCGATTGAGCGTTGAAAGTCCATGAAAGCCGCTGGAGTTCAATGAAAACGAGAGACTGCGCTCAAATCTTGCACAGAGAGTCGCCACATAAATGCTGGTCTATCTCGTTATGAAGTGATTTTCAAGACCCGCGTGTCATGCTCCTGGCCGTCTCATGAGGATAACAACGATATATAACGTTATTGGGTTTCGTTATGACCCCGCCGAAATCAATGACCAGAGCCAAATGTCCCGCCGGTCCTGGTCTGTCTCCGCTGCTCGTCTGCGTCTTCGCGCGTTGCGCGCTACCTCGCTACCTCAAATGCGGGGCGCGGGGCATTTGGCTCTGGTACCCTTTTCTTCGTTGTTTGGAGCCCAATTTCGACAATCTACACACTTTATCAAAGCTGTTGATCTCTGTTTTCACGCTGACAACGTCGCAAGACTCCCTTTTTTGATTTGAACGAGAAATCTGGAAAAAAAGGCATTTTCTAAAACCTCTTGTTTTTTTTCAATTTAGCTCTTTTCACTCGTTTTTGTGTATTCGATAGGTATTATTTATGTCTATGATGTGGATAACCTCGCCGAGCTTACTTCTTTGCTTATGCCGCTTCCTTTATGAAAATGTACTAAAAAGTGCATTTTTCCTTACCTTGTTCTCTTTCAGTGCTTTTGCAACGAATTTTCTCTAGCTTGGACGATACTTGCTCAGAATGATGAGCGGAGGAATCCAGGCAACGTCGCAGGATACGCGGGGGCGAAAATTCAAAGGACGTATAAAAAATCAGGTTGTCGTCGATGTGCGACGTATGTTTTCAAACGTTTAACATGTTCAATTCAGTTGTTGACCAGTACCGGCGCTTCTGCCTTATACATAAAAGCAATGGCTAATGCTAGGTACGCTAAGCGTAGCCCCATTGTTAAGCCTCGCACTTGCTTGTAATAGTGGCCGCACAATCGAAAAACGTTACAATCAGGGTTGAGCAAGAGGTCAGGCACAAGTCTTTCCAAAACGACCCCCCCCCCAGTGAAAGCCCCTAAACGACCCCTCTGCTTCACCTCCAGGACCTCAGGCTGTGATAATTCGAAGAGATCAGCCGTTTTTGGGAGGTTCTTGTTTTTTGGAGGTCTGTAGGTCGACTTTCTGCGATTGCACAGCACACGCAACTTGACGGCAAGTTTTGGATTTTGGATAGCCCTACTTTTAGAGCTATAATTCCCACAGGGGTGTATTGTTTGGCTCCAAATTTGCAGTATTGCAAGAAGAGGCTTTGAGTTCAATACTCATAGCAGAAATGGAGCAATTTTTAGATTTTGAAAACAAGTTAATCGGGTCAGGCGCAACCCCTCAAAAGCTCAGGCGGCCTGACCTTTTGTGGGGTTGCGCCTGGCCCGATTAACTTTATCATTGAAGAAGCTTTTTTATTCAAGTTTTATGCGAATGGCTAGCACAACCCTCGAAGATTCCATAGTAAGTGTTTGGACTTGATTCGACTTGTTTCGGCCTTGTGGTAATCCGTGGAGTTGAAGCAGTTATGGCGAAAAACGCGCCGGTCGGAATTTTGGCATTATTTCTTACTCCACTATTTGCAAGCGATACAAAGCGCGATTTTTAGCCTAGACTAGTAGGGAACAATACTTTGTTACGAGTACAAAAAAACTGACTTTCCTCACTTTTGAAAACAAGTTAATCATGTTTGAAAATCACGCTTTTTAGTCGTTGAGAAACACTAGATAATGCAGTAAATAAGGGTTTGTAGGGCTCATAGAGGTAATTTGACGTGCTCGGAAATGATACCCATTTCACCCAGCAAGCTTCCTTGATGAATTTATAATATGTCAAGGTAGAAGATGAAGATTTGAGTTCTGGCCGAAACTTCGATTGTGGAATCAATCAGTATGCTGCTTAAGACCGTTCATTCCTTCAGTACTGGTGAGGTCGTGATATCCACTAAACTAGCGCTTTTCTTCTTCACCTTAATCGTAGTATCTCCTCAATCGAACGAATTCGATTCCTAATCACGACCCCCCCCCCTCTGTCTTACCCCAGTACGACCCCCCAGGTCGGGCGCGCCTGACCCCACGCTCAACCCTGGTTACAATGCAGGCATTCCTGTCCTCGTAGAGAATCCTAGTGCTAGAGCAATTATCTTTCCAAACGAGTCAAATAACACCTTAGCACTGGTCCCCTCCAGTTCCACAATTAACGAATAAACTTATAGAAATTGTAGGTGCCAACAGAAAAAATAAACGCAAGAAATCTAAACAATCGCGCAGAAGAGGATAAGGCGAATAAAATGCGCAACTATGCGCAAATCCGAGTATTCATGAAAATTGTTAAGCATAATCGTCGTTTGTCTGAGCCTTGTGAAGGAAGGTTGTTTACATTCTTGCGCGAATGAGGGTTGTCTGCATCCTTGCCTCCCACTGAGCCTTGCCTAGTTGATGGAGAGAAAGAGAAAACTAAACAGTGTAAACCAAAACAGAACGCAAAAGCAACTGTTGAAAACCGGAGGGGTAAGGCAAAAAATCTATCTCGAATCCCAGGTTTTCGCTCCAGGATCACGGGTGCACAACAACTCTCAAACGGCAAAAAGCTACCTTTTTTGCGATTGTCTCAGAGCAATCATGGTTTGGATGATTATAAAAAAACGGAAAATGAACACATTGTAAAAAAGGGATCTTGTTTTTCGAGTCAAAATGCAATCAAAGCCAACAACCTATCTTTCCTTATTTTTTACCCCTCCTTGTAGCTTTTGTTTACAAAGAGTTGTCTGCATTGTTCTACAACTTTGAGCAAGAAATTTCCAACATAGAAAGTAATTATGAGGAATCACTCCAGAAAGTAAAAGAAAAAACACAACTCATCCCATAAAATCCGTCACACCAAAAAATTGAGCTTGCTATGTTGTTTACATTATAAGCAAAAGCGAAAATTTCTACAGTGAAGAAGTAGAAAAAATAGCGCGCAATTTTTGTCAAATATCTCGTTCATATGAAATAATTGAGCTCGGCATCTTGTCAGCGTGTAAGAGACCTCAAGCGTTCATGATATGCATTTTGCTCGGGTTAGATTAAATACGGAGGAAGGGTAGTGAGCAAGCCCCCATGGAGGATGTGGGGAGGGGGTAGCGAGGTCAAGCGTGACACCGCAGAGTTCATTTTCATTTTCATTTGTACGCTCAAGGCGTTCCAATACAAACAAAAGAAAAAGAACACACAAAACACACATCGGAAGTTAGTAATACAGCGGAATAAGCGATAAACGAAAGCAGACATCATCATATGAATCCGAGTCTAATCCTAGTCAGACTAATGTAAGAAAGATGAAACGGCTTGCACTGAATAGGTTGATAGGCTAATAGCTAGATATGTACAAAAATGTAGGCATTGATAGGCAATGATACTCATAACTCCAAAAGTTATAACTCCAAGGAGATGGGACTCATGCCCCCTCGTTGCCAGCGGAACGATCTTTGTATTATATCTTAAAAGCAAACCGACAGCTTATCAGGCGGGTCTACTGGCACAGGTTTAATAACCATAACCCCGCCTAGCCGGAATGCTGGGGAGGCCCAATGACCCCTAAGGTGAAAAGATTCACATACAAATCACTCGGTTGAATCAGCAAGCTGTATGAATGAATACTGAATAGCTGAGCGAAAAAGACTCGGACTAAGACGATGATGAGAGACTGGTTAGTAACTAGAAGAAAACGAGTACACCAAAATTACAAGTATGACGCAACGTGAGGAGACACACGAAAGACGTCAAAGCCATAATTTATAGTCATAATTGAAAAGCAAACCATCATAAGACCAAAGAGCACCTGAAATGGCAGATTTTAAATATGAAAATTGGAAGAAAAAGTGGTAGGAAACAAAGCCTATATCGGAGATCCTTCCATAAACACAGCCGTATAGCACATCCCAAGCAAATGAATACAAGTCCAGCATCTCTGATATAAAAAGGCTATGACCGTCAGGCAAAGCTAATCAATTTCAGCGATACTTGACAAGTCAAGTCTTCTTAGTCTACTCCTGAAAATATGACAACTATCTGCACTAGTGGTATCAACAGGAAGTCGCGAAAGCCACCTAGCTCCCCTACAAAACACATTATTAAACATCAGTAAGTATTTTCTGCGTCGAATTCTTGGATATTGCAGGTTAAAAGAACCAGACCTTTCACTGGTAGGAACAAAAATCCAGTACTTGCTAGCTTTTAGTTTGTTCTCTCTCCTCAAAACTTGAAAGCAGAATACAAGGTCCGAAAATACTCGCCGATGTGTTAAAGACTGCATATGAAGCTTCTTAAGACGGTCGTGGTATTCAGGTGGGGCCATTCTGGGTGATACACGTCTGTACAACAACCTCGTAAAAAGTTGCTGAACCTTTTCTACTCTGCGCATATCTTTTTTGCGGAAGGGAGACCATATCTGAGAACAATATTCCAGGTGAGGGAGAACAAACGCTTTATAGAGCGATACCAGTATCCTTGGGGAGTTGGTACTAGTATTTCGAAAAAGCATGAAAAGCGAGGAATAAGCTTTCTTGATTGTCATATCGACGTGCTTAGTGAAGCTAAGGTTAGTATCAATCAGGACGCCCAGATCTCTAACAGCATCACATCTTTTCAGCGTAGTGCCTTTGATGTGATAGGAGATTGTAGAAGCATTACCAAGATGAAGCGTTGAGCACTTGTTAAGGTTCAACGCTAGATCCCAGCTATCACACCATTTGATCAAATTATCAAGAGAAGTTTGAAAAGCCAGCTGAACTTCTGAGGCTTTCTCTTCATCATATGCTCCATAAATTTTTATATCATCAGCATACATTTTTACTTGTATGCTAGGAGAGGTTCTCAAAACAGATGGTAGATCGAGGGTATAAATCAGGAAGAGCAAAGGGGCTAACACACCCCCTGAGGGACACCACTAGTGCAGCAGTACTTTTTGGAGTAATGATGTCCAACTCTTACAGTCATATGTCGACCATGCAAATAAGATGCAAACCAGGAAAGCAGATTACCTCCGATTCCGATTTTGCTTAATTTAGTCAGTAACTTAGGATGGCAAACCTTATCAAATGCCTTAGTAAGGTCAACGTAAATAATGTCAACAGATTTGCCCTCATTGATCGCCAAGCTCCAATCGAACACACTGTCAACCAAATTGGTGGTGGTAGAAGCACCGTTCAAAAATCCATGCTGTTCATCAGGGATTAGACCCGAGTTGTTGAGCCAATTAATTAATTTACCTCGTATAATTCGAGTTGCCGGGTATTGACTCTATTCGAAGATCTCCGCATTCTTGAGGAAGCTCTGCAATATCATAGTTCCTCATAAGGCTGGGTTCGTACTGATTCCCATGTTCTGGGACT
Organism: Cylicocyclus nassatus; assembly: GCA_958299035.1. Lineage (NCBI taxonomy): Eukaryota > Metazoa > Nematoda > Chromadorea > Rhabditida > Strongylidae > Cylicocyclus > Cylicocyclus nassatus. The sequence goes on from CATQJL010000001.1 coordinate 62,815,653, forward strand.
GTTCCGAAATTGTTCCCGCACAGTTCCCGCACCGTGCTGGAACTGTTCCGAAATTGTTCCCGCACAGTTCCCGCACTGTGCTGGAACTGTTCCGGAACGTGCTGCATGCGCTGCAACGCCCCGCACCGTTTTGAACGGCGGGAGTTGGAGAATTTTGACCGTTCTCAACGGTTTTTCTTTCAGATTCTCTCATTTTGGCCTTATTCCTCTACCCCGCTTCCATTTTCAATCAGCAGAACTTCGAACTCGAAGCGGGGTTGAAGAATGAGCGCTTTTCTGCCCTGCGTATGCGACAAAACGTGTGTGTTTTTAAGCTCATCCATTCTCTTGACTATTTCTGTTCAGACCTACACGTGTTCTAGGAATGCGCTACGTAGTCTCGCATCTGTATTGAAGTTGATATAGACATGTCGCTAAAACACATGGACTAGGCTTGAACAAAAATGGCAGAGAAGATGGACGAGCGCACGAAGGCCCATCTTCGCGGATACATGAAGCAAAAACCGTTCAATCCTCAACTTCGCTCCAAGTTCGCAGCTTTTCTCATCACAAGGAGAAGCGGGGTAGAAGAAAGAACGGAGAAGCAACGATATGGAAAAAGGAAAGTGGCTGAGAACGCCTGAAAACGAAACTCATCAGAAAACAAAAAGAAACTCCCAACTGCATTTTCAGAATTAATCGCATACACTAATCAGACAGACGGCAGTGTAAACTACGCAGCGGCTTCCTGGAACAAATAGAGTGGTTTTGAGCAAAAATCACGAAGAGAGAATGGACAAGCGCACGATAGCCCATCTTTCCGGATACATGAAGCTGAACAGCGTTCAATCCTCAATACCGCTTCAAATTCGCAGCTTTTCTCATCACAAGGAGAAGCGGGGTAGAAGAAAGAACGGGAAGCTACAATATGAAAAAAGGAAAGGGGCTGAGAATGTCCGAAAACGAGAACAGAAGACAAGTCCCAATTCATGCAATTTCAGAACTGCTCCTACTCCCTAATTTCTGGCAGGTGGCTATGGAAACTATGCAGCGGCTTCCTGGAACAAATGAAGTAGTTTTGAACAAAAGTAGCGAAGAGATGGATGAGCACAAGAACACACGTTTTGTCGCATACGCAGAGCAGAAAAGCGCTCATTCTTCAACCCCGCTTCGAGTTCGAAGTTCTGCTGATCAGAAATGGAAGCGGGGTAGAGGAATAAGGCCAAAATGAGAGAATCTGAAAGAAAAACCGTGAGAACGGTCAAAATTCTCCAACTCCCGCCGTTTAAAGCGATGTGGGGCGGCTGCAGCGTGTGCAGCGCAGCTCCGGAACATTTCCAGCAACATTGGTCTGTGCGGGAACTGTGCGGGAACGGTTCCAGAACATGGGAATCAGTGTGACAGCCTAAGGCTGCGAGGCTGACTACGTCGCTGAGATTAAAAACCACTACATAACAAGAAAAATTATTTTTTGCTTTGATATATCTAGATTGACTGGAAATGGAAACGGATGATGCCTAAGAGTGACAGCCCACGTGGGAGTTTGGCGAGTGCGGGTCACAGCCGTGGTAGATTTCCGTGTTGCAGTATGTCATACACACATAACTTCGGGAAAGGCGGAAGTTTATTGCTCATGGCTATGCAATTATTTTCTTTCTTGTTGGTTTGGGGACTCATAGAAGACATCTAACAGGCTGCTAATGTCTTGCACGCCACCTTTGCTTCTCGAGAGAGAGAGGTGATACCGAAGTATCAAACTCTGTCCCCTTATGCTGCAGCTTCCGAGTGCGGATGTTGATAGTTTTGACTCGCGCATCCCATCCATTGTTCGAATAACCTGGCCTTTCCTGGAGTTATGCTGGTTTGACCTACAACCGCAGCAACCCGAGTGGCTCACTAATCATTCACACGATCGTCGATGGTGTTTGCTGATTCGCCCGCTCGGCATCTTAGGTGAGCTGTGAATCCCATGCAGTGGCGTTTTCCAGTCCATGTCTGCTCCTTTATTTGACAAGACGTTGGGGAGGATAAATCTCGTTTGTCTCACTAGTTCCGACAAAGGGGATAAGGTTGACCGAAACGTCACCCAAAATAAAAGTCGTATCAGTTTTGGTAGAGGATAAAGCAACCGTATCACGCTGTTGAGATTGGTGAAACTCGAACATGGAGAAATAGTATATTGTACGGGCAAGTGCTAAGCGCAGTTTCTTGTTTTCGTGAAATTCGTTGATTACCTTGTATTTTCAAAATACATGTCATATACAGGGTGTCCGTAAAGTATGTACACACTGTTTGATCGTTAATATCTTTCTTCCCAACAAATGTTTTGCCTTGCTTCAGGTACCGTTTTGTAGAGCTGGATTCAACTTAGATTTGCATTATAGAAGGAATCACCCATCTTTCTTCATTACTGTAGGATTACGGTAGAAACTTCAAGGAGGGTTTTGACCATGAAAGGCCACATTTTGCCTCAGAAAGAAACAAAACAGCTTGTAAGCTTTTACACTAGGCTAATTAGACTTGTTGATTCTAACTGTAAAGTTTCCAACTTATTATGATGCTTCATTGAAGAGTTATGCCAGGTAAGAGGTAGCGGCCATTTTTTCAATGTTCCTAAAAAGTGCGGTTGCACCGAGAAAGCTTCGCAATCTTGTGAATAGTTGAGTATTGAACTCAGCGTCCATAAAAACCCTATTACACAAGTTTTCATATTTTTTTGAAAAATTTTGAAACGGCAGCTTTTTCCACATTGACACCATATGTTTCAAGTTTCTACCGTAACCCTACAGTAATGAAGAGAGATAGGTGACTCATTCTACAATGCAAATCTAAGCTGAAGCCAGCTCTACAAAATGGTACCTGAAGCAAGGCAAAAGACTTCATGGGAAGAGAGATATTAACGATCAAACATTCGATACATTTTTTTTAGACACTCTGTATACGGCTGCTGCTTGAAACACGATTTTGCTGGTTGTCCTTGTACTCTTAACGTATTTCTCTATATAAGATGTTAGTTCGACATTTAGAGTACCTTCAAGAAGTACAAGGGCGATGTTGTATGTGCGAGGGATTTGAGAATTGCAATGTTTGCAAGTATATGCTCATAGCCGTAGCCGATAAGACTGTCATTATGCTAGAGCCTGTAAATTTCAATATAGTTTCTATATTTTTATTGACGTGAACTTTCATGTCTTTCTATTGCTATAAAGTTTCGTATACTGTTGTAAAGTATTTGTTACAGAATGCCCTTTGTAATTATAGAACCCATACTTTGGGAGTTTCGGGACTTAGAAGAAACTTAAAAAGCGATTGGTACTATGCGAAAGAGCATAGCCGAAAAGATGTGCGCGGCACAAAATTGAAAATAGGTTTCAATCTTAGGGTGTGGTGCAAGAGGAACGATAGCAATTGCCAGCCGCTGCTGCCAATGCAATATTTGCCTCAAAATGCGCAGATTTCAGACTCAAAAACTTGAGTGAAACTAGAGTAAATGCTTTACTCGATGAGTTCTGCTCAGAGCCCCGTGATAAGTGCAATTTGGCAATGTCATCGCAAGAAAAAAAACTTTAGTTGGAGTTTTACCTTTGAAACCCTTTTTTAGTATTTGAAATTTGTTTTCACATCTCATTTTCAAGCAAACAGTATCTATCTCACTCTCCTGTTCATATGAAAGTGTAATAGGAGGAAATGCTCTAGATTTCTGCGTGCTGGTGGACAAATGACGTTAAAAGATGTGCGAGTTATTGACACCCACAAGGTATCGTTCCTCTTGCTCGCCACCCTCAATCTTAGGAATGCTTTTGCGCCAAATGCGATTTTTTAGCTGCTCATAATTGGACACCTCAAACGAAGCTCCTTTCCCCACTCAGAACCGCAATCTTTCGAGTAAAAGTTTTTGTAAATTCACAGTTTCAAAGTTAAAGTAAGCAAGCAATAAAGCGAGATATGTGCTGCACGCTGATCGGCGCAGTCTGGAAAGAGAAGCGTTACTCTTCTCAGATTCAAAATGTATTCAAGATCAGTTCGTTCCAGAAACGTCTATTTTCCTGTGGTACAATCTAAAAGGAAAGGATACTGACTTAGATTCGCTTTTGAAATGAAACATATATATTTGGAATCAACTTGGAACGCTGATTCCAAATGTGCTGTTCCTAGGTGCTTAGCATTATTCTGAAGGGAGTTATGGTCTCTTTTCTATGCACAGTTTGCGTGTTCCTCGACCTACTGATCTACGGCGTAGACGTCTAGATGGTTTCGCAATTGTAAAATACTCCCTTTCAAGATGAAAGAATTAATCTAAGGTTAGTTCAACATCCTAGCACATTTTTCGAGCAAATTCTTATCTACACGCCGTTTTACGACATGCACAAGTTTGTTAGTTACAAAAGCAAGCCCATGACTCGCTTCGGAGTGTGTGTCCCATCTCAAAAGGCGAATCTAAGCTGGTATCCTTCCCTTGTAAGTAGCTTTTACCAACGCTAGAAGATGACTCAAGCTTTTCGACTCTTGTATTGACGCTAGGAATCCGTGTGTACTCGTCGCCTTTTTCAATCAAATTTCAATCTTAATCTAGAGCTAGCGCTTGAGCTTGTCACGCTTATGTCTTGCGCAAAGAGTTGCGGTTAAGCAGCTTTGATTGCTTGTATGATGTATCCGTGCTAAACTATTTGGATTTTTTGAAAGACTAATTTTGGGCTTCGAAGCTAAAAGGCCAGAAAAGGTGCAATCAATTACAATAGAAACACTAACATTTTTGTAAGATTGATGTCTGTGTGGCCGAAAGAAACGAGCGTTGCAGAGATTTTCTGGCCCCCTACTGGCTTGCACATAATTTGTGCTTAGTTTACGTAAAATTCGGAAGCTGAGTTTTGAGGCTCGAAATTGTGCCAAATCTATCGTTAACGCGACGAGTACACAGGGATTTTCCTAGCGCCTGACAAACCTATCAAAAAACCTTCTTTAATTTCGTGGCTTTGGTAGGCTAATAAGAGTGGTTAAAGCACAGAAACGGACGTTTTTGACGCAATCCAGTCCACATGCTTTAGCACTGATACATCAAAATGCAAGCAACGCACCTATCTCATCGCAACTCTTTACGTGAGGCAGAACCGAGTTTGAACCTCAAAAGTGCGCTAGCTCTAGATTAAGATTGAAACATGATATAAGATGCACGAGTACACAAAGATTTTCCAAGCATCAAATCGAAAAAGCTCAATTCACCTTCTAATTGATGGAAGGTAATTAGGTTGAACCATAGGAAGATAGACAGTTTGGGAGCGCACTGACTCCGAAAACATGTTGAGCCATCAGAGTAAGGCTCCTTTTGAAACTCCGCTGGGTTCAGCGTGTAGCGCATATCTCAGACTTTGACTGTAACTTAACAAGAGATTCTGAAAAGGTTTCAGTTCAGAGTGGGAAAGGAACTTTGCTTAAGGTTCTGTATAAGTATCAACCTCTAAAAATTCGCCTTTGGCACACATCCTTAAAATTGACACGATTGTCATTCTTGCCGTGTATACCGTTTTCGGCTATGCTCTTTCATGCGGTATTAATCGTTACTTGAGTTTTTTTCAAAATGTCCTGAAACTCTTAAAAAGGTTGCCAATCTTGTCAATCGAACCACACCAGCCAACACAGGAACGACACACATTTATTGTCGATTATCTCAAACTTGAGTAATTAAACCCTCACTCTGCTTTATATATATATATATATATACATATATATATATATATATATATATATATATATACAGGGTGTCCCAAAAAAATGTATCGAACGTTTGATCGTTAATATCTCTCTTCCCAAAAAGTCTCTTGCCTTGCTTCAGGTACCGTTTTGTAGAGCTGGCTTCAACTTAGATTTCATTATAGAACGAATCACCCATCTCTCTTCATTACTGTAGGATTACGGTAGAAACTTGAAACATATGGTATCAATGTGGGAAAAGCTGCCGTTTCAAAATTTTTCAAAAAAATATGAAAATTTGTGTAATAGGGTTTTTATAGACGCTGAGTTCAATACTCAACTATTCACAAGATTACGAAGCTTTCTAAACGGTGTAACCGCACTTTTTGAGAACATTGAAAAAAAGGCCGCTACCTCTCACCTGGCATAACTCTTCAATGAAGCATCATAATAAGTTGGGAACTTTACAGTTATAATTAGCAACTCTAATTAGCCTAGTGTAGAAGTTTTCAGGCTGTTTTGTTTCCTTTCTGGGGCAAAATATGGCTTTTCATTGCTTAAAACCCTCTTTGAAGTTTCTACCGTAATCCTACAGTAATGAAGAAAGATGGGTGATTTCTTCTATAATGCAAATCTAAGTCAAAGCCAGCTCTACAGATTGGTACCTGAAGCAAGGGAAAAGACTTCTTTAGAAGAGAGATATTAACGATCAAACGTTCGATACAATTTTTTGGGACACCCTGTATATACAGGGTGTCCCAAAAGTATGTATCGAACGTTTGATCGTTAATATCTCTCTTCCCAAGAAGTCTTTTGCCTTGCTTCAAGTACCATTTTGTAGAGCTAGCTTCAACTTAGATTTGCATTATAGAACGAATCACTCATTCCTCTTCATTACTGTAGGATTACGGTAGAAACTTCAAAAAGGGTTTTAAGCAATGAAAGGCCATATTTTGCCTTAGAAAGGAAATAAAACAGCCTGAAAGTTTTCACACTAGGCTAATTAGAGTTGCTGATTATAACTGTAAAGTTCCCAACTTATTATGATGCTTCATTGAGGAGTTATGCCAGGTAAGAGGTAGCGGCCATTTTTTCAATGTTCCTAAAAAGTGCGATTACACCGTTTAGAAAGCTTTGTAATCTTGTGAATAGTTGAGTATTGAACTCAGCATCCATAAAAACCCTATTACACAAGTTTTCACAATTTTTTGAAGAATTTTGGAACTGCAGCTTTTTCCACATTGACACCATATGTTTCAAGTTTCTACCGTAATCCTACAGTAATGAAGAGAGATGGGTGATTCGTTCTTTAATGCAAATCTAAGTTGAAGCCAGCTTTACAAAATGGTACTTGAAGCAAGGCAAAAGACTTCTTGGGAAGAGAGATATTAACGATCAAACGTTCGATACATACTTTTGGGACACCCTGTATATTAGGTTGAACCGAAAGTTCTTTCCCCCCATTTTCAAAAATTCATAACTTCCGATTTTTTCAACCAATTTGGCTGCATTTATTTTTGTATGAAAGAGTAACTCATGCTCTTCATAATGACATCTTAGCTGCTTGCTAATGATCATCTGTTGCATAGATAGGAGCGATAGAAGAAAATTAATCAAAATTTGAATTTTCTCTGTAGGGTCATAAAAAATCGGAAACTTGCAAGAAAAATCGGAGGAGTCAGTATTATAAGTTCTGTTACCTGCTCTTTCTAACTGTGCAAAGTTTGCGCCGATTGAGCGTACAAGGAAATTAGTCAAAATTATGATTTTTCTGAAAAGTTATGATTTTTCTGAAAAATGCCAAAATAAATCAAATTTGCCCTTTTATATTCCTTGCTCGAAAATCATAACTTTTCATAGAGACGCTCAATCGGTGCAAACTTTGCACAGTTAGAAAGAGCAGGTAACAGAACTTATAATACTGACTCCTCCGATTTTTCTTGCAAGTTTCCGATTTTTTATGACCCTACAGAGAAAATTCAAATTTTGATTAATTTTCTTCTATCGCTCCTATCTATGCAACAGATGATCATTAGCAAGCAGCTAAGATGTCATTATGAAGAGCATGAGTTACTCTTTCATAAAAAAATGAATGCAGCCAAATTGGTTGAAAAAATTAGAAGTTATGAATTTTTGAAAATGGGGGGAAAGAACTTTCGGTTCAAACTAATATATATAAACAGCGAAGCAAATCAACATGAAAGTGACGAAGTCGATAACAAACAGTTGGAACTATGATGACGATAGTCAAACCAAAGTGATGACTTGGTATGTTGGCATTTGGACTACTCGTAAAAAATATGTACAAAAGGAGATTAGAAAACATCAGATGATAGTGTTTTCAATTGTAATCCCATGTACAGAATGAGCTAGTAGAAAGGCAACATAAGCAATAAGTATAAGTGATGACGCATGAGTAAAAATGATAAGTATACAGACGTTCGCTTGCTGGCACCATCATTCCTTTGCTGCTCCAATCGTTTTTGTCTGTAGTCCGAGGTCTTTTTGTCGAAGGGAATGTCGCATCTGGCATCGTGGATTATTCCTTGGCATTCCACGATTAGCCTTTTTATTTGGCAAACATTCAAAACGTTGGTTTATTGCAATGCGATCCGCGAAACGAACGTCTCATCTGTATTGAGGGGTCATCGCGTGCAACTCTCATGCATAATATTGCTTGATTGCATCGCGAAACCACTCTTTAGAGTTCTATTACTTGATGTTACTGCGTGTTAATTATCCTGCTTTGAGCGAGTCTGAAATATTTGAGCCTGCATGATTTGCCAATAAAGCAGTCACATTTTACAAAATCTAGTTTTTATCCAGGAATTCAATGGGTGTAATCATTTATTCTGAGAATATGTTAAATTCTGAGTCGATTACGGGTTATATCACGAGTGGACATCGGGAAGAGAGGAGCGAGGGTATGGAGATTAAAGTATGAAACCTTCCTTGCGTTATACATCACTCTGATCACTCTGGTTAGGCATCGACATGCACTACGCTCAAGCCTCTCACCCCGTTCCCCGTCAGGTAAAATGCTGTAACGAGTGGTCATGGTGTTGCTTGGTGGTCTAACAGTAAGCGCATTAGAAGGCAGTGTCCGGGCAAAAATTTCTGAGATTTTGTGCTTACTTGGGCCTGATCGCTATGCAGAATACGAAAATCCACATTGGAGAGCGCGAAAACGATGAAAAAGGGCAGAATTGAAATCAGCCGGTCAGCGGCTCTTTAGTCACTCTCCTAGCTTCAGCCAGCGATGTTCCCAATTCCAATTTCAAATCACGCTCTCGCACTTAACCTGTGGCAATGTTAACACATTCACGACAAGGCCATTTTTCGATTACTGCGGTTTCGGACCAGTGCCTTTTTAGCTTTGTCAAATTTACGAACCACCCCACCCGTGGGTCGTATTGTCCGAAATGGTAGTCTTTTGGGAAGAAATTCAAAACATGTCTCCGAAAATTTCCCCACAAAGGTTATCATTGAGGCGGATGCGTTGATCACCAAAATATGATTTATTTCAGTTTTTGACAGCATACGGTAAGGTTACAGTAGTCATACTGTACGAAATCAACATCATGGATTTTTACGAAAAATTGTGCTTTGGGGTTATTTCACGAGCTGATCACGATTATAGTGTCCACTTTGTTCACTACTTTCCCACAGTGGAACTACGGTAGCAGTACGGTAGAATCTTTGTAAGAATCAAGAAACTGATGTAAGAAGGCGGTATTAGAACTTGAGGCTATCATTTTCGTAATCAGCATGCTAAAAAACCTATAGATATATAAGGTTTGAGCTTCCTGGGATGAACAATGCGAATAATCAATAAAATCAATTTTTGATGGGCTCACAATCTCGTGCCCTCCCTGTACTTTTCGTGTATGTAAACTAGAATTTCCAGAAACAGCACCACTCTGCGACAATTTTGAGCTAAAGTCTGTGCCTCTATCTACGGTATACCTACCGTAACATTACTTTACAGTATCCCGAACCTGGACCACTCTGGCTGCAGCTTCGCCAAGGTGTCCCCATCATGTGCCGCAACTCCGTAGAATTCCATCGTAAACTGGCAAACCTAGAGCTTCAGGATTTTTACGAGCCCCGGTGGGTTGTATTGTCGCAACCACTACAATAAACTATACGTATCTTCAAGAGCGCGAAGCGCTAAACTATCGATGCTGAAAGGATTTCCGTAAGTTGTGCCATTTGCAAAAGGTGAACATAACAATAGACTTGGAGAGAAGAACTGAGTATTGTGAGGTTAGGGTTGCAATGTCGATGTCCATAGATGTCCCTTAGTTAGTTAATATAACTAACTTTCGGATTTAGCGTAGCAAATAGGCCCAGGTAAGCACAAAATCTCAAATTCGACTTTCTGCCCGGACACTGCCTTTGAGCCGAGATGCGAAGGTTCATGTCTTACCTCAGTCGGAGGGTTTTGCGATGATGCATGCGGCTTCTCAAGTAGCAGGAGGGAACTGCGAGTACGAAAATCGTAATCAACCTTGAGTTTTGAACACGATACTCGTCGGTAAATCTGAGTTAGAGCAAAGCATTAGACTCAGAGTTTCGACCATATTAGTACCAGCCCTGTTTCCTCAGACGATGTTATAGTTCTGATCGCTGTTTGTTCAACTAACTGAATGCTAGTTTCGAGATGGCGAAAACTCACAATATGTGTCCGACTTTTCTTGTCGACAAACATCACCTTCGCCAAACCTACACATCTGTGCTCGTTGACCTTCAAAATTGATATGTAGTTTGTAGTTCTCAAAGATTATCTTGCATGCCGTCTGAGTCCTATCGCACCCAGGTCTGAGAATTATGTGAAAAGATTATTGCAAGGAAAGGACCTTATATAGAGGAAGAATATAAGTTTCTGTTTCGACCCTTCCCTTAGACAATCTCATTTTCAGACCCTCTCCGAGACTTTTCAGTAAGAAAAGGGGGTCTGGCCAATTTTTGAAAAGATTTCAATAAGAAACTGTAAAACTCATCTTTTGAATACACGTCTTCTGAGAATTGGGCGATCTTCTACGTGTAGTGAAAAATGAACTAGTTCTGATATGTTTTTGTCATATTATTTAGAATTATAGCATTATTTTATATTTTTCGGCTGTTCATAATCAATTTGTATGCGTCATTTACAAAGTATCAAAATTTTGATTCATGTTTAAAATGTTGTATGTTGTATTTATTCAGGGGTGGCGAGCAAGAGGAACGATAGCTGGTGGGTGTCAATAACTCGCGCATACTTCACCGTCCTTTTTGTCTATCTGCATACAGAAAGTTAGAACATTTCTTTCTATTATGCTTTCATTTAGACAGGAGAATCGTATAGATTGTGTATGCTTGAAAATGGGGTGTAGAAATCAGCTGAAAATGTCAAAAAAGTTCTCAAAGGTGAAACTTCAAGTATTTTAAGCTTATTCCTGCAAGAACATCACCAAATTGCATATACCACCGGGATTTAAGCAAGACTTATAGAATAAGTTGAGTAGAGCATTAATTTTATATCTACTGTTTTTCATAAGTTCGCGATTTGCGAAATGTGAAGGCAAATAGCGCATTGGCATTAGCGGCTGGCAATTGCTATCGTTCCTCTTGCACCACACCTTTATTTAGCAAGAATGGATTCCTCTGAAGGTATTTGAGAATAAAAGATAATTCATCTTTTTATTTCTTATATTTTTTCACAATGATTATGTTTTGTTAGAATAATTTCAAGTCGATCCTAAAACCTTACGCGAGTATTCGTGGTATTTGAAAAATGCAGAATAAGTATTGTCCTTTTAACATAAGGAGGTTGTGCTTAATTACAGTGCCGCCATTGCTGTTGCTCAGAAGGCCATGTGATGACAATGCTTTTCTCTGTGCTCGATCTGAAGGAAACTACCTGCGTTTGGTTTGTCGTCTGATACGAGCATTATTTCGCTAGATTGCGATCTTAAAGGCACCGTCCACCCAAAATGGTGGTCGGCGAGATTATGATGGCATACTAGTGTGGGCCCTCACACTAGGCAAACCCCCAAGCTTCGCCGCAAAAGACTGCTTCTGAAGCGAGAAATCTGCTCGGGAAGTAGCAAAGTAGGCGGGGCGACCACGGTCGCTCCTCCCATTTGCATGCTTTATCTCCCCTGCGCTTGTTGCAGAGGGTTCTCGAAACAGGGATTTTTGGGGGTTTCGCGGATGATTGACTCCATATTCGGAATCAGGACTTTTAGGAGGCCTGAAGGCGACAAAAACATTGAATTCGAGATTTTGGGTGGATGGTGCCTTTAAGGACTCGTAAAGGTGGAGTAAATTTGAACGAAGATAAAGTAACTTCTTTGAAGATGAGGTAGATATATGGGCTTGATGCGATCGAACCAACCTTTGATTTGGCAGACACTCCGTTTATTTTTGTCTGCTTTGACGAAAGAATCGTCTGCACCATCGTGATCAAGATGATGAGAAAGATACTTGGTCATTTCATTACACTAACTCCGATCTGAACCAGCGACTCGGTAGGGTTTATAAGGAGTGAACCAAAACTCTGGTCAACGACCTTACGATATGTTTCTACAGCGTTTGATTCTGGCATTATTTGCCATTCTTTTCATCAGTAAGCCTGTTTGCATAAGTTTGAGGGTCTTCAAAAAGCCTGTTCAGGAGCAATTGGCGTTGAGTGCCAACATCATGGCCATGACAATCGTGGAAGAGATCACGGTCGCGACCACGGAGGAAGCTTCGGTCATGGAGGGCCTTCTCATGGAGGAGGTCATCACCACGTTCCACCTCCTAGACATGGGCACGGAAAGCGCTAAAAATTTGATTTCTTGGGGGCACTCGTATAGCGCCTAGTCATTGTTGACTCAACAGCACTTCTATAGAAAACCATTATGATGTGTAAAAAGAATGTATACTAGGTGCAGTTTTTATTTTTGGTGCACAGAATTGTAAGTAAATTCTTTACTTTGCTATCGAATTTTTGTTCAAATTCTCAACATGACCTTTGCATACAAGTCTAACCAGCTTGAAGTTGTCATACGCAAAAAACATATTTGCTATTTGATAACTAACCATCTATAAGATAGTATTACGTCGTCCATTGTGAGATTACCTCAGATTAAATAATCATCATGAGATGCATGAAAATCCAAAGAAAGGATTTTTTGCGGAATAGGCTCATATAAGAGTTGCCTTCAATATTGCAAAGATTTTCGTCAAAAAATGAGATGAAAAAACAAAAAAGTTTCTGAAGAAAATTTCAGATAGAATGCATAAGCAATTCTACTGTTTTCGTAACCTCTCAGACGTATGGACATCAATCAAATCTTTTCAGCTTGTACTGATGCGAGAACCATTGAGGAAAGGTAAAAGCTGTCGTTTCGGCTGAATAATGAAAAAGTTGTTGGTCAAGCGCTTATCAAGTTGCATGTTAAGAAAAGAGCTACTACGTCAGAAGACCTTTCAAACTGTGCACACTTTTGATTGCGCAAAAAATTTTTTTTAATTCCTTGGATGTCCATGATTTATTATATTTCATCGTGCAAAGCAAAATTCGAACATCGCACAATATCTATTTGCTATAAATGTATGTGTTGTAATTAGGTGGACTGCAGGTTGCAAAGCAAATTTAAGTAAATGAATTTATTTTCCCTAGTTTTCCCAATCTGCGAGTACTGGAGTTAGTCAGTATAGGAAAACTTGCTTAGCTCCTGTCTTGAACCTACATTGCTTATGTCTTAGAACATGGACTTGAATGTTAAACGTTTTCGAACGTATCAGTTACACTAAATGTCATTTGCATTCGTGCAAAACACCGACCACAGAATCTCGCAAGATGGCTACGATTTTATCGAAAAGCATAGGAGCGAAAGAATTGTTTAGAATCAATGAAAATATTTGATTAGATTTTTAGAAATTTCTTTCAAACTTGTTTAGTTCAAGAGAGAGTCATTGCCGAATATATTAGGTTGGCACAAAAGTTCGTTCGCACCATTTTCAAAAATTCGTAACTCCATAAATTCTTAACAAATTCGTATGAACAAAATTATGCTTGAGAGAGGAGTTCATGCTCTTTGCATAAGTACCTGAACTGTTCGTTAACGTATACAAATAAAGGAGATAGAAGCTCAAAACCAAAATCACTCAAAATTTGAATTTTTCGTGTAGGGTCATAAAAAATCGGAAACTTGCAGCAAAAATCGGAGCAGTCGGTATTGTAGGCTCTTTCACCAGCTCTTTCTAACAGTGCAAAGTTTGCGCTGATTGAACGTCTCTATGAAAAGTTATGATTTCCCTGAAAAATGCCAAAATAAATCAAATTCTCCTTTTTCTATTGATAGCTCGAAAATCATAAAACTTTGCACTGTTAGAAAGAGCTGATGAAAGAACCTACAGTACCGACTGCTCCGATTTTTGCTGCAAGTTTCCGATTTTTATTACCCTACAGGAAAAATTCAAATTTTGAGTGACTTTGGTTTTGAGCTTCTATCTCCTTCATTTGTACACATCAACGAAAAGTTCAGGTACATATGCAAAGAGCATGAGATCCTCTCTTATATAAAATTTGAGCCTTGTAAATTCGTTGAGAATTCAACAAGTTATGAATTTTTGAAAATGGTGCGAACGAACTTTTGTGCCGACCTAATAGTTTTTGTCGTATACATTTTTGCTTAAGAAATGTAGGTACCGCTGTCTGCCATCCGTCATCCAATGCATGCAAATTTTCGTTTCCTTCGAATTCTTCGTCTGAAATTTGAAAGAAGATTATGTGGCGGATAAATAGAGCTTTTGGGCAATGTGCCACTGTCTTCCTCCATTCTGCTCTTGGGATCTTGACGAAAAATCAGTCCCTTAAAGGTCTTGATTTTTTGGTAAAATTAAGAAGCACCTGACTGCAGCAGAAATGTGAGAGTTGCTAGTTTTGGCTCAAGCCTGCATCATTTGTGTGAGATATTCAAGCTTACGCTGATCAATTTTTGGGATTTCTGTCAACTATAGGTACTCAAAACATTGGGATTTCTCTTGAAGTAGTTTCCAAAAACTTCATGATATTGCAGGGCAGTCCAAAAGAGATCGTAGAGAAAGACTCATACTTTGTGTAAACTACAGTTTTTCCAAAACAGAACGATTTGAGCAATTTTTTCTTCAAATTTCTAAAGAACTTGCTGAAAGATCGCAATTTCAAAGACAAAAAAACGCATCTCTAGAAAGGAAGAAAAAAATTGATTCAAATGATATAAAAACAAATTGGATAATATGTAAACTGTAAGCCAGCACTGCTTCTAACATAGAGGCCAGAACACGATCTGAAAAGCCTTTTGGTTGTATCTCGCACAAATTGGTTGAAAATATTTATACAGATAAGCTATTAAAAAATTTTCTGCTCAAGAACCTAGCGGGGCGATAACGTAGAAAGTAGAGATAAAGCATCAAAATGTGTGTTATAGATCACTTCCGCTCCATGCGATTTAAACTAACCCGTGATTTGGCAAACGCTTTGTTGAAATCTCGCCGCCAAGACGCAGGAATCGTCCGACTACTGTGAATGGAATGATAAAGACACTTGATCATTCATTACACTATTTCGATCTGAATCACCGACTCAAAAAGTGTTTATAAGGGATAAGTCAAACCTTTGATCAACAACTCTCTCATCATGTTTCTACAGCGGCTGATTCTCGCATTGTTTGCCATTCTCCTTATCTGTAAGTTTACTGCTGGCATACAATTGAATCGTTCCAAGAAGCCGAATTTTAGGTGCAGTTGACGTTGAATGCAGACGTCATAGTCATGACAGCAGCCAACGGTAAGTGCACCACCGCACGGGTTTCTTAGATCTCTATAAGACTTTGCAAAAAATGTGGGTTACAGTCGCGGTGGCCGTCGTGGCGGCTTCGACCGCAGGGACCGCAGCCGAGAACGCGGAGGAAGCTTTGGCCGTGGCGGCGGACGTGGGTTCGATCGTGGACCACCTGGACGTGGAGGTTTCGGACGCTTCCGTGGATGATGCTACGAATAATTTTCTCGGGGAAAAATGCTTTTTTGGTATTCACGATTTCTGTAATGATTTACTGCCATGTAAAAGTTTTTTTTTGAGACCTCAAGTATGCAGAATTGCAAGTAAAGGTACTAATATAGTTTTATGATCTATTCACTCTTTTCTCATTTATTTTTATCGGCTTCGCTTGCATTTCTAAAGTCTCCTGAATTGCTCAGAAAACAAAGAATACAGTCAATGCTGCTACAATATAGAAATCGTGCCAAGATGACTGTGAATCAAATTTCATCTTGAATGGCGAGATGTCAGAATTCGGTGCAGCTTTCAAAACTGTAGGCAACGTTACAAGGGCTACGTATCATTGACTAAGCATAACCTTTAGTCAAAGAATTAAGAGTGTGTTTCATGTAGTTGGATCCGACAGCAATTCAATAGCGTTTCCGTCGGAAAGGTTAGCAATCAAAACAAAGTTCGCCATGAGAATTGTACTAGCACAGGTTTCAGCTAAATCGATTTTTTTGATTCTGAAGGTTCATAGCCTGTCTACGTTGTCGAGGACATTCGTTGAAGAAATGGTGTATGAGATGAACGAAAATTCAATTTGAAATTGAGGCCATTCTTGCTCAATGACACCATCACAAAATTCTAGTTGTAGTAGTCTATATCATAAAGCGTCTATTCGAAAAGTCAACATTTAAAACTTCCATTCTTGAAAAGCTTGTTTCTTGCATGCAGTAGAGCTGATCACAGAGGGATGTTGGAGAGACACTCAAAAAACTGCTCTTATAGGCAAAGTCAGTCTAGTATGTCGATCTGCGTACAAATGCATGGAAATAGCAACTCGTTTTCTTTTCACAGGTATTGCTCTGATGAAATCTCATTGAGCAGCGTAGATGCTACTTATCGCTTCTAATTTGGAGATAAGGATGCATATGTCACAAGTGAGACAGCGTCGCCGCGCCATATCTAGACTTAAAGTGGACGAATTCTGACCCCAAACACACCATTCTACTCATCGCGCTCATTTTTGATGTAAAGTAGTGCCTATCTGGGTTCGATGAGCACAGGGAGTAATAATTTTTTAGTAAAATTTGATGAAAAAAGTTGCAGTCAGCACAAGAAACCAGAAACAAGAAAACAGAACTAAGCAAAAAATTTGTGATACAGTCTACCTTACAACTGCCGTTTCGAGGCGGGCCTTCTATATTAGATGACTCAAAAGTATCACGGTGTTCAATGGTTATTTCTTTTTTCATGATGACTTTTGATACCTCCGACCATAGTAATCTGCTTTTAACTAGATTTACAGTATGAAAAAAATAAAACATTGCTGTAGATAGATGGCTCCAGGGAGAGTTTTCTGAGCCATCAAGGACCTATTTAGTCCAGAAAAGCAGGCCGGAACAACCTAAAAACTTTCGTATCAGTGAACGAGAATTGCCAACTCTAAGAGATTTGCACTTGACGGTATTCATTCATGAATTATGTCGAGTGTACCGTGACGACTGTTTTCTGAATGTTTCGTGAATATTGGTTTACAGCAACAAAAGGCGCAACCGATTCGTAAATGCTGATTAGTAAAATTATTGTTGAGAGTTCCTAAATCGTGAAGAGGGAATGGTGTCTTAAGATTGATAAAATATTTTGTAGGAACAGAGAGACGCCGAACAATGTACATGTACTTGGGACCCCTATATATTAGAAGATGCGCAGTGTTGCTGAGTATTATGGTGTCCTATTCATCCGCGGATTAGCTGCGCAAAATACAGCGCGGACCGCGGTGACAACTGCGTAGGCGATGCTGTATTTCTTGACACGTATATTTACAATGAAAAAATTGAGAAGAGAGAGAAAGAAAATAACGATCGGGAGATTGGGCTGAGATAAGCGCTTCGGACGCACATAAGGGTAAGAGATCACTTAATTTGGTGAATTTGACACAAAAGCTTTCAGTGGCCTTGGCAATTTGAGCATCACACTCGCTATCTCTACTTTGAGCACATCATTAGATGAAATGAGCACTTCGTGTAACTAACAATAAGATTAATTGTTAGGCTGACGCAAAATCACTGATTTCTCATCTTAATGCGGCAGAGAAGATAAAAAATGTATGAATTGCGTTATTCGATAGAACTAAGCGATTAGTGAAAACTCAAACAATTTCAAACACCCAAATATTAATTTTCCCTCCAAAAAACCTGTAAGCAAATTTTATTTTTACAGCTCTTACTATGTAAAGAAAAAATACACAACACATATGCACAACTGATGCGACAAGTATTGGGTTGTCCGGAAATTAGTGTCCGTTTTGAATTTCAACCGAAACAAGTCATACACTTTTCATTCCTGAATGGCTTTCAAGGTATCATTCGATAGAGCAAAGCAAGCTCTACAAGATGGCTGTCTCGCCTTAGCAACAGCTCTGATCCACCTCGAGTTTCGAGCCAAAAACTAAAAAGATTCAACTGCCCGAAAAATCAAGAAAAATCATTATTCAGTTCGTAAGAACTCCACAAAAATTCTAACTTGCTCACGTAAACACTATCCACATAAGACATATATGTACGCTATTGCCGTATTTTTCCTCTGTTAAAAATCGAAAAAACGAAAATTTCCATACTTTTGCAAAAGTGATGCTGTGTCGTCCCCACATAAGAAGATGTGTACTACAAATCTGTAGAAGTATAAACGTAAATTTTCAGTTCTCTACAAGCTTTAGTTCTCGAGAAATATTGAATTTAGCTTTCATTAGTGTGGTCCAAACTAAAATTCTTTCTCGATAACTAAAGCTTGTAAAAAACTGAAAATCCACGTTTTTACTTCTACAGATATGTAGTATACATCTACTTATGTGGGAACGACACAGCATCACTTTTGCAAAAGTATGAAAATCTTCGTTTTTTCGATTTCTAACAGAGGAAAAAATACGGCAATAGCGTACATATATGTCTTATGTGGATAGTGTTTACGTGAGCAAGTTAGAATTTTTGAGGAATTCTTACGAACTGAATTATGATTTTTCTTGATTTTTCGGACAGTTTAATCTTTTTAGTTTTTGGCCCCAAACTCGAGGTTGATCAGAGCT
Source organism: Cylicocyclus nassatus (assembly GCA_958299035.1). Lineage (NCBI taxonomy): Eukaryota > Metazoa > Nematoda > Chromadorea > Rhabditida > Strongylidae > Cylicocyclus > Cylicocyclus nassatus. The sequence goes on from CATQJL010000001.1 coordinate 62,834,399, forward strand.
GTTGCTAAGGCAAGACATCCATCTTGTAGAGCTTGCTTTGCTCTATCGAATGATACCTTGAAAGCTATTCAGGAATGAAAAGTGTATGAGTTGTTGCGGTTGAAATTCAAAACGGACATTAATTTCCGGACAACCTAATAATTTCCGCAAGCAAGTTGGAGGTTAGGATACTTTCAGGACAAAAACCCGAAATTTAGCATTTGAGCTTTCAAATATTTACCTGATTTCCTCTGCTTCAGATTATCTAGGATTTGAATACTATTTTGTAGAACTTGCTTCGCACACTATCGGTTGTACGTTTCATAAATTTTTATATATCCTCTGCGGCTTCAGGACAAGAAACATGCATTGATTATGCATCGACCTAACTCAGTTTTTTCTTCAAAAGCACAAGTGGTTTCTTCAATGAGCATCATTTATTTGGTGTTCATAAGCACATGGGTACAGAAAAGGCTTTCGAATGTGGTTCACGGATGAGTAGACCACGATGATGTCATAAAAATGACGAACATTTTTCGCTGATTCATCTAGGCGCGCGGGATCAACAATCACGAATCAGTCTCTCATTACAGCGATATCATAAACTAAACCGCGGTCATTCTCACCTAAGACTTCGTAAAGCATACTCACCACTTGGTTTACCGAAGCCGATCAACGTAATCGCCGAACTGCCGTTGTAAACGTAAACGGACTGAAGGGCATTTGGTCATAAAACGTAAATTACAAGCTGATACCTAGAAAAAATTGGGTATTTATAGGAAGCTATGTTTATGTTTCAACCAGCTAAGCTTTCTCAAAATGTTCTCACACAAACTACTTCTGGCGTTATTGGCTATCGTCTTCTGTAAGTTTATTGCTAGAGATTTGTTGGACTGTAATGTAAATATTATAATTTTAGGCTCGATCGGAGTGCAAGCCCAGCTTTTGTGAGCATTACTTATGATAAAAAACATATGAGATGGCTTTCAGGTTTTGCATGGTTTGAAAGTAGATTTTCAGCCATCACCATCATCATTTCCATGGACATCATGGAGGAGGATTCCATCGCGGAGGTTTTGGGCACGGTCATGGAGGTTTCGGACATGGACATGGTGGATTTGGTCATGGCCACGGACATTTCCACGGATAACGCTAAATTATACCCTCGAAAAGAACCTTTGTATAAAATCCACACTTTGTACACTAAAAATAAATCAGCTTTTCCTGACTTTGTCTTTGGATAATTATGCTGTCATAAAATGATCCAATCGTACTCTTCGGAAACATTTTCAGAATTCGAAAAGGTTCCTTTATAAAAATGTGAAAAGCGAAAACATGGAACTAGTGGTTCAAAAAAACAAAAGTGGGATTTTTTAATCCTTATATAGGGTATACCAAGAATGGGCCCACTGTTCAATTATTGATGACTCTTTTATCACGAAGTCTTCAGAGAAAGCTTTGGCCACCATTTTGCAAAGCTGACTTCAGCTTAGATTCGTAATATGCAGTGATCACCGATCGCTTCTCATTACTGTAGATTACAAGGATTAGGTACGAACTTCCAGCACATAGCGTCACTGTAACCGCCGTTTCAGATAATTTCAGAAATGAAATTTAAAAGCTTGTATGGTAAAGTTTTTGTACAGTGAGTTTGATATTCATGATTTTGAAGCTTTATAAACTGTGTAATCACATTTTTTGAAATGACATCGAAATACATCGAAATAACTTTGCCATTGCTCAACTGGCATAAGTTTTCAAGGAAGCACTATGTATATAGATGCAAAATTTGTGTTTGAAAGCGGATCCAGATAGCCTAGAGTGAGAGTTTTTAAGTCGTTTTGATTCCTTTCGAGATCAGGTATGACTCTACATGGCTCAAAATCTCTTCAAAGTTCCTACCATGGTTCTACAGTAATGAAGGGGATCGGTGATTCGCTATGTACTGTAACTCTAAGGTAAAACCAGCTTTACAAAATGGTACTCAATGCTTCTCCAAAGACTTCTTGACAAGAAAGCACTCAAACAGCACGCACATTTTGGGACGGTCTCAGGATATGATGCACTGCAGCTGAACAAACTCAAAACCTTTTGAAAAGTTTTGGACATAGGATTTGAAGCACAATATGTGATATCGGTCCCATTCGCATGTAAGGATACGTTCGCCTACGAAATACGAAAATTTCTGCGTATATATTTGCGTACGAACAACGAACTCATGTTGGAATCATCCCTATCTAGTATACATGTTGAAAAGTATATATTAGGTAAATGCTTATAAATGTAGCTAATGCAGAATTTCTTCCTCTTTTCAGCTGCTAAACTCTCATTGTGTTTCGTTGCGAGAGTGACGAGATATTTGCTGAAAATTACAACCACTCGTTTTTACCATGTCTAAAGTTCGCTACTTTTTAAAATTTTGTATGAGCCCTTGGGAGGAGCCCTAACAACCAGCAGATGGGCAAAACTTTTGCCAACTTATGCAATTTTTTCTTTTTTCAGCTGCTTTGTCAGATTTTTGTCAAATAATCTTCTAAAAGTCTTGTGTTTTGGAAGAATCGCATAACCTGCTACTGCACCAAACATTGCAAAACCTACAGAAAACTGAGGTTTCAACACGGTTACTACTACCGCTACCATTGCAAAGTAAATGAGCGATTTTGGCTTCAGATTATGAAGAGTTTGGAACACTTGTTACGTCATCCGCACTCCTGAAATTAAGTGCCAAAAAATTGCTTCAGTTGGCAAAAGCTTTGCCCTATCTGCTAATTATTAGGGCTCCTCCGAAAGTCTCATATAGGCTGTATCAGCCGGCATCGGTCCTTCGCCAGCAGGCCTTGCGACGACGCACCGTCGCATGCGCTGTGCCTTAACGTGTGGCAGAGCCCGCACGCGTCACGTCGCATCGTCGCAATTCGCCGCAGGCGCGACTTCGCACGGCCGATGCTGGTTGGTACATCCTATACAAAAATTTTGAGAATTAGAAAAATTTGGACATGGTAAAAACGAATGGTTGTTCCAGCAAATATCTCGTCACTCTCGCCACAAAACACAATATGAGTTTAGCGGCTTCAAAGAGGAAGAAATTCTGCATTGGATACATTTTGAAGCGTTTGTTTATCTTCGTTCTAGCGTGTTTGCCGAGGGATTGAAAAAACCGACAAAACTTTCGGATAGACCTAGTACTTAATCATGACCGATTTGTAAAAATTGAAACTGATTTGAAAGACATTTTTTTCCCTAGACGCACTCAAGAGGCGCAATACTACTTTTCCCAATATGGTATTTCTCAAGCATTCTTCTGAAGAGTTATAATTTCTTCTTTAAATCAATCTCTAAATTTCCTAATTAATGTGTCGAAGGCAAAGGTTTTTCTACTTTGGTGCGCACTTCAAAAACAAGAGGAAATGTTTTCATAGATATTCTACTAGTTTGCGAAGCTGTGCCTCATAGAAGCAAATCTCAGCTGACTAAAGGGTTGTGATTTTCTCGAATGAAGAGAGGGTAAAATCTGATTTGAGTGTTGCCTTTACTATGATAGTGAGCTTGATTTCTCGTTAAATCAAGCCTTGTTTAGATTCGAGACTCACAGAAACACGCGCCTTGAATTCAGGCAAAATCCTATATAGGCGGCCGTACGATACCACTCACAGAATGTGCAAGATTGATGAAATGCCTCGAAAATCGGCGGCATATCGTTGATCGCGCGACATTGCGTTGACGCGGCGAAATCACGCGAATTACGCAAAAGTAGGACTATAACTTCCATCAATATGCGTAGACTTTGGATCCTGAAAGAGCTGCCAGTGGCATAGATTCTCTAATACTGATACTCTAGCTGATACGCTCATGCAGCTCCTATCCGAGCTTTTAACAATATGTTAAGAGCATCACGCAATCTTCAAACTGTTTGAGAATCCTAGAGTCAGCTTATAATGACTGAGCGCGAAAGTCTCGGCAATATCACGACGGTTAAAAGAAAATAATGATTTACTTGTACTCTGGATCTAAACTGGGCCAGCACTTTTTAACTGCCCGAAGTCATGAAAGTCATCAAGTCGATAGAATTTGGTAATTATGAGCAGGTCAAATTTTGTGCGGGATATACGGGGTGCCTTGAAAGTATGCAAAAGTTGATTCTTGATTTTCTTCTCACAAAGGCTTTTGTCGGCTTTAGAGCATCCCGAAGAGGGGTGTATGTCAAGAGGCGCGATTTTTATTGCCAGCTGGACATCAAATTGCACATTTTAAATGTTTATTAATGTTCTAGGGGCCTTTCAAATTTCTGAGAAGTTATAGAAGATCGTTGCATGAGCAGTCTGATCTTATCATCTTGAAAAGATCCAAAACAGAAACATTGGAGGTCAAAAACCCATGAAAGTTTAAATAATGGCAATTTCGTGAATATTTCGCTCATTTTTGCAGCAAAAGCCGTGAAACTCAGTAAACGGTAACTTTGAACAGCTAGTAAGCTAAAGACATTCTCTGGAATTTTTTGAAAATTTGTGTAGTGCAGAAGTGGGCTTTTAAGTTGGTGACAGTCAGAGAAATCGCGCCTCTTGACCGTCTCCCCCTGAAGAGGCTAGATTTACAGTACGACAAATTAGATTTACAGTATGAAGTAAATCACTGATTATTTTCTATTATTGAGGATCAAAGTATGAACTCCCAGCACATAAACTTCATTGCGAATCAGCCTACCTCCAGAAAAACTTTCAAGGAAAAATCTGATAAGTTATGTGAAGGGCTTTCCAAGCACGCTGATTCCGGTCCCCTAACGAGTTTTTAAACCTATTTTATGGTATAACTTTTTTAGAGAACATTAAAAGTGTTACGGTATGTTTGACACGGCTTATGAATGAACTACTAAGCATCGGTCACACTGCGATTCGGCCAGATCGCGGCTGAAGAGACACTCCTTGTGGAAGACATTAGAGCTTATTATATACTGATGAATGTGGGCGATAGATAATAAGCAGCTGTCGTTGTCGTACTAAATCTTACAAATGAAAACGAGGATTTGTACCTAAGCTTGAGAGCTTCTGCACAAGTCTTTTCACAACCATAAACTATTGTAGGGATTCAACAAAGTATTTCTAGTTGGTTTATCAGAGAAAATAAAAATGGGCGCTACCAAGAATTACAATCAGTTGTAATTTACGATGCTAGAAAATGAATCGTGATCATTGCGGCCATCTATGACCCCCGCAAAAGCACACTCACGATCTTTGTTTTCCATAGCTGATCAGACTTTTGCCCGAATGCCGCTGTAATCGTAGACAGTCTGAAGGGCATTTCGTCGTAAAACATAATTTACAAGCTGATACCACTTGGAAAAAGAGTATTTATACGGAGAAAGGCATAATCTCATTAACAAACCTTTTTCAGAATGTACGCACATAAGCTTCTTCTGGCTTTGCTAGCCATCCTCGTCTGTGAGTATTACTTTCATTTTCACAAAAATACTGAATTTTCTTGAACGGTATTATAATAACTGCCATTTTAGGTTCAATAGCAGTGGAATGTCAACGGTGAGTACTATATAGTTGGCAAATAGATATCTCATAAATCAACAACTAAATTTTTCCGAATAATTCAGCCATCATCATGGTCATGGACACGGAGGAGGTTTCGGTGGTGGTCCGCGAGGTCATGGGGGCTTTGGACACGGACATGGTGGAGGCTTTGGACATGGTGGAGGACATGGCCATGGTCACGGACATTTCCACGGATGAATCTGAGTATATTTATAATCGACTTAGAACTTTGTACAAAATTCTTGTATCAAAGAAAAATCGCTTTTTTATCCTGTCAATAACAGTAATTTTTTCTTTTCATACTTTACCTCATCAAAAAATAAAGATGTGTATAAATAAAAGGTGTTATATAAATGTCGCCAGAACTTCCCCATTAAGCAACTGCACGATTGGTGGGATCAAAACTAAACTAACTTTCCTTCTGACCAGAGTTACGATAGTGGGAGACGATTCTCCCCCTACCTTCACTTTTGAGCTGGTACAGGGTGACCACCTTCACTTTTGGAATAAAAATTTTTTCGCTGGACGATAAAGAAGGAAAATAAGCAAAACAAACGCAAAAAAGATTTTTGAAAGCATATATTTATGTATACGGCGGCATATATATTTAAAATAAACGTACTCAGTAAATGGTGTATTTGGAAGTAAAACTTAGCGAAACTGTACGGATTTTATTAAGTAAATTTTGTTATAGCGTACAGCGAAGAAAGTAGATCGATCCAGGCAGTAACGGCCGAGAACCAGAATTTTGAATATTTAAATAGTGAAAAATCATGCGAAATTTTCACTGTTATAAATCTGTTGTTTGAAGATGTCAGCAGTTGCGACTTCATAGGTTTTGAAGAGTAAATGGTGCTCTTTCAGCTAGTGAAAGAATCGAGTAGATTTGAGAGACACTCGTTGGAAACCAGAATTTTAAAAATTTACGCCATTTTTGCGTGTTTTTTGATAGTTGGCAGTTAAACTCATATAAATCTTGAATGTGAAAGTGTGTGATGTTGCGACTTCATAGGTTTTATAGAGTAAGATTTGTCTCATCAGGATATATCTTAGCCGTTCCGATCCATTATAACACCTCCGAGATCCAGAGTCTTGAAAAAGCAGGTAAAAAAGCGCTTTTTGAAATTCAACAGCTCATAACTTCTTCAGAACTGCATGAATCATGTTGCGACTTCATAGGTTAGATTCTTCTCATCAAGAGCCTCCCCCACGGGCATAATTCGTAGGAGGCTCTAAACTCCCATATATTACATATCATCTGAAAGCTCTTGATGAGAAGAATCTAACCTATGAAGTCGCAACATGATTCATGCAGTTCTGAAGAAGTTATGAGCTGTTGAATTTCAAAAAGCGCTTTTTTACCTGCTTTTTCAAGACTCTGGATCTCGGAGGTGTTATAATGGATCGGAACGGCTAAGATATATCCTAATGAGGCAAATCTTACTCTATAAAACCTATGAAGTCGCAACATCACACACTTCCACATTCAAGATTTATAGGAGTTTAACTGTCAACTGTCAAAAGACACGCAAAAATGGCGTAATTCCGGTTTTCAACGACTGTCTCTCAAATCCACTCGATTCTTTAACTAACTGAAAAAGCACCATTTACTCTTTAAAATCTATGAAGTCGCAACTGCTGACATCTTCAAACAACAGATTTATAACAGTGGAAACTTTGCATGATTTTTCACTATTTAAATATTCAAAATTCTGGTTCTCGGCCGTTACTGCCTAGATCGACCTACTTCCTTTGCAATATGTTATGACTAAATTTAATCAATAAAATCCGTACAGTCCAACAAACTTTTACTTCCAGATACACCATTTACTAAACACGTCTATTTTAAATTTTTATAAATAAAATTCATAAATATTTTTAATATACATCGTATCTGTGGCCCTAAAGAAAGCCGCTGGGTCATAGTTCGACCTAGAAAGATAGATCTGTTCGACCGTTCTACCCCCCCCCCCCGCTCCCCCCCCCCCCCCCGTCGACGTTTTTGGGAGGTGAGTGTCCGACACTACCACCTTCACTTTTGGCCGGCCAGTGGTAGCTGGGACCACCTTCACTTTCGGTGGGCCCGGCTCCCCCCATCGCACCTCTGCTTCTGACATCTTTATAATAAGCTATAGTTTGACATTTCATTAACAGCAATATCAGACTCAAAAAAATGAAATGATTTGTAGCACGTAATTCTATCTCGCAATGCTATCTCTCCAAGTAACAATCAGTTTTAAAAATTACAGAAAATACTGCTGAAAAAATGAATAGAAAGTTGAGCTCTAAGCTATAAGTCTCCTACATAATTTTGAATTCTAGCCCAATTGAATGAGAGCTTGCTCAGCATTCCTTGAGTCTGCAGAACTCACGCATAGATATAAGATACATTACAAGAAGCATTTATTGGGTGATAGGCGATTGCCCTTGTTTACTTTATTCGCCTTCTCAACCTGATTCGATTCTCAGCAGACGTTAGCTAAGTAATAAACACATGGATCTGTCTGAACTGAAAACTGATCATTAAAACGACACCAATATACCTTTTCTACCGCCAGGGTTCTTCTCGGTCAGAAGATGTATACCACAGAAGCTAGCAGACTTATGAGGGACAAATAACCTCGCAGCAGTACTGCACATCTTTAACTTCGAATTTGGATGATTTTCAGTCTGCCAAATAAGCATGCGTTATGATTTAAGGCAGAGGTTACCTTAGAAAGAACATGTACACAAAAATGAAGGCTGAATGGTATGGGTAAAAAGCTTTATCCGAAACCTCGTTATTTATCGGGACTTTCTTGAGATATTAGAGCAGTAGGAATCTTATACGTCTCGTGCTCAAAGGGACATCTACATGAATGCAGCCAAATGGTACCTAATTCTTTGTTCAGAACGAAGTAATGGGCTATGACTACCCTGAACAATGAAAAACAAGGTCAACAAAACATTAATGACGAAGCTGAGTTTGCCGTTCTAGAAAGACAGAAACTGCAAGGTACCTAATTTTAGCGCCGTTTACCCAGTTTCAGCCGGGCGCAGACGCGAACTCGTAAATGTTCTACCAAATGACCTTTACAAATGCACTGTTTTCTCTCACGCTCTTTATTCGCATGGTTTATCACGGACAATGTCCGTCTGCTGCTTTAATTGTAAATAATCTGAAGGGCAATTCGTCAAATTGTACCACACCCAAGTTTTGAGCTGATACCCGCGATTAGGATAGGTATATATACGGGAAAGAACGTGTGCTTCTTAATACTTTCTTCAAAGATGCACCTTCAAAACTTACTCCTGATCTTATTTGCTATCCTCTTCGTCTGTAAGTTTTTGCTTAAAAGTTGCGGAAGAACAGGCATGAGGGTAATTATTATCAACTTTAGGCGCGGTTGAGGTTGAGAGCAGGCGAGGATTCCATGGTGGCCACCAGTCAGTCTAAAAATTATAACGCTTTGTTTCTAAGTTACATATGAGCAAAACATTATTCGTTACAACTTGACACATCAGAAAAAGTATTTTTAGCCATCATCCTGGCGGGCCCCATGGCCACGGCCACGGACATGGACACGGTCACGGACCTGGAGGGCATGGGCACGGATTCGGTCGTGGTCCGCTTAGAGGACGAGGAGGGCCTGGTCGTGGTCCACCAAGGGGACGAGGAGGATTTGGTCGTGGTCCACCAAGGGGACGAGGAGGCTTTCGCGGAAGAGGATAAACTAAACTATCTCTTCGGAAAACCTTGTATATTCACACCAATTCTTACAAGTCAATTGTATCAAGATAAAAATTTTGAAATATTTTTGCATCTGCTCTGACAAAGGGAATTCTAAGGACAGTTGGTTGTCGAACATGAGGAAGATCCAACAAAAGTCTTATTATTTACTGGCAAGGCCCACATGCAGCATGTGGGCCGGAAGGCAGTTCTTGGAGTTGTGGGCGTCTTTTAGTTACGTCTGCACTTTTAATTTCAAGAAATCACTCCCTACCTGGTGCGCTAGCTCGATAAAAGAATAATCTTGCTCGACGGAACTTATTGCTGACACTAGTAATAAAGACGATTCATAAAATAAGTGTTCTCTTGTCAAATCGAGGAAAGAAAATCACTCTCCGTTTCAGGCAAACTCCAGTGAGAACTGATCAACTCTTCTGATCAACTCTAAGTTAACTAGCCATATTACAAATCACAGTTTGTGAATTGCATTTGAGCCTAAGTAGTCTATATCAAGCCTGGATAGTCTGTGGCCTTCACGAAAATAATGTTTTTCTATTTACCGATATCTGTATTTATCACAGGCAATTCGGCAAGCTTTTGCAGTTCTAAATGAGCTGAAGAGCATTTCGACGAAAAATATGTTACACATATCTAAATTGAATTGATACCCTACCCCTTTCGTATTGGAGTTTATAAGGAAACGGCATTTCCCATCGGCGACAGTTTTTTAGAAATGTTCCCAGAGAATCTGCTTGCACTACTGTTTGCCATTCTCTTTATTTGTGGGTTTTCTTTTGGTCATTTATGGTGCGGATAAGGAAAATGAATTTTACTAAAAGTTTAGGCGCGATCAGTGTCGAATGCAGATACAGTCATGATAGCAGCGACCGTCGGTGAGTCGCTTGTAAAGCTTCACGAGACTTAATTGAACTGATCTACCAATGCATACTTTCTTAGCCAGGGCGTCGTCACCCTTTCCGTGGACGTCATGGAGGAGGCGGTCGTGGACGAGGACCTAATCGAGGCCTCGTGAGAGGGAGGACGACGAGGCGGTCGTGGTCCTCCAAGGGCCGCATGCACTATCCTCCCCGCGGGGAGGGGATCGCAGCTTAAAAAAAACTTTATATTTCGAAACTCCAGATACCTGGATTTCACGTTGTGTACCTATCCGTAAGTATTCCTACTACCCTTCACTATGAACATGTTGAAGAGGAGCGAGAAGCGGTACGAACCGCATTTTCCAGCTTTTGTATGATCCCTGATGATCCCCGGCGCTTTTCTTTAAAGTCATTTTTCTTTCTCCGAAGTTGACGAAAACCTTCCAAAGTTGTACTGAACATCTAACACAACAGTGCTAAGCATGTTGCTGATGGGAACAAATGAGTTTTTGAAAAATCGAATTTTTCGGTAAACCTCAAATTTCGACCTGTGGATCATCGAAAATTTCATGACTTCAAAACATCATTTGTTCTTATCAGCAACATGCTTAGCACTGTCGGGTTAGATAATCTGCACAACTTTGGAGGTTTTTCGTTAACTTCGGAGAAAGAAAAATGACTTTAAAGAAAAGCGCCGGGGATCATCAGGGATCATACAAAAGCTGGAAAATGCGGTTCGTACAGCTTCTCGCTCCTCTTCAATATGTTCATAGTGAAGGGTAGTAGGAATACTTACGGATAGATACACAACGTGAAATCCAGGTATTGGAGTTTCGAAATATAAAGCTTTCTTTTAAGCTGCGATCCCCTCCCCGCAGGGAGGTTAGTGCATGCGGCCCCAAGAGGGCGAGAGGGTTTCCGGGGACGAGGATAGCATCCCCAAAATGTCAACATTGTATGGGGCATTTGAAAAATCGTGACGATAGCGCAACCGCGCGCGACACGCGCGCCACCTCCAGAAATCGCATTTTATTGGTTTTCATTTCTAGTCGAATGGTTCTTTGCTTACGTACGATAGTATTTAGACATTGGAAGTGACTGAGCTGAACGTTGAGGTGATGCTTTCTTGTATGAACGTTTTATGCCCCTGTGGGCGTGGGCGCAATGTCCGCATTAAAATCTGTCGTCACGTTTTATGAATGAACTAGCTGGCTTACCCGGCTCCGCCGTATGTTCCGAATAGAAAATTCCATTTCTTAACCGATCCGGACCAAACTTGGCACACATACCCTTCGGGCCCCGGCGGGTGTCACAGTCCACTTTTCGTTATCGATCGATGTCGATTTTATCGATTTTTTGCAAAATTTGACGGGGCTGGGAGTTGGCAGAGAGGTGTAATCGAGCATGCCGATTACGAATACAATATTAGTTTGCGAAACCGTGCATTACTTTTATCGATTTTATCGATTTTTTTGCAAAGTTTGAGCTAGGGGGCTGGAATTTGGCAGAGGGGTGTAATCGAGCATGCTGATCACCCCCACGGGGGTGATCAGCATGCTCGATTACTCCTTTGTGCCAACTCCCAGCCCTGTAGCTCAAATTTTGCAAAAAATCGATAAAATCGATAAAAGTAATGCACGATGTTAAAAACTAATTTTGTATTCGGAATCCCCATGCTCGATTACCCCCCTGTGCCAACTCCCAGCCCCGTAGCTCAAATTTTGCAAAAAAATCGATAAAATCGATATCGATCGATGACGAAAAGTAGCCTATGACACCCGCCGGGGCCCGTAGTGTATGTGTGCCAAGTTTGGTCCGGATCGGTTCAGAAATGGAATTTTCTATTCGGAACATACGTACAGACAGACAGACAGACATACAGACATACAGACAGACAGACAAACAGACATTCAGCTTTATATATAAGACTAGCGACCCTACGGGTCGCTAGTAAGTGGGTGGTGGCAGATACATTGATATCTGCCATTAATTAACTAAAAATCCCAAGAAACAGAATTTTCATCTACCCAGCGACCTTTCGCATGTTGTGAGTAGTAGAAACAAAACACTATGCTCTTAGGAAAAGAAGCTACTACCAGTGACTATCCGCAAAGCATCTCTGCTGTTCCTCTTGCAGATACCTTTGCCCAGATACCACAGCCTTTAAACAAGGAAGCTACCTGCAAGCACCTGTTAGAACAGCTGATTCATCCCAAAACTCAGATTGATTTCCAGGGAAATGCCATGTTAAAGGAAGCGTCAAGTTATGTCTTCCAGCAGCCGGAAACTCAGATATGTAGATAAAAACGAAGCAGTATCTTCTTCGATGATGTCTTGCCAGTGAACGAACTTTCTTAGAACAGACTAAAGCTGGCCCAACGCCTTCTTTTAAAGGACAATCTTACCGAAACTGTCCTGTCGCATCCCTAGGTCTTTCCTTCCCTCGAAACCAAGCTCCTTATGCTTCCGTTTTTAGGGCAGAAGTATGGTTAAGAAGAAGGGCCGCAATTTTTCCAGCAAGTTTCTTTATAATTAAATATTGACACCTAAAATTTTTAGCGCAAATATTTTGCTGCCTGAGCCCTGAGTCTTTTCTTTCCTCGAGACCAAGCTCCCTGTTTTTTTTTTTGCTTCTAGGGACAAAAGTGTGGTTTTAGCGAAGTTCAAAAGGCCAAAATTTTCAGAGAAGATAATTTCCTGTCGCAAAAAGCTCATGGGTCTGTCTTTCCCTCGAGACCACTTTTCTGCCTTCAGAGGCAGAAGTCTGGTTTTTGCAGAGTAGAATGGCCACAAGTGAATTTCAAACAAGTTTCTGTAGAATAAACATTGACACCCAGAAATTTTCATTCAGCGGAAGTATCCTGCTGGCTGATATGAGTCTCTTTCCCTCAAGACCAAGCTATCTGTGCTATTTTGCTGTTAGGGGTAGAAGTATGGGTTTTGCAGAGTAGAATGGCCACGAATTTCAAACAAGTTTCTGTATAATAAAACATCGACACCCAGAAATTTTCATTCAGCAAAAATATTTTGCTGCCTGAGGCCATAATTCTTTCTTTCCTCGAGACCAAGCTCTTTGTGCTTTTTTGCTTTTAGGGCCAGAAGTGTGGTTTTTGTGTTTTGTGGTTTTTGCGAAGTTTGGGAGTCAAACGTCTTACAAGGAAACGATACTTGGTGTCCGTGACTTTTTGACATGAAACGCATACCATCATTTTCGTCTTGGGACGCTGATTCCGAATCTGACTTCCTTTTCTGCTAATCGTTTCTCTAGAAGAAGTTATGAAGGAATTTTGCGTAAAAGAAATACGGTCGAGGATGCCTAATTTTTGAAAAGAAACTTGATTAAGGCAATGCAAAACTTAAAAACACAAAGGGACTCGAACCTAAACCCGCATGAACTTACGAGGCTATCGCGCTAGCCACTCCACCACATCTTTGCGGCGGTTTTGGCATTTCGACCACGTCTTCTTTGGCGCGAAAATCCTTTATAACTTTTTTGCGAGAAACGATTAGCAAAAACGGAACTCAGATTCGGAATCAGCGCTCCAAGGCGAGTCTAATGGTATGCATCTCATCTCAAACGGCCACGGACACCAAATATCGTTCCCTTGTTAAATGTCCTGTCGGATAAACCTCATGGGCTGTTGGGTCCTGTCGCAAGAAGCTTATGGGTCTGTCTTTCGCTAGAGACTAAATTCCCTGTGTTTTTCTGCTTTTAGGGGCAGAAGTATTTTTTTGCGAAGTCTAAGGGGTCAAACGCCTTGGCTAAAATGTTTGTCGCATGAAGCTCATGGTTCTGTCTTTTCCTCGAAACCAAGCTATCTGTGCTGTTCCGCTTTTAAAGGATGAAGTATGGTTTTTGCAAAGTAGAATGGCCAGAAGTAAATTTCAAGCAAGTTTTTATATAATCATTGACGCCCAGAAAATTCTGGCGAAGATATCTTGCTGCCTGATGCCATAATTCTTTCTTCCCTCGAGACCAAGCACCCTGTGCTTTTCTGCTTTTAGGAGAAGTGTGGTTTTGAGTTTGTGGTTTTTGCGAAGTTTAGGGGCCAAAAGTTTCAGTGAAAAGGTCCCATCGGATGACGCTCATGGGTCTGTCCATCCCCAAAGACCACTTTTCGGTTCTCAGAGGCGGAAGTATGGTTTTTGCAGAGTAGAAGGGACAGAAGTAAGTTTCAAGGAAATTTCTGTAAAATTAGATGCTCGTAGAAATTCTTAGCGGAAATATCTTGCCGCTTCAGTTTATAAGCCTTTTCTTCCCTCGAGACCAGGCTCTTTGTGCTTTTCTGATTTTGGCAGAAGTAGGATTTTAAAAGGTAAAGGCTGGCCAAAGTGAATCTATAACAACTTTGGGTAAATTTATCGTCTTCGTCAATTCCGAGTTTAATTATAGAATTCTCAGCATGCTCACTTACCCCAGACCAGTGCCATCTCAGTCTCGTAGCTTCAGCTTTGAAAAAAAGATGATCAATAAAAATAACGGGTATTCTCAAAAACGGTTACTATCCTTGCAGTGAGCGTGCTCACGTACAACTTTGTGCCAAACACCAGCCGTGTATCTCTAATTTTACAAAGAATAGAAAAATCGAAATTGGTAATTGATAACCTGTAAAATAAGAACGTGTTCGTGAGCAGCATACTCAATTAGCTGCCTGTAACACATCGCCGTGGTTCAAACATTGCAAAAAATCAATTAAACCAATAAAAGTTATGGGTATTTTCTGAATTGGTTATCATATGCGTAATCGGCATGCTCGCTTGCTTCCATGTGCCAACTCCCAGCCCCGTAGCTTGAACTATGCAAAAAAACGACAAAATGATAAAAATAACTGATAATTCTAAAAACTAGTATTGTATTCGTAATCAGCATACTCGATTACCCCCTCGGTCAACTCCCAGCCCCGTAGTTCAAAATTTGCAAAAAAATCGATAAAATGATCAAAGTAATGGGCATTTTCAAAAAATGTTATCATATTCGTAATCAGCATGCTCGATTACCCCCCTGTGCCAACTCTGAGCCCCGTAGTTCAAAATTTGCAAAAAATCGATAAAATGATAAAAGTAATTGATAGTCCTAAAAACTAATATTGTATTCGTAATCAGCATGCTCGATTACCCCCCTTTGTCAGCTCCCAGCCCCGTAGTTCAAAATTTGCAAAAAAAATCGATAAAATGATTAAAGTAATGGGCATTTTCAAAAAAGGTTATCATATTCGTAATCAGCATGTTCGCTTACCCCCCTGTGCCAACTCCGAGCCCCGTAGTTCAAAATTTGCAGGTAATCGATAAATTTGGTAGAAGTAGTAACAAGTTTCCATACTGGAAAACGACAGACACGAAAACACCTTCGACCAGAAAAACACAATCGAGGACGTACAGACAGCATGCACCAGCGTACAGACAAGTACACCATTCGGTTTTATATATATAGAAGGATTACACTTGCTGCTCCTTGAATACCATTCATGGAATCTTTGAACATCCAGTATTTTTAGAAAAGTTCTGAAACTTGTAATCTTTTAGTAAAGTTGTAATCATACTAGGGCTAAAGGTGTTATAAACGGTAGCGTTACAATATTATTCGGAATGACAGATGTTTTGTCGATTTCAGTGCTAATGCAACAAGCAACTTGTGAAATAATTTTCCCCTATGTTTTGTAAGGAAGCTCCATTAAACCGTTGAGTCCGAATCTTATTTGAGGTGCCAGTCAAAGTGAAATCTTTTTTTGTTTTTATTTCCAAGAGCATGATCAGAATTTTTCGGTAAACCTCAAATTTCGACCTGTGGATCATCGAAAATTTCATGACTTCAAAACATCATTTGTTCTTATCAGCAACATGCTTAGCACTGTCGGGTTAGATAATCTGCACAACTTTGGAGGTTATTCGTTAACTTCGGAGAAAGAAAAATTACTTTAAAGAAAGGCGCCGGGGATCATCAGGGATCATACAAAAGCTGGAAAATGCGGTATGTACAGCTTCTCGCTCCTGTTCAACACGTTCATAGTGAAGGATAGTAGGAATACTTACGGATAGGTACACAACGTGAAATCCAGGTATCTGGAGTTTTGAAATATAAAGCTTTCTTTTAAGCTGCGATCCCTCCCCAGCGAGGTTAGTGCATGCGGCCCTTGGTTTTCAATCCTACTCGAGCGTTTTTTTTTGCTTATGCATGATAAGAATTAAACACTGGAAGTGACTAAGCTGAGCACTGAATGCCTCTTTGTATGAATTTTTTATGCTCCTGCAGGCGCAAAGAGCCGTCAAATCTTTCGTCACGATCTTATAAATGACGTATACCTGCCGCATAGCAGGAAAAATCAGGTCGGACAGTCCCGCCCCAGGGCGTAAGTTTCCCAGCTTTCCGACCACATTTCTTGGTGGTCAAGCATGATGCCTCGCACTTGCGCAATGGCGTATCCGAGGAGCCCCATTTTTGCATGGCACTGAAATCTCAAAACCCCTACCTTGCCCGGACTGCCTTTGAAGCCACGATTTTGCCAAGTTACTTTTTTCATCCAACAAAACTAGAAGGTGATCCATGACGATTTACAGCGCTTAGCGATACGAACGCGGCATCCAAGCACCTTTCCATTGAAGGCAGCGGCTCGGCAGAATATCGTTTTCCAGTTCTTCACGTTTTCGGAACCTTCTCGCCATGAGAAACCCATATTTGGGCTTTTCAGAGCATGAAAATGGCAAAAATGAGGTTTTTCCAGCTTTCCAGGTCAGCCTTTAGTGCAGAAGTGGGCGGGGCTTGGAACGAAAAAGGCGGGCCGCGGCTTTTTCGGCTTATCTTCACTGAATGCGGACCTAAAAAGCTTCAGAAAAACCGCCTTTTTGCCATTTTTATGCGCTGACCGCCGGCCGCTACGCCCTAAGACTTCGTCTCAGATTAGCCTTTGAGATATAAGCTTGCAATTCTCGGAAATTACTCTTCCTGTGGCCGTATTCATCAACGAAACCCGTAGGTTCCGGAACCCACTGGATAGTGCTTTTGATGGATATCCATTCTACTCCAGGGAAGAATCAATATCCATCAAAAGCACTAACCCAGTGGGTACCGGAACCCACGGGTTTTGTTGATGAATACGGCCACTGGACCGTACTCGTCGGACCCAGTGGGCTAGCCCACTGGGTTACCGGTATTTACAGCCGATGGATAAGTGAACCCCAATAGGTTAAGACTACCGCTTGGTAGACTAACCCACAAACTGCCACCATAGCGGACGTTTTCGCAATTGTTATAGAAGTTTCATGAAGAGCAATGGATACTGTCATATGACGACATATTAGGAACATCATGTAACTATTTCGACTTCAAAGCTTTTCTTTTGATGAATTTTCTCAACAAGATGGATTGCTAACCTTACTAGCTACTCCACCAAAAAATCTAGATACACGAACGGATTTTTGGAGAAAAACGAGATTTTTCTCCAAATGAAGTTGATATTCTTGATGTTTTTGCTAACAGAAACGGTCTGCGTCCCAACATTTTGGAGAACACTTGCCCTTCAACCCTCCCTTGGCGTAAAATGAGGTGCGGTTTGTGAAGTCGCACCGCACTGGTGAATGAAACACTCAGACACTCGCACCGGCCGGCGGCCGCACAAAGACCGGCTGGCGCGACCACATGTCATTGCATACAGTTGCGTAGTCTACGCCCGCCGGCCGGTATTCGGACGGGCGCCGGCCGGAAACGTACGGCCGCCAGCCGGTGTATACTGAGGAACGGTAGAACTGTTTTACATGGTAGAACTGTCTTTTATTCACTGGCATATAGGAAAATACACTGCAAAGAACAGAAATCAGGGCCGCTGATGTAGCAGCTTCGGAGACCACGTCCGATTTTGGAATTCGACAACACCGAGATACTATCGAGGGTTGTCTATAAGACAACATGTTGCCTTGTTCCTGCTTCGGAAATTGAAGAACATACAAGGCATTGAGGGTAGCCTAACCATGCGTCGTATCTCACGCAAGTCTCCTTTACGCTAAGACACTGGGAGATAGAATTTTGGGACGGTCGCCGGCCGGCATGATCTTTTGGGACGGTCGCCGGCCGGCATGATCTTTTGGGACGGTCACCGGCCGGCATTTAGCTCCGCCCAGATTTATGGAACGGTCGCCAGCCGGAAGGCCGTCGTCGGACGGTCGCCGGCCGGTGCGAGTGTCTGAGCAAAAAAAGCGGCGGCGTATTAATTTATTCGGCACGCTTTCTTCCTGTCAGACATGTGATATCAGTAGTACTTGTCCGTATGTGTTTGTCAACACATTCCACCTCAAAATTTTGGCAAGGTTTGAATTGATTTTTCTTCCAAATCGTTATGCAAAGGGAGGAAATTGTTGATCTCGTCAATTACCATGAGCCGTGTGTAGTTATTTATCTCCCATCATGTCTTGACAAAAACTCACCGCAAGTTTCAGATCTTGTATAGCTGCCTCCAGCAGTCTCAAATCTGGTCTACAAATGAGTGACAGTCATGTGTTAACTTTCGTTCCTTTGATGCCTTTTGGATTGATAGGAGGAGATGGAGGTGAGTGTAGTCATATTCGTTTGGTAGACATTTCTAGTGAGAAAGCATGCAATTCCAAAGGTATCACAGCAGTCAGGGAATGGATCGCTCTCAAGCAGAAAGCACTTGATTTAGCTGGGATAGAACGACCAAAGTGCGAGTTTGGGTCTTTTTTGCAGGGGTGAACTTCATCTCTTAAAGGCAGTGCCCCGGCAAATCCTCGACCTGAGGTCTTTTTGCTTACCTGGGGTAATTCGACGCGTGATTCCGAAAATACACTTTGAAGAGCACGAAAATGTCGAGAACCCATTTTCCAAGGCTACTCATTTTGAATTTGGACCAGTGAACCAGTGAACCAACCCTCCCTGCCATAGTTAGAGACGTAGAGTCGTTGCGGGACCCTCACGTTCATAGCACTGCGGCATGCCGCCTCTGACGGGTGGGAGGGGACCGCAAGCTCGTCCGACCGCGTGTAAGAATGGCCTGCGCGCACGGGTTTAGAGGCAGTTTTTTAGGCAGGGGCAGCATGCAGTGAGCTCGGACCTGCTTCGTTGTGATGTTTGGGACACAAGCAACCTTCCATATCAATTTCGAGATGTTTGGTTTTGCCAAACCACTGCCTTCAATAGTGAAATTATCGACTGCGCACTATAGAACTTCAGTAGCAAAAGGGGGTGGAGTTACTACATATCGCCAAATCTGGGTGTGCCCTGCCGGACTTCTTGCAAAAACGCATCTCCAAGCATGTGCAAGGAAACGTTGTTGCAATGACTACAGGGGCCGCCTCTTTCGGCGACATATAGTCCTCTATCGCAAAGGGGAAAGGGTAGGGACAAACGCCATTGTGTGCACGGTCTGTGTCTCACAGCTAGAGGCTTTTCCAAAGATAACACCGCTTCGCATGTCTTTCGTGCTTTGCGCTGCCTCGTGTCGTCGTATAAAGCATTCTTACCTTGGTTTATCTGCCCGGCGCTCTAAAGGCGGCATATACAGGGATTATCAAACGCTGTCGCTTGCATCAGCATCTCCACTCCCCGCTGAACTCTGCGTCTCTTCCGCGAACATGTCTCCGATCACTTTCTCAGGGCGAGCATGGGAAAGGCGGAGCCTCAGTCGATTGGAACTGGTTGGAGTGCATGTTCGTGGAAGAGTCGCAGAGTCCAGCGCGCGAGAGGGGATACCGAAGCAAGCGACACTGCGTTTGATAAGCCCTGTAGGTGAACCTATGGGAGAATCACACGAAACAGACTATATCTACACTGTCGTAGTAGTACGCTTTTAGATTGGCTGCGTAGCGCGAGAAGCTCGTCGCCAATCTATCATCTTCCCATGAAAGCTATAATAGTTGATCAACTTGTTTCGTCTTGCTTTGTTGCCCATTTTCCCGCCTAAGGCCGTGGGCAGAGTTCACGTGACTTCATCGTCGCGATTCATCGCGACAAGACGAATGTCACCAGTTCATTGCATGCCTATCTTCTTGTATCATACTTCGGTTGTAATAGTTAGTCACGATTAGTCGTATTGGAGAACTATCACAACCAAAATGCAAAAAGATCGACATGCAATGATATTGTTACAGTTGTCTTGTCGCGATGAATCGCGACAATGAAATCGCCTGAACTTTACCCGAGGCCTAGTGGAGCTTCTCACAACCCTTTCTAGCATGGCTTACTTACTGATCCTGTAAGGACTTCATACGTAGACCTGCTTAGTAAGAAATCATCACGTTTGCAAGGTTGGAGAAGTATGTATGTTGAAACAGAAGTTTTCGGAAAAGTGCCGTTGACGGTGGTGTCTCACGTCGTCAACAGGGTCAAGCGTGGGGTGCGGCACGCCACACCTGGGGGGTCGTATTGAGGAGTCAAAAGGGGAGGGAATCGTAGTTGGGTAACCTGATAATAGTGATAACATGATATTCGTCTCATATCCATAATTAGCATGTCAAGTAACCCCTGTAGACAAAGTTTGAGCGAATTCTGAAGATTCAAGACACTAGGTTACCTAAGTGAAATGGTCATATTCCAACATGGTTAACTTTGTTTCAAAGGTGATTAGCTATCCGTTTTTGCACTCAAGACAAAGCACTACTCCTTCTTTGTCCATCTCAAAAATCCCGCTTCAAAAGACCTCCAAACCATCGAATTAGAAGCCAACCAAAATCTCATTTTTCGCTTTCAATGGCTGTGCTTTCACCAAATATTACTCAGAGCTAAGAAGACGAATCAGGCTTAAAACATTCCTATGGAATCTACGAGGTTTAGGCTATCAATTCATATAAATACTGTCCGCTAAAAATGTTTTTTGATATAGTTAATGGGGTGCGGCACACCCCCTTAAAACCTGCGGCTGCCGCAGCTTTTGAGGGGGTGTGCCGCATCCCTTGCCTTCAAATCCAGAAAGCGCTCCATTGCTGGTATGAGTATTGAGCACATAGCTTCTTCTTGCTACATTGGAAATTTGGAGCCGAACGCCCCACCCATAAGAAAATCATGGCTCTTTCAATATGCCCATTCAGATCAAAATCAGCCGTCAAATTACGTGTGATTGTAAAGTGCAGTCACAGAAAATCGGGCGTACAGCTCTCAGAACTCTGAAAACTCTCTAGAAAAAGATGGTGTCCTCCAGAATGTCACACTTTGAGGTCCAGAGGTTAAGAGGAGGAAGAAGGGGTCGTTTGAGGGCTTTCTAGGGAGGGGGGGGGGGGTTTCGAAAGACTTGTGTCTGACCTCTTTCTCAACTCTGGTAATGCTATCTTAGGTATATAATTCAGGGGGGGGGGTCTAATTAAGACAGCAATCAGGGGGGGGGGGGTCGTAACCAGCGATCGTGTGCCACACCCCTTGCTTGACCCTGGTCGTCAATGGTGCATATACAGGGGCTTTCAATCTGAGTCACGATCGACGTGGTTCAGATCCTCGCAAGCCGCCTCGCTTGGGTCTCTTACGTGGCACACTACCGCATCCGATACCCCGAAGACCTAGCTGATGCGATATTGTACCACGTGAGAGACCCAAGCGAGGCGGCTTGCGAGGATCTGAACCACGTCAACCGTGACACTCAGATTGAAAGCCCCTGTACCTGACAAGCATCTGAACGTCAGTAGAAGCTGAAGTCATATTCTATTAGGTCGTTCCGAAAGTAATGTCGCTTTTTTCAAGGAATCAAGATTTTCAAGAGTTCTTAGAAGCATTCGATGCAGCATTTCATCCTCTTTCTAAAGGTTGTAATTTAGTTGCAGAATATTCAATGAATTCTCGAAAATTTTCCAAAGTCTGCGACTCATGCTTTTTGCCACGGTCAAGTTCAGCTATTTTTCTAAATTTTTGTACCTATTTTCAAAGGAAGAGCAAGTGGCGGTTAGATAGAGCAAACTCTATAGGACACAGATTAATTGTTTCTTTTCTTTAGCTTGCTTCTTAGAGTTTCTGGAGTCAGTTTTTCAATGCCATCAAATGTCATATTTGCTCAACTCAAACCTCACAGAACAATAACCGGCAGGCAACTCGGGTGTCATTTGACGCAGCTTTTTCTCCTCTCTCTACTGGTTGTTTTTTGTTTCCGATTCATCAAGTTTTCTGGGATAAAATCATCATGATGCAGGTTTTCCAGGTCGCCCTAGGCTGTACCCGAAATTTTCTAAAGTTGCTAATCTGAAGCGGTGAAAGCTCAGTCGGTTTGTAAAATTAGTGTCGAACCATAATTCATCTTTGAAAGTTTCAAAATCCGAAGATTTGTTGGTGTTTGATGCATTTGTATCTGAGGCGAGAATGTTAAAATTCGGTGGTTCCATCAAAAAATCTATACAAAAATTATGACGAACTCTGGAAAGTAGAAAAAAGTAGTGCTGTTTCCTGTAGGGTTCGCTCTATCCATCCATTACTTGGACTCCTTTCGAGGGTTGTTATAAAATGTTGGAAAAATTGTGAAACTTGACCTTCTTAAAAAGCATGGGTCGCAGTTTTTGGTAAATCTTCAAGGGCTTATTGATTATTATGCGATGCTTATATAACCATTAGAAAAAGAATGAAATGCTGCATCAAATGTTACCAGAATCTCTCACACGTCTTTGTTCTACGAGATGTGGCGTACGTTTAAAAAAAGCGACATTACTTTCGGAACGACCTAATATATCTCGAACCGACCTCTCTTAATGGCATTAGCTCGCAAAATAAGCCCCTGTCAGATTCTGGTGGAGGGGTAGACTCTCCAAGTACACCAATTCATCCCACTCCCATCTCCACTTCAAGGGCGAAATCTTGAAGTTCAGTCTGAAAGCCCACCAATGACGCCTCAGCGGGAGTATAGGGCCCTGCAGGATCGCGAGAGTCGCTGAGTTTGCGGCCACTGCGCACACTGGATGCCAGAAGGCCCCACACCTATTGAACAACCCCGTACTTTCCAGCATCGCTTCAAGTGATTGAAAGCTAACATCTGAAGCAGAAAAGCGCGAAAGGAAAACCAAAGCCGAGAAAGTTCAATGCGCGAGCAATAGCCGCAACCTCACCGACTCTCGCGATACTGCAGAACTCTATAAGCGGGACTGTTGGGCTTCACAAGTGTATTACCAGGAGGTTTTTGGAGGTCTACTAACTGACACCGCTACAAGCTCCCAATTTGCCAAGCCACCGCCTTTGAGGGGTTAGGTTTCACCTATTAAAATTGAGCAAAGCAGCCTGTGTGACTTAGAAGTCACCTCTAAACATAGCGCAAGCAGCAGGATTACACCGCGTAGGGAGAAACTTATCCAAGGCGTTGCTAGCAACATTTTCGTTGCTAGCATTTTTTCATTTGCCTAAGAAGCTACACTAGCTTTATTGGGAGTGGCCGATGGAGGGCGGGGCTTCGATCGTGCCTGGGAGATGTAGGCTGCGTTCATACCTATCCCGAAGTCCGGGAACAATTCCAGCAGAGTGCTCGAATTGAGCGCTGTGCTGGAACTGTTCCCGGGCTTGGCATCAGTATGGACGCAGCCGTAGAGAGAGCACGTTCGCAACGGAGATGCAAAGCCCTGAGCCCCACACATTACCCGCCACCCCAGGGTACAGAGGGTACATTACTGAAAAGTGCTGCAGTCTGCCTTTTTAGGGTCGTATTCGGGAGAAATCGACCACACCGCTTTTCTCTCCGACAACATTGGCTCATTGTTTCTCAATCCAGACTTCTCTGATGTTGTATTCAATGTGGATGGGGAGAAGTTTCCAGCACACAAAGTGTTGCTTGCAGCACGCAGTGAATACTTCAGGTAGGAATTTTTGATTCGAATTTCACCTTGATTATATGTGAACTCTCAGAGCTATGCTGTACGGAGGCATGAAAGAAAGCGATGAGGGGGAGATAGTCCTTAATGAAACAAGCGTTTTTGCATTCCGAATATTGCTGAGGTAATACTTTGCTTCTTATTTTTAGATTGTTCTTTTTTTTGCAAAGCAAAGATGTTTTAGTTGATCGCACAGTTACCTAGTTTAGTTGCTCGAGATATTAGATACTGCGTCTTGTAGTTGCCCTTTTCAGCTTATCATATCAGCTACCTTACTTCTTGCATGGAATATCTTACATCTCCTACATAGTTTCTTTTCTCATACCAAGAGTTATTTTAGTTGATTATGAGTACTTTTGGATGATCCAGTTGATCAGAGCATCTTTAGATACATATACACTGCGAAGCTGACTTTGCTTGAGTTCAAAGAGGAACAAGTGATGGAGATTCTTGGGCTTGCTCACAAATACGGATTTGTAAAGCTTCAAAATGCCATAGCTGATTATCTGAAGGTGAGCTAGTACTGTAAATGCTGGCATCGTTATCATCTCTTTCTTGAAAAAAAAAAGTTATTTAGGCAATACTCAGCATCAGGAATCTGTGCACGATCTTCAACATATCACAGCTCTACTGCTTAAATGACCTAACTGAATACTGCCTGGTGTTTGCAGATCAAAATGCATCGGACGTGTTGTCAACACAGGTATCTATCTCATTCGTTTTCTTGTCATGATATGTTTTCGTAACGAGTGGATCCTTTTCATTTGTAAGTGCTTACACGAAAAATTGGGGGGATTTTTTTATGCTTAACACCAAGTCCATTTTAAGTGTTCAGTAATGTTTCCTTCTATGTACTCCAGGTTCACCTTGTAAAGTTTTTGACGACGGCAGCGATTTTCTGTTTCAAGTGTGTCCTTTTAGAAGAGACTATATTTTTTTTTCTGTTTTTTAGTCTTCCTCATTGATTTTGTTTTCCACTGTTTGAGAGATTTCTTGTATTCTAGGGATTCGTGCAGTTGTCCCTAAACGCTGTCACTCAGTTAATAGCTAGAGATTCTTTCTGTGCTTCAGAGATCGACATATTCTGTGCTATTCGAGATTGGGTGAAAGCGCATCCAGACATGCAGGTGAGGTACATCGACACATCACACACCTTAATTCGCGTTTCAAGTCTGCCGCTGCCGATGTACTAACGAAATGTTTGCGCCTTTCGCTGATAAGCCAGAGAGATTTGTTGAATATTGTGCGCCCGTCTGGTCTATTTCCTCCCGACACCATATTAGATGCTATCGAAGAACAGACGCAAAAACGGACAACCGACCTCACTCATCGCGGTTTTTTGAGTGAGTCAGAGCGAATAGCATTCGGTATTATTTTTTCCCTGTTGACATCACATGCATTCCGAGTCCCTTTTAGCTCCAAATACGAACATCGCGACTGCTCAGCTTGGCGCTATCGTTATTGCCGGTGAAGCACCAAATGTACTGCTCAGTGAAGCTGGAGGTTTGTACCAAATTTTAGCTCTAGCTATGGTGAATCATCTAGTCTTTTTCTTTTTCCTGCAATCATTTTCTAAATTATTTCTCAAATATAATGCGGCGCTGCTCAGAATATATGACTTAAACGATCTTCATTAGTTGGGCTAACCCTTCTTTGCAGGTATTCCCCAAGATGGTGATCGTAGTCTTACTCGTCATGCTATTGGAGATGAAGAAGGAATCATCGTTCAACTTGGGCGACCTTACATAATCAACAAAATTATTCTGCAGTTATGGGATCGCGAGACCAGAATGTACTCGTACTATGTTGAGGTAAGTCGTTGCAGTTGATGTTATGTTAATTTTACTCTGTTAATACATCCACAAAGGTGAGCATGGATCGTCGCGATTGGGTACGTGTGATTGATCATTCGAAATATCTCTGTCGTTCACGTCAGACTTTATTCTTCGAGTCTCGAGTTGTCAGGTAAATCATTTCAGCCTTTAACAAAACGACAGCGAGACAGTATCTTGTCCGGTTTCTTATTGTCATTTCTTCAAGATATATCCGAATAGTCGGCACTCACAACTCTCAATCCAACCGCATGTTCCATCTGGTTGGACTGGAAGCACTGAACTCATCTGATGAGTTCCACATCGATCCAAAAACGACGTTGTTGAGTCAGTTTTCCCACTTACAATTTCGAGATAAATTTGAATGGATACCTTTTCAGTCCCAACAACAAATGTTGCAACCATCGAAAACAACGCCTTGGTCATTGAGGGTGTATCAAGGTGTAGAAATGCGCTTTTGAATGGGCAGGTATGCCTCAGTGTAGTAAGCCATGGAGTTTTGCATAGCAAAGTCGTTTAGACCACTGATTATGATTGGGACAATGGTTACACTTGCCATCAGCTCAACAGCGGCGCGATCACCGTGCAGCTGCCTCAACCATACATGATAAAAACAATGAGGTAACCAGCTACTTTACATAGATTATTATTTTCAATATCTTGTTTCAGATTGTTGCTGTGGGATTGTGACGATCGTTATTATTCCTACTATGTTGAAGTATCAGTGGATCAAATCAATTGGGTGAAAGTGATTGATCGAAGGATCAAGCAGTGCAGGTATCTCATATTTTATTGAAAAATGCAGAGTCAGTTGAGAAGCTTGCAGTATTATATAAAAAGTTGTTATAATTTGTTCCATCCTACACATAATCTTATCACTAGTCATTTCAATATGAAAGGTCTATTTTCACAGTTACGAAAGTTTTTTTGAGAAAAAATCAATGGTGTGTACATGCCTTCACAGCAATTCTTCTTGGCTCGGGTAATTCACTGATCCAATCGGCTTGATTTCGTGTCTTCTCATGTGCAGCTGAAATACTGATACAATTGTTGCGAAAAAGTTGCGCTGTATGCTGTATTTTATGAAGCGTTTTACCTTTGCGCAATCAAGTTACTTAGTGGCGTAACACTAGGGATTTATAAAGGTTTGTGGTTTTGGTGCGGTTTTTGAATGGCACTCCTTTTTCACTCTAAGGTAGATCTTCACTCAAGAAACGGAAAAGACTGTGTTAGTTGCAGAGTATATAGCTCATTACCTAGTATGCTACTTTGGGAATTGCGTATTAGTTGTGACTTAAGCTGCGCCGCATGTCTCACAAGCTTCGACTTGCCCATTCAAAGCTAGTTTTTGGAGTTTTCTGATATAAAGTCTTGAAAGTTTTTCCTCACCTGCAAATGGTCACTTCTGGCAAAACATCGCGAACATTCTGGGCATCGAAACGGTTTTGCACCAGTATGCTTGCGATAATGTCGCGTAAGTTCGTCGGAGCGCGCAAATGTCCATGAGCAGTTTGGCCATTGGCAGAAATATGGCTTTTCTCCTGCAAATACTCTGAATTCGCACGGGATCAGCTATGGAGAAGATAGTATAAATAGGATAGCAAATTCCAAAAGTCATATTTTTTTTAATGAAAATTTGTAGTATTTCAGTGCACAGCAACTGGCTGATAACAGTGGCGTACCCAGGATTTCGGCTCGGGGGGGGGGGGGGGAGGCGGCAAAAATTTTTTTAAATGAAGGTGCGTGGCGTCAGCCACGCACTCCGAAATTTTTTTTAGGGAGGCTTCTCAAAATTTTTGCGGGCCCCCAACCCCTAAAATCTGGAAAAAGGGGGCGTGGCGTCAGCCTGAAAAATTTTTTTGTAGGGTTATTTGAATTTTAAAAATTTTAAAAATTATTTTAATTGTTTACAAAAATAAACAAGTCACTTGCACATTTTTATAACTCATGTAAGTAAACTTTAAAAAATTTCGCGACCCGTTCTCGGGGGGGGGCCTCCCTCGGTACGCCACTGGTTGATAACAAGAAGCCGAAGTCTCACTATTTTCTTCATGCTAGTGCATTGCGATTTCGCACTGCTTGATCGATTGACTTTGCATCAGCCAGAGTCGTGAACTTATAGAGCAAGAGTGTGCGAATTGAGGCAAGATCGATTAAGATTGGAGCTTCCGCTACAGTCTGTCCCAATCGGGATCCGGCCAAAACATCGGCTTAGACCTGCGCGCTCGCAGCGCTAAGGGCTTGCTCTGCCTATGGCACTGTCGAAGAGAGCGGAGAGGGTGAAGAGAGCAGACAAGCACATCGCAGATGTGACGCAAAAGCTTGGCGATGCGGACTCCCGCCATGCCAATTTTGACCTGATTGGGCTTGGGATAGACTGTAGGGCTTGTATAAACTAGCTTAGCTTCGTTCTGTTTCTTTCTTTCGCATGAAAAAGCTTCAAATCAAGCTTCACAACTTCAAAAAATTCAAATTTTTTTTACTTCTGGTTAACGAAAGTAAGCAAGCGGAAGGGGTATGGTCAAGCGCCAGTCAGTCAACAGTCGTCTTTTGGCATGTCAGTCCCGTGTCTCCACCCATCTTTGCGGCGATTGGATGTTCTGCGCTCGCGTCACGCCCAGTCAGCAATTCTCGATATGAAGGGAATTTGCAGCAGAGCAGTTTGAGAGGCCATCAAGCCCTTTTTGGGTAAATGGTCAAGAATGATAGAAAATGAAGTCGAGTTTCTGCTAAGACAGTGCCTCAACGTAAGCTTTGAGCTGAAATTCATCTGCAAACTAGAGCTGTACAATGTGTGAAAAATTTATACTTTAAAATTTTTTTAGTACTAACTGCATAAGGAGGGGCCTAAGATGGCGAGCGAGATCTGTCATTTCTCAACCATTCAAGGACAACTGTTGATGTGCTTTTGCCACGATAGCATAAAGCACCATTATCTTCGCGGAAATTTAGCATGAAATAGGAACAGACTAGCAATGATTCCCCTCATAAGTTCGTATAGTTGCCAGATTCAGATAGTCGGTTTATGCTCATATTTTATCGCTGGCGTCTTCAACAGTGCATCGTAACGTTCTGCGCTAAGGTCACTCGCCTTTGCTGTTGCCGCCTATTTACAGAGCACGAGGCAGTTTCCGGATTGCGCTAATTGGATAAGGATAAGTGATAGGTGTATGCAAGAGGAGTAGTCTTGAGGTGACAGTGAGTGAAAGTTGTATTTTTGGATTATTATGGGAAACCGAAAGTTTGCTTGCAATGAGTAATAGTCTTCTATGTAGTCTTCCTGTCAAAGACAGAAGTCCAAAGAGCGAGAGGAAATGTTCAAAATTGAAGGTGAGAACATCTTTCCCGTGCGAAGCCAGCTTCACTGACGAGATTCTGAGAAATATGACAGAGTTAACATACCTGTATGAATTCTCTGATGAGCTTTGAGATGCGAGCTTTTTGTGTAGACTTTATTGCATCCGGGCTGCTCACATCTATGCACTCTTCGCTTGTCCAAAGCATTTCGGTCACGTTTACTGTTTTTGAAGAAGTGTAGAGGATTTAGTGAAGATGGCGGAAAGTAGACCTCAACCAAATTCACATAGATGATTATCAGAGGCAAAGTAAGCGATGATCACCTTGGATTCGATGTGGGGTGGTAGGCGATGTACGAAATCAATTTCCTCTTCGGAGCTCTCGCTTTGTGATTTTGAACAACCAGAACTCGTTGACATAGGTGGTGAAGGTGCGTGCGAGATCCGGAAGTTTTGATTGCTCTATAAACTTTCATTTGGAGGGCGATTTATAGAATTATTGGCTTACTTCATTTTTTACCATGGCATACTGGCATGTGGGTCTCTGTTCTCCTGCATGAGGCACGGTAGTGGAGTTGCAGTAGCGATAGTCTGGGAAGCGGTTTATATAAAATGAATTGTGATGGGTAGAATTACATTTACGTACCGTAGAATTCACCATTGGGTTGTGGAGAATGGCAAGAGTTACTGGAACAGTACATGCGAGTCACTCCTTTGTTTGGGTAGGTGGGGGTTGTCTGAAATTTCTTAGCGGGTTATCATTCTATTTTTTACGGTTGCGTTTGAGACGTTTGAGAATTTGCAAGCTTGGAGATATTCGATCATATCTTGGGACATCTCGCTAATTTCAATAGAACCAAACATTTGAAGTAACATCGAATGCGGGTAGCATTCTAAACGATTCAAAAGTAAACTTGAACTGACCGCTTCTGAGTGACCATAAGGCTGCGGTTGCATGCTGCAGCTCGGCAAATACATATCTGGAAATATTTGCTTAGAAGATGTGAAAAGACGCGACTTTTTATGGCTGATGTTTCGATTCCAGACCTTGCATAGTCTTGAGTCTTTACGATAGGTAAAAGAATTATTAAATTCTTGAAAAGGAGAAATCTTAATTTAAAAATTTAGTGAACGGTAAATTTCGAAGAAAATTTGTTTTAGAAGAAGGTAATGAATTGTAAGATTGGAATGTAGGAATAGAGGAATATGCATAAGATATCTTGTGACTTCACACAGTACACTGCATTGTTGGCACGTTTTTGAGAAACGGAGTCATGCGCTGGAAGGTGTTTAGTTTTCGGATCAACGCTCTAGATGACCAAACTGACCAAAATAGGACTTTCGCTGTTTTTGAATAAGACGAGCGTGATAGGCATTGTCTCTATTTTTGGAGAAGAAAAGTCAAAGAAATTTAGAATCGCTTGAACTTCATAGGTACTTGTCGGGACTAAGCATCTATTGCATCTAATAAGCTAATACTTTTTGACAAATCAGTGCCGTAGTGAATTTCCAGTAAAGAATAACCTCAAAGAGATAAATTCTCGAAGGGCGTGAGAATATCCTTAAATAGCTAAGCGCCAGGGGCAAAGATAACTGTCGCAAAGCTGCATGAGATCAAAACATTCGTAAGTGAATTGTCGGTTGATTACGAATGCCATGAATTATCCACTTAAAATTATGAGAATCATGGTTTTTCTTAGTTACTGGATCATTGGCAATGAAAATGCTGTGGCGGTAATTTTGGTCCTAGATTCTCACATAACTTGATTTCAAAGAGAAAAAAGTCAGTAGTCCAGCTAGAAAAAAAGTTGGAGCAGTTAGAATCTACCGAAGCAGGCAACCGCTAGGTGCGGTAAATTTACCCAATGACGCGCGGGAGACTACTGTATCGCTGACCTTATGAATGGGCGTGGTGCGCGGAGAAAAACACAGTGCGCGAAGAGTGTGCAAACAATAGTGATAAGTTGTCATATAGTTGTCGCTTGGACAGTATGTTGTGGATTATTTCAGGCCATATAATAACTAAAGTTATAAGGGCTATTAGCTTATTATAACAGCCGAGAATTCTCTGCATTTCCATAGGTAGCATCACAAACATTTGGAAATTGACAACTGTTCAATATGGTGTTTTCAGAATGAATAAAATGATAACAAAGTCTGCTTGTATGTTTCGGAATCAGTCATCTACTAAGCAATTTACTACTCAAATTGGACCCTTGCTGTTTGGGGTTCATTGCAAATTTACGTTCATCGTTGCGAAGTGTTTGGAAATTTCTTTTATTCTTCTACAAAAAAAAATCCTTGATCTATGAATTTTGGATGGGAAGAGCTATCTATCTAATATATAAAGAGACGTAAGCGCAATTCAAAAATTTGCAAATAGCGGGAAACCGCGTGGCGGTCCCGAAGCGAACGCTTTTCCAAATAGCACCTTTAGATTACTGGTTCACTAGTTTGCAGCAAAAAAAAAAAAGAATTTCAAAAAGCTTTCTAGGTTGTAGACATGTGATCTCTCGCACCATTGATACATTGACTTTATCCGCCTTACAAAGCTGCAAGTGGCTTTTCCTTCATCATCCATTTTACAATATCACTGGCTTTCTTGATTTTACCAGAGGCTCTGAGATGCGGCCACTTTGTTTTATTTAGACTGCACATCAGTTGTTCATCAGCTGCAAAGCCGTATTGTGAATTTTATCCTTAAATTATAATGAAACAGTTTTTAATAGAGGAGGAGCTTTTTGAGCTTTATTTGATTTACGTCTTCAACTGAACGAGCTATCTGTTGACTGATGTTGCACTTGAACAAGACAAGTTATTAATAAGTCGCTCTTTCAGGAGCTGGCAACTTCTTGAACTTCCTGCAGCTGTTCCTGTCGTGTTTGTGAAGATTGTCGGAACCCACAATTCTGCCAACGAAGTGTTCCATTGTGTTCATTTCGAATGCCCAGCTGACCCGAATGCTCCACCAGTCGATGAACGGTCGGTACTGCCCAAGGACGTTGTTGCTGAAGAAATGGAACAGTAATGATACAGATTCTCCTGCTTATTCCTTGCCGCTTCTGAATCCCGAACTCGCTTGCTGTATATAATGGCTGATGTAGATAGGTTTTATCTTTTGTTGTATTAGGACATGGGTATCTGGAGGTTAAGACTATCCCGATGTGACCACCACATAGCATTTTACCATATGTACCTATTGATTCAAATTTGTGCAAGTCTTGTCATATCGCTTGTCAATGCAGCTGCATCTACTTGGCCCAGATCATCTCTCAAAGACGATTCTCTCTAAACCCGTTGTAATAGTCAGTTTCATGTGGTGACCCTAAACTGGTGTAAAATTACCAATAAATTGCTGGTTTTATTTGGATTTTGTAGCTCAGCATTAAATAGAGGTGATGTTAGCACCTCTGCCAGATTCTAACCAGATTTTGAAGCTTGGTGTTTCTAGCTTGGACAGTTGATCCACACAGCAAACAGTTAGTCACTGTCATATCGGACAGCAATCACTCCAAAAACGTCGCGCTTTTCATGTGTTGACGGACCACGGCGTATGTGTGCATACTACGCTTGTGGACAGTCGAATTTGTTCTTGGTGACAGGTTTTAGGCCCCATGAGAAACAACTACAATGCAAAGTGAAAAATAGCTTTATTAAGGGATTCTGGAAGAATTAAACGCAAATGTAAAGTTCAGTGCAATTTCAATTCTGTTTAAGTGGTCCATATCTTTTCTTAGTCCCTAGACGTTTTTGTGACATCCCGTATCATAATATGTAGTGAAAGCAGATTCAGCAAGCTTGGATCAAAACGAATTCAGTTATGGACTTTTCGGAAAACTTACACTTTTACCAGTGTAATTGGTTATAGCTTGGTCTGTAATATCAGCCCCAGTAGTACTTCATGCGATCAATCATCACAGGATCTGGTAATTTGTCAAATGTCCTCATCCAACGCTGACAACTACAAATGTATTTTAAGTTTCTTCGATTTCAAATATCCTAGTGTTGTGCATTCGACATGCACCACGATAAGTTATAAACAAAGGGAATATCGCCAAATCGCGTAAAGTATGCCCGGAGCCTTAATTGCATTGCCTTCAGTTTGGAATTATTCAACAGATTTTACAAGAAAAAGTTAGTTTGCGGAATTGGAATACACTTCTTTTTTAACGACTTTTTCAGTACCAGACAAGCAGTAATCTCGTTTATGCATCTGAAACCACAGATTTTCAACTAGAGATTTACAATTGTTGAAGACACGCATTTTGGCTGGGAAAGCGTATAGAGCTCTACTTAATCGCAAAATCGATGACCAAGTTTCGAATGTATTTTGATATTGTGGTCACATTGTCTTTGTTATTTGCCTATATTGAGCTACGAATCATTTTAGTTGAAAAAAAAACGCCAAGACGATGCGAATCTGAGAATTCATAAGTCTTCCAAATTGCTAAGATGACTTCATCGAGATATAACTTTTATACCCTGAAATTGATTACGATTTGTAAATTACAGAGGCTCAATTACAAGTAAAAGCATTACATTTGTAGGCGGGTGACTGACAGGGGATACTCTAGCGAAATAAAGAATACCATTCATTTATGCTATAAGTCCAAAGGTTCTCGACTGCGTGTCGACATAGAAGAATAAATAATCAGATAATAACTTTTGTAAGCTTTACTAGGTAACGTCAATTGATTGCATAAATGGGTGTGAAGGAGCAAGAGAAGAAGGTAAGTCAAAAGACGCTCTATTTTCTGTGCAAGCCGATATAATCATCAGAAAATTGAAGAAAGGTTTGTAGCAAAAATTTTCTAAGCATTTGATTTTGAGAGCGTGGATGCTCCATGATACTATCCAATTACTCTCATTTCTTTTCTGTCTCACAAGCAAATATGAAAATTTTACAAATTCAACAACTTGAAAATTGCGCCACAGTAACCCTCTATCTTATGTTTGTTCTCAGTTCCATAAAAGGAACATAAAGAACACCTGGTCGGTAAGCTCAAAGTAGTTGTGGTCAGCTCTAAACTATTCGCCGAAAAAACCCCTCGACGCTTATCGTCCACTCGAGAAGTAATCGGATACTGCGCCAACAAGCTGTCATTCTGTGATCAATCTTGTACTTCTTCAGCATCGCGCGCTCCTCGTTGACGCGGTGACTTTGTGTAATTCGATACGTGTCTAAACACACCCAATCTGATTACAGTAATCCGGAAAGTATCGGTGCGCGGGTGTAGGCCCTTCTGAACCTGCCCCGATCGCGACGGCTATAAGAGGTCAGCGCTAATCAGAGGTCACTCCATGATTGGCTAGCTCGCGGGAGCGAGCGGCTGACCTGGGCATACGCGCTGCGGAGACGGACGAGTTTCACATCGTTGGTAACTTACTCCACAATGAGATTCTGGAGGTAATTCTCTAGAAAATTCCTAAATTTCCCAAATTCCCTAAAATTCAATAACCTAAGTTATTCGCTCTACTCCACACTACTTTAATCGCCGGCCACTTTCTAAGGTATTATGTTCTTGATCTATGAGACATTTTCAATGTCTTTTCGACTTATTTTACTGTTTTTTTTTAGTTCGATTGCATGCTTTACTCTCCTACGTCTGCCTCCTTGCAGCATCATCTAGTCACATTCAATTGAAATGTGCACTACATGCGTGCCAGTAGGGAAGCATGCGTTTTTTTTCAATGATGAGTACGAAGTTTCTTTTACACCGTCCATATCAAAAACGCGATCAAATAAAAATGCATTACCTTCATTTGGTAGCATGATCTACATGGATTGATTTTGTGATTTTGGTAGCGACCTTTTCTTTGCTGCACGGATCATGCTTTTTATAGCGTAAAAATTCCAAATGCACGTTCGTAAATTTTATTAGGAATGAGAAATTTAAGGAGATGATAATTTTCTTGGAAAGCTACAGAGCTGCACTGAAATGTAAGGAAATACACATTTGATAGCGAATTAGCGCAGATCACCAATTTAAGTTATAATTGGCCTTTATAAAGAGTTGTTAAACAAACTTTGATTACGTGGGCTTTCCTCAATAACATCAAGCAGCTCACATTAGTAATATGATGTGACCGATGCACGACGTTATAAGGATCGCACACACAAGTGGTATAAGTGGAAAAAAAGCAAAAAAAACAACGTTTGAAATAATTCTAAAGAGATTCATGAGAAGTTTCTTATGAATCATGGAAATGAAAAGACTTCGAAAATGTCCCATAAATCATAAACATACCTGCTGGGAAGTAAGCTCAGAATACCAAACATTCAGAGGATGGTAGCTGTGTTTGGTTGAAATCAGCGTGATTGCCTTGCATTCCATAATGCAAGAGCCGCACGATGGGAGTTGGTGATTTTCGAAAATACGAGCCCTTCGCGGAGCACTCGTCCGCAGTCATCGCAGCGCATGCGCGCGCGTCCTAGTTCTAGATTACTGTAGGGGACGGTGGGTTCAGAAGGGCCGTCTCCCTCGGTGCGCGCTTCTACTGTAAACAGTCGGCTCCTGAAAGGATGACCTTAGCGGGCAGCGTTCTCCGAGTGGAGTTATGGCGCATTTATGATATCAGTGCCTATTAAAATCGTCTATGCAGTTCCCGCACTTAACCGTGGAACGTCACAATGGACTTGCGAGAAACACTAGAGGGTGTTAGCAAGTTTGTAAAAAGACAATTGTTCAACCGTATTGGAAAGAAGTGAAAACACATTGAAAATGATATATTTAAGATGGTAACTCAATGGAAACACAACTCAGAACTAGTCCTTCTTCTCTTAACCATTTATAGAAGATTGTCCAAAAGAAGAATAGAAATATAAAAGATCAGTTTTGTAATTTTCCCAGAATTCTATTATCCAAACTAATCTGGACCCTCTCTTCTTAATGGGGAGCTTCGGAGAGGTAAAAGTTGAAACTCCGTCCAAGGAAACTGACGAAACGGAAACTTATAAAATTTTATATAGATAACAGATGTTTTATATCAGCAGCTTAGAGCTTCTTGCAATTTGAATTAGTTTTGAAAATTTTCATCCCTTGAAGGAAATCAGAACAAGTGTTACAACTCTTTTACTATGCTGTCTGTGTAATCTCTCTACAAGATGAGAATTCAAGTTTGTAGACTTTCTTCTACGTATGAACATGAGGAGCGGATTTGACATCTTCTAGAACTGTACTAGCCTTCACTCTTTCCTTTTCTCTCATGCATAATTTCACACGATCAATGCTAGGCTTAGTGTATGTTAGGAAGAAGCACTGTCATCTGATTATTCAGGCTGAGCATAGATGATTGGTCAGCTGGTATAGACAATGCGAGGTAGTGCGAATTTCTTGACTACGATCTCTGATAATTGGCAGCCCCAGAGATTTCTATGGCGTGGGGTGCAACAGAATTTTTTTCGCGAAGGTGAGTAAACAGCCACTTATAATCTGATTTTTGAAAGGAGGCGTGGCGACAAACCGCTTACAAAAATTTTTTTCCGAATGAAAAAACTACTCCAAAACCTCACAAATAGGGCCTTTCCGCAGACAATTCTTTAGAAATAAGTGCGGTGCAGATAAG
This sequence comes from Cylicocyclus nassatus, assembly GCA_958299035.1. Taxonomy (NCBI): domain Eukaryota; kingdom Metazoa; phylum Nematoda; class Chromadorea; order Rhabditida; family Strongylidae; genus Cylicocyclus; species Cylicocyclus nassatus. The sequence goes on from CATQJL010000001.1 coordinate 62,870,969, forward strand.
GCAGCTTCGGACTTATCTGACAATATATAAGGTGATTATAATAAAAATAGACTTATCTGTAGGACGAACTTGACTTAGACGGGTATACCTAGGAGACCAAAGGCGGTCCTATATGTCAGATTTAGAGATAAATTTCGAGAGAATTTTTGTTTCAGAAATAAGTCACTTGCGCTTCACTTCACCTCATCTGAACCAGCCCTTCTCCTCTTCCAACTTCACGTCTTCATTCAGCCACTGCTTGTGGCGAAGGGAACTCTTGTATTTGTAAGCCAGATGTGAAAATCTCTCGATTGGAGCTGGCCACATGGCCGAAAACCGTGGAAGAATCTGTAGTTCCGTGAAAGCCATATGATTTCTGTTTGTTCTTTCTATGTCAAACTTTTATATTGAATTTGCTCGTTGGAATCATTCGTGTTCTTCAGTGATGGGAGAAAGAATAAGCTCAGAAACAGGAAAGACAGTTAGAGAGTAACTATTAGGATTTTGAAACTCGTCGACAGATTGCACTTTGTCACGCATATCTTCATAGTCCAATTTCTTTCGATAAGCCAACCATTATAGCTCCAATCACTGATACTGCGAAGGCAATGCTAAATACTGTAATGCTGCGATGACCCTAAAATCTTATTTATCAGTGTAGAATAAATGACACTCAAATTCTCACTCGATTTCCTTGAAATAGACTATACCCCAAACAGAAGCAATGCAGCTCGGCAAAGCAGTAATGATAGGGAAAGAGATTGCTTGAGAAAGATGTTTACAGCTACGAAGAACGGTGATTGAGCTATGGCCCATGACAAGCCGGATAAGAACGATGGCAGAACGATTTCTGCATGAACGTATGCTGCTTTACCCCTAGAATATTTACTCTGGTTTCAGCTGGCAATTTTGTAAGAAAGCATCTTACCTCTTGACTGCATAGGCTATGAATATAGCGTTAGCGGTAAGAAAAATACCAAAGAAATGTGAAAACTCATAAGCAAGCGCTTCGTTTGGATGATTTGGATACTTGTCAGGATTATCGAGCATGTAAACTACGGGTACGAATGTAAGACCGTAGAAGATACCAGCATATAATTCTGCTACGCCAAAACATCTGAAGAAGAATAAGTTCGTCAGATGTTTGTTACTGGATAACGAGTGTTTGTGAAAATATTTACATTGCTTTTTCTTTTGTCCCATAAACTTGATCACTTTGGCTTATGTTCTCCACAGCTGGAGAAACTGACCCGGTCGTTATGTTATTCCACTTTCTTTCTCAAAAATCAAATTTATGATGATTTCACCATACAATATGATAAAAAAAACTGAGACTTGCCAAGTCCCTGCTCTGCTCACATTTCGATAGTTGCTGTCGGGATTTCCCGATTTTTACAAGTGAGAAAATAATACATCTAAAATAGTATCGATGAGGAGCAATTTGATGAGGACTCAGAAAATGTCTGGATTTGATAGTATAAATTGTGTGCAGGTCAGGTACTCCTACCCACAACACTTATGAATTATGCAAGTAGTCAGCTCATTGTTATTAGGGTGTCTCATAATTATTTACCGTTTTTACCTTAGAAATCAGCATTTCTCGAGAACTGAGACACCTTCAGCATTTTCAAGTACATGTCGTACTTCTGTGTGTATGAACTATTATCACGTGTGTGGGAGGAGCTCAGTACTTCTATTGGCCGAGTTTGCCATTTTACTCTATTCAATTTTTTCTTTATTTCTAGCCATGGAGAAAATACGAAAATTGTACACTCGAATGCGCGATGTGTCAAGCACATGCCAGAATAAATTTTGAATTTTTTAGATACTTTGGGGCGGAGATACGATTTTTGACAGAAAAGTTCGTTTTCGACTACTATCAGATTTCAGCTCAAAACTTTACGAGGGTTACAATTTGGGCAGACTTTTGATAGTCATCTTGTAGAGCATGCTTTGCCCTGTCGAATGATTACTCAAGCCAGATCAGATGAAGGAGAGATACAAAAAGACGACAGTCGAAGTAAAAACGGTAAATAATTATGGGACAACCTAATAGTTTCTTGTCCGGATACAAAAATTCAAAGGCGCTTTTGGAAAGATAGGCTTCACACAACCAATTTTTATATGTTCTTCTTGGTTTAACTTTTATGACTGTGCAGTACACATGAGGCATTCGAACATAGTAAAAACAGCTTTTGATTTTAGTTAGATTGGGCTAGCTATAGCTAAATGGAAAAAATTCGCAAATTTTGTATGGTGCCCTTCCAAGATTTTTGGATTAGATGTAATGCATTTGAAAATATTAGGGTGTCCCATAATTTTTTACCGTTTTTACTACAACCGTCGTCTCTGTGCATTTTTCCTTCAATTGATGCAACTTGAGTAATCATTCTACAGGGCAAAGCAGACTCTACAAGAAGGCTGTCAAAAGTCTGCCCAAATCGTATTCCACATAAAGTTTTGGGCTAATATAGCAGTCGTAAACAAACTTTTCCTTAAAAAATCGCATCTACGCCCCAAAATGTTTTGAAAATTTCCCACTCATACATAGCGTAATACATCGCACATTCAATTGCACAATTTTCGTGTTTCTTCCATGGCTAGAAATAAAGAAAAAATGAATGGAGCAAAATGGCAAGCTCCGCCCCTAGAATCCTGAGCTCTTCCCTCTTCCCTCGCACATGATTGTATAGCTCATATATAAGAACTACGACCATGTAATTAAACTTTGAAGGTGTCCTAGTTCTCGAGTAATGCTGATGTTTAGGGTAAAAATGCGAAAAAATTGTGGGACACCCTAATAGTTGTCAAAATCACAAACTAATCTACTTTCGGCCACAATTAGTGAGAAAAATGAACACACCTCAGAAAGGGCTTTGCTCACACTCGATGTTCTCAAACGCCATGAAAAGCAATAATGCAAGTTTTAACATTGATAATCGCTGCTCGAAAATCAATAGCTATCCTTTTCACGATGTATAATGCAGAGTCATGCTTGTGATACAATCGCTCACATTTTTTGAAAAAAAGACGCGAATGTTGCATCATGTATGAACATCACCGTCGCGTGGCCATATCTCGCTTCAGAGTGGACGAATTCTGCATCTAAAGGCATCATGCGACTCTTTGCTTACGGTAGGTTGCTCTGGGTGCAATGAATTAGCACACTGAGTATCGTAGGCAAAAATCTGAAACGATTCGTGGAATCTGACCTCCTACTGTGTACAAGTGGACACTTCGATATATCACAAGATGCGCCGCGCCGAGCTGAGTCGCATGATGGCTTTAGATGCAGAATTCGTCCACTCTGAAGCGAGATATGGCCACGCTACGGTGATGTTCATACATGATGCAACATTCGCGTCTTCTTTTCAAAAAATGTGAGCGGTATTGTACTTGCATAATAGTCACTGCAGTTCGAGTTTCTAGACTGGAGCTATAAGTGCTCGCAAAATTTGTGAATTCCCAAATTTTCTCTGGAGGATTGACCTAATGCCATACTCTGAGAAGACTCAGACAATCGACCGGATCCCTCCGCCGGACAGTCGGAATCTGCCAGAGTCGCGCCGGACCCAGTTGACCAATGAGAGCGGGGCAAATGGGCGGTCCCTTCTTGTAGTCGCGGTGACATCACTGGCAGGCAAATGGGACGCTTCTCCGGCCCTGCTGCAAAGGTACGCCATTTCTGCTCCGGAGGTACGCCAGATTTGGCAGAGCCGCGCCGGAGAAATTTGCCCGCCGCGAGTCCGCCAGATTTGGAAGAGCCGCGCCGCAGAAAATCGGAGGGGTCCGGAGCACAAATGGGAGGTCTCCGGAGCAGATGGGAGGTATCCGGAGCAGAAAATGGGAGGTATCCGGAGCAGAAAATGGGAGGTATCCGGAGCAGAAAATGGGATCTCCGGAGCAGAAAATGGGAGGTCTCCGGAGCAGAAATGGGAGGTCTCCGGAGCAGAAATGGGAGGGCTCCGGCGGACGAGTGGCAGACCCACCGCTGGGGAACCCCGCGGCCCTGCCATTTCTCCGGCGGAGGGGTCCTATCCGCTGTCTGAGGAATTTCTTCCTTCCGCGCGGGAAAAGTTTCTGCTATCACCACTACTAATCCGTTAACATCGATTTATCTACAAGTTAAGAATATCTTCATATTCACGTTAGGTGTGAACTATTTTTGCAATTTTAATGGACCTTAAAATTACGAATGCAGGTCCTGCGTAGTTGAGAATCTCGCTAGCTGGGATTGTAAGCTTCATACCAAACAAGACAAACCTGCAAAAGAAAACTTTTTTACCAAACGAAAAGTGTAGCATCTGCCGTCCTGTGAACCATCCCGTGATGCATTTTGAACTAATCCAAATTAGAGGACCTACGGATACTCCTACGCGATGCATTACAGGCGCTGCAGGTGCGTTTCCTAGATTATCTTATACTAGTTGGCTTACCCGGCTCCGCCGTATCCGGACCAAACTTGGTACACATACACTTCGGGCCCCGGCGGGTGTCACAGTCCACTTTTCGTTATCGATCGATGCCGATTTTACCGATTTTTATCGATTTTTTTGCAGAGTTCACCTACGGGGCTGGGAGTTGGCACAGGGGGGTAATCGAGCATGGGGATTACGATTACAATATTAGTTTTTGAAATCGTCCATTATTTTTTTATAGATTTTATCGATTTTTACTAACCACTTGACCAACTCTGCTCTTATCTTCAAAGTGATGGATGGTGAAATTACTACTGATAGGTTATGAAATCCAGATATGTGCTGATATACAAGAGCGGAGAATTCTGAACAGGTACTCCCAGTTAGTCAACAAAGCACTTTATTCAAAACATTTGAGTTTCGAAAAATGCTGCAAATTCGTTTTCAAGTTGTTGCACTTCTCAAAGTAGAATGACTCCACCAGGGCAAATCCGTCTGCCATTGATTATGACGCATCGATACACGGCTTGGACATAGCATATCTGCAAATATTGCCAGTTTACATAGTAAATCTCAGTAACAAGAGTTGACACCTACCAGTAGGATCACAACGAAGAGCATGAAATATACTTGGACGGACTTCTGCATACCTACTGCAAAAACCTGTTACGTCCAAGTGATAAGTTCATTCAACTCATTATCTCGTAAGATCCAAGATTTGATGTGAATATTAAATTGTACACATCAAACATGAGATTCTACTAGTGAGTTTCGAAAAAAAGAGTGTGAGCCCCTACAATCGGCTAAATTGATTAGCATGAACGAAGTCGTTGTCCGGGTGCTCTTGCAGGAAATGTATTTAGCACATACATAAACAGGCTGTTTAAGGACTATTTCCTCTGTCAACATTTTCCTTCTTGATTTTCCGTGCAGAATTAGGAGAATTGTGTTATGCAGACAATTCGCTGCTCAGTTGTTTGGAAAAGGGCACGGTCAAAGTGAATAGTGTTTACTCGACGAAGTTACACATTCCACGGTTACACAGAATGAAAAACGCATTGCTAATCCACATTTGTTTTAAGCTGTGCTTTCTATGGTCACGATTAGACAGAAAATTGGAACAAAGAAATTCGAAAGGAAAATGTCTAAGACTGCGTCAAACTATAGAAAGTGAACCTCTTTTCTTGTAAGAGTCTCCGCAAACCTGACTTGAAATGCAGCCTAAGCTGCACTGTTAGAACTTGTGGGTTCGAAATTTGTACAATCATAAATTCAAAGGGCAAGCCCCCTCCCTCGGTACGCAGTGCGTACCGAGGGGGGGGAGAGGCCGAGGTGGGCCGAGGTACCTCCTCCCCCCCCCCCCCCCCGAGAATGGGTCGCGAAATTTTTGAAGATTACTTATATGAGTTATAAAAATGTGCAAGCGACTTATTTATACTTGTAAATAATTGATGTAATTTTGGAAATGGCAATTTAACCCTATAAAAAATATTTTCTCGGGGACGTGGCTGCCGCCTCGCCCCTTTTCTGGAATTTGGGGGTTATGTGCCAGCGAAAATCTCAGGAAGTGCCAGTTGATCTCAGGATGTGCCAGTTGAAGCAGAAAGCTGGGCCACTGGCTGTAAAGTACGGAATATAATGCTTTTGTCAGATTTCAGATTTTGAAGTTCCTAGACCTCCTTCACCTAACATTATCATGACTTATAATAACGGGCTAAGGGTTGTTTACGTCTTTTTGTACGTGTGTGTGTGTCTGTCTGTCCGTTACGAAATTCGTAGAGCGAGTACCAGCCAGTTTCTTAAGCCCAAATTTGGCACAGCATATGCTAGCAGCATGCAGGTCCATGGTGCAAAAGCATAGGCGAATCCGTTGAGCGGATCCTTTAAAACTTGCGCGTCAGGCGGATCCACACTTCTTTTCGCCAGCATAATTGGGTCTATATGAAACCTTTTGCAAAGTTATGGATATGTTCGGCAAGCTAATGTGGAAGCCATGGCCTTTAGCCCAGAAAACTGAACTAAAGTTGGCTACTTTACGAAAATGGCGCCAAAAAAATTAGTTGCGTACATGTTCAATTCGCCAAGATTTTACTTGATTATTAGAGAAGATTTTTGCACAGAGACGTAGCTCAGGATGTTCATTGTCCTTATGGCGGTTACCAAGCCATAAAATGTCCAAAAACTGATTCAAATTTGCATTCATTCCTCTGGGAGAAGTTTCATCCACGCGAAAATACCGATCTTACACGAAAAACCTCTAGGAATGAGTAGTTGTTTACGAATCATTCGCGATAGCCTAAATAGCGCGGTGAGTTTCAATGTCATTATTATGTGGAAATGAGTAAGGCATACAGAAAGTAGGGACAGTGCGAGCCTCTGCGAAGCAGAGGTGACGCACTGGTAAATAATAACACTCTCAGATCGTGTTCTGCAATATACGCATTGAGTATGCTGACCTCCCACTCAATTTATTTGTTCACTGATTTCATATTCATAAGTGGACCTTAGTGCAATTATGTGGTAAGAAATATACAGGAATTTTTTGACGTGAGAAAGCTGCTGTTGTTTCGCAGGACATGAACACATAGCAAGACTAGGCTTCATGCGAAGTACAAGGAATTTAGGAAGAACGGAGAAATGTCTTGGTTGTCGCGTTTGCACCTTTGCTTTATACAGAGCGATTCCCAAAAATGATGTTTCAAAAAAGCTTAAAGTCTCGTCACTTTCAGGTTTACTCGTCATCTGTGCTCGTTAGATGGAAGTTTTTCGAAATAAAACGCTCATTCCTCCCATCATGGTACATTCATCAACCAAAAAATGTGGAAAACGGTCTAACCTTTCAAGGTAAAGGTCATATTGCTCATCACTGATAGATACTCCAGCCAAATCTGTGATAAAGAACCCATGCAGTTCTAGGTAACTCTAAGAGGCTGCTGAGACATTTCTTTTGCTGGTTTTACGTCTATAAGTTACATTGAGTGTTCATTATACCTATGATATTCTATGATCTTTCAAAAGCACCCAAGTTCAAGAATTGTAAAATTCTGGCGATACAATGGAAACTATTCAAGTTATCGCCTAGATTTTGCTGCAGTTTGTGAATTCCAGAGCAGGAAAATAGCTTTGAAATGAGGTGCCAGGAACTGTCTTACTCGTCCAATTATAGTGTAAGCGCTTGGGAAAAGAATGTACAAGGGGAATTTTTGAATTCAGCGTCGTCCATGTGCAAATGCTTTTTCTACTGGCAAATCTTTATAAACCTCTCTGCAAAAATGCAATTTAGGTTTGTTTACTTGTTTTTCCCGAAAACATGGCGAAATCTTCCCGTCAATAAAGAGTCGCCTCTTTGAGACTGAAGGTTTTTCTTGCGTAGACGGCTGGTCAAGTCTACTCTAGTCAATTATTTGTGTTGTTCTTTGTCTAAAAGAAGAAGGATGTTTATGGAAAAGCCGCCTTCACAGTGTGCAAGCCATGATGATGGTTCGAGGAGGTGGTTTCCAGGCAACTTAATACATTTTAGACCGCCTCGCGCGCGGCGAAAAGATGCACTTTTGCTCGTTTGTCAACAAACGACTTCATTTTGTGGAATGAGCACTGCACATGTGATTAGCATGTGAAATAACCTCTATACTCACAGTTTGAATAAATTTGTAGTCTTTCAATTTGGCACCTGAGAAAAACTTCTGCGTTGTTTGGATGAAACAAGATTTTCATATCGAATGGTAATTTAATCCAGCCATGTCGCAGCAGCTCACATCGGTAGTAAAAACACGTCTTTCTTCTGAATATGGAAGCAAATAAAAATTTTGACTCGTACTCGTCCTGCGCTTTGCCGCACCATGGCAAAACCCTTGTTCGATTTGTCATTATATCTGCTAAACAGATAGTGACAGCACAGCATAAGGTTATCTTGATAATATGCGGCTAAGCCTTTGACTTGGGTATCTTTGAAGTATGACAAAACTCACTGGAGTTTAAGAAGGCCTATTTACGTGAGGGGAAATCTGAATGACTGTTTTCTGTTAAGTTAGCTCCAAATCAAATTTTTCATATTCTGCGTCCAACAGCTCAAAACTGCATGGAAAGCACAAAATCGTGTAAGGATTGTGTTGAGTCACGCCATAAATTTCGCAGTCCTTACGTGTGCTTCTGGGTTTTGTGCTACATGTGTTATACCGAATTTAGGCATCGCGGAGAACGAACAGAGTAAGGGCCGCATGCATCAACCTCTCCCCTCCCGCTCCCCTCCCCCCCCCCCCTCTCCCCGCCAGAGATGGGATCGCAGCTCAAAAGAAATCTTCATATTGAAAGCAGATTCCTGGAGTGGTAGTAATTTGGTCGAAACCATCATGTTAACTGAGTTTTCAAGACACCAGCTAACCAGCAGCTTCACATGATTTTCCCAACGAAACCACGAATTCACCTGTATTACCTGTATCCCCGTTGATCATCGTGTTGCACGAGCGGGTACCAGTGATGCCTCCATTCGTCCCTGTTTCGGGCGATTGTTGACCAATGTTTACGTATCGCACCAGGAACACGTGGAACGCTCTGAAGGACTTCATTAAAGGACTTCGTGAACATATCTGACCATCGCGTCGTCGGTCTTCCTCGTTCGCGCTTGACGTCCAGTGGTATCCAATCTGTTACAGCTCTCGTCCACAGGTTGTCGTCGAAACGCATTACGTGCCCGGCCCATCTTATCTTGTTCTGCTTGGCGTACGCGGCAGCGTCCCTGATCTTCGATCGTTGACGTAGGGTAGAACTTCGTAATCCTTGCCTCACTTGCGTGAGTCGATTCACTCCTAGCATCACTCTCTCAACAGCTCGTTCGATGACGCTAACCGCGTGTTCATCCTGCTTTCTCATTGTCCATGTTTCTGAAGCGTACGTCAAAGCAGGAAGAACCGTCGAGTTGAAAAGGTGGGCGCGGAGCCGGATGTTCTTGGTCTTCTTCACTACGTCCTCGATTGTCTTATATGCTCCCCATGCTGCACGTTTCCTCCTGCTCAGTTCCGGAGCTAGATCGTTCATCATATTGAGTTCACGACCTAGGTAGGTGTAGCTTGAGCATTCGGTGATGTTCGTCCCGTTGAGCATGAAAGGAGTATCAGGCACTCTTCCGTTCCTCATGAACATCGTCTTCGTTAAATTCCGCCGTAGACCGATCTTTCCACACACTTCGTCAAACTGGGCCAGCATTTGTTCCGCCTGCGTGATGCTTGGTGTTATCAATACGATGTCATCAGCAAAGCGAAGGTGGTGTAGCTGCCGGCCGTCGACTTTCACTCCCATGTTGTCCCATTCCAACTTACGCATGACGTTCTCCAGAGCGGCACTGAATAGTTTCGTCGATATAGTATCGCCTTGTCGCACGCCTCTCTTCACGTCAATGATGATGTCCTTGTAGAATGGTGTTATGGTGGTTGTGAAGTCGTTATACAGCTCACGAATTATCTTGATGTAATGAGTCGGAATGCCTTGATTGCTCAAGGCATCGATGACGGCTTCAGTCTCAACCGAGTCAAAGGCCTTCTTCAAGTCGATGAAGGTGAGACAGAGCGGCATTTTATACTCTCGTGACACTTCAATGAGCCTTGACACCGTGTGTATGTGGTCGATCGTGCTGAATCCTCTTCGAAACCCAGCTTGCTCGCATGGTTGTCCTTCGTCCAACTCTCTTCCGATCCTGTTGAGAATGACTCGCGTAAAGAGTTTGTAGACTACAGACAACAAGCAGATAGGGCGATAATTGCCGATGTCGCAGGGATCTCCCTTCTTGTACAGCAACACGGTTTTGCTGGTCTTCCATTGCCTTGGAACCTTGCCTTCCGTCAGGTACCGCGTGAAGAGCCTTACCAAAGTCTTGATGAGAACTGGCGAAAGATTCTTCAGATCTTCTGGCTTAATCCTGTCGTGACCGGGTGCTGTACGGTTTTTCATCGACATGATAGCATGACGAATCTCGAAAGGAAGAACAGACGGTGCGACATACTCGTCCTCCTTGAGATGGCATGGTGGAAGGTGGACGTGGCTCGCAAAAAGATCCGAGTAGAAGTCGTGGATGACCTTCTCCATTAATCTTCGGGAAGCAGTTATGGTTCCGTCAGGACGACGAAGTGCGGTCATCTTTGTCTTGAAGTTGACGAAGCTTCGGCGGGCGTTGCGTATACTTTTTCCAGCCTCCGCGGCGTCAACCATCACTGCTACTCTTCTCTCCTTAAGGTCTTCTTTTATCGCTTCTCTGCATCGCTTCGCAAGCTCGGACGTCAGTCGGTAGTTGCCTGTGGCTCGTGCGCGTCCACGTTGGCGTATCAGCTCCAAAGTCCCCGTGGTGAGACGCCTTCTCGTACTTCTTAGACTCTGAGCTTCCTTGGCACAACCGTGGAGATGTTGTACGAACCGTTCGTATTCTTCGTCGATGTTGTCCATCACGGTATCTCGCCATGAGCCGGATATCGAAGAAAACAGATTCCAGTTGGTGGTATTCATGGGACGATGTTTCCTGAACTTGACGGCTCTCTCTCCATTCCGCGGAAAGTAGAATTTGGCGCGCAGGAGACGATGGTCTGATCCCGTGTAGAACTTCGGAACAACAGCGACGTCCGTCAGGCAGTACCTTCTGCTGACGATGATGTGGTCAATCTCGTTATGGTACTCTCCACCGGGCGATTCCCAGGTCCAGCGTAGGGAAGAGGGCTTTTGGAACTGTGAGTTTCCATGGATAGTCCTCGTCGTCATGATAAACTCGGACAGTCTCTCCCCTTGCTCGTTCCACTGCAAACCATGGGTTCCGATGTGAAGTTCCTCAGTCGACCTTCTAGTTCCGATCTTCGCGTTGAAATCACCGACGATGATCTTGTAGTAGGTATGATCTTCTCTGTAAAACTTCTCCAAGTCCATATAAAATTCCTCGAGTTCGTCCTCGTCGTAGCTGGATGTTGGGGCGTACGCAATGAAGACGGTCAAGGCAGGGATTGATCCACATCTTGATATTCGCAAACGTCCGATTCGAGTTGTATCTTGTTCGAACGAATCGATGTTCATGGCCAAACTCGTGTTGACAAGGACTCCCACTCCACCTACTCCTCGACTGTCGCATGTTGCTAGAAACAGTTCTTCTCCAGTCTCAAATGTGGCGTTCAGCGGGTGGTGCCTCCTTGTCTCGGTCAGTCCGATGACGTCGTACTTAATCTTCCTTGCTTGATCATGAGATCTTCGATAGATGCGTCCGATGCCAGCGTCCTCGCGTTGTAAGTACAGATCGTCATCATAGTCCGTCTCGTTTTCGGCAGCCTAGATCGCCTTTCACACCTTGTCCCCACTGGCGCTGCCTTACCAGTGGCTCTTCCAAGATTAAAGGAGCTTTCCATATTATCACTGTGTCGAACAAGAATTTACTCGCAGGGATAGCTTGTTGGGCTCGAAACCCCCGCGAGGGACGATCGGAGCTTATTTGTTGGAGGCGACTCCGAACTCGCCTCCCCACACACCTACCCGGGAAATTAGGGCGCAAGCTTTTAGTGGAGGCAGGGAGTCCGTCCCCCGGCTCCGCTTGCTTATCAGAGCAGGCGCGGGGTCGCTTTTGGTCGGCGATTATCCCCCTATCCGCCACCTGGGGACGCCCCACGTAGCCTCGCGACTAACCGGCTGTGATCCCTCTATGAGGGAGATCCGTGGACGAATTAACCAATAGGAAACCTCGAAATGCTATCTTGCAAGGCAAAGTCATTGGAGGAAATCAAAACTCCAACCATTTTCATGCTTGTCGGCAATCATTGCACTTTACCAAATTTGCAGTTCGGTCTCCAGCCTTGCACCTTCCTCTAACCTTATCTAAGCTGTAAAGAGTAAGCTTTCTCATAGTAAGTTGCAGAATGATCTCCCTCACTCTTCTTAACTTGCAAAACCAACACATCATTGTTTTAAACGAAAAAGTGGTCGGGGGTACTTCTTCATTTTAAACTATGATGTGGTGGTTTCACGTCTGCGTCTCATAAAATAAAGTGCTGTTTTCATTACTCTATCTGATAAGGGAACAATGGTGTTAACCTGCTGTTTAACCCATAGTTTGGTTTAGAATGAAACAAGCATGAAACAGTTATGGTTTTTTGCTAGTTACTTGCTTGTTTCATGATTTTGTATGTCCGATTGAACTGAGTGGCCGTGAAAAGATGATCATGCTTACCACGATGTAGCCATGAATGAACTATCACATCATTTGTTGGTTTCGACCAAATTACTACCACTCCTGGCTTTTACGCTCTACCTATCCGTGAATACTTCCACCATCCTTCACTATGAACATATTGAACAGAAGCGAGAAGCTGTACTAGCCGCGTTTTCCAGCTTTTTGTATGATCCCTGATGATCCCCGGCGGCCGACCGTCTTTTCTTCAGAATCATTTTTATTTTTTCGAAGCTAACAAAAATCTTCCAAAGTTGCACAGATTATCTGTCCCAACAGTGCTAAGCATGTTGTTGATAAGAATAAATGATATTTTGGAATTATAAAAATTGAGATGGACCACAAGTCGAAAGTTGAGTTTTATCGAAAAATTCGATGTTTCAAAAACTAATTCGTTCTTGTCAGCAGCATGCTTAGCACTATTGGGTGAGACGAACAGTACATCTTTGGAGTGTTTTTGTTGACTTTAAAAAGAAAATTGACTTTAAAGGTAAGACGGTCTGTCACCGGAATCAGAAGATCATGTAAAAAGCTGGAAAATGCGGCTTGTACATCTTTTTTGCCTGCTCAAATATCTTCAAAGTGATGGATGGTGAAATTACTACAGATAGGTTATGAATTTAGCTATGTCCTGATATACAAGAGCGGAGAATTCTGAACAGGTACTCCCAGTTAGTCAACAAAGCACTTTATTCAAAACATTTGACTTTCGAAAAATGCTGCGAATTCGTTTTCAAGTTGTTGCACTTCTCAAAGTAGAATGACTCCACCAGGGCAAATCCGTCTGCCATTGATTATGACGCATCGATACACGGCTTGGACATAGCATATCTGCAAATATTGCCAGTTTACATAGTAAATCTCAGTAACAAGAGTTGACACCTACCAGTAGGATCACAACGAAGAGCATGAAATATACTTGGACGGACTTCTGCATACCTGCTGCAAAAAAGACCTGTTACGTCCAAGTGATAAGTTCATTCAACTCATTATCTCGTAAGATCCAAGATTTGATGTGAATATTAAATTGTACACATCAAACATGAGATGCTACTAGTGAGTTTCGAAAAAAAGAGAGTAAGCCCCTACAATCGGCTAAATTGATTAGCATGAACGAAGTCGTTGTCCGGGTGCTCTTGCAGGAAATGTATTTAGCACATACATAAACAGGCTGCTTAAGGACTATTTCCTCTGTCAACATTTCCCTTCTAATTTTCCGTGCAGAAAAAAAAATTCAAAAAGAAAATCTCAAGACTGCGACAACTATAGAAAGTGGACCTCTCTTCTTGTTGGAGTCTCTGCAAACCTGACTTGAAATGCAACCCAAGCTGCACGGTTAGAACTTGTGGGTCCGAATTTTGTACAATCATAAATTCAAAGGGCAAGCCCCTCCCCCCTTCGGTACGCACTGCGTACCGAGGGGAGGGTAGAGGCCGAGGTGGGCCGAGGTACCTCCCCCCTCCCCCCGACAGTGGGTCGCGAAATTTTTGAAGATTACTTATATGAGTTTTAAAGATGTGCAAGCGACTTATTCATACTTGTAAATAATTGATGTAGTTTTGAAAATTGCAATTTAACCCTACAAAAAATATTTTCTCGGGGACGTGGCTGCCGCCTCGCCCCTTTTCTGGAATCTGGGGGTTATGTGTCAGCGAAAATCTCAGAAAGCATACTAAAAAATTTCGGAGTGCGTGGCTGACGCCACGCACCTTCACCAGAAGAAATTTTTCGTCCTCCCCCCCCCCGAACGGAGATCTTGGATACGCCAATGATGTGCAGGGATGTGGAAGTTGAAGCAGAAAGCTGGGCCACTGGCTGTAAAGTACGGAATATAATGCTTTTGTCAGATTTCAGATTTTGAAGTTCCTAGACCTCCTTCATCTAACATTATAATTGATAACACTCTCAGATCGTGTTCTGCAATATACGCATTGAGTATGCTGACCTCCCACTCAATTTATATGTTCACTGATTTTATATTCATAAGTGGACCTTAGTGCAATTATGTGGTAAAAAATATACAGGAGTCTTTTGATGTGAGAAAGCTGCTGTTGTTTCGCAGGACATGAACGCATAGCAAAATTAGGCTTTATGCGAAGTACAAGGAATTTAGGAGGAACGGAGAAATGTCTTGGTTGTCGCGTTTGCACCTTCGCTTTATACAGAGCGATTCCCAAAAATGTTGTTTTAAAAAAGCTCAAAGTCTCGTCACTTTCAGGTTTACTCGTCATCTGTGCTCGTTAGATGGAAGTTTTTCGAAATAAAACGCTCATTCCTCCCATCATGATACATTCATCAATCAAAAAAATGTGGAAAACGGTCTAATCTTTCAAGGTAAAGGTCATATTGCTCATCACTGATAGATACTCCAACCAAATCTGTAATAAAGAACCCATGCAGTTTTAGGTAACTCTAAGAGGCTGCTGAGACATTTCTTTTTGCTGGTTTTGCAACGTCTATAAGTTCTATTGAGTGTTCATTATATGAAAACTTTACCTATGATATTCTATGATATTTCAATAGCACCCAAGTTCAAGATTGTTAAATTTTGGCGATACAATGGGGGAAACTATTCAAGTTATCGCCAAGATTTCGCTGCAGTTTCTGAATTCCAGAGCAAGAAAATAGCTTTGAAATGAGGTGCTGCAGATGCAGCTACCGCCGATTACCATGACTGGTAAAGAAATCAATTACCTAAATTTATAGAAATGTCGAAGCTCTCGTTATCATGGTGGCAGAAAGAGTTTCGACATTTGTGCTTATGTGAAGCCCGACTTTCCGCTCGATCTCGAACCGTTAGAGATGAGGCTGCCTACCATCTAGTTCTTGGATGGATTTTCATGCCTTCCCTTTCTACCTTTTACCTACCTTTCACCTTTATCTACCTTTCACAGTACGACATGAGTATTATTTGAGGGACCTTCACTGCACAGCATTGATGTCTCACTAAGCTCAAATTAGCATAGTCGATCTTTTGGCGCAACTCGTTCTCGCATTTATTCCCCCCGCCACGAGTACATCAGTTTTGTTGATTTTCATCAGAGTCTTCGTCACAGGGGAAAAGTTCGAGTTTTTGTATAGAAAGTTCCATTCAATAAAATGCAAGCTTATGTTGTCCTTACTTCTGCAGAAATCTTACTTGATCGTATAGACGAATCATTTCATATAATCATGTGTGCACTGCACACATGCCGTCTTTGGCATCCTCATCCTGGATGTGAAATCGCAGAAGAAGCTGACCGATCTTATCGATTACATCACTTTGAAATGATTAGTGCTCAAAAGGAAAACATCAAAAACACATCCAAAACACTCGCCTAAAGAGTTGTCTGCTCCAAAATTCCAGGTTGAGAAAGCTGGACCGTACATGCAATGGCACACATAATCACTCGATGACTCGACTGTACATCTTTACAAATCCGCGGTAAAACAGACTTGCGAGAGAATCACTGCTACATTCACACAAGCAAAAGGCTAAGGTATGGCAAGGGCTGTAAGGGAAGACAGTTAAGACGGATGATCCGGCATACGCAAGCTTTGCTTTTGATCAAACACATTGAACATTTATGTTAGTGTCAGGTAAGTAAATCGAGCGTATATTTAAAACCACTGCGAGTACCGCTGCTGGCTTCGAGGTAAGCGAAATACTAACTGGTGTGTACGTGTTCGTCAAAATACAATGATGAACTTGAACTTGGAAAATGCCCCAGAACGACTACAAATCCACTTGTCCCAATTTTTTTCTTTGTCTCTTTACAAGCAAGTATGAAGATTCTACAGAATCAACTCAACGACTTGGTAATTGCACCATAAAACTTCTCTGTCTTATATTCATTCTCTACAGCTCCATAAAAGGAATTAAGAAACACCTGCCGGTAAGCTCAAAATAGCAGTGATCGACTCTAAGCGATTCGCCGAAAAAAAAAACCCTCGACGCTTATCGTCGCCCACTCGAGAAGTAACCGGATACTGCGCCAACTAGCTGTCATTCTGTGATCAATCTTGTACTTTTTCAGCTCGCGCTCCTCGTTGACGCCGTGGCTTTGTGTAATTCGATACGTGTCTAAATACAGCCAATCTGATTACAGTAATCCGGAAAGTATCGGTGCGCGCTTCTACTGTAAACAGTCGGCTCCTGAAAGGATGACCTTAACGGGCAGCGTTCTCCGAGTGGAGTTATGGCGCATTTATGATATCAGTGCCTATTAAAATTGTCTATGCAGTTTCCGCACTTGACGATGGAACGTCACAATGGACTTGCGAGAAACGCCAAAGAGTGGTCGCAACTTTGTAAAGCTAGTCAACTTTATTTTTTACCCGTAATTGATAGGAAATGACAACATAGCAGATGTGTTGCCATATTCAATACTCTTTTTGCATTTCCAATCAGTTTTGAGAATTCCCATTCCATGAAGCGAACAGTTACAAGTGAACGTATTGAATTCTTACATAAGTTGTAAAATATTCAACGGAAATCTTCATGACATTCAAAATAGTATTTTCCTCATTTCCAAATTCTGAGATGCTGGAATTTTGTTTTATACTTGTCAAACAGAAAAGATCAAATTTTTGATCAAAAATTTCTTTGAATTATTGACAAGTTTCCCCTGTGTTATCAAAGAGCCTGAACTTTCGAACTGTCTTCGCATTTCTACTGATGCTCCCGAAAGTCCATAATAAATCTAAAAATGTGAAAAAGACGAGTGAGAGAATCTCCGAATAAGTAAATGTGGAAATTAGAATGCCCAAATAAAGTGCATTGATATTTACTGTTACTCTCGCTTGAAGGTGGCCAATGATCTCTTGATCCTTTCCCTACATACGCCGAAATTGAGACTTTGTTGAATTTTCTAGAGTTTTTCAGAGGGAAAGAAAATTTAACAAAACTTATGTATCCAACAGTTGCTTATTTTCAATCTTATCATGCTGTCTTTGTAATCTTTCCTCTACCGTTTTTATGGAGTCTTTTTAGATTTTTGTTTTTATGAGCCTGGAGAGCAAATGACATTAATGACTGTACGTTGCCTGTACTTTTCCTTTTTTCTAACACAATTTACCCGAGCAGTGGTCGCAGTAATGAATGTCAATATAACTATAAAGTCTACCGAATAATGCTTATCTTTGCTGCTTGGCGAAAAAGGAATTAGGGATAGTGCGTTCAAGTAGTCAGACTAGGGGTTGTTGATTGGTTGAGCAAATGGAGCGTGTAGAATAGTGCGAACTCAATGATAATAATCATGAACTCGAATCATTGGCTGGTCCCAGTAGTTTTTTTGGCGGCCGGGGAGCGACAGACTATTTCGTAAGGGAGTAGTGTCAGCCGCAAATCAAAATTTTGAGCCGCTAATCAAAATTTCGGCAGCCCGCTTCCAAGATTTTTGAATAGCATCTTTCGAAAATGTAAAGATTGATTTAATTGTTTGCGAGTGAAAATAATTTACTTGTCCACTTTTACTCCTCCCTCTTTCACCCTCACCCCTTCACTCAGCCAAATAGAGGCAACGTTTCTTGCATGATGAATGTGAAATAGTCGTAACTTTTGAAAAGTTACAACAGTGCCAAGGTTTGAAGAACACGGAACATGGAAATTGTAAAAGTAGTCTTTTTCTCCTCCGGGGCCACATGCTCCAATTCGGAAGAGGAGTCTCTATAGTTCTGAAAACCATATGATTTTTATTTGTTCTTTCAGTGCGAAACTCTTGCCCTTGAATTTACTCGTGTTCTTGCTTGAAGGAAAGGACCAAGTTCAATACGAGAGAAAACAAATATATAATGTAAGCACTATTTCTGTAATTCATTCATTTTCGAAGAATTCATTTTTTCGCGCATATCATATTTCAATCTCCTTCGACAAGCCAACCATTATAGCTCCAATCACTGATACTGCAAAAGCAATGCCAAATACTGTAATGCTGCGACGGCCCTAAAATTTTATTTATTCAGTCTAGAAGAACGACAATTCAGTCAATACCTTAATTTCTTTGAAGTAGACTATCCCCCAAACAGAAGCAATGCAGCTTGGCAAAGCAGTGACGATAGGGAAAGAGATTGCTTGTGAAAGATGTTGAACAGCTATGAAGAACGATGATTGAGCTATGGCCCACGACAAGCCTGATAAGAACGATGGCAGAACAATTTCTGTATGGACGTAAGCTTCTTTGCCCCTTAAAATCTTATTCTCTTCTCAACTAACATTCAAAATAAAAGGCTCACCTCTTCACTGCATAGGCGATGAATATAGCATTAGCAGTAAGGAAAATACCGAAGAAATTTGAGAACACATAAGCAAGCGCTTCCTTTGGATGATCTGGGTATTTGTCTGGATTATCGAGAATGTATACTACGGGAACGAATGTGAGTCCATAGCAAATACCCACACATACAGCTATGCCGAAACATCTAAATAAGGAATCTTTTGTCAGTTCATGAAAATATCGACTTTTAAAATCACAGTGCTTTTTCTTTGTTCCCAATATTTTGGTCACATTCGCGCGAGTCTTCTCTTGTAAGAGAAATAGAGACAGTCGACATAGCATTTCCGTTTTCTTCCTTGAAAATTCAATCAAAACACTGACCTCATTGTCAGTGTTAATTTATTACTTTGAAACTTACCGATTCCTTACTCTTTTCACTTTCGGATTGCTGCTGATGGGATGGTTGAATTTTTACCAACGAAAAAATAACACATCTGAACCATCACGTGAATGAATGCACAGAAATGTGGTGCACATGAATTGTGTCATGCGTATTCAATATGTAATATGTTGAGACTACTTTGAGTAGATTGTCAAAATTAAGCTTGGGCCCGTCTCAAAATTCTAGAATTACAGGTTTCCAAAGTCTGAAGGACTTTTCGCATCTCGGGAGCTGCAGATATGTATATGTCCCTTCATTTCGAAACTTCTTTTTGCCCCTCCCGGAGTGTACCCTGCAACAACCGCTGCTTTGCTGTTTCATTGTTTTACAAGCTGGCAAGGAGAGGATCCTTAGCCAAGGTGGCCTTTCCAGAAGTGACGCACACCTTTTCGAAGGGCATTGAACGCTGATTTCAAACCTATTTTCCTTACTGCGGAGCGCCTCTGGACAGCGAAAATTTAGAAAGTTAAAAAAATTATTATTTTCACATAAGCCCGAGCACTGATGACTATTAATCTTCTCTATAAAAAGAAATCTTCCGATCGCTATCCTCGTGCTCGTCGATATTTCATCTGCGGGTTGAAAGGCTGTCACCATTGTTTCTATTCTGATTAGGCCTTCAGCTTTGACTTAAGACGCACACACCTTCTCTTCCAGAGGCGCTCTACCAATACGGAAGATGAATCCGAAATCAGCATCTAATGCTCTCTAAGACGGTATGCATCTCAACTATTATAGAATGGGTAATTTGACTGAGAATCCTCCTCCTCTTCGTGCATTCATTTTCGTGATAGGATCAGCCTATTTTCAAATCAAATGAACCCTAGAATTACGAATGCAAGTCCTGCGTAGTTGAAAGGTTTGCTAGCTGGTATTGTCGGCTTCATACCAAGCAAGCCAAATCTGCAAAAAAAGCTTAACGTGGTAAAGGATAAATGTGGCACCTACCGTCCTGTGAACCACCCCGTGATGCATTTTGCGCTATTCCATATCAGAGGACCAACAGATACTCCTATGCGATGCATGACAGGCGCTGCAGGTGCGTTTCCTAGATTGTTTTGAATAAAATTTCCCGTTATAGAAGTGAATACAGCGTTTTCAGATTGTAAAGGTTCAGAGTGGAAGACGCTGATGGTATGTCAAAGGGAACAAAATTCATGGAGATTCCGTACTTGTGAGGGTTCACATACGAATTGATGATATTAGGTTGTCCCGAAAGTTTTGTCCGTTTTTTCAACCTATCATAAAAATTCGTGGAACAAAGATAGGGAAACGCTCAAGCACTACCCGACGCATCTTATCCTCCTCTACTGTCAAGCCCGCATACCGATTACTCTTTTGCTCACTGAGATAAACGCCGAAATTTCGAACCCATGGTTTTTACTTTGTCCAAGTTGGACAATTTTTCACAATCTTCATTTTCAACTTTTGGAAGACCTTTGATAGCTCTCAGATAGTGTAAGCAAAGCGCAATGCAATGCAATTATTTGGCATATCTAGCTGGCTTTTCAATGTTTTTGAAGATATTTTTTTTCATTCACTTTTGCGAAGTTCTAAAACGCCTCGAAACTAACAAATCATCGGATTTTGAAGCTCTAAAAAACCGATACGATTATTCACTACTTTTGCGAAGCAAATGAGCGTTTACCGCTTCGAAATATAAGATTTTGCATTTTACGTGTACACGCTGGGGTGGGGTCAAATTCAAGAATTATGAAAATTTTATTGCCAGAGACTCCGCAAATTGGAGAGAAAATACACTACTGGAAAGAGGAGGAAAAGCTTGGAATAACACCTTAGCTGTGCGCCGTTTTCATGATCTCTGGCTTTTGGCATCATCAAAAGTAGAATTTGATAGCATCAGAAAAATAATTCTAAAAGATGTTCAAGGCTGGCTATAGAAGCCACAAAATTGCATTATATTGCGCTTTGTTTGCTCTATCTAACTGCTGCCAAAGCTTTTCCGAAAGTCAAAAATAAAGATTGTGAAAAATTGCCAAACTTGGACACAGTAAACATGGGTTCGAATTTTCGGCGTTTATCTCAGTGAACAAAAGATTAATCGGCATGGAATCATGACATTTAGAAAGAGAAGGAAAGGATGCGTCGGATAGTGCTCAGAGCGTTTCCCTATCTTTGTTCCACGCGTTTTTATGATAGGTTGAAAAAACGGACAAAACTTTCGGGACAACCTAATAGTATTTCAAACTTACCTATGGCCCAAAAGAATCCTCCTAACATCGCAAGAGGATAGAAACCAGGAAAAGCTTGTTGCCAGAAAACCAAGAAGCCCACACACAGAATCGCCATTGCCGTGACCCACTGCGCAAAGATGCATAAAAGAAGACTCGATAAAATCTAGAAATCTACCCTATGCTAGAAAAGGCAACCGACCATCTTTTGCGTTGCATGCCCTCAAGAATACGAGTCTTGAGCCGAAAAATATAGATGTCACACAGCAAGCCAAAATTCCAACCAGAAAACTCATCTGGATGTCTAAATTTTGAAAATTTTTTACGTAAGGGCTGCAGAAGGAGGTCTTGGAACCTTCAGCAGAGTTAAATTGAAGGAACCTGTTTGCGTAGACATAAAACTCGAAATGAAAACCAGATTACAATCATTATTCATACAAAATTTCATTGAGAAGAATATTTCCCATGTTGTACATGGCTGATAAACATTGTTCCTTCTTTCTATTCGATGTTTTTCTTCGTCCTGTTTACCATAATCGAATTAAAAGCAGTCGAGCGAGGCCGACGGTTGTGGAGTTTTAGCGCAATGTGAAAGCGGACGCTCTTAACACATTGACGATCGCTTGACACACACAGTGTGTCAAGCTTAAGGCCTAAGGCATATCTCGCGCGATTTCGTCAAATCGCTACATCCACGAGACTTTGCAGTTTGCCAGATATTTACAGATCAAACGTGTGCGGCTCCTAAGTGTATAGGCGTGTAACTATCGTAAGTTATAACAGAAGCTTTAAGTCTGGCTTATGCAAAGCGCGCTAACGACCAGTTTTACGAAGAGTCGCTGAAGTTCAACATCGCGCAGCGACTGGAATCGCGTAAAGTATGCCTTAGGCCTGAAGTTTAGTATGAAGACTATTTATTTACTTATTTATTTATTTATTTATGCCAGATAAGCCAAAACGGGTGTACTGGCAGGGGGCCGCCAGCACCACCGCCCACCAAAACCCCCGTTCCTCCCCACGAACCCGCCATGACAGACCGGAGTGGCGGAAGAAGACAACACAACGCCCCCAGATACTAGTATTACCGCCAGTGTAGTGGAACGGTCAGAAACAACCCGAACAAAAAGCCTTACAGAACCTGACTGGAGGTACTAGAAGAGGTAATGAAAAGTGAGAGAAGCTATTTGAGGAAAGGTACACCCGGAGCTGAGAAACTCTGGAAAGACATGGGAGAGCTAGTAAAACGTACAAAAGGTAGCCTGTTCACGTTACTGCAGTGCAGGGAACATACAGTCAAAACAAAAAGCGAGTGGTAAAAAAGAACAGCAACAAATGATTCATTCCACGTCACGTATGCCTAGCACTTAGTAGAATGTCCAATTTGCGGATGGCAATCTTGAAGTGTGCTGAATTTTTAAGGCACAAAAGAGTAGTAGGCAAACGTCCCAGCCATTTGGCGACTCTGAAAAAGAAGGAACTCGTACACCTCAGACGATTAGCGCTCAGTAGCTTGAGTCGAAAGGCAAAACCGCCATGCCGTCCGTACACCGGACGAAACGCTCAATAGCTTGAGGGCCTCAAACGAAGTTCCCCTTTGAGAATCTTATAGGCTAAAATCATGTCTGCTTCTACCTTTCTGTAAGAAAGATTCTTGGGGTACAACTCGCGCAGGCGAACTTTTATGGGGGTAGACCCTGCAGATAGCTTGGGTCCGGAAAGACTCAGTAGTAGAGTACTCTGGTAAACGTCCTCTGCACACTTTCAGTTTTGTTAATATCCTTGGAGCGATAAGGACTCCATACAGGGCCGCAGTATTCAATCAGTGGCAACACGAACATTTTGAAAAGTTTGATCCAAAGAAGGATCAGAACTCGAAACATTTCTAAAAAGACATTGCAAAACCCTCAAGCCCTTCGCCGCCACCGCGTCAATATGGCTCTCAAAGTTCAAACCGTTGGCAACTAGCACGCCAAGATCACGAATTTCCCTGCTCACTAACATATCACCTAGCTCATTGTTGTAGACGTTCAGTGAAAGCGATCCTATGGGAAGATGCTGACTTTTACGAAAATTGACTTTGAGATTCCAAAAATTCGTCCACTGCAACATACGCTCGACAGATTTCGTCAAAGCCTGCTGAACTGCTTCTTTTTCTCTTTCACTATAGACTGCAGTGACTTTGATGTCATCTGCGTACGCATGCACAAAAATCCTCGTATCCGTTTTGAGAAAAGCAGGTAAATCTTGTGTATATATGGGAAAAAGTATAGGCGACAAAATCCCTCCCTGTGGAACGCCCGATAGGCATTCCCTAGGGAAGAAAAAGTCCTGAGAGAAGCGCACTATCATCTTTCTATCCTCAAGATAGGATCGAAACCAATCCAGTAAAGTGCCCTCTATGCCTATACACCGCAATCTCTCCAAAGGGCACTCATGACAAACGGTATCAAAGGCTTTGCTAAGATCGAAGTAAACTACATCCACCCCTTTCCCTTCTCCTAATGCCTTGCTCCAACGGAAAGAACAATCTACCAGCTGTGAACAGGTGGAAGATCCTGCTAGGAATCCATGTTTTTCTATGGGAATGAGCTTTAGGTGGTGGCTTTAGGTGTATTCTGAAACAAACTTGAGGCTCCTTTTGCGTTGGATCTGCAAATACTCTCCATTTATTTTGTCGGTCTCACAGAGCTGCTACAGGTGTGCTGTAGATGTCACTATGTGGTTATAGCGTAGTTTCATGTGAAAAAAGATGACTGATCCGTTACAGGCTTTAGTCCCAATAGGCAGACAACGCAATATTTGCTTGGTCGTCAGTGTGTCAAGCTCGCTGTTGCACAAGTGTGAAGTTATAACATTAGACCGGAAGCGAGAAATCATCTTGCAAAGTTGAGAGACTCAAGCCCTAAGGAAGAGACTCGCCCACTGTAGATCTCCTGTTCTGCGGCGAAAGGTGCAGACCGCACGTAAAGATCCCAGTGCATCAGCGCCTCAGCCTTGGCGTGAACGATCTTACTCTCAAGTCAAGTCATTTTCGCGCATTATAAGGGTAATTTTTGAAATCAGCGTCGATTTTCTCTTCTTGCAAATGGCATACCTCTCTGCAAGATTGCAAAGTTGGTTAGCCAACATCTTTTGCCGAAGACGTGGCGAAATCTCCCATTTCCAAAAGAGCTGCCTGTTCGTCGTCAAGAGCTTTTCTTTCGTACCGCGGCTAGTCAATTCATATAGATTTCTCCGGTTGCGCGCCCTGTCCAAAAGAAAAGATTAGCCGCCTCGGTGATACTATGCAAGCCATAGTGGTGGTTCAAAGAATCGAAGGAGGTGAAACGACTTCCTCTTGCCAAAGAAAATAAAAGCTGTGATTGGCACGCATCGTTCGCTTTGCCGCATGATGACGAAATTGTCGTTCGATTTGCATATCTGCTAGACGAATAGTGGCGGCACAGCATAAAATTATCTTGCAATAGGAGAGTAGGCGGGTGTATGTAAGAGGCGCAATTCTTATTGCCAACTGACACCAAATAGCACATAGTAAGTGTTGACAACTTTTTAAAGTATATGAAATCAATAAGAAGATAATTAGACAGTTGCATGGGTTGTTCAATCTTTATACTCTGAAAAAATTCAAAACACAACTTTGAAGGTCAAAAACCCTTTAAAATGCATTCAAGAACAATTTCGTAGATTTCAGTCCGCTTTAAAACAAAAAACCATGAAACTCAGCAAGTGGTGACCTCAGACAGATATTAAGCTAATGCACTTATCTGGTACTTTTTAAAGACTCGCAAAGCACTAAACTGGAGTTTTGAGCTAGTCAAAGCCGGAAAAATCGCGTCTCCTAACCGTCTCTCCAATCCTCATACAACAACAACTACATGCATTGGATATGTCTCCTTTTGAGTTAACGATTTGCTGCATATCAATACTCGTATAATATTTGGATAAGCATTTTTTTATGACCGGCCTGAAAGGGTGCAAAGAACCGAAGAATTCGGATGAAACTTTGCACACATGAAGTTCGGGGTAGGGCGGGCATCACTAAGCTTTTTCACAGAAAATCACCGAGTGGCGCTATCGATTTATCGATTTTTTGCGTTTTTCGCTTAGCAAGTTCGTTATGACCGGCCTAAAATGTTAGAAAACTTCGCTGACTTCAAACGAAATTTGGCACACATGGAGATCGGGGTGGGGCGGGTGTCACTAAGCTTTTTCACAAAAAATCACTCAATGGCGCTATCGATTTATCGATTTTTTCATGTTCTAATCTCTGTTGAGCTAAAAACTGGCAGGAAGGGATAACTGAGCATAGTTAATTTGAGCAAAATATCTACAACTTTGACCACTAAACTTTTTTACCTTTTTTTGATTTTTTGTATGCCACATTCTGGAGGCTAGCTGATATCCAACTATGCGTTGACCTTTCGCAACGGGTTTCGTCGACTGATTAGCTCATCAACAAAATCAAAATGGTTCATCCACGAGATCAACTATGACCAACAAATCAAAACTCGAGACCATGGCGCCGACATTGACCCCCTCCAGCAACGGACCGTCCCCCGCCACACCTCAGTCGCAGATGCATATCGCCCAGAGAACCCGAGCCCGTACCGCAGCAAGGCGCACTTCTGAAGCTATGCGTAGCCGCCTTCGTCGTAGCCGAGAAACACCAGAGGAACGAGAACGGCTTCTTGCCTCAATGCGTAAACGTCATCTTCGTTGACGGCAACAGGAACCACAGCTCAAAGGACACCTTCAGGAGACACTGGATCAATCCAGGCACATGTAGACACTGGATCAATCCATGCGAGCCCAGAACAGGTTGCCCAACGAGGTTACGAGCCAACGAACACAGCACAAACGATCTCTACGCTTGACTCGCGGCAACAAGTAATGTTTGAACCGCCACCTACCTCCACTCCCAGTTCGCAGATGCACATTGCGCAAGAACTCGAGCACGTGGCGTAAGGCGGAGCTCCGCAGCTGCACATAACCGTCTTCTATATGGCCATTAAGCACCCAAAGGCCCAAGGAGAACTTGCCCTATGGGCGTAAGTTACCTTCAATGTCGCCAGCACAACCACTTTTCAAAAAATGCGTTCAGAAGACGAATGCGGTCACACGTCAAGGACGATCCGAGGAGACCATTTCCACTCCTCAGTCGCAGATAGACATCGCACAGAGAACCCGGGCCCTTACTGGTGCAAGACGGACTTCTGAAGCCTTGCGTAGCCGTCTTCGCCGTAGCCATGAGACACCGGCTGCATGAGATCGACGTCTTGCCTCTATGCGTGAACGATATCATGAACAACACCTATCTGTTGATATGCCTTCCGTCACTGAGCACTACCTCGGCAAGTTGGATATTATTTGCCTCCATTGTAGCGCCGCATTTTTTCGTGCTGAAGTCCCTAATGGCTGTGATAAGATCAATGTGTGCTGCAACTTTGGCAACATTATCATCGAAGACAAGTTCGCCACATTCCTTAGAGAATTGCAACAGCTTTTCATTAGCAACAACGATTCATCCCGGAATTTTCGCCGCAAAGCACGTCAATTCAATTCTGCGCTGGCGATGACATCAATGTGTGCTCAAGTCGACTTGCCTTCCGGTCAGGGTCCCTGGGTCTTCAAAATCCACGGCCAAACCTACCACTACACCGGTCCTCTTCATCCCGCTCCTGGGGCGCCGCGATCGTACGGCCAGCTGTACATTCTGGACACAGCACAAGCAGCTGCGGAGCGTCTCGGTCACCCTGCGAACTCGGGGTGGAGGACTATATGTCGCCGGATTTGGAAGAGTCCCGCGCGGATTCCCTGCAGGAACGCATGTCCGCGCATGTACAAGGGTGCGTATTCGTCGCAAGTGACCGCCAGGACCGCCCTTTTTCGGCGACATATAGTCCTCCACCCTGCGAACTCGGAATGTGATCTCGACGTGATGCGGTCGTTAAGTGCACTGATACATCGTGTTAATCCCTTCGCTCGATCCTACAAGATGATGGACGAGGTGCTTAAGAAAGAAGAAGCTGCCGCATCAAGGGAGGACCGCAGTGCTGAGCCAGTTCGTATGGTTTTCGAGATGGACCGTTCCCTCGACCGTCGTCGCTATAACGCTCCTACATGCAACGAGATGGCCGTTGTTTACGTCGGCGAATTCGGTGACGTTCCCGCCCATCGAGAATTTGCGGTACATCCATATGGCAACGCAGTTCAGAAGATCTCAGACATTTCCAATCTTGCCGATCCCCTTTGATATCTGATTGCCCGGATTTGAAGAAGATTGATCACGCCCGTCGACGCTCCCGCATAAAGGGAATACTACTCCTACTTGCTTCAAGTCAGGCCTGGCGAGTTCAATCCGATTCATCACGAAGGCCCACTTACGCAGCAGTTCATTGTCGACGCTTATAAGACGGAGCATATACGAACTTGCGGTTCGTATCATTCTTTGGACCTGTGAGGGTCCTGTGAGGGGATGTTGACAGATATGCAAGAGGAATGCACGGCGCGCAAGGGGGAATAGGCCCGAAGATTTCCCACAGCATATGTTCTTTGATAGCTTATCAACCCATTTATCATGCTTGTTCTTAGTTTGTTTATGTTCACAGAGTATATATATGTAGTGGTTAGTCGCGTTGTACCATTTTACTTCTTTGCTTTCTTCTTACAGTTATTTGGTACTTTCAATGATTCATCTATTCTTAGCATATCTGTCAACATCCCCTCACAGGACCCTCACAGCGCAGTCACAGCCCCCCGCACAGGACCCTCACAGCAACTCACAGCACATCCTTTTGACATATATGCATATTGTATTGTTTGTCTGTTGTTATCGTAGTCGCATTGTAGTCATTAGTTGCTTTTAGTAATAAAAGTTTAATTACCCAAGTTTGAGGTGCACCCGCTGTGCGTAAGTCCCGCGTGGCAGCAATCAATCACAGTACACTCACCGACCACACAGCTGACTCACCGACCGTACAACTACAGCAGAACCGTACAGCAGAACCTCTTCAACTACATCCGCACTCGTCAAGCCGACCTACGAGCGGATACTACCAGTCGCTACTCGACTTCATCTCCACTGACGACGGTAGAAATGGACCACCGGGCAAGCGAATCATCCTGCCAGCCACGGTTAAAGGAAGTCCGCGCTCTATGTTACAAGACTACCAAGACGCCATGACCATAGTCGCAAAATATGGCAAGCCGAACTTTTTCATAACGTTTACATGTAACTCAAAATGGCGCGAATTTGAAGAGAACCTTCAGCCAGGACAGACTTCCACCGACCGTCCCGACATGATTGCGAGAGTTTACAAGTGCAAGTTTGACGCCCTCATGGAGCTACTTCTCACACAACACGTTTTCCGCCGCGTCGTAGGTTACGTATTAGTCTTCGAGTGGCAGAAGCGAGGGTTGCCACGCACGCACTTCCTTCTCATCTTGGACAACGACTCGAAACCTCGCACAACAGCCGACGTTGATCGCCTCATCGGCGCTACCATTCCGGACCCCGCTGAGGACCCAGTTCTGCACGGGTTTGTTACGACAATGATGATGCACCTTGCGGAATCCATAACCCGGAGTCACCTTGTATGCGTGATGGCAAGTGCACGAAAAAGTTTACCAAGGAGTTCTGCGATACGACCGATTTACAGGTGAACGGTTACCCCAAATACAGGAGGCCCAACGATGGCCACTACGTCATGTACAACGATGTCAGGCTAGACAACCGGCACGTGGTCCCATACAATGCGTTCCTCTCAAAGACATTCAACGCGAACATCAACTTGGAGATCTGCTCAATGGTGGAGGCCGTTAAGTACCTGTACAAATACGTTTACAAGGGACACGATGCCGCTTCAATCCGCCTCAGCAGGCCGAGCGCTGCAGAAGACAGAGATGACCATGTCATCGATGAGATCACTGCTCACCTCGACGCGCGTTACGTTTGCGCTCCCGAAGCCATGCATCACATTTTGGAGTACAGAGTAGATAAGAAGTCTCACTCAGTCTATCGCCTTGCAGTCCATCTACCTCGAGAACAGCAGGTCACCTTCCGAGCTGGAGAGGAGTAACAAGCTATCCATCGTGCGGCTGTACGTCACACTACATTGACTGCGTGATTCAAGGCCAATGCGGATTGCGAAGCGACCGTAAACAGCGCTGCGATCCCAGCAGGGTTCATCGATATTCATCGCTATCTCTACACGGAATTGCCTACGTATTTTACATTTAAGCAGGATGGTACGTGGACTGCTCGACGTCGAGGAGGCAGTCAGCTGGGTCGTATGTACACGGTATCTCCTCGCGACACGGAGCGATACGCTTTTAGACATCTTCTTCTATGTGTTCGCGGAGCCACATCATTTGAAAAACTGCGTACTGTCGTCGACGAAAACGGCAATGCCATTGTACATCCCACCTTTTAGCTGCAGCCACAGCTCTAGGACTTTTTGATGAGGAACCCCACATTGCCACCCTACGGGAAGCTGCGCTATTCGCTACAGCTTTGCAAATGCGGGCTCTTTTTGTCTCTGTGCTTGCATTTATGAAAGTGAAGGACCCGGCGTTGTTGTGGAACACTTTTAAGAGGAATTTCATCGACGACTACCTTCACGAAGGCATGTCCGAAGAGGAGGCCATTGCCGCAGCCTATTACGACCTTGAGGAGGGAAATATCAAGAGCAATATCAACATTGCTTCATTCAACATTCCTACACCGTCGTTGAGCCGTCGTCCCACGACTCACGCGTATGATACTGCATTTTGCTCAACCGAAGGTAATCGCTTATATGGGACTTTGAATTCACAGCAGAAGGCAGCGCTTGACACCATTCTTGGTGCTCTTGATGTCTCAGACGCTCCAAAGCTTTTCTTCATCGATGGTCCCAGCGGTTCAGGTAAAACATGGACCTATACATACCTTTTTAATATCCTCATCGGTCAAGGGCGCAAAGTCGCGTGTACAGCGTGGACAGGAATCGCGGCCAACCTGCTCCCATCGGGTTGCACAACGGTGTCGTTGTTCAAGCTAAATATCTTGAACAACTGCGAGGCATCATCCCACAGAAGGCAGATGAAGGACGCGAGACTGCTTGGCGAAAACAACGTGTTCATCTGGGACGAAGCCTCTATGATCTCAAAAACGGCTTTTGAGAGGGTGGATGCTGTACTACGCGAAACATGCACGTGGACAAGCCCTTTGGCGGAAAAGTGGTCCTTCTCGGAGGCGACTTCAGGCAGAACTTACCGGTTGTTCGCTGCGGATCGCGAACAGACCAACTAAGCATACGCATTGAGCAATCCTCCCTTTGGTCGCATTTCATAGTGCTCCGCCTTTCCGAAAATATGCGAGTGACGAGCCGCGATGTGGATTGGAAGGACTTTCTATTGCGAGTGGGCAACGGCACCGCCAATGACAGCCAAGGACGAGTGAAACTGAAAGCGGAAATCATGGGTCGAGGAGATATAGTCCAGGAGCTATATGGCGACTGCATCGAACCATTGGTTGATTTGGCTGATCAGGCTATCCTTGCCTCCAAAAACGCCGACGTGAATTCCATAAACGAACAAGTTCTAAGCCGCATACAAGGTAAAGAAAAGATTTACTATTCACACGATGAAATTGTCACCGACGACGCTAACGACCAGAATCAATTTTATACTACCGAGTTTCTCAACAGAATCTCTAGCTCCTCCTTGCCGCCGCAATGTCTCAAGTTGAAGAAGGGCGCCATCGTCATGCTGCTTAGGAACTTGGATGTTTTATCCGGGCTATGCAATGGAACACGACTACAAGTCCGCGATATGGGCCGTCGTCTCATACAATGCAAATTCATAACAGGTAATCGGCATGGGCAGTCTGTCGTGATTCCGAGGATCCACAACTACGACGACAAGAATCTGCCCTTCAGGCTCCAGCGCTCCCAATTCCCCGTCAGATTGGCGTTCGCTATGAGCATCAACAAGGCCCAAGGCCAAACCTTCAGCAAGGTTGGACTGTGGCTTCCCACCGATGTCTTCAGCCACGGTAAACTCTATGTGACCCTCAGCCGTTCGAGGTCGCGTGAAGGTCTCATTGTGGAAGTCGCCAATCCAAAGCCAGTCAACGTCGTTTTCACCAAAGTCCTGTGAAGTTCTACACTCTATCTTTGCTGTTACAAATGCTCCTTTGTTACTGTTGTTGTGTCCTGGGCCTTTTCTGTTGTACTTATCGTTGTTGTTGTTGTTGGCATCTTCTTTTTTGGTGTAGTCACTGTTGCAGCCATTCTATGTTGTTGTTAGTTGCATACTATTTGTTGCTTATGATGTTGATTCAATAAACTTGCAGGTACAAAATTATGTCTTCGGTCAGTCGATCTAAACAGGTCATAAACAGAAGTAATTTGTCCGAACAGGCAATCAAATGACTTGATCTTACATTAGTATGCATTAAAATAAAAAGTGTACGAGGCAGCGAAGCTGCCGAGTAACAGCCGAATCTGCCGCGTAGAGGGCAGATAGCGGCTGGTATGTTTGTATTTGCTATACAAAACACTGCAACTACACAAAAGTCGTTTTCAAAAAACTCATATAATCAGCAGAAATATAAATAACATTATTTGGAGGTCATTTGCGACAAACCTGCACCCTTGCACATGCACAGGCGTTTTTGCAAGAAGTCTGCGCGGGACCCTCTCACATTCGGCGACATAGAGTCTCCTCTTTATTTATTTATTTATTTATTTATTTAAATGCACTTAGAAGTGCGCCAAAAAAGAGCAGAAAACACAGCAGATAACCAATCGACCACACACCCAGTACAGTAGCAGGGGAAAAGCCAGACGCGTATGTATGTATGTATGTATGTATGAAGCAATTTCCCTCAGACATGGAGCATGTGGTCCATGAACGTCAAGTTCTCCAAGAAAACTCTCAAGTCAGTTTCAGGACGACGAACCTAGCGGTGTGTGGTCGGCCAGAAAATTGGGGTTAGTGACAGGAAAAAAACTAAAACGTAAATAATGATATATGTCAAATGTTAATAACACCACACTTTACAAACAAACAAAAAACTATGTGGAATTATGTGTCGTGTTGGAGGACGACAGAAAAAAGGGACGCGACATTCCTGAAAAAAAACCGGGAAGCGAAAATAGTTTCAGTAGTTATGAAAACCCTTAACTTGTAATAGGTCAACTTGCGCTAATCTACGTTTAAAAGCAGCTGATTCAACAGATGATAACGTCGAAAGTGGAAGCCTGCCAAGCCATCTAGGTGTTCTGTAAAAAAGAGTATTGAATGTTCGTAGAAAGCGTTTCCTATAAATACGTGGGTAATGAATGTTAAACCCACCCGTCCTACTACTAGGTCTGAAAATCCAGTACTTACTTGCGCTAAGCCTAATTTCCTTACGAAGGAGGCGAAAAGCGAAAATAAGATCTAGATAAGTTCGTCTAAATTCCAGACTCTTCATTGCCAAAGACTTAAGGCGTTCTTCATATTTAGGCATTTCATCGAAAGCTAATCTTTTACGACATCTCAGAAACAAAATGCGAGTAAATGTTTGTTGAACTTTTTCTAACCTCAAAATGTCTCTTTTTGAAAAAGGATTCCATATCACAGAACAGTATTCGAGGTGAGGCAAAACGTACGCTTTATATAAACGCTTCAGTATCAATGGGTTGTCGGTATGAACAGATCGGAGGATAAAAAAAAGAACTGAGTATGCTCTATTAACAACGTTGTCAATGTGATGCGAGAACTTCAAGTCATTATCTATTAGAACTCCTAAGTCCTTAGCAATGAAACAGTTCTTCAACACCGTTCCACTTATCTCATAAACAGGATTCTCGTTATCACCTAAATGCATGACATAACATTTATTCAAATTTACTGGGATGCCAGAGAATGATGCCCACTCTATCATTCTTTCCAGGGAATGCTCTATTGCAGATCTAACTTCATCACGATTTTTTGCGCTATAGCTCCCTTAGATCTTAATATCGTCCGCATACATTTGAATTTTTATATGCTCGGATGTTCTCAAGATCGACGGGAGATCAGCGGTATAAACCAGAAAAAGTAATGGAGAAAGAACTGCTCCTTGTGGAACACCACTAACACAAGCTTGTCTATCCGAGCAATAGTGCCCTACCTTGACTGTCATGGCTCTATTACACAGATACGATTCAAACCATTTCAAAAGGTTACCACTCACACCAATTCGCTCCAGTTTCCACACAAGCTTCTTATGATCAACTCGATCAAATGCTTTCGAAAGGTCTATATAAACAATGTCTACTGATTCACCTCTGTTCAAAGCTAGAGTCCAATCAAAAACTGAATCAGCAAGGTTGGTGGCTGTGGAAGACCCTGCCATGAAACCATGCTGACTGGGTGGAATAGTTTTGGTTCTTTCAAGCCATGTAAGTAGCTTATCCCGCAGAACCTTCTCCATTACTTTTACTGCTGTTGGAGTCAAACTGATAGGGCGAAAATCAGTCAGAAAAGACGCATTAGGAACTTTGGGAATTGCCGTTACTAACGCTTCTTTCCATATCTGTGGAACCTCGCCTAACATCATAGATATGTTGAATATGTGTGCGAGTGGGACGCAAAGAGATGATGCACATTTTTTGAAAAGAATCTGCGGTAACCCGTCATAGGCTTCAGTGAAAGAAGGTCTAAGTTTGATCAGATACCTCAAAACATCATAGGAGGTGAAAAAACACTCGAGAGGCAATGGTGATAAACGGGAGTGGGTGTGAAGAAGTCCATCTCGGAATTACGAGTACTCGAATTGAATACACTGGCAAAGTGCAGCGCTAGAGCTTCAGCTTTTTCGCAATCTGTGACAAATATTTGACCCATTCGACCAGTTATGGATGGCAGACGACGATTACGTTTGATTTTGTCGTTAATATATTGAAAAAAGAATCTAGATGAGGATTTCATAGAAAGCCTTCGCTCGTAATTGGACAAGAATTTTTTCAGATGAACCTCAACATCACGACACACTTTTTTATACATGGGGCTAGATAATGGACTTGCCAGAGAATAGAATAGGCGTTCTTTCTGTGCGAGAAGATTTTGGATGTGCATTGGGTATCTCATGTGAGCCTGGGTAGCAGGCTTGAAAGGCACAAAAATCGACAAAGCATTATATATTACCAAACAAAATCTGTAGTAAACGTCGTCAGTCGATTCATACTGGTCAAACAGATTCAACCAATCAACTGCGGCAAGATGGGCATTGAGAGAAACAAAATCAACCCTCCGAAAATCGGGTCTAGGTAGAGAGAGCGCAAGAGGGATACTTTTCTTTATAATGAAATGTACTACTTTATGATCAGAGTTTGCAAGGGGAGCAGTAGTGCGAACACCAGAGATGATAGGGCTAGTGGAAAAGACAAGATCCAAAACATGGGATAAATGGGTTGCCTCCATAACATGCTGCGTCAAATTCGAGTAACGAAAAAATTCAAGGAAAGTAGACGAAATCTTGTTCAGAGGCGTTACTCTGCTCCAATCAATTTGTAAATTAAAGTCTCCTAAAAGAATGGTGTGTTCATACTCATTGGTGAGATGACACATCAATTCGATGAGGTGTTCATCACTTTCAAGGGTACTATTGGGAGGTCGATAAACCGCAAGGAAACGCAAAAATGTAGGTTCACTAGAAAGCGACATGTCAATACCGAGAATATTCGACATAGTGCTACTATCCGAAAAAGTTGATTTAATCAGAAGAGTGCTTTTCAATAGGCAACAGACACCTCCGCCTCTACGGTTATGTCTGTCTGAACGAGAAACGAGATACGGTAAGTTCCCTACTATTTCGCTATCATTGACTTTGCTTGTCAGCCAGCTTTCAGTAATAAAAAGGATATCGGGTTTATATTGATTTAAAAAACTTTGTAAATGATGGAGTTTTTCCAACAAACTTCTTGCATTCAAAAGGCAAACCTTAATACCTTTAACACAATATTTCAGACGATCATCGCTGGGATCATCCGACTTGATCGCAAGATGATCTCCCTGCCAAACTTCGCCTGAAGCTCACATGTCACGTGAAGTCGCATTCCTATAGTTTGAGGAAGTGGCCGATCGTCATTTTGCATAATGAACCTCACATGTGGGGACCAGAGGAGATCATTTCTCCTGACCGAGCTTTACGGGCCATAATCTAATGCAATATTTCCATAATTCGATTTCATTAATTCTAATGTGCGCCAGTTTTTTGAAGCCTTATACAACATAGTTTCTGTGGCTAAACGAGCAGAGAAGAAGTCTGCACAAGTACTTCCAAGCAGTCTACAAAGCACTTTATTGAAAACACTTGAGTTTCAAATGGTGCGGATTCATGTTCAGGTCGTTGCGCTTCTCAAAGTAAAATGCTTTCTCTACTTGATCACACCGGTCGTTGCACTTCTCGAAGTAAAATGGTTCCTCTACTTGATAAAACCCATCTGTCACTGATTTCAGCATCGATACACAGCTTGGGTATGGCATCTGCAAATAATGGCAGCTTACGAGTACCCTCATAAGAGTCGGCACTTACCAGTAGTCATAATAGGCATAACAAATCGCATGATATATACTTGGACGGTCTTAACTTGTCGCAAACACTTGCTACACACATACAATAAGTTCATCCCAAAATATCTCATAAGATCGAAAAATTCTGCGGGTATGTGATTTAGTATTACAAATCAAAATGAAGTGCAAGCGGTGAAGTAAAAGAATCAATCAAGCACCTACATACAATTACATAAACTGCTTGAGCTAATTCTGTAATCCTGATGCTCGCACAAACTGTGTTTTGTATAAATACATGAATACAAGCGTCCCAAAATATATCACCTTCGTAACAGGGGAGACGGTCTAGTATGGAAAAGGTTTAACCTTTAACTAAGTACACGCGCTTAACAAGAACGCTTTATCGCAACTGCGGAAAACAACAACATGAAGGCTTGAGGGCCAATAAGAAAAGTAACAATAACAGGAATATTCGATTTGACCCTCTGGTAGGGATCGGCTTATTCTTGGCCTTGGTTTCTTGCGAGGTCTGGTTTTCTTCTGGCCAGCTCCTTTCTACTCCCCGCGAGTCGTTTTGCTCGCGGCTCTCCCTTATCAGCTCCTTTTAAACCTTGCCGAGAAGGTCAAATCGTTTGCGTTTCTCACTGAAGATTGGCAGGTCGATTTCAGGTTTTTCAGGTTTTTCGTCCAACACCGTCAGAGACTATTTGGTCAGTTTTTCCTTCTTTAATTTCTAGTGTTGAATAAACTACTCACCCGCTTTGCGGCTCGGGTATCAAGCAAACCCGGGTAAAGTAAATAAAGACTATTTTACGAAGTTGCACGATGTTCCGAGAATAAAGAACGCCTTCCTACCACATTTGTCTTTTGCTATGCTTTCTATGGTTCAGGATTAAGTAGAAAACTGGAGCAACAAAATTCAAAAAAGAGAATCTCTATGACTGCGTGCAACTATCGATACTAGTCGTATCTTCTTGTAAGAGTCTCAGCAAACCTGACTTGAGATGCAGCCGATAAGCTGTAAGGTGAATTTGGTTCCGAAAATTGTTCATCGTCTTTGAAAGGGCAGAGTCAGGGCTCGGCATGGGTGGCACCGGGTCAAGCTGGATGTCGTTTTAGGGCGGAAAGCCAACGGAATATCGTTTTTCCGGAGTCCGGGCGGAAAAGAGCCGCAAGAATGCCGCCGGCATGCCATCGGCATGCTGTCCATCAAACAAACAGGCGTTGTTTTCAGCCAAAGCGCAATAGAATGACACCAAATTTGGTGTGTGCATGCGCGCTAGGGGGCCCGAACTATGAAAAATTAATGAAAAGTTATGTGAATGAAAGCTGTGCTGAACTTTTTTCCGAATCAGCTGGCGCCGTGCCAGCTGGGTGCCAGCTGAGCTGGCACCGACACTTTGCTCACATAAGTTTTCATACTTTTCCACATAAAATGTATCTACACTGCAAAAGTTTGCATACAGAGAAGTAACAATTTCATAATGTTTTATTTTCAGTGTTTTATAGCCACCTGAAAATTACTCGGTCTGCTCCGCAGTCCGTCAGTGTTTGTGCAGAGATGTGTCAGTCAAAGCAGAAAGGAAGGCCAGTGGCTGTAAGCAATCGAGCCCTGTGACGTACGCATTGAGCATGCTAACCTCCCTCTGCTTAGTTTTTTGTTCGTGGATTTTACAGCGTGAACAAAGTCATGTTGATAAGAGGAACCGAAGAGAAGCAAGAAAAGCATTAGAATAAACTGATGGGGAGAGATCAGTTTGAACTGCCGAATTGATGGGGATACCATGAAAGGTTGAAGAAAGTGATAACCAACCTTTTAGCTCAGCCGCCTACTTCTGATTCAAAGGCCATCTAAAGGATCGTGCAGTTACTTGCATTTGCCTTTCTATAGCCAAAACCACTGCCTTCCTCTTCTTCTTAACCTCTGTAGGTATCATCAGATGCATTGACGCACTCATACCTTGCCATTTAGCAGCTCGTACAACGAATCGCCTCTACGACCTAACAGTCTCTTCGATAAGGCCGTTGTTTTTTCCTTTTCCAGCAAGCATCACAAAGGATACCAGATCAATCACATGACCCAACCAAGCTATCTTCTGGAGCGGTCTTCAGGAACATGCAGTTACTTGCATTTGCCTTTCTATAGCCAAAACCACTGCCTTCCTCTTCTTCTTAACCTCTGTAGGTGTCATCAGATGCATTGACGCACTCATACCTTGCCATTTAGCAGCTCGTACAACGAATCGCATGAAAGGTTGAAGAACAGGGACAGTCTTCTGTCGCAGGGGAAAGGGAAACCCGCTTTACGCAAATTTTCTCTAACGTTAGAGACTGATAATTCGCACCGGTGTGCAGAATTTGCCCAATTTAGACCATGGTCCAAGTAAACCGCAGCAAAGAGCCCAGTGTTCCGCCACTTTTTCAAAAGTGGACACATTATTTAGGTGAAAATATACAATGTTGTGAAGAGGTCAGATTTCAGCACCAAAAATTTATGAAACTTGTTCCTCCAATAAAAGCCAAAGAACTGCGTAAGATCCTTATGAACTTTACCATGGTGATAGTCTGCTTGTAGATCGAAAGAAGGCGTAAAGGCGAAGTCAACGTGAAAGGCGAAGACGTGGCTATTCCCTTTGGAAGTAAGGGAAAAGCCACGTCTTCGCATTCCACGCTGACTTTCCTCAAAGATTTGTTGAGATTAGAAAGGTCTAGTAATCTCAGTTTCTTACCTTTAGCTACTGACAAATTTGATTTCCATATTGATAAGTCAGAAATCGGCACTCTTACGATGGAATTGGAAAGGAGAAGCTGGTCAATTTTCTGATCTATAAAAAGCGAATTTTTACAGCGGAAAGAGCATTATGCCTGCGAATGCTGTTTGAGGGTTCACTGATGAAATTGAGAGAAAAACAATGGAGGATAGTATCCCTCACTATCTTGAATGGCTTGAGAGAAAGCCAATTCAAGCTATTCTTGAATGAATGAGACCAGCTATGAACTCAAGTTCTTTTGGATGGGAGGGCATATGTGTTTCGGAAGTGGCCAAATTCGCCACAGTTGTAGCACATTGCTCAGAGAGTTCTCGTTTGCTGCCGCGCAAATGATGTGAAAAATCCTGTAGTCCCAGTTTGTTGACAGTTCAGAGAGCAAATGGAGCTGCTTGCGAAGAAGGCTGAGAATAGGGAGAAGCGGGGGCCCGGGTTGCTTTCCCTCTCGAAAGGGCTGGCGAAGCATGTAGAACTGAAGTTTGCGCTTCACCGTCTGGTTGCGCGCAGGCGGCTTTTCTTCTTTCTTCTTCTTTACATGAAGGAATGTCGCCAGATTGGGATGGGATGTTTTCATAGATTCGCTCCTTCTTATGATGGTCGCAAAAATCCCACACATTGGATTGGAGTCCGCAAGTCCCAAGTCTGCTAGTAGTTTGTTGCTTTGATTCAAAAGCTTGACCGCTTTGGCGAGTTGTTGTTTGATTTCGAAATCGTTGCAAGCGATGTCGGCTATCGTTAGAAGAATAGTAGATCGGACTTGAAATCATATTGAGAACTTGAACCAGACTTGGAGAAAATTGCTTGTGCGATGAAGCCGGCTGGGTTGTCTGCAGCTGAACGACACAACTCGAGGCTGGTGAAATTATTGTCTAGATCTTTGCGTCGAATTTTTACAAGCCTTTCCGCCACGTTTTATGACTCTGGAATCGTGCAGATTTCAGGATTAGTAGAGAGTTTAGGTCGAACGGGATCGGACATGATGACGCGCCTACATAGGCACCCGCCATACTTGATCCGCTTGATCCGCTTCATCATTGGTCAATTCAGTGAACCAACCAATAGTGAAGTAGATGAAGTGGATCAATCGGATCAAGCGAATCAAGTATGGCGCGTGCCATACAATGCGTTTAATGGGGCCAACGCCGCGTGATGCAGTCACATACCTGCGCGCGAGCGCTACGGTGGGCTGCAGCGCAGACTATGCGCGCAAAGCGGTGTAATTATTGTTTTAGCTATTGTTCCTAATTCTTCCTTAGCCTATTCGCTGTCCTGCTTCCAAATTTCTGAGCTTTCACTGTCAACTCTACTTCGGTACTTCCTGAAATCTCTCAAAGTATCACTGCAAAAATGGAAGACCAAATGGAGTTTTGAGGTCTAAAAAAGATGTAATCTAAACCAATTTATTGAGAATTCTGAGAATGGCTGGTGCTCTTCCTCCTTACAGCTAAAGGTAAAAATGTAAGGTGTAATCGTATATCGTACAGGTTGAGAGAACAGGTCAAGTGAATAGCGCGTTGGCGCTGTTCACTCAAAACTAAACGACATACGATCATGTCCGCTGAAACACGAGTAAATATAATGAACCATGACTCCAAAATCAGCCGTTCGAAGGCCTGGATGAAACGAAAGATGTCATTCTGAAAAACGCACAAAGATTTGATACCTACTTCCTATGCTGCGAAAAATATCCTATCCGGCATAAAGACAGATCGCATAGAAGAGCATACAATCAAGAAAAACGGCAATTCGCAGCTACAATAACGGAAAATCATGAGTTACAATGATAAAAACAAGGCCCGCGATGTTGTGCGCCGCGTAATAACTGCACGCTGCGCATAGTAACGTAGATGTGTGACTGCACTACGCAGCGCCGGCCTTGTTAAACGCATTGTAGCAGTAGGATTCGAAAAACAGGAATGACCGTTTATTCCACCAGAGCTCAAGGCATCTCAAACCCCTCTTTTTACGGTCCAAAGTACATGCGTTGACTTCAACGGGGCAACATGCTCGCTTAACACCTCGCGCTAGGGATACACATAACCTACTGCTATGAGACTCGAAACAACGCCTCGCTTGACATGTTATGCCTCTCATAACGAGAAGTTCAAGAGATCGCAATTTAGAATACTAATTCTGCAAATCTCAGCTGCTGTGTTGGGTTGTTTCGGAAGATGATGTTTTTCATGTCTCTTCTTTGTATTCCTGTGTTAAAGGATATAACATTTTTTTGTAAACTTTGCTCATAACATGTGAAAGCCTTTACTTTTAGTTTTCTGTGCATGTATTCGTTTTCGAGCTCCGTAAAGTTCGCGCCTCCTTGAAAGACAGCAAAGCAAGATTCAAATTCTTTTCTTTCGCTCTTTTCCCTCGTTCT
Organism: Cylicocyclus nassatus; assembly: GCA_958299035.1. Taxonomy (NCBI): domain Eukaryota; kingdom Metazoa; phylum Nematoda; class Chromadorea; order Rhabditida; family Strongylidae; genus Cylicocyclus; species Cylicocyclus nassatus. The sequence goes on from CATQJL010000001.1 coordinate 62,912,047, forward strand.
CTACAGGCGACAGACGTTTTTCACAATATTGGGATTCTTTGCTGGCAACTTGTGCCACACAGTGTTCATCAAAACATGATTTTCGAAAAATTGGAACTTGAAGTTATATCAGATCTGCCGTTGCAGTCCTTATAAGTCATCAGCAAACAAGCGCACCGATTTCACCATTTCGCTAGGCAAAGGTTCCGAAATAGACTGGACCTAATATGTTGCAAACAAAAGGAGATTTTTTTGTCCAGTTTTAGGCACCTTGAAAAATACCAGGTGTATCGGTGGTTCTAGGTATAGTAGCCTTAGGCGAAATACCGCCTGGTAGAGTGTGTATATAGAACACAAAAGCATTAGAGCTTTATTGAGACAGGCAACCTGCACACGTTGGTGCTGTGGTAGAATGCTGGTGAATACAGGACTGCCCAGTCAGTGTTACATACGTCTGGCAATAAGATACTCATATCACAGCAGGTCGTGTCTACGGCATGACCTTTACGGTACTTTGGCTAGAGTAACGGCATGGTTGTGAAAAAGTGCCGACAAAGTCGACACACTCTGACCAACGGGAGAAACGGAAAGAGTGAGATTGTGCATTATATGAACCTAGATAACATTGCGGATATGAATACATAAACACTGCTGTTTTTCCGGTATCTAGTGGACGTTCTCGAGGAGCTAGGCAGATGGGGTCAGATTCCAGGTTGATTTAGTGACGCTGGCATGAAATGGTGAACAAGTAAGCGGCGAGGCAGAATGTCGCAGATGGTCATGGCGTAGTCGCCATTTGTGAGCGACGGAAATACGTAGTAAGGATCATGATTTATAATCATCTTCCGAAACGTTAGTCAAATAAAGGATCTACCAATCCCGGCGTACAGCTAAACAAGCCACAACAATCATCTTACTGTTCGTAGGTTGTCGCTTTACAATCCCGTGTCTTCGCGGAACATCAGTGCCTTTGGATCGACGTTTTCCAGTCATGATTGCTTGCGAGGTCAGGTTATCCTCTGTTGCTGATATGTTGCCATCCATGGCATCTCCGCGGGCCACACTTGTGCAGTCTTCAGAATAGTGACTGAAGCGATCTTCACTTTCGCTGTCTTCTATCGTCGCGGAATCCATCATAATTGCTAGAGCATTTTTTTCCCTTTCTGCATACGTAAAAAATGGCTGAACATGCTGGATTGCTGTTCTTATATTACTTGACTTGATACAAAATTCTTGTATGTTTTCGCATATACTTTTTGATATTCTATAGCGATAGTAAAAATATTAGCATCAGAAAGCAACTGGTAAAATCAAGCTCCTTTTTGAGCTGTTCTAGCTGGAGTATGACATTTTTCTCTCCTTCTAGATTGCTTGAGATAAAATTCTCCAAACTGGTCGACTATTGAGTCCAAAATTGTCGATCTTGCTTTAATTTGTGATAGGCAAGAAAGGAGAATATCGAAGTTTTCGAAACATTTCTTTTGAAGCTCTCTATCAATCTCTAAAGTGAACTTAAGCTTAAAGTTGTACAAGTCCAATTTTTGAGTATGTTTGCCAATGCTCTTGAGTGAAATGAGATTGCCTCTTTGAAAAATTTTAGTCATTTTTGATGCTCAAAGAATGTCAAGAAGACATGGCTGCTTTTTGAGCAGCTCGCTAATTTTGAGCAAAAATTAGGAATGTTTAGTCCCTGATGCGGAGAAGAATGGCTGTCGCTAAGCGCGAGGCAGCGGATTTTAAGCGCCAGGTCTCAAGGTTAGAGTAGCTAATCTTCCTGCAGTCGCAGGGAAGGACTTATCGGTCTTACGTATTTGGCCGATGCACCATAAATGTGATGACTCCGTGGCTTAAAGTGCCTTAGGCGGAAATAGCGCCCTTGGTGGAGCAGTGTAGCCAGGGCCCGGCGGGGGTGGCGTTTTCACAAGCTGGATATCGTTTTTGGCCCGAAAAAGCAAAGGGGAAGTCGTATTTTTGGGTACGGGGCTCCGCCCCGGACCCCAAAATACGACTTCCCCTTTGTTTACCGATAAACAATGCACATATAATTTTTTATTCATCATTCCTTGTTGATGCTACTGTCCTATGAACTTAGATTCCAGCAATGTGAAGATTCTGTGCTCCGATCGCTAGCCTGCCCGCAGGCGGGAATTCAAATCGCAATTCTTGTAAGAGGAAAATAACAAAATAGGCTCGTTTTCAATGCACAAGCAACGATATGACACCAAATTTGCTGTGTAGTTGGGGGACCATGAGCGCAAAAAAAGTATGAAGAATTATGAGAAACTTATGTGAATTTAAAAAATGGTAAGTGTTTTTCGAAATTAGGCGGCTCCCGCGCCATCTGGGAGCCACCTAGGGTGGCTCCCTGCTTCCCTTCACATAATTTCCCGGATTTCTTTACATAAATGTGGACTAGGTCGAGAGTATTACTATATGTTCAAATCCGCTTTCAAAACCACCAAGGCACCGCTTCGTTACAGCCCCAAATAGGGTTCACAGCGTTATGATTGGCCTCGGAAAGCGCGCTCCAATCGCAATCGGTTATTGTAAATTGTAAAGTTTCGCAGCTGACTAATAAATGAGTAGTATCTTAGATATATAAACGTCAAAGTTTGTGCAAATCTTGACCCTATGTTTTTTTATAGATTTCTTTGCGGATGAACCCATTGAGCTGAAACCTTGATGACCCGGGCTGGACCAGGAAAGCCAGGTAGTACTACTATAATAAGCGCCCATCTTATTATTTGTGTATATCTGTTTGTCAGGGACTTACGGGGGTCAAAAATAGGGTCAAAGGGGAAGTCGTAAGAAATTTTGGCTTCAAAGGGGATATCGTTTTCATAATTCTGAAATGCCACCTCCTGCCAGGCCCTGAGTGTAGCTGCTGGTAGACAATGTAGTTCAATAGTTTTATTGAGTCAATCAACATGCCCGCATGGGTGCAATGGTAGAATGCTGTAGATTGTAGGCGTAACGGAATAATGTTACAAACATCTGGACAGAAATATCGTAACATATCATAGCGGGTCATGCACATGGCATGACCTTTACGGTGCCAGAATAATGATAAGCTCTGAGGAAGGTGCCGACCATGTCGGCACTCCAGGAACTAAGTTTTGCAGAATTTTTGATACCTTTCCTCTCTCCAAATATGACGTACGCAGATTTTGCCTTATGTAGGGTACAACGTAAGCTACTAGCGCAGCTGCTGTTCTGCCAACTTTTGACTTCGTAGTAAACGTTACGTTATCATGGTGTGAGGGAAAAACTATAATCCATCAAAGATACGGCTTAAACCTGTCGTAGAGGGCTTATTCTTATTCAATGCTGGTCATGAAAGCGATACAGAATTTGCATGGTAGGGGCATTTTTGTAAGACTGCTGTAGCTTTATGGTATAGGCTCTTACCCAAGAAAAGAAAAGAAGCATTCATCCAATAAATGATTATATTATCCGAACCAAACAAGTGATGACCACACTTTGCAAAGTCCCTGTAAATTTGAAATTCTGGAAAATTTGATCCTTAGTCGTTGACTTGCGTACAGCGACTCGTTCAACTTCGTGAGAGCGTCAGATCTCGACTTGTCTTCGGATTCTATTTATTCCCTTGAGGCGAAATGAGTCTACCTTTAGTAACAGTTCACACACAGTTCTGGGCCATTGTGCATGGTCTAGATTGCGAACAGCTTTATTTTTGCTAAAAATCTCATAAATTCCCGAAATTCACTAGTTTCCCGTACTCAAAAATTGCATAGTTTCTGCATTTGTAGCAAACTTTAGATCTACATATTGCGAAAGTATGAATGCGCCACATTCAGTGGGAGTAAAGTCATGAGAAAAGTTGCAAAACCTAGTTTCCATTCTGATAAAAATCATGAAAAATTTTTCTTGCCATTTTAGAGAAAGTATTAGGTTGGTACAAAAGTAATGCGCGTATCGCGGGTTTTCAATTTGACGTGCTATAACTTTCTAAAAAATGCACGCTCTTCAGTGCGGTAAAGACCATGAGAGGCAAGCCTTACTCAATACAATGCACTTCCACGTATGCTCAAATCACCAATGGGCACAAGAATATGGATTGATAAGCAAAAAAAGTTTTTTCTAAAGCCCCGTTCTTAACTGACCATAACTAGCTTAAGAATTTGTTAGTGTGAATGTTACGTAGCCTGTCTTGTAGCCGCGAGCCAGTAGTACAAAAAAGTTCAAAAGGGCTTGAACAAAGAAGAGTTGCGAAAAGGAAAAAGATTGATATTCAAATTGTCCGCTTTTTTCGACATTTTTTCGTAGGCCTCAAAATTCTAAAATATGAATATTTTTGATTTTCTCTGTACTGATCAGCTTCCACATTTCTGCAAAAACTGTGAACAGGAGGCCCACTCTTACGCTTACAGAAATGAGCAAAACTTTGGCGATTGCCCTCTTCAAAGGAAATCTATAGGCCACAGAATGGCCGAAACCATTACTTATGTTGAGGCGCCGAAATCTCATTCTAGGATCTCTGAGAAAATAGTAAAGTATGCGCAATGTAGACATTTCTATTACACACAATAGTTGAATTTCCAAAAAACGCCTTTATTCGCGTTTGAATTCTTCCAAAAAAGTAAGTGCGATGAAGTTCTGGTTTCGAGTGCGGTTGTATGAAGCTCTATTAACTTCTAACGAATGAGGCTAAAAACTCTTTTCAACCATTATTGGATAGAGCATGAAAGGAGCTTATTGAAAGTGCATAAGTTTTTTCCCAAAGGAGGAAGTTTGACTGAGAAACGTTGTCCTGAAACAAGGATGAGAAAAACGATCATTACTTTTGCACCAACCTAATAATTTCGCCATGCTTTCATCTTTTTGCAAAAATAGTTTCTTCATAGGACTGCAGTCTGCAGTCCTATGAAGAAACTCGGTGAGATGAAAGTATAGAAATTTTCCTCTAGCTGCAGCAGTATTATCTGAGCATGGTTAGAATGGCAAAAGATTCGTAAGTCATTGCAAAATTTATTTTTAGGTTGTAAAGAAAGTTCACGAGCACTTGCAAAATTGTTTCCAAACTGTTGTAACTTCATGCAGATTGATTTCTTTTGAAAAGATGCAAACTTCGCTGCAAAGGCAATATTTATTTATTTATTTATTTATTTATTGATACACTGTTGTCCACAGTGCGCCAGTACTAAGACACGAACGCAACGACAGACAAAAACAGTAATGAAACGAAATTGTAACATGCTCAACACCCTAGAGAAATTGAGGAGAGTAATTCTCTAAACTAGGTGCTCGTCAGTGTTGTCTTCAAAGTCAGAAAGTCAGTGTCGTGGGGACTAAACTTGGTATAAGTACAAGTCCAAGTACGATGCGTGACGGTATATAAATATACGGTCACTTTCGAGCGAAGAAAGAGGGATAAGCACCTAGGCGAATGAGCGAAATCATGCGTACCCGGCGGGCAGGAGACCTCGTTCGGCTTACCCCAACAACGCTAACATCGGACTTGGATACAAGATGATCAAGGATAAGAGACAGACATATAAAATTACACGACAAAGACGATGTCAGATTTAGAAGACAAACACTAAGCTGCGTATATCGGAAGAGAGCCTCTCAGGTCAAGAGCATGTCAGCAAAACAGCAATGAAAAAAAATGATTGATGGAACGAGATGGTCATACTAATGTATGCTATGCTGTAACCCATACAACGAGAAAATGAAAACAAAACAACAAGGATAGTCAATTTAGGCAAAGGGTACGTGGACCGAAGTTCAGCAGAGTTGTATCGACTGAATTGTACAGGCAACCATGGAAGGCCTCTGAAATCAAAACAGACGAGACAACATAAGTGAGTTAAAAAGGCGATCAACTTCCCAAGTGAAGTCCATGGGGCATTGGAAAATACAGTGAAGAAATAGCCAGCGTTAAACTGAGCAAGTCAACACTCTGAAAAAAAAAAGGAGCCAGCCAAGAGTAGAATTTAAAATGTAAGAAAAAAAGTGAAGGACATAAGGAGAAACTTCATCTCAAAAGTACTCAGATTCATCTATTCCCAGCAATCTCAAAAAGTCACAATTAAGAAGTTTTTTTCTGAAAGTAGTTGAATTAGGAGCAGAGAGAACTGCGTCAGGAAGCTTTTGTAACCATCGAGAAGTGCGTGCGAAAAATGAGTTGTAGAAGAGTGTATTTGGAACAGTAGAGTCAATGCAGTGGAAGCTAAACCTACCTGTTCGGCCGTTGCACGGTCTCCAAACCCAGAATTCACTAGGAACAATTTTTGTTTCAAGGCGAATTATTTGGAAGGCAAGCACTAAGTCAGCCAAAACCCTTCGATACAGCAAGCTATGCAACTTCAAGTGGTCCAGCCTACATCTATAGGAGGGAAGAGTATACGGGTAATCCTCCCTTGGAAAAAATCTGTAATACATTACACGAGTGAAAACCATTTGGACTTTCTCCAAGGTTAGAATGTCTTTTTTGTCTGCAATATTGTCTGCAAGTTCTCAGTTTTTGGGCCCTCAGCGCTTCATTTCGGGCCACCAGCATGCGCAGTATTGAAGAAGGTTGACTGTAAAACCTACCTGTTAGTGCAGGAATTTCAGGCGGCAAGAGAGCTGGAGAGCTCATATCTGTCATGTAAATTTCGATGGGGTTATTTACAGATTGTGCCACGATTTTAGAGCACAGCTTATGGAAAAAATTTTCTCGAAAAAGTGAGAAAATCAGCCATTTTCGCACCTCAAAAACGCCCGGTTTTTGAGTAAATGAGTTTGAAGTCTTCCTTTTTTCCACGGAATGAATCAAATCTGTGATCGCTGCAAATTTTTTTGAGATATTGTCTTGCACATCTTCTGGGTCCGTTACCCGACACGTGACCATTCTTACAAAATTGACGCCGACTGCGAAAACAAGTATGGTCAAAGGCAAGTTTAAGAGCTTGTAATTTTTGTACGCGTATTGTAAAAATCGAGCACAGCTGCGGTTTCAAGGTATACAGCCTCCATATTCAGAGTGACCTTGAATGGTTTTAGTGGCAGCAAAAAAATGTGGAATTTTCATCGTCGGACAAACTTCGTTTCTCCAAACTCCCAAATTTTCGCGTAGTGAGCTGCAGTAGTGTCACATTAGCTCTATGGTGCGCATTTGCATACACTGATCTTTGCTCTACTATAAGTGCACTTGTCGTGGTCCAATACAAAAAGTTGACCCCCTGGTCGAATGTTCTGCAAAAGGTATACATTGCAAATTTAGTGGTATGAGAAAGCGCAGATGGATCTAAGCTTGCCATAATGGGTCAAAAAGATTTTTTTGGGAATTTTTGGGAAATAGAGGCTTCCAGATCCTCTGTTTGAAAAAGTGCTCTTAATGCAATCTGTGGCAGTGCCCGTTTCATAAGGTAAGATTATCAAGTTTTTTTCGCAACAACAGACTTACTAAATTTGTTTGATCAGGGTTCTCTTGCATCATCCATTGTGCGAAATCTCCTCGAAAACAATCTAGTTATTGACCACAAAATTTTCCAAGCTTCCGCATTTTGTAGCAAAGTGGAAGCTGATCCGACATAATCACGACTTATAAGACAGAAAAACCTCTCAGTGACTGTTGATCGCTTGCTTTTTGCGTGGTGGACTAGTTTAGTGCTATGTTGTTTTGTACAACAGTTTAGGTGCAATTATTCATACATCATTCGCCTGATGGTCAGATCAGGAAACGCACTCCTCGGTGACTGTTGATCTCTTCTACTTCTTCCATAGTATCATTGAAACGTGCTTTACTGTTGAATTAAGCGATACGTAATTTGTTTAGATAGTTTTCTTGACTTTTGACATAGCTTCTAAGCATTTTCACGTATTCTAAAACGCAGAAAACCTTTATGTTGGATTTCCCATTTTGTTGCCCATGAGTCATGCAGCAATTCAAATTCTTTGGCTGTCGATTTCACTGCTAAAAGGATCACAGGAAGAACAGCGAAATGTAAAAAGAGCTAAAATATTTCTATCTTCAAACTTTGACCGTCACTCAATTCTCCATTGTACTAGAATTGCAAGAAAATAGGAGTTTTTAATTTTTTTATGCGTTTATGATGGATAAAAAATGACCGCACAAGGCCTTCAGTCTAAAAGACTTTATCTTCCTCTGAAACTTTTTGCTGACTGAATGAATTGTCTACAGTCATGATTGTCTTGTAGAAGGGCTGTAGATTTAAGCCTCCAGCTAATCTTTCCGTAAATCAGTAAAAGCACTATTGAAATTTGCTTTGAGAAGGGCTCTAACACTTTAACCTATCAATTGCTCATTCCATCTATAAGAAGAACATATGTTCCTGTATGGCACTTAAAGAAATCACTTTCGGCCTTTACTTTCTTGTTGGTGGTGTAGTGGATGCATTGATTGAATACATACAAGCTTTGAATACAAAATTACTCTATAAAAACTATGGTTCGTGGTTTTTGAACTTTCGTCACAATGAAACTTCACACATTTGTCCAAAAATTTTCGGATGTAGATATGACACAATTATTTTTTGGCTTTTGGTAAAAAAATCTAGGTATCTATTTTTCCACACCCCAGTAGGTACTAATTTATAAACTTACTCCTGTATGCAATGATACTGGTAATGTTATACCTGCAGCAATTCTGGTAAAAAAAGTTTACCTAATTGAGTTGCAATTCATACATTACACAGTTGACGATATCTATGCTAAGAACAGGTACGGGTCCTTCTATTATTCATGGCAGAAATGTCAAAAGGAAGGCTCTAGTAAAACCCCTCCGCTATTTTTTGATAACCCAGATATTCCCTGTAGAACACTCTCCCCCTACTGATAATACGAAAAGCGACAGAAAGTTATGCTTTCCCTTCAACGCCAAGTCTTTTGAGTCGCTATCGTTTCAGGTTTCTTGTCCATATATGCACATGCGGAGAATATGCAAATACTGTTCTGCTGCTCTTTTGAAACGCTACAAATGCTGGCCAGTGCCAATATTTGTGGACGCTCCCAGAAATTCGCTGCATGTTCTGGCTTTATAAATTTTCTATGATTGTATTTTAAGTATTCTTGCTTTTGCCTTTGAATTCTGTTGCTGAAATGACACTGGTTCTACAAGCAGGTCTCACTCGGAAGTGATCTCTGATTCCCCGCCATTGTTATATGTTGCAACTACAAATGTACTTTCCCTTTTTTTGGTGAACTAGACCGAAGAACTACGCCTTCAAGGTTCGCCGGACTACAGAAGAGCTTGTCAAAAACTTCACCCGAAAACCCTGTGGTAGATCAAAATGTGTGCAAGTAAGCAATTCAGCTTTCACAGAAAGTACTCAAACAGGTGAACCACCCATAATCGCTTCGCCACTAATGGTCAGGAACTCAAATGATACGGAAATTGAAAAGAAAGTGTATCGCATCTCTCTGATGGCAACGAAAGCGCAATTTACAGCGAGCGAAAAGAGAGTGAGAGGTCATGACAGCATCGAATGAAAATAGCCATGAATCATGGATAAAGGAAAACCAATCTCGTTTATTAACGCAGATATTTCTTAGTGCGGATGCCGATACTTTCTGTATACGATGGCTATCTTCACGGCAACTTGTGCGAACTATGAGCTTCTCTGAGCGCACATGCACGTGACTATATAACTATATATAATATTTTCTCAGAAGTAATGCTGTTCGATAATTTAGGGAATTTTCAAACAAGCTTTCGCTTATTTACCGTTGTTTTTTTGGACACAAGATTGCTGCAGTAAGCTTGAGCCATTTTGATTTTCTTCTCGGTGTAGGAACTAGGCACAAGCACAGCCCCGTTTTTTTAACATCCTCTTAGTGTTACGAGTACTCGGCTCAAATCATAGACTGGACACAGCTTAAAAATACTTATTTACTTAAATACAGAATTTGTGTGATGTGCAAATCATAGAAGGCGAAGTGAAGAAAAATGAATTTTCTTCAAAAACATGGTAGTGACCCCTATGAAAGGGTATGAAATGCCTACAAGAGACTCGGCTAGAAAATGAAAAATTAGAGTTTAGTGAGTTATGCACTTATCCCGTGAACAAAAGCTCATGAACTATTGCTCTTTTACACATGATTGTGCGTCTCAAACCTGGCTGCAAACATTTCTCAACCTTTTCGTCCTCCACAACGTTGTTTTTGAGGAGCTATTTTTGATTACTGTATTAAGTGCAAGTCTATAAACGCCACCTTCAGGTCTGTCAGTATCCGCACTGATAGCGAAGTTCTCCTACTTTCGCTCTTCACTCTTCCTTCTCGGTTGTGAGAATAGGAAAGATAAAATTCTTTTTTCTCGAGTTCCTTTTGCTTAGCTATATTATAGAGGGCAGGAAGAGGTTGTTTGCTTGGCAGTCCAATGCATGCGTTCTGCCTACACCGTGGATTTAATGATTCGATAAGTGTTGACTTGTAGCTATGTTTGTCACACTCAGACCTCGCATAGCGAGTAATGTTCTGGATCGAAAGATGCGCGCTTCAATTGCACCAGCCTGTAATTTACCGTATGACTTATATGAGTATGATCTACCGTATATCTATCTCATAAAAGGGGATGGACCAGCGCAACATTATTTGTTTTCTTGTGTGTTTCTCTCGCCGAACTTTGTTGTCCCCGTACCCATGCACTCCCTTTGGTGCTTGTTTTCCTCTTGCATAAGCAACCATGACAGCGTCATCACGCGCGGCATGACCTTGTCTGTTACTACACATTGCTTCGTTTCCATAGATTAAAACGAAACCCAAGGTGTTTGTACGACTGGTTCCCACACCACGCCCATTATGTTATGAACCTCATATTCCATACCCCCGTGCTTGCACTTGCTTTCCTATTACTCATACGTTTGCTTGGAAGAGTTTGCTGTTCCTTAATCGATCTACATCTTATGTTTCGCTGTTAATCATTGTAGTTGCTTGTTACAGTAAGATTACTATTCAGAATGATCGCTGTCAGTGTCCTGCTCCTCTGTATCTATGCAGCTCTCCCTCCGGTCACTTATGAGGTAAGCGGCTTCTTTGATCAGAAATTGGGTTGATCCATGTCTTGGACCCAAATTTCAATTTGTTTGAATAGCACAACTCAAAAGAAAATCATGCATTTTCTAAAGGTGCTACAGCCACGATGACTGGCATATCGTGGAGATACAAGCAGATAATCAAGAAAGTCAAATTCTTTTTTCCAAGTTTCGGCGCAAGAATTCATTCCTTTTAACTGAGACGATACTGATAACTTGACAAGAGTTATGATTTCCTGTTTTTTGACGACATCTCGATTTCATTTCTTATAGAATCTCTATTATGCATGACATAATAGAATTATGTTATATTCTGCGAAAAATAAGTAATAGGAATCAAAATAAAATTGTGAACATTTTTAAAACTTTTCTTACAATTTTTCGTGCAGCATAAGTACATACTAGACAGATCTTGTCCACTGCAAAAAGTTTTCTCTGATCATCAGTTAACAACTTCTTATAAAGGAATCAAAGAGCACCAATTTGAGTTTATTAGCTGTTTCCTCGTAACTTTTTGACGTGTCCCGATTAGCCCGAAAAGGTCAGGCCTTTCTGCATTTGAGCATTTCACCCAAGGTGAAGTTTGAGAATTTTTCAAAATTGTTTTGCAATTGCAAAGTGTGTGTAGGATGCCGAACTCTGGAGGTGGATTCCACTTGGGTTTGTAATGGGTATTCTAGTCATTAGAACAGTGATACAAATCCCAAACAGCAGCTTTTATCGAAGCTAATTTATTTGGATACCGTCTCGCCCTCCAGAGGACGTACCTCACTGGATGAAAACGAATGAGGGTGTTGTAAAGTAACCAACATTAAACTTTCACTTCTATAGTTTAGAAATGAGACTGAAAGAGAGCCTTCAAAAGTCCCTTTCTACAATCAGTCTTGTCTATAGAATAATGTGGCCTTCTTACCGTAGTCTGCTCCGTCACCGCTTCAATCTTTGATACATGCAGAAAAGAGCCATGAATTCCTACTCTGACCGAGCAGGCTAAACCTCAAAGATGAAGTTGGTCTTAGACCTGTTTCAATATTCAGAACGGCTTTCTTGAAAGACTGGTTTCGTCTATTTTCGATTCGCGCAACATTTAGCCGTATTGCTACTGTTGAACGAAGCGATAATCCCTCCGCTGCCCTTTCATGGCCATGCTTGCGATGGCGAACCTAATGGGAAGAGAAACGAAGGAAATAAGTGCACACTCACTTTTCCTAACCAACAATTCGCTTCCGAGCCATTTAAAAGTTTTTCCGGCTTATTAAAAAGTTTGAAGACTCTGTAATTTCTGCAGTAAGTTAGACGGTTCTATCAGTGCGTCATAATAATGACAGGTAAAAGCAATAAAACTTCTTCAAAAAGCTGACAAAAGAATGAGGAACTAGTTCTTAAGTGGTAAGAATTGAAGGGTAGGCGATGCTAATAGTCAACTCACAGACATGTGCCATGTGTTTTTGAGCTCCCTTTGTTCTCTAGTGTTGTGCCATAGTGGAGAGTGATGGCTTACTATCGAAAAAGCGAAACTGCGTTATGGCTAACAAGTTGCCACATACTCCTAAGATGAAGCTGCTGACATAAAAGTAAGAAAAGTATTTTTTGGGTCCTTCAAATGATCCTCACACGTAATCTAATTTGTTGCTTCTCATGTCCAGAAACATAGCTCAAATACAGAGTGTCTGAAGAGTATGCATGCTTTATTTGATCGTCAATCTTAACGTCCCTTGGGACTCTGGGTATACTCGAGGCTACCTTTGACTGCGTACATTAGAAGAAAACAGCTGGCTGCCCTTAATTACTGTGAGTTTACGGTAGAAAACTCTAATACATTGACATTAATGTAATTGTAGACGCCGTAATGTAAGCTGCCATTGAAAAACCTCATAGTTCTGAAAACTCATAGAAAATTTGCGAAAGTCCGACTGAGCAAGTGAACGAATTTCTAGACTTCGAAAAACCTTTTCTAACAAGGGAAAACATGTTTGATCGCAGTGGCCTTTTGTATGAAGTGTATACGATATTGAAGGGCATAGAATGCTGATTCCAAATCTGCATTATTTATTTGCGGAACTTTTGTAGACGAGGATTTATGAGCGGTTATTTGAGCAAAAAATCAAATGTGCATTTAGGATAAAATGAGTTGCTAAAATCTTACAAGCCCCAAAATAAAGCAAGCAAGTGTAACATGTTTTCATCTTAGGTCTCGGGCAAAATTCACACGATTTCATTGTCGTGATTCAGCGCGACAAGACAAGTGTTGGTTCATTGCATGACGACCTTCTTGTATTTCGGTTGTGATAAAGTGCGGTTCACAGTTATACGAACACCTAAAATTTTGAAAGTTTTTGGACTTTTTGGAAGAAACTCATAAAGCCGTTGGTACCACGCGATAGAACACAACCGAAAACGGTATATGATCCATAAGAATGGATATAGATGTCAATCTTAGAAGCGTTTTTGCGCCTAATGCGAATTTTTAGCGGTTCATAATTATACGAACACCTCAAACAAAAGTTCATTTTTCATTCAAGATTGCAATCATTTGAGTCCAAATTTTTTGTAGAGTTGCAGTAACAAAGTCTGACATATCTGCTACACACTGAACCCAGTGCAGCTCAAAAAGAGGATCGCTACTTTTTTCAGATGGTTCTAAATGATTTTGGAGTGATTGCGCTCCAAAAACATACGTTCTTCTGTGGTTTGCGCATTCTAATTAGCTTGTACCAAGGCTACGAGATAAAATAAGCTCTTCGATAGATATTTTGTTTGACGCTTGGAAAATCCATGCGTTTTCGTGTCGCTTTTCAACCAAGTTCCAACCTTACCCTAGAGTTAGCATGTTTTCGAGCCTCAAAACACAGCTTCGGAAGCCCTACAATGAAGTGAGCAAATAGTATGTAGAATTTCACAAGATTATGTATTTGGCTAGAAAAAATCAGCAACGTTGAGCGTTTGTTTTGGCCACGTAAACGTCATCTCACCAAAACCACTGTTTTACTATTGGAACCACAACTTTATTTGGTTTGTTGCTCTATAGCCTCAAGATCAGTTCTACAAAAAACGCAAAAACGTTGGCACGGATATATCATCATGCAAGGAATGCAGCTGCTTCATATCAAATGTTTGCGCGAGAGAAAAGCTGAGTTTTGAGGCTCGAAATCGCGCTAACTCTAAGGTAAGGTTGGAACTTGGTTGAAAAACGGCATGAAAATGCATAGATTTTCCAAGCGTCAAACAAAACACCTATCGGAAGAGCTTATTTTATCTCATAGCCTTGGTACAAGCTAATTAGAGTGCGTAAACCACAGAAGAACATATGCTTTTGGAGCGCAATCACTCCAAAATCATTTAGAACCATCTGAAAAAAGTAGCGATCCTCTTTTTGAGCTGCACTGGGTTCAGTGTGTAGCAGATATGTCAGACTTTGTTACTGTAACTCTACAAAAAATTTGGACTCAAATGATTGCAATCTTGAGTGAAAATTGGACCATTGTTTGAGGTGTTCGTATAATTATGAACCGCTAAAAATTCGCATTAGGCGCAAAAACGCTCCCAAGAGTGACATCCATTTCCGTTCTTATGGATTATATACCGTTTTCAGTTGTGTTCTATCGCGTGGTACCAACGGCTTTTTAACTTTCTTCCAAAAAGTCCAAACACTTCCAAAATTTGGAGTGTTCGTATAATTATGAACCGCACTTTAGTTACTCATGATAAGTCGTGTTAGAAAACTCTCACAACCGAAATGCATGCAATGATATTGTTACAATTATCTTGTCGCGATGAATCGCGACGATGAAATCGCGTGAAGTTCGCCCGAAGCCTTACGGGGATGATACTTGGTGGACGTGGCCTTTCGATATGTGACATATGTCTTGACGTTCGTCTTGAAACGCTGTTCTCAAGATCGCGTTCGTTATCTGCATAGAACTATATCTTGGAAAAACCGTATTTTCCCTCATCTGACGTGTTTGCATAGATGTAGTAATTTAGATGCGTGTCAAAGGTGTCGAATGGTCAAGTGGTTAGCGCTGTCGATTATCGCACAATATGTCCGTTTGATCTCGATCGGTGCAAATACTTTGTTAGCGCTTTTATGAGCGCTAAATCTTCTCGGAAAAGGGTTCTGCAGCTAATGAAGATAGTTTCGAGATCAGCGAT
Source organism: Cylicocyclus nassatus (assembly GCA_958299035.1). Taxonomy (NCBI): domain Eukaryota; kingdom Metazoa; phylum Nematoda; class Chromadorea; order Rhabditida; family Strongylidae; genus Cylicocyclus; species Cylicocyclus nassatus. Next base: position 62,927,178 of record CATQJL010000001.1, read on the forward strand.
TCAAGTCAAGCATTCTGATGCTTGACTTGAATCGCTGATCTGATATGCTTGACTTGAATCGCTGATAATGTATTCCAAACCTTCTCTTATTAGACTAATTATTATATAAAGTGGTTAGATTATCATCATTGCTCCATCAAAGCTCTAGAAAAAATATAAAATAAAATAATATAATTTAAAATAAAATATAATATAATATAAAATACTATTTTTCTACTCGCACGTCCAATTTTTTGCTCAAATCAACGTTCATAACTCTTCGCCCGCAAACGTTCCGCAGATTAGGAGGGCAGATTTGGAATCAGCATTTTATGCCCTACAATATGAGTACATCCATCAAAGGGCCACTTCGACCAAACATGCTTCCCTTGTAAGTTCTAACTTGCGCAACAGTTGTTCAAGAATTTCTCGTATCTCCATACTTAAGAAGAGCTGTCAGGTGATTTGCATCAATGCGGCTTTGCGATTTCTATAAAATGTACCAAAAGTCTGTGCAGTACTTCAGGGCAAGGCGAACAGAGCTATATATGATCAAACAGGTATAATATTAGTTCAATCTCATGCAACTGGTGATTCTGCAAGACAATTGCTTTCATTCAGCGTTTTTGCTAGTCATATCGCTTTGAGTGTTAAGAAAAATAATACTCTAAAAATTATGGTTAAGCAGGTATTACCCGTTGTTGTGTCAGCGCCGTGTGTTGCTTACAGTGCTCTTCTCTTGGAAGCAGAGCGGCAAGGCCTGGTGATGACTAGCAGCGGCCAAGAATGCCATCTGGTTACAGCATACACCACGTTTGTGAATTAAAAGAGTTTAACTTCGAAATTCTATAGTCTTCACAGAATTTTTGAATTTGTTTGGAAATTTGCGGAAGACTGTTACAATTCTCTTTAGTGTGCCTCAAACGGTGTATGCGGGTATGGAGGCGGCTGCGCACCCCAACCCCAACAACAGTGCCAGTGTCCTTCACGAGGTGGATATCAGTGCGGTGCTTATGGCTGCTATAGGTAAAGCAGGATTGCCCTATAGAAGTTTGTTTGATAGCTTAATTTCGTTATAGAGCTCGAGTTCGCGGATCGAAGAGCTTCCAACCAGTACATTCACGTTCTCGAGCTTCAAAAGAGCGCGAAGAGGAGGAGCAGGCCGAGATGGATAGAGAGATCTTGAAAGAAAGGTAAGTGGTGGTACATATTTCACATAGGTGAAAGTTATGCCGAGAATTATAAATCGGTTTTGGGTTTGCAACTCTATGGCTACCATACTGGTCGCAGCATCTAATATAAAATTTTTGAAAACTCCATCTTAGTAACCTGCATGCGTAATTTTGGTGACGAAATAAAAAATATATTGTCTAGATTAATGAAAATCTGAAAATTCCTAACTGTTTGGATCTACAATTTGTGAGGCTTCCTGCTATTTGTCCCTCTCTTCGCGGCAACTAAGATGAGAAAAGTAGATATCTCAAAATAAACAACTTTCTGACGGGATTTTTGCGTGCAGCAAAACAACAATCGTTTTTCTGTTGAAACTGGCTAGTGGTATAATTTGTTTGATTTGTGAAATGGATGTATAAAAGGCGTATGTCGGACACGTTTTGCATTATCAGAGGCCCAAAGATCTGATAAGGGAAACTAGCTAACTTAGCTCTGCCTTTTGGCAAGACACATGAACAGGGTGTTCTAAATGTGCACACTGTTTGATTTTCAATAACTCGCCTGCATAAATGTCTTTTGTCGACCCCTAGGTACCATTCCGTACAGCTGGCTTCAATTCTGATTTATACTATGGAGTGCGTTTCCGATCTTTATTTGTCACTGTAGGGTCACGATAAAATTTAAACAGGGTTTTTAAGCGTTGTGAGTCGCATCTTGCCTCAAGGGAAGCCAATCAAGCCAAAAAACTTTCATACTAGGCTCAGTGTCGCTGATCTTAGACATGAAATATGCACACCAGGTTCATCCTTCTTTCGTAAGTTATAGCAAGGAGACAGTAAAAACTGCTCATCCAATGTTTTTCAAAAATGTGATTACACCTTTGAAAAAGCGCGAAAATCTTGTAAAATCTACCTAGTGAAATCAGCATGTCTGAAAACTTCCACCCACGATTTCCTACGTTTTTTTGGGGAATTTTCTTATCAAATGGTCTGATTTATCATGGAGCAGTATGCTGAAAGTTCCTACCGTAATTCTACAGTAACGAAGAACGGCCGGAGATCCGATCCATAGGGTAACTCTAAACAGTTGGAGTAACTGTAAGTTGTAGCTGTAAGTTGAAGCCAGCTCTACAGAGCGGTACTTAGGTACAAGAGACATCGAAGCAAGCGAGTTTTTCAGAATCAATCTGAAAACTTCCACCCACGATTTTCTACGTTTTTTTTTATTATTACGTTTTTATTATTATTACGTATTCAGAATCAAACAGTTTGCACACTTTTTTGGGACACTCTGCCTGTTCTGAATCAGCTTCGAACCCTGATTTCAAATATTTTCTAACCATTCCGAAGTGAGTAACGGGCTTTTTCCCGTGCACAAATGGCACTACTGAACATGGGAAGATTGTCTGTAGGTAAATTCTTCAAACACAAATCCAATCTTTCCTCACTAAAAAAGAAGCTTAACGCAAGTCTATCTAGCACTAGATAATAAGCATATTTGGAATCAGCGATTGATGCTGATTCAGATAATATAAGTTTCCAAAGTCGAGCTACGTTAAATACTTCCTTTGTGAAATGCTCAAACGTCATTCGACTAAAAGTTCTGTTTTCAAGCAGATTAAGAGCTTTGAAAGAGCAACTTGTTTTATGTTGTGTTTTATGTTGTGTTATGTTTTATGTTTTGTTCTATTTTTGTTCAAAGTCAAAAGTTTACTTCACTGTGCAAAAGCTGTGAAATAAGTTAGAAAACTAGTTCAAATTTGAATTGAAAGATTTTGTCCGTGTGATCTTGATTTTGAAAAAATCGCGAACATTTTCTCAGACTAAGTTCTTTAGACTTCTCAGCTTCAAGCGCCTTCATAACGAACCGCTCACAGAGAGTGAAGAGCTTGAACTTGTGTCATCGTCTGTAGCTGAGAATCGACGAAGCAGCAGTCCCATTGTAAGTGTGCACTTCCGTCTTGTTGCTTTTCTTATGATCTGGACTTTGCTCGGCAATTCTACATTCCTTTTAGGATCCTAACAAGGCCTTCTTGGACTGCTGCATGGACAGGCAACTACCGGACGCGTGCCTCAACAAGTGCAATTTCAGGACTTACACCAAAGATGCGGCAAGTGTCATGCCTAGCTTTATACGTCCCCCAAATTTCCGAGAATTACTACTTTACAGCTAAGCGCAATGTACTTCAAGCAAGATCCTTGTCCTCTTGCTGCAATGAAGGAGATGCAGTTTTGTGCCGCTCAAGGACGGTAAGATGTCCTTTATGTGTGAAAACACGTATTCTGGGCATTTTGGTGCTATTGTTGGAATGTTCAGATTTTGCAGTGAAAACTTGCAAATTTCTCTCCTTCAGAGTACAATTAGAGAAGTGAGAAAGAGATGCAAATAATCTCATACACTTTCAGGGACCACACGGAATGTTGCGCTCGTAACGGAGTTACTACCACACTTGCAGGCATGAAATGCCTTACATTCTGTGACCAGCGATTAGGTAGGTAAAACGAGTTGGCAAAAGCATTTCAAAGACAACCCTGAAATTCACGAGCAGGGGGCAGGTCATAAAAAGCTGTTTTAACTTCTAATAGTACGTTAAAATTGCGGAACTGTGTTAAAATCTTAAAAAAAGCATAGTCTTACAAGCGACTGGTGAGGGGAAAAATAGACGAATAGTGAGTAATACGTACTTCATTTTCAGTATTTTTATAGAGATTCCCATTGATGTACTAGGTTGGAAATTAAGTTTTACAACTACTTTCATAACTTTACTCTCTTTGGATGTGGCGCACCCAAACTTTGGCAGGACGTAGAACGTAATGTGTGCAAGGCAACTTTTACGCACAGACTGTTCAGATTTTGAATACGAATTAGAAAAAACTCGAGGCATTTTTTGAATACCAGTGGACTTCGAAGATTTTTGGAGTTGTTAGCAAAAAAGAAGCCGTTATTTGTGCATATGCTAGCAGGTTGCTCTCATTCAGCTCAGTGGGAAAGAAATAAATTCAAAGATTTGTCGAGATTCGAAGGTTTTTCACAATCGAACGAGTACACCCTGTACGCAAGGCTGCTCGGGGCAACTGTCAGCGACTAAGGAGTCGGAATTTCTTAATCTGGCGAGACTTTGCATGCTGAGGTTATTTGTCCCGCTCAAAACAAAGATTACATTCATTTATTGAGTTAATGCTCTTTCCTTGTTAAGGGTAAGACCCCCATACAATAAAGCTACAACAGTCTTTTAAAAATGCCTCTACCATGCCAATTCAGTATCTTCTTCGTGATCAGCATGTCGGATAACCCCCTATGCCAAGTTTCGACCAAATCTGTTATACTGCGTAATTTTTCATACTACTTAACGTAACCCTCACTGCGACGTAGTAATTTGGCAGAGCAGCAGCTGCGCGTGGCTTACGTCATAAGTCTCATAATGGCAAAGTTTGAGCGCGTCATGTTAAAAGAGAGAAGCATTTAAATTGGAAATGTTGCAAAACTTAGTAATTCGCGCGATAGGCAGCAAGATGGAGGTAAATCTAAAATGAAGAGATTAATTTTGTCTATTTGCGGCGTATTCCGGCAGCAAAAATTCCCATGTTTTCAAATAAAAGCAAGAGTTTCTTAAAAATTTACAATTTTCGGTGTAAATTATTAGTAAAAGCAAGAATAGTATGTCGTTATTGCTATAACTATAGTATCAGAACTGTTTGTAAAGAAGATAACCTAAATTTTCTGTTAGAAAGCAGATCATAAATGAAAATTACCGAAATTAAAGTGAAGTAAATGTTTTTGATTCAGTGGATCTTTGTTTTAATCGGCTTATGTCGTTGTGATATGACAGCAAGGATCTTTGGTCGAACTACTCCCAGAAAGCGTAAGATATTCATACATACGATATATCTACAAAGTCGATTCTTTTGAAGCTGGAGGAAGTTATGTATCTTCAATAATTTTCTGCAAAAATTACGCATCAACCTAATATAGTAGCAATAATATGCGGCAAATACATGCTGCTGACCACTTCCTGGACATTTCAACTGAATGATTTATCTAGATGTTCGTCCGTATTCAGCCAAAGCAAGACGCTCATAAATCTTGGAAAGTTAAGAATTACAACTGAGCACTTTGCAAAAAAAATCGCCACATAACGTGCGTTTCATATCTATGTGAACACTCCACATTTTGAAAGTTTCGGGACATTCTGGAAAACTCGTAAACGTTGGTAATACGTGAAAGAGAATAGCCAAAAATGGTTTGCGCGTCTCAAGAATGAAAATCGTTGTGAATCTTAGGAGTGCTTTTGCTTCGAATGTGAATTTCTAGCGGTTTGTAATTATACAAACACCTCAAACTGGTCCCCTTTTTTCACTGAACACTGCGTTCTTTTATGTCAAAATTTTTTATAGAGTTACAGTAACAAAGTCTGAGATATATGCTGCACTTGAATCCACTGCAGTTTAGGAGGAGGAGACTTACTCTTTTCAGATGGCTCAAATTACTCTCGGAATCAGTGCACACCAAAAATTTCTGTTTTTCTATGGTTCGTGATCAGCTTTCACTAAGTCCTTGAAATAAGTTGAGCTTTTTCGATACATATATTTTATCTGATGTTTGGAAAAACCAGTGTACTCGTCGCGTCTTTCAACCAAGTTTCAGCCTTACTTTAGGGTGAGCACGATTTCAGCTTCAAAACACACTTTTTGCAGCCTATAATAAGCTAAGGCACAAAGTAGATACGAATTCGCTAGAATGTGCTTTGGTGTTTGGTTAAAAAGGTTCTGCGACGCTGAGCGTTTCCTCTGGCCACGCAGACATTATCTTCCAAAATGCTTAAGTTTACTACTGCACTCACACTTTTCTTAGTCTTTTAGCTTCAAGGCCCTGAGATTAATCCTGCAAAGAATCCGACCTCGGCACGAATACATCAATATGCATCAATGCACTTGTTTCATCGTAACTCTTTGCGCAAGATAGAAACTGAGCTTTAAGGCTCCAAATTGCGCTCACTCTAGGTTAAGGTTGAGACTTGGTTAGGAAACGCGACGAGTACACTTTCCAAGCGCTAAACAAAATATCCATCAAAAAGCTCAATTTATCTCGTAGCTTTGGCAGAAGATAATGATAGTGCTCGAACTAGAGAATAATAGACGTTTCTGAGGCGCACTGACTCCAAAAGCATATTGAGCCTTAAATAAGCCACCAGATTGTAAAAAGGAAACGCTCCTCTTTATGAACTGCGATGTCATGTATAGCAGCTATCTCAGGCTTTGTTACTATATCTTTAGTAAAATTTCGATTCAGATTACAGTTTTGAGTGAAAGAAGGAGGATCGTTTGAGGTGTTCGCATAATTTATGAACCACTAAAAATTCGCATTTGGCGCAGAAACATTCCAGGACTGCCAATTTTCATTCTTGTGCCATGTACAACAATTCCGGCTTTGCTCTTTCACATGGTACCTGCTGTTTTTGTGCTTTTGAAAAAAATTCCGAAACTCTCAAAATATGGGGTGTTCGAATAATTATGAACTGCACTTTATATCTCATTTTGTATAGCCACGGTTAGCATAAGCAAGTCACAAGAACAGGAAATTGACGTATTCTTGAAATTAACCAGTATATTCACTTTTTAAAAATTGCCATTTCAGGAAGAACGACTCAATTGGATATGACCTACGTGCCATGCTTCGATCGTTTCGAAAATATGAAAGCTTGCTTCTGGCATGATCTCACTCGTTTCACCAAAAAGAAGTAGAAGTTGCTAAATCTTCAGACATTAGCCACTGCCTTCTTTGTATCACTTCCAACGAATCTCATATTGGCATTCAAATATCTTTGCTCTTGTAGGCATTTGCTGTTTTTGCATTAATGTATAATGTGATAAATATACTAATTCAAGTGAGCTGTGTAGAAATGGCAAGTTTTTACAAATTTTAAACTAAAGCTATGCTCTAGGCATAGTAGCATTCTAGATGAAGACCTGCTGACTGCCAAGGAGGAGGTTGTGGGGGCCTCGGCACGTGGCACAAACTTCTGCAATTTCTCTTCGTGGATATTGCTGGATTCTACAGTACTCCTGCATCGAAATTCAAAATCTTAGATTTCCATAACCAAAAACGAGGTTCTGTGAAAATAAAACGAAATGAAAAAATGTCATGCGAATACTGACTAAAGCACGCCATCTGTCATAATCTAGAGGGGTTGTTGTGCAAATTTCAATATGCACATATATGAACCTCAGTGCCAATAACATGTTAATTATTATGTAAAGAGAGTTCCCGGGCAATTTTTGAATTTCATTTTCAAACGCCTTTTTTGGCGCTCGGTCGGACTTTGACACCAAGTTTTTAATACTGTTCAGTAGACGGAAGCCTGAAGTTTTCAATAGCGCTTCTGATTTCTATCGAGGGCAAGACATGTTTGACCTGCACATCAAAAAAGGAAATCTTTCCGATTATAAAAATTTCGCAGTTTTTCTTCCTGCGCCCATTTTTTGTGCAGTTCAAAGAATTTCGTCCAAATCATGAGTGATCTGATTGAGGAACCTGTCCACTTCTGACCCGCAGCTGCACTCGAGTTTTGCGATTTGTGCTCAGAAATTACAAGCTGTCGAACTTGCCTCTGACTGCAACTCTTTTCGCAGCTGGCGTCGCTTCTGCGGTAATCGCCACGCCTGGATGATGGGTCCAAAAGATGTGCGAGGCATTACCCCACCAATGTTGCCAGTAATCAAAGATTTGATCTTTTCTGTGCAGAACTAGAAGACTCCGAGGCTATTTACTCGAAAATGGTGCATTTTTAGGGGCAAAAAATGGTCGATTTTTCAAACTTTCTGGGAAAAATTTTTGTGCAGGTGGTCCTTCAAAAACATGAATGGTTCCCATAACAGCCCCAGCAGAATTCTATATGATTACAGCAGCATTTGGACTCTCCAGCTGTTATCCTGCCTGAGATAATCCTGCACAAACAGGCCACTTTTCGCGACGACCTTTTTCCCTTCTGCGCATGCTGGTGGACCGCAGTGAGGTGCTGACAAGCCAGAAAGACAAATATATGTTGTGGACAAAATTGTCTTTGCAGTGAAGTTTGCAGCTTCAAAAAAGAAGCGACCTGCTTGAAGTTAGAGCGATTTGAAGATATTTTTCGCAAGTGCCCGCGAACTTTCTTTACAACCTAATAGTATGTGAGTTTAGGAATTTTTTGTGCGCGGACCGATCAGCGCCAAACTTTTGCAGACATGTATGACTAACACCGGTTTTTCAACACTCCTCGTCATAGGGGCTACTTTTCGCGGCAAATTCCCGCTCGCTTCATTGATTTACCAATTTTCGCCACTTTTTATGAAGAATGAATCTTCAATCCTCACTCGCCACTTCCATGTAAACAACAGAAGTAGAACTCTTTTATCTTGGCGGTGAGGACTATGTCATTGAAAGCTAAATGGTGGTAAGATCATACATCAAGAGTAGAAGAAGGAGGAGGGTAAGCAAGCCGCAAGCAAGCAATGAAGAGCAAATTCTGTTTTCCGACTGTGATAAGCGACCGCAGCCCAGTGTTCGAAAATGAGGTTCAGTGCGAAGCTTGGCGAAAGCAAATGGAAATTGTATCTATAGCACATGAACGATATCTCAAAATCATGCGCAGTCAGCAGTCAGAATTTATCTGCAGTAAAGCGAAAAATCAAATTCGTAAAAAAAACTTAAAATTAAACACCGAAAACCAAACTTATATATTGCAATTGAACAAGATGCTCTAGCCATTGTGGCGGCTATGCAAAGCGCTTGTACAATTGTTGCATACACACATGGTTTGAAGGCAAGGTTAGAGTTGAGCCTGCGTACATCGCGTACACCCATATCTTTGCATACGCTGCTGAGATAGCGAAAGCCAGGCCGGGTCCAGGATGGCCGGATTCTAACAAGGGAAGGATACTTGGTCGAAGTGGCGTTCCCATAAAAAAGTATACTGCCTCATGAAGCATGAAACCCTAGTTCCAAATCTGCTTTCACTATCTGCAAAGCGCTTCTGAAAGGGTAGTTGCGAGAATTTTTTGAGATAAAAATTTAGGAGTTTGGCTAAGGTAAAAGTATTTGTTGAAGTCTTACCGGCGCAGGAGGTGATAGCTGACAGAGTTTATTAGATTGAAGGTAATTATTGCATGAAGCGTCCTGGAAGTAGTTATGGCCCCACTTCAGCACACGGAGCGCATTCCAAGGTTTGTATCAGAGAATTCTTGTAACTCCCCTCCTAGAAGTGCTTTGCAGATAACGAAGGCAAATACGAAAACAGCGCTCCATTCTCGGCAAGGCAGTATATACTTTATATGGAAACGCCACTTTGACCAAGTCCTTCCCTTGTTAGGGATATGGTAACACTGCAAAACCTCCAAGCACCTTCCAAAAGACGTATCAGGCTAACATGACCGGCTCACACAAGAATCCTTCTACGAAGCGTTGGCGGCGGGCGGAAAAAAGAAAACGCATGGTACTCTTTTAGGGACCAGCTCAAGAAAAATTACACGAAATTTACCAATAGGTCACCCAGAAAAATACATAATGGCTAATTTCTTGAGTAGAATTAATGCACTGACGATCATTTTGCCCAATGATCTGCGCCAATAGCATGCTTTACATGATGCTTTCATGACGGTAAGACTGCCTTATGCCCGACTTTCTAGATTTCTGATTTAAAAATTTTCTGCATATTCCATCTATGCGCATATGTCGATGCGCTGAAAAAGGCAGAGCTGACGTCAGAGAATGGTAGAGTGACGTACCATGTCCATCGCAGGCATTTCCTTCTGCAAACCCTTGTGGATCACATTCAGGAAGAAGGGTTTTATGTCTTTTGTCAGTCGATGCACGCGGATAAGTTATGCTGCAAAAGCGGAGGCAAGGCGTAACTTTTTGAGGTAGAATGGCACAAAGGTAAGGACTACATACAACCTAGCAAAACAAAACAACTTCTAAAAAGGTGTCCCAGAAAGATGTGGCTACTGTTTGATTGTTAATAACTTTTCTGGAATAAACTCTTTTGAGAAGTTTTGGGTAATAGGATTTCATGAATGCTGAGTTCGATACTCAGTTATATATATATATATATATATATATATATATATATATATAAAACTCAAAAATTGTCAGTTTGGAGGGTATGTGCGTTATAGAAACGCGCGCCACTCAACCGATTCAGCTGAAACTTTGCACACATATGTTTTCGACCCTTGCGCAGATGATAGGCTACTTTTTGCGGCGATTCGTTGGGTCCTTCTATCGATTTATTGATTTGTTTACATTTCCCTAAGGAATTGAAGGGTTATCATGTTCAATCAAGCATTTTCCATACTCATGTAAAGGAGGGCGGTGAAGCTCATTTTCATCTCAGGATCACGAGGATGCGGTTTCGAAGCGGGTCCCAGGGTAAGTCATCCATACCATATAGGGCGGGGGGGGGGGGGCTCGCAGTGCGGTGAACCATGGCCCGGGCTGGACCGGGAAAGCCAACTAGTGTACAATATTGCGAAGCTCTAAACGGCGTAACCTCATTTCCAGGAACGAAAATGGCCGCTACAGCCTAACTCGCATAACTCTTTTCTATGAAACATTATGATAAGTTGCGAACCACACATAATGAGAGACCCTAATTAGCCCAGTGTAAAAGTTTTCAGGTTATTTTGAAAATAAAAATGGGAAATGGGAAATGTAGCACATAATAAATCATTGTAAACGAACAGTCAAGCCCACACTTGCCCTCGCCGTTTTTTGAAGGTAGGTCCTTCAGCAGTATTCGAATACATGCAAGCTCCTGTAACCTTTAGGTGTAGGCGATTTCCATGCGTATAAAGGGCATGGCCCAGTCAAAAACTGCCACCGCATAGGTGAGCATCGGCTAGCTCCACCCGCTATACTGTGGAGAATGAACGATACCAAAATTTGATTAAGTCAGCGCTCGAAAATCTGATGATTGATTTTTTATCTTTGACAGCTGCTTTGATACCTATCGTAAAAAGCAACTGAATCCTTTACAACGTTGGGTTATGGCACGCGAGGAATTAACACATTGATGTGTAAAAATGCCAAAGAGCTTGCATGGTTGCAAGGTATTCAAGTCGCTCTACGACCAACAATAATTGTAAGGTATGCGTAAGGTCGAATCTATCCCTAGAGAGTTTGGAAAGTCGCCTATCTGGTGGCAAATGGAATGGCAGAATCAATCTAAGATTCCAAAAAAAGTCGCTACGGTCCAATTGTTGATAGCTCCTTACTTATCGTCCGCTGGCCTTTATGTATCCTTCTTGTTAGCTTCAACTCAAGTTTACAATAATCATTGATCACTTTTTATCGTTGTGAAGCTAAGGTGAGAATTTCCAGCATGATGGCGCCTCAACTTGATTGCAATTCGGCGGAACTTTCATTTCCTGAAACCTGTTTCGAAGAGGCTTCAGAGAGGCTGATCCCAGCTGATAAATTTGTTCAGATTTACAAAGCCGTTTTATAATTTGAAGAAGTACAACTACCCGTAACCAGCATTTACTTAACAGCAGATTTCAAATTTTTTTTCGGAATTTCTCCTTGAAAAAGATTTTTTCTTAATGTGCAAAGCTCTTCTCAAAGTCTTCCGTAAAGCTACCGTAAAGGGGGTTAACTCGACCCTTCAGAGCTAAATTGAAGTCACCTTGGCATAGTACATGGAGGTCGGCAAAGTACATTCAAGTAAGAATGTTGACAATTAAACACCGCATGCATTCTTTTGAAGCACTCTTATTCCTCTATCAGTGCAGATGCCTTCGAAGTATCCGGCTCAAGGCGAACGCCTCACACTCTAACGGTATTGCTTGACATATCTGCTCTGATAATAGGCAGGCTGAGCTATTTACTCGCATAAACGACGCTGATAAAGATTATAAGGCCTTGATTTCGGAGTGAAGTTCATTTCTCACACAACTGCACATATACCCGCCGCGTTATGGGAAGTCCGGAGATCAAGCAAGACTCACCAAGCAGTAGTAGGAAGGAACCCGGTGACTCTTCGGTCAGTTTCTGGCTAAATGCTGTGCTTACAATGATAAATAGCTGTAGCCGCAAAAAATTGTCGATAAGTGGCTGTTCCGTTGTGGTTTCTATCATGGTTACCTGCCACGCGAGGACACGGCCGCATTATTACGAAAACATGGCGATTTTCTCGTTAGGCTAAGTGAGGTAAGTTTTCTCACCCAATTTTGTCACAAATTAGTATCAAGACCTTATAATAACGGGCTAAGGGTTGTTAACGTGTTTTTGTGTGTGTGTCTGTGTGTGTGTCCGTCTGTTACGAAATTCGTAGAGCGTGTTCCAGCCACTGCCCAAATTTTGCATAGCGCATGCTCCCTTCACGAAAGTCTAACATGCAAAAGCACGAGTAGATTCGTTGAGTGGATCCCTCAGAAACTGTGCGTCAAACGGATCCACCTGGCATGCAAAAGCACGAGTAGATTCGTTGAGTGGATCCCTCAGAAGCTGTGCGCCAAACGGATCCACCTGGCATGCAAAAGCACGAGTAGATTCGTTGAGTGGATCCCTCAGAAATTGTGCGCCAAACGGATCCACCTGGCATGCAAAAGCACGAGTAGATTCGTTGAGTGGATCCCTCAGAAATTGTGCGCCAAACGGATCCACCTGGCATGCAAAAGCACGAGTAGATTCGTTGAGTGGATCCCTCAGAAATTGTGCGCCAAACGGATCCACCTGGCATGCAAAAGCACGAATAGATTCGTTGAGTGGATCCCTCAGAAACTGTGCGCCAAACGGATCCACCTGGCTTCTGTCCCGCAAAAATGGGTCCGTATCACCACTTTTTGCAAAGTCGTGGGTGTGTTTGGCTACCAAATGTGCAAACGATGGACTTTAGGCCAAAAAGTGGTCAAAAGTTTACTACATAACGAAAACGGCGTCAAAAAGAAATGGTTGCGTAAATGGTCAGTTTGCCAAGGTTTTAGCCAAGCATTTCAGAAGATTTTCTCACAGAGATGTAGCTCACGATTGCTATTATCTTTCTGGCAACTACCAAGCCATGATAAATTCAAAAACCTATTCAAATTTGCGCTTGTCTTCCTGTGAAAGTTTCATCCACGCGAAACAAATGAGTAGTTGTTTAAATTTTATTCGTGGTAGTCGGCATAGCGCGGTGAGTTCCAGTGCCACAATTCTACGAGAATGAGTAAGGTACATAGATAGTAGGGCCAGTGCGAGCCTCTGCGAAGCAGACGTGACGCACTGGTGTAAACGAAAGTGCAGTACGCAGAATTGATCAAAAGGTAACACATTTAACAAGTTTCAAAGATCTTATTCCTACAAGAGTAGTCTTCCATTCTGTAGTCATCCGTGTCAGCCGCCGTGCTCCACACAGTGTCATCTTTTTCGTACATTCATGGCCAAACCCTCATCGTTTTCATCAACAACACTTATAAATTGACCTTGGGTAAGATTACAGCATCCTCGTTTTACAAGGTAAATATTTCAGAAGTAACTCATTTCGGCAATAAGACGAAACTGTGGTGGAACATCCCTAGGTAGCCTAAGAATGCCCCATATAGCTTTGTGAACTTTGCTGAGCTGTTATGGATATACTGGCTTTTACCAAATTACTATGTTATCAATTAAATCTACCGTTGTAAATTGCAACATTCTCACCGTTTTTTAGCAATGTTGCACTCTGAATGAAGTCTTTGCGTTTTCATTTTCTGCTCGCAATCCTCTATACCGGTTGGTGGATGTCATCCTTTATATGAATGAAGAAGGCAGTATAGGGCTGTGCTAGATTACGATAGTCGCATCTGCTGCGACAGCAATCATATTTGAATGGCACAACTTCATAAATCGCTTGAGCAGACTAAATTAACCGAAAATCTCTTGAACTGGTCAAAATGCGGATCTCAAAAACTGATCAAAATCAAAAAACGGTTGCAGGAACAACGGTAAATTAATACTTATATGGGGGTAACGTTTGAGCGAGCTCTATGCGAGTGCTCCAAAAAGTGGTTTGGCAATCTTCGACGTGCGAACCTTTCGCTTACCTAGAGTAGCCGATGAAGTGGATACAGAAACCCTTATGTGGCAGTACTTAAACATAGAAGTTCTTATATCAGGGTTATTAGGGAAAGGTGATGTTCGGCTAGCATGGATGGCGTATGAGTCGAGCATGAGAGACTGAGATCTTAATCAAAGTGCTTCCAGACAGTATCACCAAAGTCTAACGACAAAACGCGAACATCAAACGTAATTTCCGTGCTGGTGGAAAATCATAACATTGGTAGCTGTGCAGCGGAAAAGCAGGTATTTTCTTGTACGTATTAAGAACTTAACATTCTATGACTATTAGACTCTAGATCGCTTTACCACATTGTCTGAACAAAGATGGACTTGTTCTTTCCTTTTTTCGAGTCGCAATCAATACTAGATGAACTAGGTTACACGTGTGAACTTGCTAAATACACGATAAACCTGCCAAGAACACGATCAAGCTTTTTCAAACCACGTATGCAGAGCGGTCTAGAATCCCTTAGTCATAGAATATGTAGATGATAGGCACTTGTCCGTTATCCAAACCCACGTTTTCAAAAAAATCGCTTCCTTCCCTGTAATGTTTTTACTCGCCATTCATAGGAAAAAATGTCTACCTCCTCTCACTTTCAAACTGAGAATTCATCTACATGTTTAACGTCTATATTACGAGTTTTCTGTTACCTACCTACCATACGCATTAGAAAAATGACATTAACATCGACCAATAACAACATCATTTCAAAATTAGCACAGAGACAGCACGGCACATTTTGCTAGCTGCTAAGTGGCCAAACAAGCAGCAATGTGAATGCCTCTTGTAATCTTGGTTGTAGTCGTATGGCGGAAACATTATGAAGAGGCGGATAGTCTCAAATTATTTAAGAGCAGTTGCGACACTCTAGTAAACCCTTTTGGTTCGTTTCGCTTTCTTAGAAACAGCGGAACAGGTCGATTCATCTCATAAGCTCGACCTCATGAGTGGAAACGATCCTCCAGATAACGGGAATTACCAAACTTTGCAAAAAATGACATGGGTGGGCAAACGTTCTCTTCAGTCTAACAAGCTCGATATTAGCAAATGCGTGCACTATGTTAACCAAAACATATTTAGATTAGGAACATCATAATATATCATCGTAGAGGAAAGTGGTTCCTAGAAGAATCTCGAAAGTTTGACTCTGCCGCACTTCTTTTTGCATACTATATGAACAATCCTATCATGCTGGATAAGGTTAGGGATCAGCCGAAGCACTTTCTTTTTTCTTCTCATCAAACTATGAATGTTGTTCTTGTAGACTTCAATTCTTCTTCAACGTGGAGTTGGATTCTGTCGGTGGGAGTATACCCATCGCAACTTGAAACTAGTGAAAACCGTCGGAAGAGGAGCATACGGAGAAGTTAAGCTGGCCGAATTGCGAAAGAGAAATGGTAAAGTACTGGCTGTGGCAGTGAAAACGGTAAGCACAAGTAGAGTGAACATTCAGGGAATATGTGTTGTAAAATTTTCCACCTAACAAATACGATAATTTCACGCGTATAAGGTGCACTTTTTCGGATTTTCAAACGAGCCGCTCAGCCGGTTCACTGCATCCCGGAAAGAAATACATCGCAGGATTCTCTCAAGCAATATACAGCATGTTATAGGGCCCTTTGGTTGTGAAGTCCTTTGACGTTTCTGGGGTCGATTTTGGGAAAAAATCCCCCGCGCCTTAGGCCTAAGGCATACCTCACGCGATTTCAGTCGCTGCGCGATTCGGCACAGAAGCGACGGTTCGTAATTGGTCGTTACCGCTATCTGTTTGACTAGGACCTGATCCGTTTGCAAGAACTTACGAAAGCTACGCGCCTATGCATTTGAAAAGCGACCACGGATTTGAGAAAATCTGGCAGAATGCCAAGTCGCGTGGACGTCGCGATTTGGTGGAATCGCGTGAGGTATGCCTTAGCTTAAGGGCCGAGCATTCAAGCGATTTCAGTCGCGACGCGATTTGGCAATTCGCCAGAAGCCTTCAGATCCAACACTAGCAAACTGCACATGCATAGTGTGTGTAACCTTACGTGGAATGTCAAAATGCCCTATCTTCTGTACATTTCAAATGTGCTCTCAGTGAGATATGGAATATTGCCAAATCGCGACTGAAACCGCGTGAAGTATGCCCGGCCCTTTATATGCGTGAATAGGGTAATAATGTTTTGATAAAGATAATCAAAACGCTGGATACTTACCAGTAACCTCTGCGTAATTGTTGGAAATTTGTTGAGCGAAGTATGTGAAATAGGTTTCAATCTACTAACAAATCATCCATTCGATACTTTAAAAGAGATGGTCAGAAATCGAAGTTTCCAATCCGAACAAACTGCATACCGTTAAATCAGCATAAGACACTGACTCTAAATCTGTCTTTCTACCTGCTGAACACTTTTGCGGACGAAACTATAAGCCATTAGAGGCCAATATTTTGCTAAAAAATCGTGCGTGTAAAGGCTAAATCTGGTTGTGCAAAGCTATGGTCGATTAATGCTGGGTCATAACATGCAGCTAGGTAACTTCATGTGAGCCATACTACCAACGAGTGAACGAAAAGGGTAATAATGCTTTCAACTGCGCAAGTTTTAGTGCACGATTTTTTTCGCAAGAATCTGCTCAGAACGGGATACGGAAGACAGTCTTATGGTCAGCGTTTCAAACTATAGGGCATTTGAAAAATCGTGACAATGGCGCGATCGCGCGCGACACGCACGCCACTTCCAGAAATCGCATTTCTCAGCTCTCGTCTCTAGTCGAATGGTTTTTTGCTTACGTATGTTAATACTTGATCACTGGAAGTGAATGAACTAAACTTTGAAGTGGTGCCTTCTTGTATGAGCGTTTTGTGCCTCAGTGGGCGCAAAATCCGCAGCAAAATTCGTCGTCACGATTTTATAAAATCCGTCGTCATTTCATAAAGAACGACATCGAATGGTATGCAGGCTTGTTTGGAACGGCCACTTCAACTTCTAATCATTTTCTTGTTAGGAAAATCCCACTCTGCCGTCGTAGATAAGAAGTGGACTATATGAATTACACTAATGTTGTGTGTTGAGCACATTGAGTTGTATTGCATTAGTTTGGTGAGATTTGGCGTATCGCAGCAAACTCTTTTTCCAGACAGTTTGTTTCATCAACTTTCTTTTTAAAACACAAGTCTTGTAACATAGGGCCGCATGCACTAACATGCCCGCTGGGGAGGGGATCGCAGCTTAGAAGCAAATTTTCTATCCTGAAGCTCCAAATATCTGGATTTCAGCTTGTCTACCTATCAGTAAGTATTGCCACCATCTTTCATTATGAACATATTGAACGGGAGAAGCTGTACATACATTCCGCATATTTCTGTATGACTTTTTTCTTTCTTCGAAGTTAACAAAAAATTCCAAAGCTGTAGTGCTCGTCTAACCCAACAGTGCTAAGCATGTTGCTGATAAGAACAAATGAGTTTTTGAAATATCAAATTTTTCGATGAACTCCAACTTTCGACTTGTGGTTCATCGCAAATTTCATCACGTCAAAACATCACCTGTTTTTACCAGGAACATGATTAGCACTGTTGGGTGGATAAACAACACAACTTTGGAATTTACTGACTTCGAAAAGAAAAATTACTCCAAAGAAGAGACGGTCGGCCGCGGGATCATCAGGTGATCAAACAAAAAGCTGAAAAATGCGGCTTGTACAGCTTCTTGCTCCCTTCGTGATGTTCATAGTGAAGGAAGGTGGGAGTACTTACGGATAGGTAGACAACGTGAAGTCCAGATATCTGGAGCTTTAGGATATAAAGTTTTTCTTTCAAGCTGCGATCCCCTCCCTGGCAGGGGTTTTAATGCATGCGGCTCATGATTTCTGAGAATCTGAACAGCTCCTAATTTGATCTGTTGCACCAAACCCAGATTTATTGTCTAAAACCGAGAATTCATTGACATTACACAGGGAGTCTCGAAAAATGTTTCGAACCTTTGATCTTCAACTACTTCCTGTATGAAAATCTCCCCTTGTTTGTTACAGTAGTAAATTCTAGGGAATAGCGCTATTAAGATGCTTGAGACCGGTGCTGTACATGGTACATCACCGAGTTTGCAACTGTCTCCTTCATCCTACATTCCGTCTCATTCCCATATAAGAATACATTCTAAAGGCACAAATTGTCCATCATACCTTTTTGTTCATGCCCTGCTTTATTTATTCGGGCGAAGGAGTGGGAAAGGAAACAGTAACTCTGGTGCTGCAAAAAAGCGTAATGGGTCAGGGTATTCTGAGGCAGTCTAGAATTTATCTGTTGCCTCTACGCTTGAAGGCAGTGTCCGGGCAAAAAGTCAATTTTGAGATTTTGTGCTTACCCGCGACTATTCGCTATGCTGAATCCGAAAATTCACCACGAAAAGCGCAAAAACGGCGAAAAGGGCTTTATTGGCAGAGAAATCGCAGGTTGGCCGTTAACATTGTGACGTCACTCTCCCAGCTTCATTAGCATCTTCTTGGTTCATTAATAGTCCTTACATCGCCACCGGCCAACTGCGAAACGCTTGACATAAAATCGGAACCGAGAAGATCGCTCTGAAGCTGGGGGAGTAACATCACGGTGTGAACAACCCCGCCCACCTGTGATTTCCGGAGCGCGTTAGAGCCCTTTTTCGCCATTTTCGCGCTCCAGTGTTAATTTTCAGATTCAGTATAGCGAATAGGCCCAGGCAAGCAAAAAATCTCAAAATAAGGTTCGGTCCTTTCTTAGCACCTTGTAAACACTGCACATCAAAAGTAGCCGTCGTACTTC
The DNA here is from genome assembly GCA_958299035.1 of Cylicocyclus nassatus. Classification (NCBI taxonomy): domain Eukaryota; kingdom Metazoa; phylum Nematoda; class Chromadorea; order Rhabditida; family Strongylidae; genus Cylicocyclus; species Cylicocyclus nassatus. The sequence goes on from CATQJL010000001.1 coordinate 62,946,164, forward strand.
AACAGTATCTTGAATTCTTTCTCCGCGTTTGTGACCCACCGCAGAGAGATTAGTGTTATAACTTTGCAACGTATCACTTTCTTTAGTTGAGCATAGTCACGAGCATCTGCGCATTCGATCTGCAAGGGGAACTCTCAAATGATCGATGTGGTTTCATTTCTGATATGTTTGGTCGCGTGGATATCGCCTGCGATCGTTGAAAATTGTCGTAACACGCTTTTTCCAACGACTGGTATGCCATTCTAACGCTCAAAAGCTATATCCGTAACTCTGCATTGAATATTGCATTAGTTGCTTTACATTGTACTGAACAACGCTAGACATTTGCACACCGGCGAAATTCAAATTGCAAGTAGTTTTTAATTTGGGAGCTAAAGCTAGCTAGCTACGCCGGTTTCTGCTGTCATGATCGAGTACATTCCAGCTGTCGCGGAAAACGGGGATAAAGGTATCGCCAAAGCTAATTAAAGAAATATTAAAAGAATCTCGTATAATGAGAAGATTGCGTCACCCGAATATAGTGTCGTTTATTGGAGTTGTCCTCGTTGATCATCCATTATACATAATCTTGGAGTATGTTCAAGGTAAGCTAATGCACTAATTTAACATCATACATCTAAGTTCTGCAGGTGGAGCGCTAGATTCTTATTTGAGAAAAAATAAAGATAAGATTACCAGTGAAGAACGCATGAAATTAGTGATGGGAGTTGCTTGGGGAATGGAGTATCTTCACCAGAATAACATAATCCATAGAGACATAGCCGCAAGGAATTGCTTGTGCGACAAGACATTCTCAGTGAGGGTCTTTTTCCTAGCAAGCTTTATGCAGCTCGTTACCACTTCATCTTATTTAGGTAAAGATATCAGACTTCGGCTTGTCCCGTAAAGGTAGTGTGTATAAAATGAAAACCATGCAGAAAATGCCAATAAAATATATGGCACCGGAAAGTCTCTCATGCTTTTTGTTTTCTCCCAAAACAGATGTTTACACCTTCGGAGTGGGTTTTTTTTTCATATTTTTCATAATCGATCCAAATCTAAGCTTCCCTGTACTAAAATAGATTTTACGTGCTTTTTTAGATACTTGTGTACGAAGTGTATGCTTGCAAAGAGCCATATCAAGGCTGTAGCACAGCCGAAGTGCGATCAATGGTTGGTTTTTGGAATGGATATGTGTTGAAGCAACAAAATTGTGCTTCAGGTTATTGCCGGCAAAGTAAATAAATTACCAGACAATGTCCCGTCGGATGTGGCCTCGTTTGTGAATGATAAAGTGTGGAACATAAACCCTGTCAATCGACCAGATTCTCACCAGGTACAGTATCGTTTTCGCAATGTTAGAAAAACATTCAATCGTATGTTGTATCATCACCTTCTCAGAAAATCGCCGGGGGCAGGCGGCCATGCGATTTATGGGCGGGCGGGCACCGGAAAAATAGTTCGCTGATTTCTTGAAGTCCGCGTGCAGATAATTGGAAGAATTCTAGCTAAGTTTTAGACGAATGCTTGGAGAACAATCGCGGTTTCCTTGTAGATTAGCTGCGGCGCAGTGGCTGCATTTTCGCGGACTTTCCGCGAGAATATGCAAAATTTTGAGGGCCGCACGGACCTTTGTGGAGGACCGCGCAACCCCCAGGTACTTTCCGCTGAGAGGAAACCTCAAACCTGAGTAATTGAACCAACGGTGACACCTCTGCCACTCAAAGTCTCTTACCTGTGCTCGACGTAAGCCCGAAACTGCGTAAAAAGAGTCCGAGCGCCTGCTAAAATTTTGGCCAGCGTTTGCTGAAAGAGATTATTTGACGAGCGCCTGCAGAAAATTCTGTGTTGCTGCTCGCTGGCAGAACATTAGACAGTAAAGGAAGTACTGCTCACTGAAGGTTTAGCCACGCCCCAAAATTCTGCTGACCGCCTGCAGAAAAGCGCGAGTTTGCGGACCGCCTGCCCCCGGCGATTATCTGAGTTATTGTACGCCTCAAAGGATAACAATAGAGTTCTTCGGTGTTTGGTAACTTTATTTTTTGAGATAACACATCATCAGGATACGATAGTGTCGTATGCTAACGCTCACGGGTTTACTAGTTGAGGCATCTCTTGGAAGCCATAGTCAAAGATTCGTGTCTATGTTGAACCCTAGGAAGTTGGGAGGCAATAGTATCAGCCAAAAATCAAGTACGAACAATTAGCTGATAATGATAGCATTTTCGTCTGGTTTAACAGCTCAGTACATGGAAACGAATCTGTAACAAGTTTAAGACAAGTTTTACTCCCTGTTTTATCATCGGCAACTATGCTCAGCATAAGTGGCATTTTTATAAATATCAAGTAGCAATTTATGCACAACACATTAATCTAATGATATTGGTAAATGAGTGCAATAGTGCGGTTTTGTGTAATACTTTCTGATCTCCTCTGTCTTGATATAAACAAAATATATACAAATGTATAAAATATTAGGTCGTCCCGAAAGTTCTTGCGCATGATTTTCAAAAATTCATAAATTCTGATTTTTCCATCGTTTTGATTGTTTTTACACTTATATGATAGAGTAAGCCATGCCCTTTATAATGACATCTTAGCTGCTTGCTAATGATCATATGTTGCATAGATAGGAGCGATACAAGGAAATTAATCAAAATTCGAATTTTTGTGCAGGGTCATAAAAAATCGGAAACTTGCAACAAAAATCGGAGCAGTCGGTATTGTAGGTTCTTTCACTAGCTCTTTCTAACAGTGCAAAGTTTGCGCCGATTGAGCGTTCTCTACGAAAAGTTACGATTTTTCTGAAAAATGCCAAAATAAATCAAATTTGCCCTTTTGTATTCCTTGCTCGAAAATCATAACTCTTCATAGAGACGCTCAATCGGCGCAAACGTTGCACTGTTGGAAAGAGCTTGTGAAAGAACCTACAATACCGACTGCTCCGATTTTTGTTGCAAGTTACCGATTTTTTATGACCCTACACAAAAAACTCAAATTTTGACCAATTTTCTTCTATCGCTCCTATCTATGCAACAGATGACCACTAATAAGCAGCTAAAATGTCTTACAAAGAGCACGACTTATCTTTATATAAAAATGAAAGCAGTCAAATTGGTCGGAAAAATCAGAAGTTATGAATTTATAAGAATCGTGCGCAAGAATTTTCGGGACGACCTAATATTCAGGGTGTCCCGAAAAAATGTGAACACTGTTTGATCATTAATAACTCCTTTGCTTTCATGTCATTTTCCGAGCTTGAGGCATCATTCTATAGAGCGAGGTTTAACTTAGATTTACCATATGAAGCGAATCGGCGATCGCTCTTCATTCCTGTAGGGTTACGGTAGGAACTTCGACAAGGAATTTAGGCCATTGGAGGCCATATTCCACGGAACAGAAGCAAACAAGCCAAAACTTCTGCATTATAGTAATAGAAGACGTTAATTTTGAATATGAAATTTCCACTTTACTGTGATGTTTCTTCCCAAGGTTATCTTAGGTAAATCGTAATAACTGAATTTCCAGCATTTGTCAGAAATGTGACTACTCCATCAAAAAGGCTAAAGACACTCGTAAAAAGTTGTCTAATGGAATCAGCGTGCACAAACCCTAGTACATGATTTCTTAGATTTTTTGAATAAACTTTTGTCAAATGGCATATTTCACTAGATCCACATGCTAGAAGTTCGTACCGTAATCTTACAGTAAGGAACAGCACTCGGTGATTCGCTCTATATTATAAATTTAAGTTGAACCTCGCTCCACAGAATGATGCCTCAAGCTCGGCGAACGACGTGAAAGTAACGGAGTTATTAATGATCAAACAGTGTTCACATTTTTTTGGGACACCCATATATATTAGGTGGGTCCGAAAGTTCTGTCCTTCATTTTCAAAAATTTGTAACAAATGAGTAATTTGAGTAACAAGTGACACAATCATGATAAGTGATCTGCTGAGATATTGCATAAAACTGGAAGTGACCGCACTATGTGGAAAAGGCCAGCATTTTTCGACTTTATTTTTTGAGTACCATTTTTAGATCGTTCAATTTTTTGAGAAGAAAACAGGACTGAATCTGCCGCAATCTGCGTTTGACGACCTACTCACCGATGCAAATGTGAGATGTTTTTGCATGCATACCTCTTCGAATGTATTTGGAGAAGAGATTCTGCTGTACCCTTTGTTTCAGACAATGGAAGCGAGTCGATCGGAGCCGCAGTCAGCGAAAGCACACGAAACATCGACAAAGACTGCGATTTTGGAAGTGATGGAACAAAGCCATGAGCAAAATGCACCGAAGCCCGTATTTGGCGCATTAGCTGATCTAGGTAATTTTCAGTTCTGTCAACTTCAGTGTTGAAGTTCAGGAAGTACTGTTTTGATGTACTAACAAATGCATATACATATGCAGCAATGGCGGACCGAATTAGCGGGGGGGGGGGGCTAGCGCAATTTGGAGGTGGTCTACAGCTGTGAATTTTATTTGAGACTAGCTGGGTTTTCTCGGTCCAGCCCGGGTCACGTCAGCTGATCTTTGCATTAGCCCCCCCCCCCCTCCGCCTCCCCTTCCCAAATAGCCATTATGTTGCGCAGCAAGAGGTTTCTGCAACAAAGTAACTCACCCGCTCTAGGCCTGTCTTGAATCACCGCATCCTTCCTACCGCGAAAATCGAATGAACTCTACTGATGTTGTTTACACGAAATCATTTCAACTTGTTAGCCGATGTTGAAAACTCATTCTTATGCCAAAAATCAATAAATCTATAGATTAGGCCCGGCGAATTGCAGCAAAAAGTAGCGCTGAACCCCTGGGTCGCATACATATGTGTGCAAAGTTTCAGCTCAATCGGTTCATTGGCAGGCGTTTCTATAACGAACGAACAATTAAACGAACATCCTCACAGACTTTGAGTTTTATTTATATATATAGATTTTCTTGACTGATGAAAAAGATTCAAAACTTCTTCTCTTCTTTCCCATTAAACGTACAAGTTTCCATTTGATAGAAACTGCTTTAAAATGACCAATTTGAAAGGAGTTATCGTTCGACTTAGGAAGAGTAAGAGAAATGGGGCAAAGTTGCTTGTGATATCAACTCAAGACAGGTCGTCTCCAAGCTAAAGCGAGGAACAGGAGGGTTCTAATGACAAATCCCTTTCACCAAGCACTTCAGCCCTGGAACCCATGTGAACTATATATTTGCTGAGAGCAAAGAACAAGGCAGTTTTGGTATTTTCTTATCGCTGTTGCTGCTATTCATCTGAAGAAGTTACAATTTTTGAAAGTGATTTGTTAACTTGGAAATATGGAAGAATCTATATGTATAGAACAGAGGATTTGTATATTTGTGCACATACCAAGTAGTCACGTAACCACACCAATTTACAACCCTGCACGTTATATAATTATTATAATACGCAGGTTGTGCAGGGTGTGCAGGTGTGCAGGTGTGCAGGGTGTGCAGGTGTGGTGTGCAGGGTGTGCAGGTGTTTACGGTGTGCGGGTGTGCAGGGTGTGCATGGTGTGTAGGATGTGCAGGGTGGGGAGGGGGGTAAGTGAATGTGCTGATTCGAATACATTATTGACAGGACCGGGCGGAGCCAGGTTTGCCAGCTTGTCTTCAATATTCTTCAGATTCCAAGTTAGCCTTATAAGAATACTTTGAAAGGAGGGCATTTTTGAGGTTATGAGTCCACAAAAGTTTCGAAGGGTATCCCAAAAACTCTTCCGGGAGAATGGCTAATGAAAGCCTCTCTATTTGAAGATTTTTCCTCTGACATTCTCTCCATGCAATATAGAACTGTTTTGTCCTCGCAATTCAGTGAAACTTTGACTACATCTGCTCTCCAAACCGAAGCTACCGACCGCGATAGCCTTTTTTGTGCCTCGCTGTTTCCGAATTCACTTTACTAAGTAATGATAGGCTGAATAACTCGCAGTCTTTGCTCATTTTGAAACTGCAACTTTTTTATAATTCCTGATGACATACATAATGACCAATAACTAAATCATCTACTAGAGCCAGCGTAAAGAATGCTTTTCATATTTGATGTCATCCCTGCCTGATTACATTTGACAAGAATAGATATGGTGTCCATCTTTGCGCTGCAATTGCTTGTTTACCTCAGAAAAAAAAACATCATGACTTATAATAACGGGCTAAGGGTGTTTACGTGACTTTGTCTGTGTGTGTGTCTGTTACGAAAACCGTAGAGCGTGTTCCAGGCAACCTTCTGGGCTCAAATTTTGCACAGCGTATGCTACCCGCATAAAAGTCCAATACGCAAAAGCACGAGCAAATTCGTTGAGTGGATCCCTCAGAAATTGCGCGCCAAACGGGTCCACCTGGCTTCTGTACCGCAAAATTCGGTCCGTATCACCATTTTTTGCAGAGTCGTGGATGAGTTTGGTAGGCAAATGTGCAAGCGATGGACTTTAGCCAGAAAAGTGGTCGAAAGTTTACTACATAACGAAAACGGCGCCAAAACGAATTGGTTGTGTAAATGGTCAATTTGCCAAGGTTCTAGCTAAGCGTTTGAGAAGATTTTCGCACAGAGATGTAGCTCACGGTTATCATTACCTTTATGGCGACTAACAAGTCATGACAATTCCAAAAACCTATTCAAATTTGCGTTTGTCTTCCTGCGAAAAGGAACATCCACGCGAAATCACCGATCTCACGTGAAAAGACTTTCTAAATGAGTGGTTGTTTACATTTGATTCGTGGTAGTCGGCATAAGCGTGGTGAGTTCCAGTGCCACGATTTTACGAGAATGAGTAAGGCACATAGATAGTAGAGCCAATGCGAACCTCTGCGAAGCAGAGGTGACGCACTGGTTTGTATATATACCGTTAAGCACAAACTTAACTAAACCAACAATTTAAACACAAAAGATCAATAAATGATGGACATACTACATTTTGTGCTAATCGCCGTAAGCTTAAAATTGCTCTTTTAGTTGCACAAACAAGGTGATCGCGGAGGAATACACAAGTACCAGGTATGTTTTTTTATTGTATGGTTTCGAATTCAAAAGTGCAACATGGAGCATCACCCTTTGTCGAAGTGGGCTTTACAACCGAGATGTCTACAAACGTCCATTGCTCTTGTAGGGCAATAGACGCTAAGTTCAATTCTTTTGAGTGAGGAGATACGAGAGTTTTGAGCCAAAAAACTGAACGTCTGACCAGAGTAAAATTGATATTGGTAGCCTTTCCAACTCGCAGGTGGAATAATGGAGCACAGAGGTAGCACATGGAAAATTTTCTTTTTTTTAGAAAGGTTTGATAGTCTGGTTACCATTTGAGTTCACACGGATCTTCTATTAATAATATTCTTTTAACCACGTAATTCAAATTTTGCTACAAAAGCTCTCATACCTCCTGCTCTAGAGGCGCTTCGCGGGAAGACAGATTTGGAATTAGCCTTAGACATCCTTCAAGTAAAAATACGTCCCTCCTGGACAAGCCACTTCGACCAAAGATCCTTCCTCAGAGCTCGTCACAGCTGGCACCGGGTCAAGCTGGATATCGTTTTTAGGGCGTAAAGCAAAGAGGATATCTTTTCCCGGGGTTCGGGGCGAAAGAGCCGCAAGAATGCCGCCGGCATGCCATCGACATGCTGTCCATCAAACAAACAAAGGCGTTATTCTCAAAAACGCAATAGTATGACACCAAATTTGGTGTGTGCATGCGCGTTGGGAAACCCGAACTATGACCTAAAACTTTATGAAAACTTGAATGAAAGCTGTGCTGAACTTTTGTCTGAATTAGCTGGCACCGTGCCATCTGGGTGCCAGCTAAGCTGGCACCGACACTTTGCTCACATAAGTTTACATAGTTTTTTACGGGGAATGTATCTACACTGTAGAAGTTTACATGCAGAGAAGAAACAGTTTTACAATGTTTTTTTTTCAGCGTTTTATAGCCATCCGGAAATTACTCGGTCTGCTCCGCAGTCGAAAGATGGGCTTTTTCTTCTTTTGAAGATGTGATTCAACCACCCAATCAAACAGCTCAGAAAGCTGTGAAAAGTTGTTCCATGAAATCACCATGCATGAAAAAACTCTACAACATACTTTTACATGATCTAAAAGTAATGAAGGATCTTCAAAACAGGTCAAAGAGACTTTGTAAGTAATTTTAAAGATCAAACGGAACCTCGTTTTGAAAATTTCCCTCATGCCAGCTCGTGCCGAGCCCTGTCCTTCCTCGATTATGCATGTTGCTTTTCATATGAAATTGAAGGATAGGACCAAAACAGCTACCAATGGTGTTCTTTTTCATTCTGTTTGCTCAAAATATTTCTAGAATATCTAACGTTTTTACTCGAATTTACTGCGGAACTACCTAAGAGAAGAACTATCTAGAAGTACAAAACTCTATTATGAACAAACAGCTTTTTCTGAGCTAAATCTTGTTTTTTGTGAAATTACTCTTATGGCTAATTGTAATGTGCTACGTCAGAATGAGATTAACACAATTTTAAAGAAGATTTCAGGGTATAAGTCTTGAAAAACCAAACGACAGTCATCGTGATCCATAACTGTGTTCACTCTCCATAAGTGACACCTATTAATAAAAATTAATTACCTCTCTTGTCACATGGCACAACTCAACATGAAAAAAGAGCCCCGTATGACAGACATTACACAGGGTGTCTTAAAAAAATGTGAACACTGTTTGATCGTTGATAAATCTCTTGCTTTCATGTCTTTCGCCAAGCTTACGGTACCATTCTGTAGATGAGGTTCGACTTGAGTTTACAGTGGACCGAATCATTAATCTGTCCTTATTGTAGGATCAAGGTATGAACTTCGGGAAGGATTTTAGGGAAGTGAAGGGGTACCTCAAGCTTAGCGAAGAACTTGAAAGCAAGAGAGTAATCAAGTACCAAACAGTATTCACGTCATTATGGGACATCCTGAAGACGGCAGAAGGTATAGGATTTGCAACGTTGCCACAATAGGGAAGGACAAGAACACAGAAGTATAAAAACATTCATTTGAGTCAAAACACAAGCAGATACTCAATCTGCTTTTAGAATATACAGAAATGGATTGAGTTGATCCTGTCTAAGAGCCGGAGTTTTTGTGACATCTGAAATAGACATAGGTGAATGACCATTGCTCTTATAAGTTTTTGTAAGATGAAAAAGTGCTGAACGACATGAGAGAATCTATTAAAGTGTTTCTTCAATTGCTGTTGTCGCATCGTAGGACTGGATGAATTGAGGGAGCTTTGAAGAGCTTACTTGATATAGGTGATCAGACATTGCATTGACATGAAGTCATTTGAAAAAATTTTCTGGTGCGGTGCATAAGCATCACAGTATGTGTCAACTGTTTCGTCAAAAATTTTATATATAATTCCCTGGCAAAGAATCTAAAATCATTTCGTTCAGCTCAACTCCTCCTAGACAAAGATTTTCTATGTGTCCGCCTCCTGCACATTTTCCTTCTCTATCTGAGTATTTTCGCACTATGCGAGACTTTTCCCAGCATTTTTACTTCCCTGGCAGTTATTTCCCATTCGTTCCACTTCTTAAGGTGAAATCACCCTTCTTGGGCCGCATGCATTAACTTTCCCTCCGGGGAGGAGATTGCGGCTTAAAAAGAAAGCTCCATATCCTGAAGCTTCGAACTTCTGGATTTCACGATATCTATCCACCCGTAAGTTATCTACCATCCTTCACTATGAACATATGGAACAGGAGCGAGAAGCTGTACAAGCTGCATTTTCCAGCTTTTTGTAAATCTGGTGATCTTCAGCGGATAACCATCTTTTCTTTGAAGTCATTTTTCTTTTCTTTTTTTTTTTGAAGTTAACGAAAACATTCCAGAGTTGTACAGATTATCTAACTCAAGAGTGCTTAGCATGTTGCTAATAAGAAGAAATGATGTATGGGATTCATGAAATTTACGATGAACCACAAGTCGAAAGTCGGGGTTTACCAAAATATTCGATTCTCCAAAAGCTCATTTGTTCTCAACAGCAACATGCTTAAAGGGAAGTTATTTAATATAGCTTTGCCTTCTGGCAAGGTACATATATAATCTGAATCAGCTTTAAACGCTGACTCCAAGTATGCTTTTCCTAGCTGCAGCGCACCTTTCCAAGGCGAGTTATGGGCTTTGTTCTGCGCAAAGTTGGCATACTCATTGACTCACTGGCATCACTTTCATCATCAAAATGCTAATACACTTGCGTTTAGCTTCTTTTCAGTGAGAAAAGATTGGATTTGTGTTCTTTCAATATTTCAGCACCTTTTTCTTGCAGATTTTTGCTTACAGACGTCCTTTCATGTTCACAGTATGCCAATTTTGCGCCGGAAAAAGCCCATAGCTCACTTCGGAATGGTGCGCGGAAGCTAGGAATAGCCTATTTGGAATCAGCGTTCAAAGCTGATTCAGAATATTTATGTCCCCTGCTAAAAGGCCGAGCTAAGTTAAGTAGCTTTCCTTATCAGTACTCCGTTAGATAATGAATACAACTCTGGAGGGTTTTCGTTAACTTCGAGAAAGAAAAATGGCGTTGAAAGAAAGGCGGCCAACCGCCGGGGATCGTCAGGCAATCAAACAAAAATTGGAAAAAGCGGCTTGTACAGCCCTTCGCTTCTGTTCACTCTGTTCATAGTGAAAGATTGTAGGAATACTTACGGATAGGTAGGCGTGAAACCCAAATATCTGGAACTTAAGGATATGAAGCCTTCTTTTGGGCTGCAATCCGCTTCTCCGGCGGAGACGTTAATGCATGCGGCCCTTATAGAAAAACGGGACCTCCAACATTCGGATCCCCAAAGTGTAAAAAGCTCATGTATTACGAAATGGATGCATAGTATCAGCTACGCGAAGCCCAGGAACAAATCCTTTTTCAAAGGCATTATGCACCCCTACCGAAAGTGATTAGATTTTAATGCTATCTACAGGGTGACCGAAAAGTATGGGCGTCACATTTTTCGTTTGATGATTTTTCATAGCAAGCAAATTTCTGCAAGATTATTTTTGCATGCCGAAAACACAGGCGTGTTATTAGAGTGTTACTACTGCAAAACTGGGTTCCTGCACATGCATACAGATTTCAGTAGCTTACCATGAAGTTGATGCGTCCAAAATGCAACTTGAAGAATGTACCAATTGCGAAACCATTGAAAAAACTTGATTATTGATCGAATAGATTCAAGGTTTTGTAAGCACAATCAGAGAAAAATAATACAGTTAAGTAACATCAAAAAATTTTCATCTCCAAAACAAGATACGGTACTATAAGTACGGTGTTAACTGAACGCGCCGCAGCACCTTTCATGAGAAAGTAGACTCAGGAGTCCGGTTTGCATCAGAAGACTTCAGTTCGCGTGATTTTCACTTATCTTAATACAGAGGTTGTCCGTAAGTTACAGGCACATTAGCCACCATAATAGAATATTTAGGAAAAAAAGATATATTACATGTTGTAGCGCTCATACTTATCGGCCACCCTGTAGTAGCAGGGATCCTAACTAACAAGAGAAGCATGTTGAATCAAAGTTGCCCTTTTAGATGGAATGTATACCTCATCGGAGGGAATAAAATGCTGATTCGGAATCTGCCTTCCTATCCTGTTTATGGACGATGTATGAGCATTTATTGGAGCAAAGAATTGAGTATGCATACGGGACAAAAATGGCCGTAATATTTTTCTACCGCTCTAATGGAGCAGTAATTATTTTTAGGGCGCTTTATTCAATATACATTGTAAAAAAAATCCACCACAACTGATTGCTTTACTCGATAGCTAGCAAGACTTTAGCAACTCATTTTATCTAATATGCACATTCAATTTTTTGCTTCAATAAACGCACATAACTTACACATAAGTAAAGTAAAGTAAAGTAAAGTAAAGTATAACTTCTCGTGCACATGTTCCGCGGAAAAAAAAGGCAGATTTGAAATTAGCGACTCAAACTCTTCATTGTCATTTACACCTCCGAAAAGCCACTTCGACTGAACATGCTTCTCTTGTAAGCAATTGCCCAAGTCTCGTTGCAAAATAGTCTCCGAAGCGAGAAAGCTGCTCCAGAAGTAGAAACTTTACGCTGCCTCGCCCAATGACGTGGGTGATCTGATGGTATCGAGTTCAAACTTGGGCTTCAGTATCCAGTATTGTCTGTCATAGATTACTAGATTCGCGCCTTCCTGATTATTAGATTTGCGCCTTGCCCCCCCCCCCTTGTATCTTCAGACCATCCACGTTGATTGGCGGAACCAGCGCTGCCGCTCTTAACTTTTAAGGCGGTTTCCTCGCTTTGAAATTCATCTTTTGCAACGGCCTTTGGCGATTGTTTAGTGAGGGCCCCTCTACAACATAGCATCAAAATCTCAATATCCTGTTGTGTTGACGATGCCTTTGAAAAATAATGATAGGCATCTGGTGTATAGGAACTGCAGTACTGAAAAAATTAACAAAGTCGCGAGAGTACCACGCTTCGTACTCCACGTATGCCGCGCGTGGCCCAACCGTAAGCGCTGCGAGCGTGCAAATTAATGCCAACGGTCTGGCCTGAACCCGATTGGGATAGAGTGTAGGTGTTTCAACCATTCTAGCATCTCTTTTCGGAACTGCGTACTGGACCCCATATCATTGTGCCGGTGCTTGCGTTGTGAAAGAGCTTAGCATATGCTCGACGCGTAGATGTAGGTGGGTGTTTCCGAGAAGATTGAGGAGCAATGATCATTTTAGCTGGCCTAGCACAGTACACTGCGTTTTCGGCGTATGCCGCACAATTTGGCCACTTTTAGCTTCATTATTCTCGACCACGAATGCGACAAAAGGTGACTTGTGTTATTTTGAAAGTGCGATATACGAGTCAAATGGTCTCAGTTTTTTGTTGCTTTCTCATTCTGTTTTGACGAATGTTCATTATGTAAACTCTGAGGAAATTGGGATTATTTTACCTGCAATGATACATTTTCTCCACTCTTCCAATGTTAACCGACGGTTTGAGTCGACGTCGCAGGTCTTGAAGAAACTTCTCGAACAATGCTTCACCTTTTTCCACTGAAGAATGGCAGTCTTATATGGTTTCCATTCACTGCGCTCTAGCACCTAAATTTGTTTAGCTTAGTTCATGCGAAGTGGTAATTTATAATTTACCTGATCTTTGTTGGTGTTTAACTGATTAAACTTCCAGGTCAGTGCTGCTTCTCTTCCTATATTTTCAGAAACTGCATTTCCTAAAATACCGGTATACTTATATCATTATCGTATACCAAGAGAATTACATGATTCACATCAATTTGAGTTTGATTGCAAGAGATGAGAAATATTAGTTCGTGTGTAAGTTCATTCGCAAATTGTTTTATTTTTTTCCAAAATCTCTAAATCTGCTCTAATTGCTAACTTTACTTTCTGAATTTAGATCAAATAAAAGAAATTATATTAGGTTGTAACAGAATTAATGCAGGTTTTCAATTCCAACCGCAATAAGTCATACATTTTTCATTTATAAGTAGGTTGCAAAATACCATTCGATAGAGCAAAGCATTCTCTACAAGGTGGCGATCTTGCTTTAGCAACGACTCTGATCCACCACGAGTTTCGAGCCAAAAACTAAAAAGATTTAACTACCCAAAAAATTGAGGAAAATCGTAACTCAGTTCATAAAAAACCTACAAAAATTCTCACTTGCTCACGTAAACACTATTCACATAAGACATCTATACACGCCTTTGCCATATATTTTTCTCTGTTAGAAATGAAGAAAACGGAAAGTTTCGTGCGCTTGCCAAAGTCATGCTGTGCCGTTCCCACGTAAGTAGTTGCATACTACAAACCTGTAGAAGTGCAAAGGTGAGTTTCCAGCTCTCTGCAAGCAGTTATCGAAAAATATCGAATACAGTTTTCGCTAGTCATGTGGTCCAAGCTAAAATTCAAATTTCTCAAGAACTAAAGCCTGTAGAGAGCTGAAATTTTACGTTTGTACTTCTACAGCTTTGCAATATACAACCACTTATGTGGGAACGGCACAGCAACACTTTCGCAAATGCACAGAAATTTCCGTTCACTTGATTTCTAACAGAGAAAAAAATACGGCAACGGCGTGTATAGATGCCCTATGTGAGAATTTTTGTAGGTTTTTTATGAACTGAGTTACGATTTTTCCCAATTTTTTGGGTAGTTAAATCTTTTTAGTTTTTGGCTCGAAACTCGTGGTGGATCAGAGTCGTTGCTAAAGCAAGATCGCCACCTTGTACAGATTGCTTTGCTCTATCGAATGGTATTTTGCAACCTACTTAGAAATGAAAAGTGTATGACTTATTGCGGTTGGAATTGAAAACCTGCATTAATTCTGTTACAACCTAATACCATCTGACAATTTGCGAAAGCGAGATTTTCATTTTTGACATCTTTTTCCTTCTAAGTTTTTCCGTTTTTCATAGTAAAGCCCTTGACGACAATGTGACCAGCGTGGCTCACACCTGTCGCAAAGGCATACCCTTTGTAGGTCTAGTATTTCCAAAGAATAATATTATTTTTCCAAATGTTTGCATTCTTGGGATCTGTAGGCTTCGTCGTTCAAAAACAAAGTATAGTTGTTTATGAAAGTGTTGTGCAAAAACGCGTCATCCCGCCACGTAAAATAGCCATCGTCGTCAATGGGTTAAAATCTAAGGGTTTTTTCATACTACGCCGCAAGGCGCAGCAGGCTGCCACACCACGCCGCCTCCTGCGGGGTGCGCTGCTGCAGTCGCAGTGAAAATATACGCTCACGGCAGCACAGCTACGCCGGTTTTGGATTATCTCTATTTTTGCTGAACGTTCGTGTTCTCCGAGAGTGTTCCTTCACAGAGAGCTAGCGTTATTTTCACCGACTGCAGTGGCGCACGCCGCAGTGAAAATATAAGCTCGCTCACTGTAAAGGAACTTCTTGGAGAACACAAAGCAGCAAATACAGATGTACACCCATAACCGGGAAACTGTGCTGCCGTGAGCGTATATTTTCACTGCGACTTCAGCGGCGTAGTATGAAGGAACCCTGAGCAAAAAACTACTAATACGTAGTTCGCTCCGGATCCTTTTTAGAAGAGGATATGCTTCTTTCCCCGTACCATATGTGGTCCTCGCCTTACAGGAAGGATTGTCAATCTTATGCCATTCGTTAAAAAAGATTGATAAGTCATATGCTTGTTTGATAGGTTTTACAAAAACTCGCGTTGCTCACCTAGCAACCTAGTAAGTTTTTTTTTTTAATTCTCAGCATGTTTCTAATTTTTCCTTTTTTTAGCAATTCACAAAATCAATAATAACATCGGAAATTCCATTCTTTTCTACTGGATTTACCCAAAACAGGGAAGAATATGCTCGGATTTCATCAGCTAAATGGATAAATTAGCTGCGAGCTATCTACATAAATCGATCTTTGTAATATATTCTGGCTGATCCATAGCTGAAACAGTTTGAGGAAGATAATGATGAAACGTTGCTAACAATGATTTATATGATTACGTTTCAAATCGTTTTGCTTCTCGTAAAAAACAGTTGAACAGCACTGAAGTCATCCTGAAAGCAATGCATCCCTAGTTTTAAGGTATATCAGGTTTTTGATTTTTCCTAGGGGATCCCCTTATCAGGCCAATGTCCAAGTCCCACTCAATAAGGTTCTTCTTGCGCTAAGAAGTTTGGGCTAAAAGCGGCAGGCGGAGCGCATTTCGGCGGGAGCTGAACGACTTGTTCTTTCCCTAGTTTCAACACGTCTAAGGCGACGCCCTCTTTTTTGAAGTGTTTAACCCTGCCGCAAAAACTGGAGTGAGAGGAAAGCTCGCCCGCTTGTTTGTAAGGGCTCCGAAAAGCGGGGTTCTGGGATTTTTACATGAATTTCAGCCCATATAGGATTACACAAGGTCGGAAAGGCTTGTATTTCACGAAAATCCCGAGATCCAAATCCTGGTGGGAAACTGCCTTTGAATTCATAGTTCGCAGGAAATGACCTTGAAAAACATGGGGAGACAATCCTTATAGAATCTAAGAAAATTTGTTGTCTCAAAGCGCTTATTACCTGAAAGCCAAGTGGGTCCGGATAACGGATGGATATGTACCCAAAAAAGTGCACAGCAACGAAATCAGACAACATACTGATCACTTTGCAGATACTGTCACAGTTTCTTGCTCTCTTTTTTTTTCACCGGCATTGATGCCATCCTTTCAATATTAACGGGACAAAAATTTCACCCGACGCCTCAGTCGTCTCCCGTACTTAAGTTGTATCCATCCCAAACTTTGAATTTATTATTTTTCATAAATGCATCGAAACTTTTTAGCATTTCTAAGCAGTATAAGATATAGCACCATAAGTACGCTGCACTGTCTTTGCAGCTATATAAGAAAGTTGAAATCAAATGCGACAGGTGCTTTTCCGTTATTCGGACCCAAACTAAAAAAGCTCTCTAAAATACGTTATTCAGTCTAAGAACAACCTTTCATAAGATTTTACGAGGACTGCCTTCCCGCCACATATTGGAAAAAATTGACACATTTTGGTCCATTTTGACACGTTCATCGAAGTCACCGGTTGAGGTTAAAGAGCATTTGTGATTATCTAAAAGCTGTTTAATTGCTTTCTTTGAAAGCAAAACAACCTAGAACTTACATTAGAACATCTTGATCTTCAGCAATGATTCGAAAATGTTCCTCTCTTCAGACTCTTTCCGACACATGTGAATTCAGCCAGGAAGAACTATGGTGTCATGAAGTACCTGCTGCTTATTGCGCCGCTTGAACCATGGAACCCTAGCTCACTTTTCTACTCTGGGCAAGTCCAATCTATTCATTGATGACAGGAAGACATTGTTAATGTAACAAATGTTCATTTTTGAAATCGTTTACGGCAATTAGGAAATTATAGTCGTTATCGACTAACGAGATGAACTTGAGTCGCTTGGTGAAGCAACATTCTTAGCAAACCTGTTAAACGTGTACATGACATGTCAAATTTTTTTTGGCACGTGGCAGAAGGTTTACAATCCTTTCTGCGAAGGTGGTATCGCGAATCGCGATTAGAAGAAATTGATAACCGTAGACAAACTTATGCATTTTTAGAGAGTAGAAATGTGTTTTTAATATTGCCTTGTTTGCTTGTGAGATTCTGTGTATTTTTAATTCCCGTTTTGGAAAATGCTCTTCTTCTCGCCTCGACGATATGAAGCTGTACAACATTCGTGTGGAAGGCAGTCGACACACAACACGCTGAACCACCGATATATGTTGCATCGGCTATAATCACGACAAAGGTAACGACGCCGATATACATCCGACGCCAAAGAGTGGTTTTTTTTAAACGCACGCGAGCTCCTTCATCGGTCACAGAGGACAACTACGTCACGCTGTCGCAGTGCTTCATCGCAAGTACGGAGACAAGTAACCGCTCAGTTCCAGACTTCAGCAGCGTTTGGAGAAAGCACGCGCTGAAAATTCGGCTTTGGAGTTCCAGCGGCGGCTGTTAGAAGAAAGAATACACAGCTAGAAGCTCACAAAGTTCATCTCGGCGCTTCGTACGCCTCGTGGAGGGTGCTATCCAAGTTCAGTCCTGGATTGCAACGCAAAGTACTCCAGCACCACCTCACTTCAGGAATGATGTCCACGAAAGTCCCCGCGAAATGGACTCTTCGTGCGAATAAAATGGACTTAGTCCATGCGGTGCGATAAGATACCGCATTCGCGAATTCATTTATTCCATGCAAAACTTCTTCAGCAAACCTTCCTCCAACTTGCTTCAACCTGCTTACTCACTCTTGCAAACTCATTTCCACCAAGTGGTCGATATTTGACTAAGCTGACCTAACATTACAGTGTCTGTCACGTGGACATTCTATTCTTCCCCATTTCGTTACACTTCACAAAATGCCACTTATTATCGATGACTATGCATCTAAATTACTTCCAAAACTAAAATTCATGTAAAATCCGGGCCTTCGCTTTTTAAAAATTCTGTGAATCTGCATTGAGTCAAATTCGTATGTAGAGCTTTCAGCGGAAAGCAAACTTTGGCTGGACTTGCACTGCAATCTGTGAATCAAAATGCTTATCTCATAGGGAACATTGCGCTACACTACAACCCAAATGGTTTTATAATCGACTCTGCAAAAAATGACTTCGCAAATGTTCTACTTTGATTCTTCTTTGTCTTTCAGCGTTGATGAGATCTCTAAGTAGTTGAATGTATGAACTATTGCTAGTAAAAAATTTTCACAGAATTTTTCTTGCTAGCTAGCGGCACTTCATTAATTCCTTGCGATTAAACTCAAAATCGCGTGAACTGCCGTCTTTGAGGTCGGTTTTACGAGATTAGTCGAAAGATAGCCTCTAGTTGTAAGTAACTACCTTGAGATTCAAATCTCTTTTCTTTTTTGAATAGAAATCATGAGTTTCGGTTGATGATTTGAAGAGTATTCAATTTACATAGCAATTTTCGCATCGATCTGATATTTGGAAGCATTTGAGTTTGTTAGCAAATATTTTGATGAATTTAACCTTTTTCCATGATTTTTAAGCGTTTGTACAAAGTTAGAAAGAAACACATATTTCAGACTTTATAAAAGACATAGCTTTTTCCACTCTCTTGTTACCTCAAAATAGCCTAAGGAACACATTCTCAAAAAATCGCAATTAAAAATGTGCGAAAAGGTCAAAAATGGGCTTAGTCCCAGCTCACCTTGCTGCTGGGGATAAAATGAGCTTTTAAGTCCATTTAAAATGGAGGTAAATCCCATTTTGCCCCATTCTAAATGGACTATTCGCATGACAATCCCATTTTGCCCCATTCTAAATGGACTATTCGCATGGCTGTTTCGCAGGCGAAAGCTCAGGTTGAATCATTTTCATCACACCGCTTTGCCCCGTGGTTGCGATGATAAAAAATTTTTTGGTTAACGCTAGCGAAAGCAGGTTCCGACCAGTTTCTATCGCAAACGAATACATTTTCCTCCATTATGGACTTCCGTGGATTTCATTCGAGAACTACAGTGCGGTTCATAACTATACGAACACCCCAAATTTTGCAGGTTCTCACGCTTTTTGGAATAATGAGCCATAAATAATCACAGCATAAAGGATCGTGTTTGACAAGTTTTCTATCACCTTGTTTTGTCTTATCATCGCATCAATTTTAGATAAAAAATTTGAATTAGAAGTAGATTTGGGTGATTCATAATTATACGAACACCTCGGCCTAGGCTCGTTATCTACCCGATGCCCTTGGAGGAAGCTTAAAGGGCCAAATTGAAGCCTCGTCTCGTGCAGGAATGAATCTGAGGGCGATTGGCCGAAGCATCGGTCGCACACCCTGCGTTGTCAAGAACTTTCTGAGCGACCCTATACGATACCATATTGTGAAGAGAAAAGGCCGTAAGAAGAAGCTCAGTGGGAGAGACGAGCGCCTAGTTTGCAAGAAGGCCTCAAACTCAACTAAGAGCGCCAACATAAAGCAGGAACTCGATTTGCGGGTGTCAAAACTCACCACTCTTCGCTGTATTTGGCGAAACAAGCACCTTATTCGTGCGAAAATGAGTATCGCACCCGTCTACTTCAGAAGAACGCGATTCGCTCATGAAATCATGGCCCTTGATTGGATAAAGGTAAAATGGAAGATAATCTTAATTTACTTTAATTTTCATGTTTTCCTCAATAGGACGACGAGAAAAAAATTCAATTTGGATGGTCTTGATAGCCTTAATAGTTACTGGAGAGACCTGCGTAAGGAGTCCAATTACTTTTCAGAACGCAATTTTGAGGCGGAAGTGTCATGGTGTGGCAGAAGTGTCATAATGTGAGCAGCAGTGTCTTTTGTTGGCTCCGTTGACCTCCAGTTCTCTTCATCAAGAATGAATAGTTCGGGTCACATTGATGTGCTCAGTTTGAGCCTGGTCCCGTACCTTGGGCATTTTCATCGACTGCCTCTTGTCTTTCAACAAGACAACGAATCCAGCGTCAGGCTGCTGATCCAAAGGAAAGCAAGCGACAAGCCGGCTGAAGAAGAAACCCCGTCGCATCACAATGCTCTTTTAATGTCTCATCAAGAATCTCGATTACAAGCTAAGGCGTCCCCCGGAGGCGACGCGCATTTGAGCCCGACAAATGCGAACAGTAAGCGAGGGTTACCGTCCCAACAAGATGAGCGGGGACGGCCAAAGAAGCTAGTTCATCATCATTACGAGTACAAACGACGGAACAAGTTATCAGATACGCTTCGATTAGTTACCATCAACGTAGGATCCCTCACAGGGCGACATCGAGAGCTTGCGGATCTTCTCAGAAGACGTAGAGTGGACATCGCCTGCATCCAGGAGACCAGATGGAAAGGTGAAAAGTCGCGTGATCTAGGAGATGGCTTCAAGCTTCTGTATAAAGGAGCAAGTAACAGCAGAAACGGTGTCGGAATAGTCGTCTCAGAAAGGTTGAGAGATGGGATCACAGGCGTGGATCGAGTAAGCGACCGACTCATGAGCATCAAGCTAGTTGTTGGAATGAAGATTCTGCGAGTAGTCACTGCTTACGCACCTCAAGCAGGTTGCACCGATGAGGAGAAAGACGGATTCTGGCAAAAACTCGACGACTACGTCAGATCGGTACCTTCAGAAGAGACGTTGCTAATTGGAGCAGATCTAAACGGCCACGTAGGAGAACAACGACGTGGGGCAAGTAAATGTCACGGTAATCACGGATATGGAATTCGCAACGACGAAGGGGAGCGCATTCTGGAGTTCGCTACTGCCCATGAATTAGCGTTGGCAAACACATACTTCATCAAGAAGGACAACCATCTCGTCACGTATGCCAGCGGAGAGCGGAAATCGCAAATAGACTTCTGGGTTGTACGGCAAAGAGAGCTCAAATACGTAAAGAACAGCAAAGTCATCCCCAGTGAAGAATGCGTACCACAACACCGGCCGCTGATTCTGGATCTGAATATCCCAGTCAAGAGTCGAAGAAAGCCAACAGTGGAGCACAGAATTCGCATAAAGTGGTGGAAGCTCAAAGACAACGCTCAAGCGAAAGCAGCTATGGAGTCAGCTCTACCAGAACTGGAAGATGAACCGGAGCGATCCTGGGCGAAGCTGAAGAACAACGTTCATCTGATGGCAGGGAATCTACTGGGATGTACGAAACCAGGAAAGCCAAGACTAGATAAGGAAACTTGGTGGTGGAACGAGACCGTCCAATCCGTGATCAAGAGGAAGAAGTTGGCGTACAAGCTATGGCAGAAAACAAGATTAGAAGACGATCATCAGAATTACCTAGCAGCGAAGCGTGAAGCAAAGAAGAAAGTTAAAGAAGCTAAAGAAGCATATGTGGCGGAGCTGTACAGAAGACTTCATATTCGTGAAGGAGAGCGGGAGATCTATCGGATCGCAAGAAGAAGAACAAACGCTACAAAAGACATGGAGCACTTCTACAACATCAAAGACAAGCAGGGAAAAGTGCTGAGAACGCCACAAGAGATAAACGAGAGATGGAGCACACTTCGCAGAGATGGCATCCACGAGCCACGAATACGCGTCGACGACGACTGCAGCCGACCTTGTACATGGACCGGTACCAGCAATCACGGAAGAGAAAGTCCGCATCGCCATAATGAAGACCAAGAACGGCAAGGCGACGGCTCCAGATGACGTCTCCAACGAGTTCTGGAAGGAGTGTGGACAGGCCGGAGTCTCATGGCTAGCACGACTTCTAAACCAGATAGTAGAACAGAAGACGATGCCACGCGACTGGTATAGAAGTACAACAATACCGATATGGAAGAATCGAGGAGACATAGCTGACTGCACTACTTACCGTCCCATCCGACTCATGAGCCACACACTAAAGATCTTCGAAAGAATAATAGAAACACGACTTCGAAGAATTGTGGAGCTGGCATCCAATCAGTGCGGATTCGTCAAGGGATGCAGTACAACCGACGCCATCCATACCGTCAGAATAATGATGGAAAGAAGCCGAGAAAAGCAGTGTGCGTTACATGCAGCATTCCTCGACCTGGAGAAAGCGTTCGATAAAGTACCGCATAACATCATATGGTGGGCGCTGCGGAAGCACATGGTTCCAGAAGAATACGTGCAGTGGATAAAGATGATCTACAGAGATGCGACCAGCCACGTACAAACAGCAGCAGGAGAATCAGAAGACTTCCAGATAAAAGCCGGCGTTCATCAAGGATCCGTGCTGTCACCTCTCCTCTTCATCACAGTTGTGGACACGATAGTCAGAAACTTCATACGTCAATCAACCTCCATGGGCCGTGATGTACGCAGATGACGTGATTCTGATGGCGAGAAGCAGGAATGAATTGGAGGCGGATGTGCAGAAGTGGAAATCTGAACTCGAGCTGCACGGCCTGAAGATCAGTGTCGCGAAGACCGAGTACATGGAGCTTGGAGCTCAAACGCCAGGAACCATACAGATTGAAGACGCTCCAATCAAGAAGACTACTACCTTCAAGTACCTAGGAAGCCGCATCTGCGCAGATGGTACGATCCAAGAAGAGATAGCTGCCAGGATAAACGCAGCTTGGTCGAAGTGGAAGAGCCTCACAGGAGTCATGTGCGATAGGCGGATGTCACGCAAGCTGAAGTCCCAGTTGTACCGTAGTGTGATCCGCCCGACAGCTCTATATGGCAGCGAATGTTGGCCGTGTACGCGAAGCGACGAACGTAAAGTCAGTGTGATGGAAACACGCATGCTACGATGGACGGCAGGCGTCACCATGATCGACCACGTTACCAACGATACCATACGCGCAACGATGAAGGTCGCCCCAATAGCTAAGAAGATGCAGGAGAGAAGACTTCGGTGGTACGGTCACGTGCAAAGAAGGGAAGAAAGCCATATCTCCAGATCAGCCACAGCAGAAGAAGTACCAGGAAAGAGGCCAAGAGGAAGGCCAAAGTTGAGGTGGTCGGATAAGATCAAAGCGGATCTGAAAGAACTAAAGATCGAAGAAGAGCAAGCCTTAGACCGCGAACTGTGGAAGAGACTTACAAGAGTGGCAGACCCCGAGTAACCGGGAAGATGCATGGATTAAAAAAAACGCATCAATCACGTTAGTGCGGAGACCAAGAGGTTGGGAATTTCATCTCAAGGGAGCTTCTAGGTAATTTTTAAAAAATTTAGATGGCTTTCTTTATCGGTCTTCTTGGCTGGCCTGCACGCTCACCGGATTTAAATATCATGGAAAATTTGTGGGGTATATTGGTTGACGGATCTATCATAATAAGCGCCTTCGGAGCGTAGATGAATTAAAAACAGCTATGGACGCCTGATGGCAAATTTCGCTTGATGACATCCAACTTGGTGGAAAGC
This sequence comes from Cylicocyclus nassatus, assembly GCA_958299035.1. NCBI lineage: Eukaryota > Metazoa > Nematoda > Chromadorea > Rhabditida > Strongylidae > Cylicocyclus > Cylicocyclus nassatus. Next base: position 62,969,478 of record CATQJL010000001.1, read on the forward strand.
ATGCCAAATAGAATCTTTCAAGTTATAAAACGTTCTGGTGGTTTGATGGATTGTTAGGTCTCCTTCCTCTGTGTGTTTACTTACATTTTGTTGTAATTTGCTGTCAATAAACGACGTCATTTCAAGTGTTCGTTTAATTATGAACCACCAAAATTCAAACTCGGCGCAAAATGATTTCTACGATTGACACCGAAAATCATTTTTGTGCTGCGTATGCCGTTGACGGCTGCGCTCTTTCATGTGGCACTAACATTTTTTGAAATTTTCTCCAGAAAGTCTCGAAACCCTCAAAATGGGGGGGGGGGTGTTCGTATAGTTCTGAACCGCACTATAAAGAGCAAAAAATGGAGTATGACAGACACCATTTCAGCTCCGGATGAGTACATTGTAATGAAAGAACGAACCAATAAAATGATCGCATTTGATGCTGAGCAACACCCACCAAATATCCGGATGAGGATACATGTTTTGTGGCTAAACAAACCACAGAACAGCTTTGTGCACAAAATTAGCTCCATTTCAGATAATCATCGATTCTTCCATGAGTCCGAGAGATGCTAGAACTGTGGAAAGCCTGATCATTTAGTACGGAATTGCAAGAGTGCAGAGTCAAAAGTTGTACGGGACAAAAACACTACCACACTCTTTGCCCAAAAAGGTACAATCAGGAAGGCTCACATTCCACAGACCCGTAGTGAAGCTAATTCAGTTCAGGTAAACTGAACTGAGGCCCTCATCCAAAATTCGGTAAGGTAAACTGCCTATCACCACCTTCTCATGCTGTAAGAATGCAGAATGAAATTTCAGCTGACCGTCCGTCTACCTGACGAGGCAGTCTACCTTACTTCAGTCAGTCCACATTCAGTTAGACTATCAATTGATTTGAATAGTGTGTCAATGATGATACGCAGAGAAACTTCTCGTAAGTTACTTCTGACAAGGGAACGATCCCAACTTAAGGTGGCGAATTGGTATGAACCGCAAGCCATTAGATGCGTCTTGATAAGCTGATTCCAAATCTGCCTTTTATCTGCAACACCGTTCTCTGGAAAAAGTTATGAGTGGTTAAATGTGAAGACGATGGGGTTTTAATGCATAAAGTGCTTTGAAATCCAACTTGGAAGTGCATGATTAGCATGATATTGAGTGTACTGATTTCAGAGGATGTTTACATTTAACGGAAACACAAAGAAGTGTTTTCGATCAACTAATTCTTGAGGTATGGCGCGGTATATTCGCCAAATTTAAACTTTTCATTGCTCATAGCTTCTACCAAACAGCTCAGTTTGTTTTTTTAGTTGTTAGAAAATAATTCTTAGTGTTTCCCATGAATGTAAGCACTCTTTGAAATTAGTACACTCAATATCATGCTAGTCATGCACTCGCAAGTTGGATTTCAAAACTTTATGCATTGAAACCCCATTGTCTTCACATATTCAATCACTCATAACTTTTTCCAATGAACGGTGTCGCAGATATAAAAAGCAGATTTGGAATCAGCTCATCAAGACGCTCTAATGGTCGATTCATTCCAGTTCGCCACCTTAGGCCCCGGACAGACTTCACGCGATTTGATCGTCGCGACTACATCGCGACGAGACAACTGTTACAACATCATTCCATGCCGATCAACTTGCGTTGCGGTTGTGATACTTTTCCAGCCCGAAATTTTTGAATGTGAAATGAAAATGAATGGAAATGTCGGCGATTGAGTCGCGACGATCAAATCGCGTGAAGTCTGTCCGGTTAAGTTGGGATCGTTCCCTCGTGAGTAACTTACGATACACGTCAGTTTAACATGTCGTGAGGAGCCACAGTGATGCTGACGAGACTTAACAAGATCTAACAAGTGCGGCCACATCTCCTCCGCTAATGCCAATGACGTAGATGTGAATGTTTGGCAATCTCGTCTTGACTCGTATACTTGCATAGACGTGGCGCTCTTAATCTTATCATCGCTTATAATCTTATCATCGTGGGTGGTTGGCAATATCATCAATGGCTCGACTGAAGGCAAGTTGACTCGTCGAAGCCTCAACTGAAATCTAACTAAGCTGAGGTCGAATGAAGCAGCTTTACTACGGGCCATAATCGGAAACAAACAGCAACCGTTAACCCACAGCCATCGCTAGAGCGCAAAACAAAAGAACACACACCCAGAGAAGCTGAAGCACTGGCACACCTTGTTGAGACAGACGACATACTGCTGAGTGCAAGAGGAGTCGCGATAGAGACCGATTCGAAAACAGTTTTGAGTCAGCTCAGCGGCTCAGCTTCTTGTATGTCGACTGCCTTCCCCATGAACGTCGTACAGCTTTATATGGTTGAGGCGAGAAGAAGAACATTTCCCAAAAATGGGAATTGCGAATACACAGAGTCTCATAAACAAACAACACAATATTACAAACACACTTCTGCTCTACATGAATATGCACTGGTTTTTCTACGGTAATCCTCATCTGTCGCGATCCACGATAGTTGGGATGAAATATGGTACAGGGAAAGAGGCAATACCCCTTTTTGAAAATTTGGTAAAAGCTTCAATTTTTCCAACTCCACCAATTTGAGAAACTGAAATAAGAAATTCGATAGAGCAGATTGAGGCATGTACACATTACACAACCTCACACATGGAACTACTGATATATTCGACGTTGCTGATCACTTTTGATGTTATAATCTCAAACAATATTTCAATCGGTGCGGCTTCTTGCAAAGGTCATGAGCAAGACCTTTACCCTAACTATCAATGGTGTATGTGTTACATTATCCACTGTGAGCAGTTCGAAGCAAGCAAGAAAGATGTAAGACCTTTCCCGTACCCGCAAGTTTGCTTCCGTACCCATGGCCGCTTCTAAAGTCGGGTCTCACATGTACCAGATGAACACTGACACTGTGACCACCTGCTTTGAATGGTAAACCCTCTATTAATAGCATGAGTTTTGTACCTACATATCGCTGTTGTGATAATCCCTAATTATAGAGCGACAAGGCCGGCGAATTACCTGTGATGATCATTTCAGACTTGATTGCAGCAACCAGACGACGTACAAATCGAGTCCTTCGCCTGCCTGTACACCCTGTAAAACAAAATTTGTGATACATTATTGCATAGATGAAACGAAGTGGAAATTATCTAGAGAAAAGTTCGAAACTTTTTCTCTTCTGGAACTCTAATACTCTCAAAGTGCAGTTGCAACATATGCAATAGATTCATAGCGAAATCATGCCAAAGTTTAAATAAGCAGCTAGCCTCAGGGCGTAGAGCCAACTACCTTGACACAACTCCTTACTCATTGTATCAAATGCTGCTGTACTAAACACTAACTCCTTTTGGCTCTTAGTTAATGAGGAAATCAAGAACTTGTGGTTGTTTTTGCACTGTATAATTCCAAAACTTACGATTGATTCTTTTTGGCTTTGGCGTTGGTTTTTCTTCTTCGCAGTGAGGCCTTGCATTTAGTATTGACGTGCCTGTAAGAACATTCATTTCAATAAATCGCGGATAGCAGATAGCGGATTGAAAATTGTTTTCTTGTAATCTACTGATTACAAGATTTTAACTTCACAACGTTTCCTATTTACATTGCAGAAATCGCCACACGATCCCACTTTCAAAGCGGTCTTTCAAAGCGGCCCAATCTTTTTGTAGGTAATGCTCACCAATGGTTGAGTCACAAGGAAAAATTGACCACGATTCTTTTTGACCGGGGCTCTGGGACCAGCACGTATGTATTCATACGCTCTTGTTATGAAATGTCACAACTCTTTTCAAAATCAGTTTAGGCAAACTGAAATTTGCTGTTTAATCGAGTTATGGCTGAAGCACAGTATGTCAACTGAAGAAGTTAGTGAGAGTAAAGAGAAAATTTGAGGAATTCTGCAAGACTTCCTTTGAAACCTTCTACTTTGAAATACTAATGCTACCATATAAAAATAGGCAGACATATTTGGCTGCCACTATCAAAGACAGGTTCGGCAAAACGATCGTAAAACTTTTATATGGAAGGTTGCTTGTACCCCAAACATCAGAACAGAGCAGGTCCGAACGCACAGCATGCTGCCCCCACCTAAAAAATTGCCCCTAAACCTGTGCGCGCAAGCTATTCCTATACGCGCTCGGAAAAACTCGAAATATTCTCACATTGTCGGAGGCGGAGGGGGGCGCGCGTCGAATTCAACCCATGTAAACGAAAAAATTACAGGTCAAGGATTTCCTGAGCCACTGCTTATAAATAGCCTAATTTCAGAAAACATTCTATGACTGAATAAATTCAAAATGTCTTTGCTGCATAGAAATTTACATGAGCAAGCAAAAAACCCCACTACTTGAGCCCTCCTCCGCGGGCGCAAATTTGCAGGATTTCCTATATTTGATTTTTTTCTTTTTGTTGCGAAAGAAAAACTAATTTGCTGATGGTTCCTGCTTGCGATAGCTTTGCAATAGCATACGCACTATTGAATACATCACTCGTCACTATGTGCAGTTTGCCGTCGCTATAGATTAGCTGAGGGATTCTCAAATGTGAAGAAAAATCTGAAGAGAACATTTTCTATGTTTGAGTGAAAGCCTGCGTATGTTAGCCCATTTCACCGCTACTCATTATGAAATATTACATACCTAAATCTGCGGACATTGCGGATCTAAGCATGGTTGCATTTTGACAACTTGAAATGAGGGTTGAAATTTCATCACTGAGTTTCTTCATTAAGATTTAGTGAAGTCCAGATGGTGTAAATAATACTGCAATAAGTGCAAAAATCAAAGAAAATAGCTGCGTTAAAACAAGAAGTAAATTTCGGACAGAACTTTTGGAACGACCTAGTATAGGCCAGCTGTATAATAAAATGCGAATCGATACTTTGCCAACCTGGAATAGGTTCTCCCGTAGCCGTGTGTACACACCAGCAGTACTTCTGCACTTCTAAACATTGCACTGGAAGATAAAACCTGCAATAATGGTCTGCACCACTAAAACGCCTGCTGAACAAATACCCACACAGAATCTGTTGGCGAGCATGTAGGAACGTAGATCGCAATGTCTCCATGTGCTTTCTTTAGCAGACTCTTGTTTCTTTGTACATTGCAGTCAAGCCTGACTAAAAGTTCCTTTAGCTATCATTTCTATATGGTGCTAGGCAGCATTTCTTGAATTCAAATTTTTGGTTTTCACCTTTGTCGTTTCCTTCATTTGGAAATGGCGCCCTTCTTTCAACGATGTCCAGCATCTCTGTAATTTAGTGCTTGAAGGCAGTGTCTCGGCAGAATTTCGCCTTTCAAATTTCTATCTTTTCGGAGGCTTTTCGCCAAGAGGAATCCATATCTGGGCTTTTCAAAGCATGAAAATGGCGAAAATAAGCTTCTTCCGAAGCTTCCTAAGGCCGCAATCAGTAGAGAATAGTATAAGTGAGCGAGCCCCGGCACGAGGGAATCGGGCGCGAAAGGCTTCGGATGTATCTTCACCGTATGCTGACCTGCAGCCTTCGAAAAAAGCTCGTTTTTGACATTTTCTGACATGTTGAAAAACCTAGGTATGGATTCCTCTGGGCGAGAAGGCTTCGAAAAGGTGAAAACTGGAAACAAAATTCTGTCGAGGCAGAATTTACAGAGTTACAGAGTTTTGTTGCACAGTGACTCACCATGAGCGCTTGCAGGTGACGGTATGGATAGTATGGAATTCTCGTCGACTATCGTACGCTCGATTAAGTCGGAGATCGGCGATGCCGTCACTCCGGCTATAATCGACAATGTGACTGCGTAAAGGTCACATCTCATCTACAATATAGTAAAAAGTTCAAAATGGGTTGATTCTGTGGTATGGGGTTCTCTGAATGAGTATTCCTATACAGGGCAAACGTAGCACTATATCTACCCTTCCAAGAAAAAGTTTTCAGATAACTTTAAATTGAGTGGAAGAGTGCAAAGACATCACTTATAACGCCACGCCATTGAATGTAAAAGCAAGTTAGAAATTAGCGACTGGTACAGTGATCTCCAATATTTTTTCAGCATCAACTTAGATAGGGAACATTAGTTTGATTTGGCTATACTCTTGAGTTCTTGAATAACTAAAGCACTGGGCGTTTTCATGTGTCTCAAGGTGGTTTTTGATAGGATAGTTCATTTAAGGACGGCGATACAGAAACTTTAGTCAAATAATGCTTCTGAGATTGACCATACTGACATCAGAGTTACGGTATTAAGCAAATCCATGCAGACACTACAAGAGTATTTTTTGAACTGCAAGCAAAAACATATACGTTTAGTCTTATTACACGTTAATAGTCTTTCTCCGAAAACTCTAACGACTTCGAAAGAGTTTAGATTTGGCACATGGAGGGAAGAACAGAGGGCTATCCATCGGCAATGTTTCAACTTCACCGTCACGTGCTTTACAGTAAACAAAAGGCAATTCTCAAGAGCTCTTTCACCTCCGCTTTCTTTCTTATTTTTCACAATTCTCAAATTCCTGCACTTATCTTTTCTATGAATCTCCGGGAGCATCAGTGCTAGCACAAAGCAATTTGGAAAAATTGGTTTTTTTTGCCAAAAATAAACCGTTTTTCTAAATTGATTAAACTATTTTTGTTTCCTTAGCAGACTTGGGGAACTATTCGATGGAGTAAGCAATCTTTACATAATATCCACCAAAAATCCATAAAAGTCCAGGTAACGTTTGGAGCTAAAGACTAAATATTATGATTAAGTTTGAAATCCCTTCCAGGGAGTTTCTTATGGATCTCCAACTTAGTCATCATACAGTAGATACTAGCAGCATTTTTGGATACATCTGCTGGATATCTTCCGCTGCTCAAATCTGAGAAACAAAAATAGTCCGAAGTACGCCGTAAATGTCCCATAACCCCTCAAAAATGCCATATTCTTCGGATCGATTAGAATTGGTATTTCGAGTACAAGAGCAAAAACGGAGATACGATATCAGAATCATACTTACAAAGGCTTATAGTCAATCTCATAAGTGGGGGGGGGCGGCATTGAACTATCATTTTTTCGCGATTACTATACATGAAAGAAAAATCTAGCAAATGCATTTAAGAATTATTTACTCATGTATCTTCTGCATGAAAATCAATTCGGAGTCTTAAAGGATTTTTTCACAAAAATCCACATCAGGCAATAAAAACCTTTTGGATTTTGGCTCCAAGCTCCACTTGGATTATGATTTGGGTTGATACTTGGAGGCCAATATGTGGAGCTTGCTTTATTCTGTAAAATGGTACTTCAAGCTGCTAGGAAAACAAAAACATTCTGATTTATTAACACACTGACGACCATGCAGATTTTTAGTTGTCTGCCTTTTGGGAACAAGGCCTTTTTACGGACCAGCCCACTTTTTCAACTACAATTATGCATACTGCCTCTACAGTACATCTACTGACAAGAAAGGTAGAAGTCATCCCTAGATTCTGTGCAAAATAAAGCTCATGGAGTGAGTCTATCCCAGACTAAATCATTTTTACAAAATTCAAGCTTTGACACACATGGTGTGTCAAGCGGTCCCACGCGGTAGTCATTGCTTGACACACCATGTGTGTCAAGCAGTCATCAATGTGTTAAAAAAGGTGCCTTTTTTTGGGATACCTACAAGCACTCCAATAACGCAAGTCGGAAAACTGCCAGAAATGAATAATTTGAAATTGTTACAAGAAATCAAAAATTGAATATCCCATATGTGGCATGTATATATCGCCAAGCTACAGTCCTGCAAATATTATTTTCACTTAATTACGATCAATTTAATCAGCGTTACAAAACTTACGTTACGATAACAAAATCAAAGTTTCCACTTTACTAAGTATGAGGCATTTAGTAGACTAGATGGAGATATTTTCTTTCGATTCTTTTGCTTTCGAACGAAGCCAAAGCCTTTTTTTCCAAAAACTTAGTTTATGTTCAACTTTATTAAAACTTACTAAACTGAATGCGACGCGAAGAGTAGAAGCTATTAGAAGCAAACAAACAGAGTGAGTGGTAGCTATATATTATGGCGCAAGAAACCATTCTATATCAAAGTATTGATTATCCAGTGCAAATGAAGCAAAATATTGATAAGATATAAAAGGCATGCGGAAATGACGTGATGAAGGGAAATAGAGGCCCGCCTTTTTGTCGAGCCAATGCATTTGTTTTATTTACTCAGCATAGCGTTTCTGGTTTCATCCAGGATGTCTAAAGGATGTCTAAACAATGAAAAATTGCAACGCAATTTCGATACAAAACAGCTTATAGATGATTAATAGCGCATCATTGCATTGGTGGACACGAAGACGAGAGCTGTAGAGCAAGAGAGAAATTTTTACATTTCGCCATAAAAATCAGGACTTACAAAGTTTGAAGCACACTAGAAAGAACTAGCTCAACAACAGGACACCAGCAATTGTTGAAAATCGACGATGGAGAGACATCGTTAAGTGGCGATCGGTGTTGGATCGTAAAATGCGACCTCAGCATTTTCCAGACTACAGTGCGATCAACCGTAGCAAATATTGTGAGATTTTTTTTGTGTCACGTAGGATACGCTCAGTCTCAACGATTCCGGAGCTTCATACTTTGATTTATAGAATGCATTCGCAGGCGCATGAGGTTTATTTTACAATTGACTGCTCAAACTGGAAAGAGTTTTACATTCGAAAAAAAGCAATTTATGATCTGAGTATCCAGCGAATGAGTTATGTCAGCAAGCTTTTCTGCATTGTTTATGTATCAAGAAACTCAAAAGTCCCAAAATATTAGGTTGGCGGGTAATTATTGTTGCACTTTCCCTCCAAATCTCTGAAATCCAGAAGCTTACTAAATTTTTCGATTTTGCTTTATATGTAGGACACAGCAGGCCGTACACAACAGTATGATTGTGTCGCAAATGCACAAGTGGCCGGCAAATTTACGACAACATTGTAAGCGCACTCAAGATTGTCATTTTTTCTTCAGTTGTTTTCCCTATGTCTAATAGTGTTTTTTCTCTTCTATAATTTTTCGAGCATGTTTTCACATTGTCTCTTTTATGGCAGCGCTTTGGTGCCGCAAGCATGGCAAAATAGAGGAGAAAAAGTAAATTTAAAAATAAACTAAAAATTCATTGTAAATTTTTCTTTTCGAGTACATGTGTAGGAGTTGATACGGAGAAGTTGGAAGTGATTTTCATAAATTTTTAAAATTGCTCTTCATCTTAAAAGCGAATGTGCGCTGACATGGCGCACCATTAACTCACGTGCCCCTGCCCGATTACCACATCGCCCGGTCTATCCTTGACCAACTGGAAGAAATGCCAGCCCCTTGATAATGTCCATGAAACGTAATTCTACCCATACATTGGGTGTTTTGCGCATGGATCTGCATACAGGGATCTGACAGTACTGGTGGGTAAGTCTTTGCACCCCGTCAACACTCCTTGAACATAAGAATTTTGAAAAATTTTATTTTTGAGAAATAAAAATGAAAGTGTAACAAATACTATCCGCCAAATCAATATTATGCACCCTGTCAGTTTTTATTAGAAAATTCGGAAATCGAAAGCTTGCTCAATCCAAAAATGAGGAGAAGAATAACATTATCTTTAGATTCCATGTAATAGTTCTATCTTTATCCTTACGCGTTCCATACAGCTGTTCCTTTCAAAACCAAAAAATTTCTCTCCTAATAAATCCTACGAAATAGAAATAGATATACATAGCTTCTACTGTTTAGAACCTCCTTTCAAGACATGCTCACGCTTATTTCGAGCGAAGTTATGAATCACCTATCAACCAAGAATGATAGATTGAAAAGCTCACTGACAAGTTCTATTTTACAAAACGCAAGCTCTGTCATATCTGGCGCAGATTCAGAGATTCAAGCACATTTGAAGTTTGAGACAACCTAAGACATTGGTGACAGGAGAAGAGTTCAGGATTACATGTGTCACACAAAAATTGTTTCCGACTAAATACTCAAATGATGCAAGTCCTCGACATAGTTCGGCTTCAAAGCTAATTTGAGGCTTGAGGTTCGAAGGATGTGAAGAAACTGCTTACTTTTACAGGAAAAACAAAAACAAACAAATCGTTTACTTTCAAGTTAATAACAAAATTGGGGCTGAGATATTAGAATCAGGTTTTAGTCCCAATGTGGCAAGCTAACAAGAAACTCGATATTATATTATTGTTATTATTATTATTATTATTAGTACATATTCATTGAGGAGATGCAAATGCATAGCTAATTTGTCAAATCTAATTTTGCTAACCAATCTCACAATCAAAAGCTGAAGTTGTTGAATTTTTATTGGCCCTAATTTTCAGAGAAAAGCTACATCGCAACTATCCTAATGATATGATCAAAGACAGATGCAGATACAAGAGTAGATCAGTGAAACTGGTCAGGGTTTCTTAACAATCTAGCTGTTGCTTTGTTGAAGATCAGGCGTACAGTTCGCGTAACCTGACATATAAACATCCGTCTGAAATCTTGTAAGAATAAGCGTTGATTTTACTTCTATATCTGCATATAGTTCCAGTGTCGTAGATGTTGCACGGGATATCAATTTCAAGCAGTTTCAAAATCTATCTCTAATTAAGATCATGCTCAGCTTGATGGGTGTTTAACACAATGCCGGTATCTTCAGAAAAAGATTTTGAAAACAATAGCAGCTTCTTGAGCAGAATTTTCCTTGAAACGTCATTTCTAGTTAGTGTATTTGCATAAGAAGTATACGAGTATTGCGACTGAAGCCATAAAGAGCAAAAAAAAGACGGGCACCCATATTGGATGAAAACTAGTGCATGAATAGGAGCAGTCAGTTGACGTAGCTCTAATAAAGAGTGACGCAGATCTAATGGCCTTTCAACGAGTCACTGTCGCGTCCGAGGGGAATTGTCGAGGAAATATGGCTCCATGAGGGTTGCAGTAACACTCGCTTTCGCCCTCAAAGTCAACACTATAATTCACTGGGCACACATTCATACACCTCGTTTTCTGGCGCCGAACAAATAATGAGGGTAATAAACCTTGCCGAAAGGTACAAGCGATCTTTGAATGCTGGAAATCACGACAAGATCCCTTTGTAGCAAAGGAATTTTGCAGCTAAGAGTATAAACCGAACCTTACTTACTGCGTCTATGAAATTTCACAGAACTAGTTTTCTGAAAACTGCTGAAAAATAACTGAAGTATTCTTATGAGCATTACGAAGAAGTTTCGAACCGGGAAACAACCTATGAATATATATCGTATCTTTTCGCATCTGGTACAATGTTTTCATCTTGTTGTTGACTATAGAGTCTCCACGTTTCACATTGGGCAAGCATTATGGAATGTTCACAAAATACCTTCAAAGTGATTACTAACAAGGGAACGATACTTAATGTCCGTGGCGTTTTGAGACGAGATGTGTACCATTACACTCGTCTTTAAACGCTGATTCCGAATTTAACTTCCATTTCTGCTAATCGTTTCTAAGAAATTATGAAGCAATTTCGACAAGTTTGGCCGCCCAAGAAAAATATGGCTATCTAAACGGCCTCTATCGCCGCCACGTTTTGGTCTAGTAATTAGTGCGATAGCCTCATAAGTTGATGCGGGTGTAGGTTCAAATCCTTTTGTGTCCTTACTTTTGCATTGCCTTAGTTAAGCTTGTTTGAGAAAACTTACTCGAATTATGATCGTTGGATACATTTTAGCGCAAATAGTAATTATTTTTCTCAAATTTCATCATTTTTTGAAGAGTAGGCGCGTTCAGTTAGCTCGAGGATGCGAGGAAGTTAACTGAGGCAATGCATAACTGAAAAAAGCTAAGGGATTCGAACCTGCACGTGCATCAAACTCATAAAGCTATCCACTAGCCACTACACCACAGCGCACCCTCATCGTTGGTGCTCCGATCATATCTCACTAGGCAGCCAAACTCCGCACGATCCATCATAACCTCTTTGAAGCGATTATCAGAAACGGAAGACAGATTCGGAATCAGCGTTTCAAGACGAATGTAATGGTATACAGCTCATCTCAAAAGGCCACGGACACCGAGTATCGTTTCCTTGTAAGATGCATTGTTACAGTTGAAGGAAAAAGATCCATTTTTTGCTCGAGATATTTCTCTAATTTTCTATTTATGTGGAAGCCAACTTTTCGTTACAGGTCCCACACGAAAAATCTAATTTCTGTATCTCAAAAGATATTCCGATTTATTTTCGGCTTCTGATTTGCGTTATCAAAGCTTGGACTTGCGTCGTCTAACACCGTCTCATCTACACGTATAATCTCGAATCTGTAAGAATTTTATGAAGGTGAGAAAGAAGAACACGCAAATTTCTAAATTCACAGTAAGAATTGCCACGTTTTGTACTCACACCCATACGAGTAGAAATTATGCCAGTGGATAGCCCTTTGTCCCTCCTTTATGTATGTCAAATTGAAGTCTATATAAAATAGACTTTCAAGGTTGTTCAGTTCAAGTGAAGAAGAGCTATTAGTTATAAAAGGGTTATGCTACAAAGGGACAGACTTGAAAGAGGGAGTGGTTTTCTGTTGTGCGCACACCCAACTCTCTTCCAGATTTAATCTCGAAGTTCCAGATTGTTCCAGATTTGCTTTTTTGAAAAAGCACATCTAATTAGTAGCTCTAAATGCGCAGTCTGCCAAACACAGCGATAAGTATGAAAGCTTGCAATTTATTAGGTGGGTGCAAAAGTTTGTTTCTACTATATTCTAATCGCCATTTTCTGCTGTCTGCCTAGATTTGCCTGTGATATTTTTTTAGAATGAAGAGATCACGTAGTTCTAATTATGGCTTGAATGCATTTTACTAAGCACAAGTCGCAGACAATGCAAAAAGAAGATCACTCAAATTTTGGTAATTCTAAAAAACCTCACCAAAAATCCAAAAACGCTACAAAAATCACCTAAACGAACATGAACATATGTTACATAATCTCGCAATTTTAGCCAGGCAGAATTTTGCCGAGCAAACGTTGAAAAGTTATGACTTTTTAAGAGAATGCTCTGCTTTTTCACGAAAATCGACCTGTTATCGGTCGGCTCGAATATTTAGCTAAAAGTAAAAGGTCATAACCCATGTCTACGACTGTTTTGGCTTCCGCTGTGACGATTTTAGATTTTTTTGAGCATGCTCAAAAATTGCGAAATCAACTTCTGCACTATCTCGTACTAATCCATGGAAACTCTGAAATGTAGATTTCTCTTTCAAATAAAAAACTTTTACGATTTTTCGTAACCCTACGCGAAAAATGCCAATCTTGAGTGTAATTCTGTACAATAGTTGTTAAATGTCGAACATTCTCATATTAATTTAAGGCAGAAGTACTGCTGTAAAGAGCATCGTTTTCTCTTTCAAACGAAATCAGTTCCAGTAAAATCTATGCGGGAAAAAGAGAGTTACGATTTTTCAAAAAACCCACTTAATATGTTGTCCAAATGTTTAAGGAAGTTCTCAAAAACTCAAAAAACTGCTCATGATTTTATCAACATACTTCATAAATCCAGCGAAGGAATTTCGAATTTCAATTCGATCAACGTACATAAACAGAGTGCCTTTTTGAATCTGCTGTCTCCCATAAATCCATAAATTCGATGGGGAATGAATCTGAAGAGTCATTTGCATTTGCAAAAAGAAATACGACAAGACGCAAAGACTTCAACTGCTTGCATTTCAAAGTTTGTGCCTCCTAAAAAGTACTTCAAAAACGACCTCTCCAGTTGAACTCTACAAAAAATCTGCAACATCAAAAAGCGCCGACTTGTGAGCTTCGATGGTTATTTTTCAAAGCTGGGTTAGTGAAAAAAGCACTTCTGCAAAAGTTACTCAATCATGCTCCTTTCGCAAGAAGTAACTCTTGCTCTTGGTTGCAACTAAATATCCCTGCAATCTGTGAAGGATGGGATCTGAAGTGAAGTGCCGTTCACTTACGATTTCAAGATTTGAACCCCTTAAGCACGAAAAGTTCTAGTAATGCAGTTGCTAGGCAGTATGTATGTACTAGGCTGTTGCATAAGTTCTGTCCGATTTTTTTGCCTCATGTTTGAAGCAGCTGTTCTAAGAGAATTTCATCTCTAATTCGATACGGTTGGTATCATTGAAAAGTGCTTTCCTTGCGCTTTCTAAAGCATACCAGAATTCAATAAAATTCTTAGTGTACGGAGATCACAGGCCTAAAATCTATAAGTGGCCGAGGTACGTTCTATCCCTAGAAATATGTCCTTGCGAGGATATCTCCACAATGCGCCCTTCAAGTCAGGTTCTTTCATTGGCTTCGGAATAAGGGTATGGAATGCTAGTATATGCAGAAGTTCGGTCCCATGAAGAATACGTCTTGCTAGTGAAATTTATCCTCGAACATAAATCTTTGGTATAGATGTTTTACAAGCAATAACTTTCTGCGAATAGAAGTAATCGACAAGCTCAAAGTTGGAGGTGCTAGGGCAAAGCAAGAGCTAACAGGGCCCATCCACCAATTCCTTTTCGGCGCTCACGTCAGTTGTAAAACGTTCGTAGTTCATAAATAGGCATGCACACATGTGCTGAAGCGAGGTCAAAAAGTGGCTAATTTTTTGTTCGGTCAAAAAAATCTCTCGGCAGCGCAAACCCTATGGGCTCTTCTATGTTGCATAATAATCTACGAAAATTTCTCTATCTATCCATTATTAGAATAGATGCCTATCAATTTTCATAAGGGAGCATTACCATGTCAAAAAAGACAGATTCGAAGAAAAACGCTGCGAAGTTTTTGCATTCTTGGTTCTTCCTTAACAAAGATTTGCGCAGATCTCAATATGCATTTTTTAGCCAAGGGACTGCTCAACATATAGAAACTAAGACCTTGGAAAAAAGTTGACTCTGAAAGAAGTTATGACATTTTGAACTCAAAAATTCAAATCGGACAGAACTTATGCAACAGCCTAGTAGTAAAGAGAACGGCTTCGTTGTTCCCAAGCAATGCGTCAAGTTACCATCCCTAACATTACTACAAGCTATATTTGTAAGACTAAAACGAGCGCGCAACAATCTTGAAAATATTCTCTATTTTCGATTTTTTGAGATGGCTGACCTTTCGAAAAAATGGGCACATGAAAGTATTGTCGCACAGAGTATCTGATAATCACCTATGCACATACTAATTAGGGAAAGCCTCTAATTCCTAGAGCAGCACCAACTAGTGTTTCTTCACAATTTTCAGCAATACAGGAGCTTCGCACAAGTGTAACTTGCAACTCGTTATGATGATTTTAAATATGCCACAGAATGCTGCAATCATCCTCTATAAAATATATTTTTTGCGAATCCAAAGATGCAATATTCAGTGGATCTACTTTTGTGCCCACATGTAGAGCTAGTTTAACTCCGCTGTTGAAATCAGTCTCAAAGCCATGTTTTAGTTGATTTGTTTCCCGTAACTGTGTCCGGAGCCCCATTATGCAGGCATATATGCCGCCATGTCAAAATCAACAGTTTCAATCTTACCCTTTAGAAAAGGTTTTCTTTAGACTATGCTTGACCCAAGGTTTGGTTCAACATACTGCGCGTTTTCTCTTCGACAGAAACGATTTTCATAAGGACGTGGGAGTTCGTTGATGACTATCTGAGTGCCACGGCAGTGCAATTATAAACAATTTAAAAACTTGTGTTTATGAGAGAAGATGCTATTTCCTATGCTGTATTTGTTATTGTATGAATAAGATGTGCACCAAATTTTGTGTCTCTATTTTCTTGCGTGCTGTTTTTATCAAGAAGGCATTAGGTAATAATAATTTTGGGACAACCTGTAGATATACAGCAAACGTAAGGTTGTCGGTTATTTTTTTTATAATTTCGTTTATTGAGAATCTCCAAGGCATTCGAAAAATTTCATGTTCACTGCATGTGCGCAGGGTCGAAAGGAAAGATCTGCCCATCGGGGCGGTCCTTCCCCGTCCGTGCGCAAAACCCTGACTACTCTGTGACTGCAAATCCTTTTTGTTCCCATTTTTTATAAATGTTATCGTCCTTCCCGTTGATAAACGAAGGACCGGGGGAGTGATAATTGGACAGGTGTCGCAAATTTGGGTTGTTCAGGAAGTTTCTAAAAATTCCCAAAAAAATAGAAAAGTGTAGAAGTTACCGGTAACCTAATATATGTATTAGGTTGTCATAAAAAAATATCGTTTTTTATTTGCTTGCTTTAACAAAGCAACCAGACTCAACCCAACAAAAGATAAGGGGTACTCTTCGATAGAGCAAAGCAAGCTCTAAAAGAGGGCATTCATGATTTTGCGCCAAGCTCGATCCTCGGAAAGTTCGAAGTCAAAATCTAAAGATTTCCAAATGCCCAAAAAATCGAAAAAAATCAGATCTTCGTTCAAATAATTTCTACGAACCTCCTACTCGCTCAAGTCAATACCTTCGATATCTGATATCCATATGTGCGATTGCTGTATTTTTTCCTTGACTAGAAACTGCGAAAACAAAACTTTCCCTGATTTTCTCAAAGCAATGCTGAGCCTTTTTGTATATGTAGTTCTATGCTACAAGCCTACGTAAGCATAAATGTAGGCTTTCAGCCTATTTCGAGCGGTGCTTTTCGAGAAACAGTTGTCGATTTTAACATTGAAATTGAAAAGAAAAAACCCGAATTCGATATTTTTCGAAAACTACAGCTTGAAATGGGCTGAAAATCTAGAGTTATACTTACTTAGGCTTGTAGCATAGAACTACATATACAAAAACGGCTCAGCATTGCTTTGAGAAAATCAGGGAAAGTTTTGTTTTCGCAGTTTCTAGTCAAGGAAAAAATACAGCAATCGCACATATGGATATCAGATATCGAAAGTATTGACGTGAGCGAGTGGGAGGTCCGTAGAAATTATTTGGACGAAGATCTGATTTTTTTCGATTTTTTGGGCATTTGGACATCTTTAGATTTTGAGTTCGAACTCTCCGTGGATCGAGCTTGGCGGAAAATCATGAATGCCATCTTGTAGAGCTTGCTTTGCTCTATCGAACAGTACTCCTTATCTTTTGTTGGGTTGAGTCTGGTTGCTTCGTTGAAGCAAGCAAATAAAATCAGACATTATTTTCTTGGCAACCTAATACATATGTGTGTCTGCACGTACCTACAGTATGCGTGAGCAAGATTCGTGGAACTGAACAAGTATTCTTTTTGGTTCCTTTGACCTAATAAAATCTATTCTTGGTTACACTTTGAAGTTTGTGTAAGAATATGCATCTCAGATATATACAATGCATGGCAGCAGAGAAAACCGCAGAAGTGCTCCTAAGGCAATTTTTGCAATAGCTCGAATTCTAATTTTATTCTAGAGTCAGTCAAAATAACCACTCCTTTTCCAGTAAGTCTTTGCAATAAGAATTAGGCCACGACTCTCAAGTTATGGTTACTGAATTCGGCATTTTCCCTATAAAATCAATGTAAAGATATGAATATATACCAAGAGAGACCTGTAGTTTGAGCACGTAAATCCTAAAATAAAATCTGAATGATTTGTTTGAGAAAGTATTAGAATGTTTGACCTTTGAAATATGACAATTTATTATACAGCATCACAATATCGTCTTATTGAGAATCGATTGACACCAAAAACCGATCTTCCTTATGAAAGTTAGTTTGACATCATTTTCTTGCATCCTAATTGTAATTCATTTTTGTACTTTTCAGACTGCGGTTGTGGTCTGTTACAACAGCAAAGACGTGATGCAGCCAGAACCTGAAGAGCTTGAGACGCGTAAAAGTATTGTTGCATGGTTGGGGATGCAGCGCAAATCACATATTTAGCACGGAGATAACTGGCTTATGTGGTAGGTAGAATGATGTTAATGTATAGTTTTTTGAGGCTAGGGCGCTTTCTATATGTGTACAAAGATGTGTACTCATAGCTGAGGTGCAACTTTCTACAGAAGTCTAAGGAGGTGTTTGTGAGATGAGGAAAATTCATTTGGAAAGTGTTTTTTCTTAAGATGATATCCTCACAGCACAGACATGCATGAGACAGACAAATCTAACAATAAGACTGTCTAACCAAAGAAAAAAAGGAGATGGCTGCATCCCTGGGGAAAGAAGTGGGTCCCAAGAGGCTTTCGCAATGCACTAAGTGAAGATTGCTTCGTTTCTTCTTCTCAGCTAGCAATATCGTTCTTTTTTATTTCTGTTGGTCGAGTTCGGTCTGAAAGTTCAGGTTCCACTACCTAAGAAGACCATCAGTTTGTCATTCCATGCGTGACTACATAGAATCCCCAAATCTTTTGAGTCGGGTTGCCCTTTATGTGATCTTTCCAAATTTTATCTTTTATCTTCATGCGCAACATGCGCTATGTCAAACAGAAATCGGACGGTTAGTGCTCCACAAACTCACAAGTTCACGTCAGTAACATAGAACATAACGAATATACGAAGTCCACCGAATATTACTTGGCGAAAAATAAACCTTCAAGTAATTTCTTCCATAAGTAGCAAGATTGGACTAATAATCCGGAAGATCACGATAGTAATTTGCACACCAGTCGGCCGAGTATGCTATAGTGTGCCCAACACCAAATGGCATGCCTGGAACCTCACGCTAGACATGTATACCGACTGAAACCCTGTCGGACCAACCTTACCGGCAGAATAATACTGTGGGCAAGCTATGCGGGCTACTATTATCTCCAAGGCGAGCTAACTAGAAAGAGTTCAGTAAGACAACATTTAATAAGAGGTGGGCTTAGCGTCGGCTTCAAGTTATGACATATCTTCTATAATAAAATTCAGCATACTAAGAAGGTCATTATCGAGCAAGAATTTTCTGAACTTTTCTGTATTGCGTTGGCAGAAGACTTCAACGGGATGACAGTTGATTAGATCACCGCAGTGCTCGCAAAGGACTGTTGTGGCACCATCTTACGCCAACACTCCGGACCTCGGACCGTCAGACCTCGGGATAGAAAAAATTAAAAGTTTTCCTACGACTCTGAGAAGGACTGAGGTCCAAAAATCTGACAAATATAAACGTGCCTCTTGTCTAAAGATTTTATGGGCTAAGAGGATATCCGCAAGAATGCGTCTATAGTATAAGCTTTTAAGACCAAGGACCGGTAATCTGGTTTTATAGTTAGGCAAACCTCTTGGGTACTCTTTGCTTGGAACAGCCAATAAAAATAAGGATTCTTGTGAAGGTACCCTGGACTTTTTCAAGTTTGAGAATATGTTTTTTAAGGGTTGGATTCCAGACTGGACTACAGTATTCCAGAATGGGAAGAATGTTAGCTTTGTACAATCTCACCCAAACTGCTTTGGTCTGTATGTATGTTTCTAAGCAAAGAGTACGTAGCACGTGTCATATGTAACTATAGCGTCAATATGGGTTGAATAACTAAAAGGAGACATTAGAGTGATGCCCAAGTCTCGAACGGTACATTCGTCATAAATGCGTCACCAAATATCGTTTCTGAAAAGATATTGACGCATCGTCAACGTAATTAGGCCTAGTTTGTTTTCTGAGGATACAAATAAACTACAATATCAATCAAGGGTATCGCTTTCGATATGGTGGATATAATCATGACTTGCACGTAGCCGTTGCTAATTCTAATGACAATTGCTCTGCGAATTTGCGCTAATCTTATATATAAAGCTGAATGTCTGTCTGTATGTATGTCTGTATGTCTGTCTGTATGTATGTGCGGAATAGAAATTTTTATTTCTGAACCGATCGGGACCAAACTTGGCACACATATACTTCGGGGCAGGGAGCGTGTCATAGGCTACTTTTCGTTATCGATCAGCTACGGGGCTGGGATTTTGCACAGGGGGGTAATCGAACATGCTGATCACCCCCGTGGGGGTGATCAGCATGTTCGATTACCCCCCTGTGCAAAATCCCAGCCCCGTAGCTCAAAATTTGCAAAAAAAATCGGTGAAATCGACATCGATCGATAACGAAAAGTGGACTATGACACGCTCCCTGCCCCGAAGTGTATGTGTGCAAAGTTTGGCCCCGGGCGGAGCCGGGTTTGCCATCTAGTATAAGTATAAACTACTGCGTTTTGCAAACTCGCTAATGTTAGGTAGAAATGCATGCGAAGTTGCATTGAAATTTACAGTGGAAGGTACAATCATGTTCAAAGAGCTGAATTCCCTACCTAATGCATGGATGTTCGCGTGGATTGAGAAACCACACTGGGTGTGTTGGTATGGGTCTGTCATGAGTTGGCAAAAAGTCTGAAAATAATGCAAACTCTCTAGTATTCATGCTGTAAACTCTAGCTTCGAATGAGTTGGCTTGAAGCATAAATCTATAACATGAGTTTCAGGATACTTAGGACTGTTCACAGAAATATTCTATATGTTTGATCCAAATCTGCTGTCATATGAACTATTACACGTTACAAAACAAGCTATTTGTCTGTATAGCATTATTGAAATCGTCGCGTGTGTGAAAAAAAACTTGAAAAAAAGCACGTCTTTCACATGATTACGAGCCTTTCTTTTTGTCCCATAGACGAAGTCGAATTCGAGTAGCTAACATTGCAGATATGACTTCAGATAAAATATAGCTCATAATTTGTCAAAAAAGTACCCGAAGTGCGCAGCAGGCGCCGGTGTGCGCTGCAGTGCGGCGGAGTGTAGCGGAGTGCGCCGCACTCCTCTACAGTCCGCCGCAGAGAAGCGGAGTGCGCCGCACATCACTAAAGTCCTTTGAAACTGCGTCGCATCGCCATATCGCGCTTCAGAATGGACGAATTCTGAATCCGAGGACATTGTTCGATTCAGCTCGGCGAGACGTATCATGTAGTGCGTAGAAGTGCCACAATATACCAGGATACGATAAGTATACGGTAGACAGTAAGTTTTCACTCATTTTCACAGATTTCTGTTTGGTTGAATTGTTCAGTGTGTTGATAGCAGTATTGCCATTTGATTCGTTGCTGACACATAGTAGGTATTGTAGGAGTATGGTAGAGAGTCACTCTAATCGAATTTGTTCTATCAGCTCAAGGTACAATACCGCTCAATGTGCATAATTTCCATGTACTTCGCGGAATTCCGGGATTTCAGCAAAAGTCCGCGATATTCCGGGAAGTTCGCGACATTCCGGGATCCGTGAAATCACGGGAATCACGCAGACTACGCAGCGCCAAACTTCCTTTGAAGTGAATACATTCCGAATCCGGAAGCAGTACTGTGTTCAGCTCGTCAAGCAAATCTTTTGATGTGCAGCATGCTCTCGATATTCCGTTTCCAGTTTTCTCGAATTCTTCCGTAGAAGTCCTTTTGCAAGGGTGTAACGCAGCGCCTGTGTAACATAGAAGATTCCAGTAAGTACTATTCTATAGTACTGCTTTTGTAGGTTATCGTGCGTTCAAAAGTAGCTGCTGACTGTCTTCCAAAAGAGATAGAACCGTTGGTGAATCTTGGAAAAACACGCGCTTTCAAATTCCACTGGCCGTAACTTCCTCAAGCTTTAGTCTATAAAAAACGCCGAGTTAGGAGCCTACGAAAACATGTCCTCATGCATAAAGCATAAAGGATAAAAAATTTGGCGTCTTCAATACCCTCTGCGGGCATGCGCCGAACGCACACTACTTCATACGCCTATGACTATTTTTAGCGCTTCATAATCCACAAAATAAGTTCTATCGAACGGCCTTTGCTGGAGTCTACTAGGGGCAGTGCGCGTTGCCTTACACCTTTGCGAAAAGACTTCCACAGAAAGACTTGAGAATACTGAAATCGGACAACAAATCGATTCTTTCGCGATGAAAAAACCCCGAAAAGGAGGATAGCGTAAATAGTCGATACAATGAATGACTAAAGTTTTTTTTTTGAAAGCAAATTTAAATTTGTGTGCATTCTGTATAAACTGACTAAACTAATTTGCATTCTGTATAAACTATCTCGTGCTCAGTTGTTTTGTGGAACCATCCTACTGCTGACTTCCATCGCGGATCACGTTCGTTTCTTGGGCTTTCTTTCATTTGTATAGTAAACAAGAATTAGCTAAACCAGACTTCGATATGTACAACTATCGTGTGACACTTTTAACGCCAGTTTCTCGATCTTCAAAATCGAGCCGGTATCTGTTGATAAAAATGTTGGTTATTCTTGTGTTTTCTATCATTACGTTATGAATACAATTGCTAATGTCTTGTCGGTGTACACTACATCTTATGTTGTTGGCCAAATAGAAATAAATCTTTTGACAACCTCTAAGTCGGACAAGAGAAGGGCTGTTTGGTTGTCTTTTTCTCGTTCCTGAGCAGAGGCGCTAAGAGCAGTTCTATTCGAGATCCACACAAGCATTGAGCCAGCTCATCAATTCTTTAGTGGAGGGGAAATGAAACGAGTGCACAATCTTAGTTTATGTCAGTGTCACATGTCATGAATATCAGTATCGTTAGCGACTAGCTTCATCAACTACATTTTATATAGGGTCGCATCTTTTACTCATTTGTAGCTGAAGCAAGCGAGAGGTGTAATGATCGGTTAAGTTTGTCCTGCACCTTTTTTCTACCTTGATTGTTTAGGCAACTTTAACTACTCGCAAGAGCTGTCTATCCATTCTCAAGTGTTTCTACAACCCTTCACCTAATACCAACAGTGAAGGGGAGCAAAAAGTTTTACCCCGCATTTCAGCTTTTTGTGCCCTGATGGGCCCCGAGATCAAACATTTTATCTTCAAAGTCATTTTCCTTTTTCGAGTTTATGAAAACACCGGAGCTGGCATCCCGGGTTCCACCACCCCATTCTGGAGGCCAGTCCATGGCGCTTGATCTCTGATGTGGCGAAAATTACCCTTGTTTTGATTCCGACTCTCTTGCCTACCGTCCTTACCATGTCTAGATGAAGCGGATCAAAATAAGCTTCACCGCTCATCCTTCATGACTGGGAAATGTGCGCAAACGCACAAACACACAGATTTTATATATATATATATTAGGTTGATTCATAAATAATGCACGTTTTCTATACTTCAACTTTCAACCGAGACAATTCTTTTTTGTAAAGACATTTCTGGGCGCAGTAAAAACTACTGTAACCAACAAATCAGAGGCTATAAAACAGATACTTTTGCGTGACTGTATCTATCACAAAAAAGATTCTCTGGCCTGAAGATTGCCAACAACTTTTTTCAGAAGCCTCCACTTTGAGAGAGCATAACTTATGTTGAAATGAAGTAGGATAAAGCAGACTTTGCTCTTCGTATAGCCAAGGGTCTCTTGAGCAGTAAGGCCAAGTTTGGGTTTAACGGAAAATATTTGAAAGAAAATATCGCGAAAAAGTCGAAAGTACTCACTTTTATCTGGCATCCCGGCGGGTTCAAAAATATGTCATTTTTGAAATTATTTCATTTTTCTCCGCTGGAAAGTAAGAAAATCCTAGCGCTTTTCTACCATAAAATGGACTAGGTCTACCCTTGCTGGATAGTGCAAAAGACCTGCAATCGCCTTTTGCTTCGAAGTTTTATATGGCACGGAAGAGCCGCGACGATCATTCAAGTTCGCAATTGAATTTCTCGGTTCAGAATTCATGAAGAATTTTGTATAAACAGCATCTTGTAGCACAAAGTTTTCTAATTCTTATGCATATTTTTTGAAATTAATCCGGCTTTTTCTCATGGATTTAGGGCAAAAAGAATGAAAAGCAAAAATTTTAGGATTTAGTCTCTTTTGTTTGAAGACTCAGAACTTTGGAATGAGCGGAGATTTACGAAAGCGACGGACTGCATAAGAAAGTAGAAAAAATGCTCTTTTAGGCAGTATAAAAAGTTTTTGAGGAATTTGATTCACGTCAAATACCAGCTCCTGGAAGATGAGGTGATAAAAACGTGCATTAATTATGAATCAACCTAATATATCAGTGGCGTACCCAGGACTTCGGCTCGGGACGCCCCCGAAAAAAATTTTTTTACGAGGCTAAATTGAATTTTTAAAAATTTTTAAAAATTATTTTAATTATTTACAAGTAAAAAGTCCTCTCCACATTTTTATAATACATTTAAGAAACTTTTAAAAATTTCGCGACCCATTTTCGGGGGGGGGCGCCCCCCCCCTCGGTACACCACTGATATATATAAGTATATATATTAGGTTGTCCCAAAAGTTTTTGCGCCGGATTTTCAAAAAATCATAACTTCCTTTCTTCTGAACAATTTTTCTCAAAATTATTTTTGTATGAAAGAGGAAACCTTTTTCTTTATAGAGGTACCTTTGCCATGAATCAGCGTTGGTAAGTTCGAGAGTTAAAAGCAATTGAAGGAAATTAGTCAAGATCGACATTTTTCAAGCTGGATCACGAAAAATTCTGGAAGTATTTTTGTTTGATAGAGAAAATTTTACACATTACAGCGGTGCCATTTTCATGAATTAAGACGAAGTAGATTGAGAGTTAGAAGCAAATAAAGAGAATTTCTTTAGTTTTGCAATTTTTGAGCTTGGTCAAAAAAGCTTGAAAACGACATAGAATAGACGAAAAAGTCATAAACATGGGTTTTGTGATTTTGTTTTCTAGCTGATCGAGAATCGTGCCAATCGGGAGCAATTTTGATTTCCGTGATTTAATCGGATTTTCGGGTCTGCGTTTTTCACGAAAATGAAAATTGCTCCCGATTGCCGCGATTTTCGCTCAGCTACAAAGGGAAGGTCACAAAACCCATGTTTATGACTTTTTCGCCTATCCCATGACGTTTTCAAGCTTTTTTGATCAAGCTCAAAAATTGTAAAACTGAAGAAATTTTCTTTATTTGCTTCTAACTCTCGATCTTCTTCGTTTTAATTCATGAATATGGCACCACTGTAATGCGCAAAATTTTCTCTATCAAATAAAAATACTTCCAGAATTTTTCGTGATCCAGCTTGAAAAATGCCGATCTTGACTGATTTCATTCAATTGCTTCTAGCTCTGGAACTTTCTAACGCCGCTTCATAACAAAGGTACTTTTGTAAAGAAAAAGGTTTGCTCTTTCAGATGAAATTAAAATCGAGAAAATCCATCGAGTGCCAAGGAAGTTATGATTTTTTGAAAACCGGCGCAAGAACTTTTGAGACAACCTAATATATAATATTAGGTTGGTCCGAAAGTTCGTTCGCACCATTTTCAAAAAATCATAACTTCCTTCCCTCACAATGATTTTGCGCATTTAGAATTTTATTAGAAAGCGTGAAGCATGTAGTTTCCAATAGTCCCCTGGAGACTTTCCAGCATGTTCAGGTTGCAGAGATAAAAATGAAAAAACGAAAACATCCGAAATTCGGAATTTTTGAGAAACAATTCCAGAAATCTAGAAACTGCGCGATAAAATCCAGAAAAGCCACTATCCTAATTTTTCTTATATTTGATTTGATTACTAACTGAGTCAAGTTTGTGCTGATTGAGCTCTTCTTTCAAAAGTTATGATTTTTTGAAAAAAAATGCCGAAAAATCACTTTCCTAAGAACTCCTAAGAAATTGATTTTTCGGCATTTTTTTTTCAAAAAATCATAACTTTTGAAAGAAAAGCTCGATCAGCACAAACTTAACTCAGTTAGTAATCAAATATAAGAAAAATTAGGATAGTGGCTTTTCTGGATTTTCGCGCAGTTTCTAGATTTTTGGAATTGTTTCTCAAAAATTCCGAATTTTGGATGTTTTCGTTCTTTCATTTTTATAATATCTCTGCAATCTGAACATGCTGGAAAGTCGCTAGAGGACTATTGGAAACTACATGCTTTACGTTTTCTAATAAAATTTGAGAGGCGCAAAATCATTGTGAAGGAAAGAAGTTATGATTTTTTGACAATGGTGCGAACGAACTTTCGGACCAACCTAATATATACAGGGTGTCCCAAAAAATGTGCACACTGTTTGATTGTAAATAACTCTCTTATAATGAAGTGTTTCGAGAAGCTTTAGGTACCGTTTTGTAGAGTGAGGTTCAACTTAAATTTAGAGTGTAGAGCGAATCGCCGATCGCTCATTCTCACTGTAGGAGTACGGTAGAAACTTCAAACACATGGTGTCACTGTGAAAAAAGCGGCCGTTTCAAACATTTTCAAAAAAATGTAGAAATTTGTGTAATAGAGTTTTTATGGACACTGAGTTCAATACCCTATTCTTTACAAGGTTCGGAAGTATTCTAAACGGTGTAACCGCACTTTTTAGGAACACTTAAAAAACGTCTGCTACTGCTCACCTCGCATAATCTTTTAATGAAGCATTACGAAGAGTTGCGAACTCCACATTTAGAATCAGCAACTCTAATTAGCCCAATGTGAGAGTTTTCAGGTTTTTCTGGTTCCTTTTTGGGACAAAATATAGCCTTTCATGGCTCAAAGCCCTCTTCAAAGTTTCTGCCGTAATCCTACAGTAAGAATGAGAGATCGGCAATCCGCTCTACACTGTAAATCTAAGTTGAACCTCGCTCTACAAAGTGGTACCTAAAGCTTCTCGAAATACTTCACTACAAAAGAGTTATTTACAATCAAATAGTGTGCACATTTTTTGGTACACCCTGTAAGAGAGAGATTACAAAATTGTAGTGATTATGCAATCCAACAGCGCTTAGAATGTTTCTGATAAGGCCAAATGATTTATCGAAGTCATATTTCGATGAAGCACAGGTCGAAAGTTGGGTTTATCTCATTCTAATATCTATTTTTTATAGAAATAGACTTAGCACTGTTGGGTTAGAAGAGCAGTACAGCTCCTGTTCAGTGTTTCACTAGATTTTAGAAACGAGTATGAAGCTTTCTTTCAAGCTGCGTTTCCCTTTCTAGCCGAGATGTTGATGCATGCTGCCCTATGTTGGCAGCCAAGAAATCAAGTCAGTGATAAAGACATTGACGACCGCTTGATACATACAGTGTGACTTGACATATCTCCCTTGAGGAGTCTTTTACGCTGAATCTAAATAGAAGTAACCTCCTCGGCCTTGTCGGTTCTATACTAAAAGTGGCAGTATGCGTGATTTTGGCCCGTAGTAAACACCACTTCACTTCCGATGACCTCAACTGAAGGGCTCAATTGACATTTTATAAACTGACCAGCGGCCACTCCCACATGCTTAAGAATGCGACCTGATCTGACGGGTGAGCGTCACGGCAGGTGCCACGATGAATTCACCTGAAATACTAAGAGCAGCGTCGCTTTTGAGATGAATCGACCGAGATAGTGTGCAAAGGATGAGACGCAGAGATAAGACTCGTAAGTTGCTTGTGAATAACTTACGGGACATCTTATTTAACGTGTTGTTGCGGTACAAGAACGCGCAAACCTGCACAATACTGGTGTCCGAAAAGGAAAGGATCAATGAACAGTTGATTTCGGCAAGAATACAAGAGAATAGGTTTTCTCCTTTTCGCATAGTTTGCTTAGGTTATTTCTACAAAAGTTACTTAGAGCGACAACCTCTTTTTCTAGTTCCATTCGATTTTGTTCCCTACTTCCTCAATTTTTGATGAAATGTTGGTTAAAAAAACGCAGTTTTGCTTTTTGCATTTTTTTGGTTTGTGAATTCCTTGGTAGCGTCCGCCATCGATTTCCTTCGATTGTGGTCGCTATCAAAGATTGCTCAGTGATGCACAAAAATCTGCCACTGGCTGTCGGCGCCGAACCACGGTCGTGCGAGCTGAGTGCCAATCACATACGCGTTTGACCAAACCTGCACAAGCGATGTAGGTGTTTCCTCTTTGATATTGCGCAAGAATTTTATACATGAAAAGCGATCCGCATCTAGATCAATAGCTCGCCGGATGCTGGACTGAGGCGCCCCACGATCCACTCAGGTACGCCTCATGGCAGATCCCCTGAAGGGGGGTTTACTACGGGCCGCTTTATCTTTAAAAAAAACTTCGACTGATCCGGGACAGGCATTGATTTCAAAAGGCAGACACCTCAGAATTTGTGTGGTCGTCAATGTGTTATCGAGTATATGTGCAGAAATGCTCATTCGTTCATCTTTCAAAAATCGTCGAGTCTTTTCATTTCAAATAACTCAATCAAATACAGAAAGAGGACAGTGGTTGATAGTCCTTAACGATTCTAGGCATTAGACTTACTACTGCTTCGACTTTACCAAGTGAGCAGACTTTTGAGAATTTTCAACATTTGTCTCGAACAAACTTACAACCTATCATATTTAGGTTTGTTGTGGTTGAAATTTTGTAGCTTTCTATTCATTCGGTTGTTGATCGTCGCTCCACATGTAACTTGCGAATAGGCTCTTTTACAATCCAACTTTTTATCTACAATTAGCTGGGCAAACACTTCGATTATCGTAAAGCTTAATCAAAATTTTTATTGACTAAACTGAAATAGGCTTACGCTAAAGCATGGATTGGTATCGGGGACAGTAATTCCATAATTCGTTTTTCTCTACTGCAAATCCTTTGACAATATTCTAAAGTATACGTGGATTGCCATGAATCATAGAACTTAAGAAGTCTCAACTGAAAGGAAATTTACAGCACCTGTTGAGGTGACTTGTTGGACCACTTTGGTTCCTACTGTTTTTTTCTTTGACAATGGTCATGTGAATCTTAATTTTTTCTCTTCTGTCATTACCTTCTTTCAAAATATTTCTCTGTACCTAGCGTAAGCGAACACCTGAACTATTTTGAAGTGCATAATGTGCTACCTGATCAGCCGAAATCAGCTTGGCGATCATATTTGTATTCTGCTGTTTTGGACGTCCTAAAACCGCTCAAAAGTTCCAGTTTTTTCTGGAAAAGAGTCGCCGTAGCTTGCTAAACAGCTCCAGCAAACTCATTTCTTTACCGAAATCAAAAATCCTGAAGATTATGGCAAGCTTCTGCAGCTTCGTTGTTCTAAGGGTGACACGTCCCATTTGCACTATTACATTTGAAAAGATTTTTTCAGACAAGTGTTGAATCGATGGATCAATCGAGGAACTCTTCGCATACTTCGTTCATATCTACAATCAGAAAGCTTCTTCTGATTCAGCACCGCTCGTGAAAGTTGGTGAGACATTCCTTCCTTGCATAGACGTCAAGCTGCGTTAGCTGAAAACCTTCATTTTCGCACATAACATCGCATTACTGGGCAGAAATCGCTAAGGCTCCCTCAAACGAAAAAGAATTAGCACAAGAAATGTTAATACAATGGAAGGTGATCCTTATTGATCGAAGGAGATAATGATAGCAGATGTCAATATCCGCGCTCTTTATACCAAGAACTCATTAGGTCTGCAATTCGCAATTCTGTGAAGCTTTTGCAATAATATGGTAGCAGAGTTGCGTGAAAGTAAACT
Organism: Cylicocyclus nassatus; assembly: GCA_958299035.1. Classification (NCBI taxonomy): domain Eukaryota; kingdom Metazoa; phylum Nematoda; class Chromadorea; order Rhabditida; family Strongylidae; genus Cylicocyclus; species Cylicocyclus nassatus. The sequence continues at coordinate 62,998,701 of CATQJL010000001.1, forward strand.
AATATTCTACTTATCTTGTAAATTGATTTGCAACTTATCACTCATCCTGCGCGTGTGCCAAATATAATCGTAAAGTTAGCCCTTTAAAAAAATGAAAATACATCAACTTGCATGCTGACACATAATTCTCAGGAAAACCCGCTATGATTACTGGTACCACATTGTTTAACTGTTTCAAGCTGTTCACGTAATTGATGGAGGAAAACAGCAATGGATTCATGGTGTTGGAGGTTATGGCCAAGAACTGGTACGACGTAGTCATAGAAAACTTTGAAACGGGATCGCTGACTTCACAAAAGATGTGGGCATTTTTTATGAAGGGCTCATCAAATATAGATATCCTTTTATTTGGAGAGCACGCTCAAAGACCAGCCCAGATGTACCGAAGTCAAGTTAGACTGGGACAACTAAGAAAGGCTATTGTAAACATTTGACATACGTACACTTGACCTCCAGACATGCTCATCTGCTTCACCACCAAGTCGGCACATGATTGACATGCTCCACGTGTTTCTTGTCACCAGCCGCAAATTTCAAGATGATGCTAAAATAAGCAAATAGCTTGTTTACTTCTGAAACTTACTATCTTTGAATAAAATCTATCATCTAGTAAAGAAACCAAGCCAAATTTACTTTTCCTCGATTGTGGTTTATAAAATCTAAAATAGTGAGCCTGGTAATCACTGCACCCCATTTCAAGATCGAGCTGCTGTTCAAAGGTGTTAGGAAAAAGGTAGGATTTCGGGCCATCTCGTCTTATTATGTACGATTTGCTGTTGTAGTTGAAGGTGCAGATTTGTTGCAGAAACTTTTGTCAATGAACATATTTGTGCAACAGATGATTATTATTAATCATACTCAGTTTTTATAGACCCTATTCCATCTCATAACAGAGAAGATATAGGCGATCCCCATGCGTATAGCGGGCGTGGCCCTGCAGACATTTGAACACGTTGGTAAACTTGTCAACCCTCGATTTTAAAGCAATAGCTCTCGTACTCTCTCGGTATCAAAAACTGCCACGCGGATACGTTGGCAAACGTCGGCAAAGCTCCGCCCGCTATACTGTGGGGAGTAGACGATATCACAATATGAGGGATTTTGTTTTCAAAAACACTCGGAGCCAACATGTTGCGATTGTGAGCGCTGTATTAGCAGGATTGGCGCTGCTGTCTCAGAGTTTCTAAAGTCGAAGAGAAAGTTTGAGGCCTTTCAAAAACTACATATCAAAAAATTTAGGATCTAAACAAGGTTTTTTTTCGAAAAAATTCAATAAATTATGCTAAGAGAAAAATTATGAGTTACTTGACTTTCACTCAGCTCAGCTGGCTCGTGACCATCTGGTATAAAAAATGCCACCCCTTTGACTCACATAATTTCTCTTAAAGATGTTCATACATTGCGTTACTTCACACTGTTGCGCATAACGCTAAATTCAGTATCATATAAGGTCGGCACCCAAGTTTTGCAACTTCTCTCATAACTTTTTTCAGGTGTAGCGCGCTCATTTTTGCCATTATATAAACTCAGCGGCTTCCCCAGACATTTCGTTCGAAGGAATGAGGGGGGGGGGGGGAGAGAGAGCGGCTAAAAATTTATTTTCCAAAAGTTGCGCCTTAGCCGCGCACTCTGAAACTTTTTGAGATGCTTCCCAGAAGTTGCGGGCCCATCATTTACGCGTATAGACAAGTTACTTGCACATTTTATAACCCATTAAGGAACTTTCAAAAAAATTCCCTCCCACCTCGTCTCTGTCCGTGACCTAATAAATTGTGATGTAAGTTATGGAAATCCACGACCTTAATTTTTTATAACACTACAAAATACCTGATTATGTACCGAAAAGTGAAATTCGGAGGTTCACAATGTTCAAGCAAAAATAAAGTCGTGCATAGCCTGAATCTTACACATCAAGACGAAGTTGTAGGCAGCGTATAAGTAGAAACTAACCAAATAGAGTAAAAAGAAATTGGAATCTGAAAACAAGTCAAAATACGGCGCCCTTGAAAAACTGAACAAGGTGAATGCCTCAGTATTGGAGGATTCTGTCATTGGGCCGTAGTCTAGTCTATACAAGAAAAACTGCGAGGATTGAGGACGTTTTAAGAACAAACGGATTTTGCAAATATTTTAGAAATTCAAGAGAGACTTTGTCTCAAAAACTCTTTGGTTCTAGCTTTATCTAGAGAAGAATTATGTTATTCTCACTTCACTAAAATGCTGTTTATCGAAATATTGAAAAATGGTGGAATGAGACTCCGAAAAATCAGAAGTCTGTTTTTATCATCGAAACGGGAAACTGTTGACCTGAGTATTTGCAGAAAGCTTCCCTGTCTAGCAACCGTCGAAGTTAACATCGTTAAAGGAGAGAAAATTTACACGAATTTTATTAGAACTCAAAATAATGCGAAAATTAACATCGGAAAAGGAAATAGACTGTATCCTAATTTCGCGAATGCAAAACGCATCTTTTCCATTTTTCCAAGTAAGCAGCTCGGCTGCACCACTTTGCCTCGCAAAATGTCGCTTCTCCACATATCTTGTAGGAAAGGAGCAACACGGTAACAGGCTCTTTGGTCGCGAAATTTCTTTTATGTTTGAACTGGTAGAGTATAGAATAAACGGATGCGTCTTATATTCGCGAATCGCGATATTAGAGTTTGTGACAATCTACTTGGAATTTCATAAGCAATGTGCAAAAAGGCTTCATTGGGAATACGGGGTTGAGGAATCTTGTTCTACACGCATATCTAGAAAAAATATTGCTGTTGGTTCAGTATTTTACTCTTTTTTCTTATTCAACCCATGCTCAGTTATCGATGCGAAAGTGTTTCCATTATGAGAAATATATGCACTTGTTGAAAGTGAAGGGAAACTTGTGCGTGCGGAAAGCAAGCATTTTTCCTAAAGTCACCACTTTTAGGATCGAAATAAGATGATTAACAGATAGCTCTGACATCATTCTAAAACTACAATTTTTACCAAGTGCAAATCTAGCCGAATTTAGATTTATTGATTGATGGCAGCACTCTAAACGGACTAGTTGCTTGACAAGAGAAAGCTACTATATTGTTGATTTTAACATTACAAGGTGGTTTTTGAATGATTTATGTCAAGGTACATTTTTGATAGGGCTAAATTAAGATGGGGTCATGGTCATGGTCACCAAAAGTGTAATATGCTTTGTAAAACTCCATATATTTTTTATTCATGGCCAGATCATAATCATAATCCGCTGCCAAAAAAGTACCCTGACTCATATGATGCAATTGCTTGACCATTATAGAAGTAAAGCATAGTATGCTTGCTGTTATATATACGCTTGGTACTCAACTATACTATGTCGCTAATAAGCCTTTAGTAGACTTCTAAGGTGTGAATTGGGTTACTAATTGAGTATGCGTTAGGGTTACTGTTTTGATGTAGAAGATAAGCATGAGCGCAGCTAGGGAAGCCCTTAAATTGTTTCCAGAAAAACGCTTCGCGGAATGAGAATGCATTAGACTGATTCGAAATGCGTCATATTTCGCAGAACAACGAGTCATGGAAAATTTTTTAGATGCATCTTAAACGGCTTCTCATCCTCCTTTGTACCGTCATGCATTCATTGCAGTTCACTCAACGGACTACATGATGTCTGCAACTCATTGTTCTTGCCATGTTCAAGCTCCAGACTTTTTAAAGCTTTTGTATCGGTTTCAAGAAGGAGTTCGAGTATCAGAAAGATAAAGCAAGCTCGATGGGAAGGAATCTTCTTACAGGCATTCAATCAGTTTCCAGCGATTTTGTAAAATCTTTTTTTTGAGAGCACTGCATCTTTTAGTAGAGGGGCATTGTAAACACTTCTAGGTTCGATGCAGGTAACCCTTGCCAGTGGCGTACCGAGGGGGAAATTTTTGAAAGCTACTTACATGGGTTATAAAAATGTGCAAGTGACTTGTTTTTACTTGTAAATAATTAAAATAATTTTTAAAATTTGTTAAAAATTCATTTTAGCCTTATAAAAAAATTTTTTCGGGGGCGTGGCTCACGCCACGCCCCCTTTTTCCAGATTTTAAGGGTCGGGGACCGGGAAAAATTTTGAGAAGCACCCCAAAAATTTTTTCGGAGTGCGTGGCTAACGCCAAGCACCTTGTTCAAAAAAAATTTTTGTCGCCCCCCCCCCGAGCCGAAATCCTGGGTACGCCACTGACCCTTGCTAATTGGTTATGCGGTGTTTTTAAACTCACGCTCTAAAAATGTGTTTTGAGATCGCATCCGACCATGGGCTGACTTAGTACTAAAAAGAACGAAAGCGGTTTGTGGGAAGCCTGAAGAAAGCTACTTCTGGTTAGGTTTGCTTTAATCTGTGCGTTATTTCTTGGTAAAAGTCTGTATCAAGAATGAAATTAGTTAAACTTGATTGTGGTAATGGTAGCCTGTTAAAAACTCTAAAAGTCTTCTTCAAAGAGTCAAGAGAACTCACCTTGGAATCATGACTCATAGAACAAAGGACCAAAGCTGCATTGAGTACGACCAAGATGGCTTACAATTTTGAAACCCGTGGCTCTCCTTAAAAAAAATTCGAAACCAAGCTAGCGATTTAAAGCCCATCTTCGTCACACACACCATCTCAATTGAATTTTCATGTAGGTTTTAGGTTCAAAGGAAAGATCTGGGCTTTCTCGCAAATTCTAATATCTATTCTAGTTTGGATGATAAGCCTGTCGACTTCAAACCCACAACTGCATACGCATTTTGCAATATGCGCACAAGAATTAGAAGTTGCCAAATTTGCTTTTATCAACTTTTCCCAGGCGCCTTCTATAGGGATTGCCGTCTTTATAAGAATGTGTCCGCAATGCTCTGCAGTGTTCATGCCTCTTTCCTTGCGCCTCAGATAGTCCTGCACAAACAAGGCAATTTTCATCCACCTTCTTTCTGCGCGTTTTGGTGGTACGTAATTTGAGGCATTGGCCAGGCAAATTTGGGCACACAGGTTTCTTGCGTGGAAACTGATGAGTGGGTCCTAAGGGTGCCTTCATAACGCGCCGTCAGCAGTCGAGCAGCCCGCTGGCCGCTTTTATTCACAGCAGCGCAAGAATAGGTTCCTGTTTCGCCTCTGCCCCTAGACAGGTAATGTATAATGCAATCACTCCCGAGGCACATCAGTAGGGAGGAGTGAATGAATGTTATGTTACTATGTGGTGTGGGGGAGAGGGGAGTATTCATACACTAGCGTTAGGGCAAACTAGGCATAGGTCAAAGTGATGTCAAGGTCACTTATGTGTTTATGATTCTGAATCAAGTAAGTTTTTTTTAACAAATTTTCTTACATTCTTGATCTTTTGCAGTTCTCTGTACTTGTATGTTATTTGTGAATTATTCATGATAAATCTGAAAAGTGCAGCAACTATCATATCAGATTCATATTTTAGTGTAAGCAAGTGATGGATTAACTGTTTTAATCTTATAATGAAGTCGTCATAATGGGAGCAAGTCCTAAATATTCTAAAGGTTTCCGTGTATATGGTAGCTATTTCGTGATTATAACTAATGTGCGAGGTGCCGTGGCTAAATTTCAGAACTTTGAAATTAAAACTGTCTGTATTTTTTATTGCTGATGTATATTTTTCCACCACATATTTGGATGTTGAATCATTAAAGTTACACTCGTGGCTACTCTTATGAGTATGTTGTAACTCAAGAATGTTACTATAAGTTTGCTGTAGCATATTTTGTATCATTTCGTCGCTATAGGTGTGTATTATGAGTATGTCGTCCATGTATCCATAGACTTTGAATCTCTTGTTATTTTCAGATTTCCAATGCGAATCCAACTTTGAGTGCACTCGCCTAATCTTTTCATGTTCCACGCTTTTTCCTTCCTGTTGCCGCTACTATGCAATTTGATCTAGTATATCAAATATATCACACTTGTATCCATTGTTGCTATTATCTTATTCCCGTGATTGATTATCCTATTGGTGCTCAATTCATCTCTTGCAGTTGAAGCATAGTTCGCAAAAGTTTCTTCGCGGTGTGATCAGGGCTCGAGACAGGTGGCTTATAAACAAGCATATCGTTTTTTGGACAGAAAGCGAAGGAAGTATTTTTGTGGCCAACAAAACACAACGATTTTAGTCAACGTTTCGTTTTTTTTTAGTTTTTTTGCATTTTTGGGAAGCTAGCTCGTGCCGAGTTCTGTGATTTTCGACGACCGACTTTGGATGCTTCCAGTTGCTGTAGGTGTGCTATTTGTTTGTTTTCGAGTATGGTTCTGTTTCAAATTCCTTGTCTATCGGTGCTTTGAATATCTCTGTAATGTGTAAGAGTCGAATTAGCGGCATTAGGAAGAAAAAAAGCGTGGAAGGTGGAAAGCGTAAACGAGTGCACTCGAAGGGTGCACTTAACTGGCAAGCGAATATGTGATGTGTGCATTGTGTAGGTTAACACCCTACGTCGTGACAAATGCTACAGTCGAACCATTTCATATGGTCATGTGTGTAACTGCACACACCGTCTTTAGCGTCCTTATCCTGGATGCAATCACAAAAAGGCAAGAGACATCATTTTGAGGTGACTAGTATCTAGAAATAAAAAAACTTCAAAAACAGTCAGCAACACTCAACCAAAAGGTTGTCTTCTCCAAAAACCCATCTCCAAAAACCAGGATGAGGCCAAAGTGGACGGTGTATGCAATTACACACATGATTATATGAAATGATTTGACTGTACAAATGTTGTAGTATTTGTCATGACCGTATGCGTGAGTTTTTAATAAACTTTTCAAAACCTTGGAGTTTTCCAAGGAAACAGTCTGACTAAAATTATACCGTATGCATGTGTGACCCTCTGTACTTGATAGACCACTGATTGAAAAAATATAATAGATGTGAAAGAATACTTGAAATTAGAAGATGACAGCGACAGGTAAAAGATCGGTACTTTTTCGCTATCCGGATCCATTTTTTCGAGTTTTTCTTAACAAGTACGTGCTTCCTAGAAATTTGTTTCCATAGATCGTGTGAGGACTGTCTCTTCGCCACGTATCATGATAAAAAACACGTTTGAGGTCAGTTTGACTAGTTTTTTCAGAATCACTTTTGATGAGGTAAGAGAGCATTTGAAATAATTCGGAAGCTGTTAAAGGGTAACAAAAGCAAAACAGTTTTACACGTTTGATAAAACATCTTGGTAGCTTCCAGCAATGATTCAGAGAAATTTTGCTCTTCACGTTGTTTCCGCCATGGGAATTTAGCCGGGAAAGAGTATAAATGATAGCTTGAAGTACTTGGCTGCCTGTTGTTGCGTATTTAGATAATAGAACAATACCGCAGTTCTTTGTTGTGAGAAAACCGATTGTGGTTGTTGAAATGAATGTCACTTTCAGTGTTGAAGCTCATTCATGAAAATGTTGACTGAAAATGGGTCCTTGTTAAATAACAAAACAGATTGAACTTACATTGATAGGTAGACTAAACAAATTTTGGTAAAAGCTGTTAAACGTGTAGATGACATGTCAATTTTCTTTTGACACTCGGCAGGAGGTTGACTCTCCGTCTTGTGAAGTTCTTACCAATTATACAACGAAAAAAGCAATACCCTTCTTTGAAGAATGAGTCCAGATAAGGGAAAAATACCAAAAGATTTTGGAGTGTCAATGCTTTCAGAAGTACCAGATTTGAAGTAATAGTGATGCAAGAACTTTCATGAGGGGACACTTGAGGCTAGTTTGTACAATACAAAACACTAATAAATATCTTGAGTCTCTGTTCTCAAGGTTTTTTGAGTAAAGTTTGAAAGAGTTCTTAATAGCGTAATGAAATATGAATTAATTGCAAAGAACGCTGAGGAGTGGAAGAGCGACAACGGATAAGAAAACCGAGTCCACCAAACACACCATCAGTTTCTCCAAGTGCGTTGCACAATTCCTCTCGTTTTCTTTCAGTACTCTTAATCATACAAGAATAAAGCACTGCTCATGAATTTTTCAGAAGTCATTCATCTACTTCAAAGTTTTTTGTGTAGGGAAGTTCACAACGAAACACAGCATGCATTTGTTTGTAGGTTGCGATATGCAGATATCCTGTTGTCCAACATGATCAAATTTGAGGATTTTATTGCATTGAAAGCTTCACAAAGCATTATTGGCTTTGTATGTCCTGATGCAAGTCTTTAATTTTACAGCAAAGGACAATTTCTCATGTGCACTTCACCTTTCACAATGACCTAGCCGCTAAATAACGAAAAGTCATTAAAGCTTGTTGTGCTAATGACCTGCAAACTCTAAATGAAAGAGGAAGCAATTTTGATTAAATGCTAAATTAATTTAAAAAGGCAAGAAATTCAATTTGAAAAGGATGAAATTGCGACCTTGAGGAGAGCGCAAGATGTGCAATACCGCACACAAAATGTGCACAATTTCCGTAAATGTCGCGGATTTCCGGAAATTCCGCGGAAGTCGGCAAGTTACCGGAATTTTGCGACATACCGGGAATCACGCGAATCACGCAAACTATGCAGCGCCATAACTTCCTTTGGAATGAATATGTTCTGAATACGAAAGCGGCATTGTGCTCAGCTCGTCAAGGCAAATCCTTTTATCTACAGCATGTCCTTGATGTTCCGTTTCCTCTTTTCTCAAACTTTTTACTGAGGTCCTTTCGCAAGGATGTAACGCAGCGCCTTTCCAGCGTAAAAGATACTAGTAAATAGTGTTTGATATTACTGCTATTACAGATTATAGTGCGTTAGAAAGTAGCCGCAAACGTCATTTCAAAAGAAATAGAAACGTTGAATTCTGGAATCACCCTTTAGAAATTCTACTCACAGTGATTTTCTTCGGAATAAGCATATTTTGAATCAAAAATTAGCGTTGTGCTCTCATCAAGGCGAATCTTTCAATGTACAACATTTCCTTGATATTCCGATTTCTTTATTCTTGAATTCTTTTTGCGGACGTCTTTTCGTAAAGGTGTAAAGCAGCGCGCATTGCCCTTACTAGATTCCAGCAAAGATCTTTCGATAGTTCAGTTCTTCTAAATTTTGATGCACCAAAAATTGGCCGAAGAATTCCTTTCTAAAGAGATACAAGAGTTGGTAAATTCTTGAAAAATCATGTCGTTTTAAATTTTACTCATAACCCCAAAATAAAGTTCTCTTGCTAAGTAGAGGTGATTTTCGTAATCAGTGGATAGGATAAACTCTACACGAGCAAGTCCGAAATGCTCGGGCTATTTGATTTTTTTTAAAGATGTAATGAATGAATGTAATGTAAAGATTGTAGACGACTTCGTCGAAATTCCACCGTGAGCGATATAAACAGATTTGATCAGAGTGCTATATGATTACTCACCGTGGAATTTTGACGAACTATACAAAAAAATTTTTCGGAGGACTTGTTTTCCTAGGCACGTAATCGGAGATTTTTATAGACTGAAGCCTGAGACAATGCACTATTCGATGACACAGTTCCTAGTGACTTTAATCTATACAAGCGAGCAGGCGTGTTTACTGATAGATACGCGAGAAGTGCAGGTGAATTTAGGAACTTTCGTGATTCAGTTACAGTTATCTCAGCATATCTCTGCAAAAAGGCCCTGCATTCCTCAAAGATCACGATTTTCGTAAACAGCGTGCGCGAAAATTTCTTTATGTGAAGTTTCCTTACAATCCAAAATTACTTTTTGACCAAAATCCATCGGCGATCTTCAAGAACGTCAAACGAGAAAAAATGAAATGACCCGAGCATCTCGGACTTGCTCGTAGAGGTCCTACCCGCTGGTCACAAAACATCTGCTTGGCAAGAGCTTCATATTTAGGGTTATGGGTAACTTTAAAACGGCATGATTTTTCAAGAACTCATCAACTCTTGTATCTCTTTTGGAAAGAATTCTGCGGCTACTTCTTGGCGCACTAAAATTTACAAGAACTGTACTATAGAAAGATACCTGCTGTGATCTACTAAAGGCAATGCGCGCTGCTTACACCTTTGCGAAGAGACGCCGCAGAAAGATTCAAGAATAAAGAAATCGGAATTTCAAGGACATGTGTACACGGAAAGATTCGTCTTGACAGGCTGAGCACAATGATTTTTTCGCATTCAAAATATGTTTATTCCGAAGGAGTTACGGTGCGTAGAATTTGTAAACGCGTTTTTTTTTCAAAATTCACCAAGGTTTCTTCCTTTTTTGAAAAGACGTCTGCAGCTACTTTCTAACGCATCATAATCTGTAATAGCAGTACTATCGAAGAGTACCTGCTGTTATATTTTACGTTGGATTTGCGCTGCGTTAGATCCTTGCTAAAGGACCTCCGTAGAAAAATTTGAGAAAACTGGAAACGGAATATCAAGGACATGCTGTACAAAAAGGAGTCGCCTTGACGAGCTGAACACAATGCCGCTTGAAAAAAAAACGCTTCCCTTCTCGAAATGCGCCTGGTTCATTCTATATCAGATATCTCAGACTTGCTACTGTAAATTTTACAAAAATTGATGACTCAAAAGATCGCGGTTTTGAATGATAAAAAGAGCTTCGCTTGAGGTGCTCGTGTGATAATGTACCGCTCAACAGTTTGCATTCAAGAATATTCCTAAGATTGACGCCGTTCCTTCTCGTGCCGTGACCCATTCACGACCAGATCAAAATCACTCGTCAAATTACATGTTCTGACCTCTTTATCAACTCTGGTTGTAAGATTCTGCGTTGGCCAGAAAAGGTCTGCCAATCTGAGCGTTTGTTCTGGCCACGCAGACGTGATATTGCACAAATGGCCGTGTTTACTGTAATAATAACGATTTTCATAGCCTTTTGGCTCCAAAGCCCAAGTAGTCATGCAAAAATCTAAATACTTCAGCATGGATACACCAGCACACAAGCAAGGTACTTGTCTCATAATGATTCTTTGCGCGAGACTAAAGCTGAGTTTTGAGGCTCCTGAGCTAACAAGGGAATGGTCAGAAGTCGAAGTGGCCAAACCAAACAAGCTGTATATGATTCAATGCAGTATAAAACGCTGACTTCGAATCTGTTTTCCTTATGTGCTTATCGGTTCTGCGGACGAAGCTACAAGCGATTTTATTGTGAAAAAAACATATATAAATCAGCGAAATTGAGCACATTGTTGCACTTTTAACTCAGATTCTGGCTTTAAAAAATTTGAAGTAAGCTAGCTGCGTGTTTTGGCCCAGCATTAAGGCGAGCGTGGCTCTGTACGTCTAAATTTTCAACTTCACGCATAATTTCTTAGCAAGATAATGGTCTTCAATGGCTTATAACTTCGTCCAGAAAAGCGCTCTGCAGGTAAGGAAGACAGATTTAGAATCAGCGCTTCATGCGGCATCTAATGGTATGCAGCCTGTCTGGAATGGCCACTTCGATTTCTGACCATTCCCTTGTTAGTCTAAACAATAAGGTAAGGTGTGAACTTGGTCGGAAAAACGATGAGTACACAGGATTTCTTTAAGCGCCGATGGAACTTGAATTATCTCATAGCATTGGTAGAAGCTAATTAGAGTGCTTAGACCACAGACAAACAGGCGTCTCTGGAGCGCAGTGTTTTCAAAAGCATTTCAAGATATCCGAGTGGGAAGAGCAAGGCTCCTCTTATTGAAATGCGCGGAGTTAGTGTGTAGCACATATTTCACACTTTGTTATAGTAACTTTACAAAAAATTTTCACTTGAACATTGGAGTTTTGCGCGGAAAAAGGAGAATCTTTTGAGGTGACGTTATATGATCAGTTAAAAATTGGCATTCTGCCCAATTACATTTCTAAGATTGACGCCGACTGCCATTCTCGTGCCTTGTACACTTTTTTCGGCTACACTATTTTACATGATATCATGGGTTTTTTGAATATTTTTCAAGAAGTTCCGAAACTTCCAAAGGGGTGTTCGTAGATTGTGAACGGCGCTTTACATGTCGGCTTTTTGAATTTCAGATTTCAAACATATCTTCGTTACTAATCAGCTTCATAAAATCACGCGTCACAAATCACAATCACAAACATTTTGACTGCCGCGAGATTCTGAATCAGGCTCAAATGAAGCTCGATTTGTGGTTACAACAGACACTCTGCCACCGTTGGGCCTCGGACAGAGTTCACAAATTGACCGTCGCGATTCAATCGCTACAAGTGTCACGAGTTCACTGCATGCCGATCTTCTTGTATTTTGATTGTGATAGTTAATCACGATTAGTCGCGTTCGAAAACTATCACAATTGAATTGCAAGAAGATCGGCATGCAATGACATTGTTACAGTTGTCTTGTCGCGATCAATCGCGACGATCAAATCGCGTGAACTCTGCCCGAGGCCTTAGGTCGCTCAATAAAATGTTGATTCTAAGTTGCTGCTCACTTTACTTGAGGTCGGTACAGGACCTTGCAACTGCAAGAATTCTCTTGAAATTTGATAGCATGCCTATTACGATAAGATCGCTCGTTTATCAGCATTATTAAGTTGTAGAGGAGCAAAAATGCATTAACACTTTTTTTTCCAAAAAAGACAAATTGTGAGTGTTGCAAATATTTCGAACTTTTAGGCTGTAAATGCACTAAGGATGTTGAAAATTTTGGTGATGACCTGAAAGTACAGGTAAAATGGCCAGCCTTATAACTGTTTGAATTTTTTTAGGTAATTTCTTCCTACGTTGAAATCGACTAAATTCGACGCATTCAAGTACTGTTGACGCGTTGACATGCATATCAATTTCTAAACTGTTTCAATGATGGCAGTGTTGACTACACTGCAACACACGAGTTTTTGAGGTGATATCATGGTTCATGGGGTGGTCAGCACTGCACAGCGATGTTTTCGGATACTGCTTATCATTAATTAAGACCATCACCTGAGTTACCCGAGTTGTGATCTCAAATACCTCACTGGAATGGAATGCATCATTGCAACGACTACGTGAGGTTACCCCATCTTTTCCTTATCCTGACTTTTTTGTTTTATTGATCAGTTTGACAAAGCAAATTTTGTTGACCTCAACACCATTTCTCGAACGACAGCACTCCCAATTACGCGAGTTGGAATTCTGTTGAGATTTCGATATCAACCGAATTGGAATTTGTTTGCTCTAAATGCATGTATACTTAAAAATTCGAAACCATCCAGATCAATCCAACAAAATGGTAGATTCTAGTACCTATTCTCTTAAATTTATTGAGTTTTATTTTAAAATATGATATACGCAAACGCCAAGAAATCTTCTCTAATCTTTGTCAGAGCTTGCAGATTGTTATCACAAATGAATTTTAATGATTTTTGGAATTCCACAAGCTGCAAGAATTATGAAAGCTGAAGTGCGCACGTTGTCCTTCGTAGTGGAGTTTCAACAGTTTCAACAGCTAGAACATGGAACAGCACATTGTGGAGCTTTGGCTGCAATAAAACACACAAACAATTTCGAGCATGTCAGAGTGCGAAATGCTCCAAACATTGAGATATCACAGTTCAATAAAGGTGCATTTGTGTCTATTGTGCTGACCTTTTCGCTACGCAATAGCTGATATGTGAACAAAACTTCTGGAAGTGCTAGAAGCAATGCTCTATCCCTTTACTTATAGCGAGACTACCGGAGGTAGTGGTGAGAGGATTTTTCATTGAGCACGGGAGAAAGTAGTCAGCGTATTGGTTAAATGTTGAGTACGGGTGCAGCTGTTTTTTTTTTGAAGTGAAAAGGCTTATCACTCAAACTACTAGACAGAAAATAAAATTTCCAAGACAGCTCGGAATCCTTCCTTATACCGATTTCACCGAAATATTGCTATCATTTTTCTCATAAGTCAGCGTAAAGGCGCTTGGCAAAAAACAAAGATAGTTTTGGTATCAATTTGGGATCAGTTTTCGGGATCAGTTTTGGGATATGCTTGTTTTCGTTTGATGCTCTTCAAAACTGTATATATTTTATTTGGAAACCCGTTTTTGGTTTCATCCCTTTCTAGAAAAACACTGATGTCTGCTACTCGTTGTTTTTGCCACGATCGAACTCCAAACTTTTCCTAAGTTTTTTATAGACTTCAAGAAGATTGAGTGCTTGATAGATAGAGCAAACCCGTTGGAACAGGGATTCATCGCATTGGTAAAAGCCTGCAAACAACTTCCTACAATTAGTCGAATTTAGTTATGGTGCTGACAACTTGTTGAAGACTCTGGCAATTCTTTGTAAATCAACAAGAGAAGCAACTTGAGAACGAGACTTATAGAATAAAGGTGCATCGAATACGACCAAGTTCGCCTAAATTCTTGATTATGGTGCTCTTGGCGCTCAGTCGAAGAACATAAAATGCACTTGTAATGGATTGCGATATCCCCTTATTTTGCAGCATTTCGCACTCTGATATGTTCGAAATTTGCGTGTTTTATTGCAGAAAGCTCCACAATGCACCGTTCCATGTTCCAGCTGATGGAAATTGTTACTCCACTGCGCACTTCAGCTTTCATAATTCTTGGAGCTTGTGGAATTCCAAAAATCATCAAAATCCATTTGTGATAGCAATCTGCAAGCTCTGGCAAAGATTAGAGAAGATATCTTAGCGTTTGGGTATATTAGATTTGAGAACAAAACTCAATAAATCCAAGGTAGGATGTACCAGAATCTACCATTGTGTTGGATTGATCTGAATGCCTTCGTCTGTATTACGTATATTTAGAGCAAATGCATTCAAAATCGGTTGATATCGAAAGCTCACCAAGATTCCAACTCCCATTATTGGGAATGCTGTCGTTCGAGAAATAGTGTTGAGGTCAACAAAATTTCTCTCCATGTCAAATTAGATTAATAAAACAAGAAAGTCAGGATAAGGAAAACATGAAGGTGTCATCTCGTCTAGTTGTTGCAATGATGCATTCCATTTCAGTGAGGTATTTGAGATCATAACTAGGGTAGCTCAAGTGATGGTCTTAATTGATGATAAGCAATGTCCGAAAGCATTGCTATGCAGCTGGCTACCTCATGAACCATGATATCACCTCAAAAACCATCGTGTGTCGCGGTGTAGTCACACCGACGTCATTAAGACTGTTTAGAAATTTATATGCATTTAATGCATTAGAAGTACTCAAATGCGTTAAATTTAGTCATGTAAGAAGAAATCAAAAAATGCAAACTGTGTATTAAGCTGGCCATCTTCCCTGTACTTACACGTCAGCATCAAAACTATTAACTTCTTTATTTTACAGCCCAAAAGTTCGAAACATTCGCTACTGCAATTTGTTTTTTTTTTCTTGGGAAAAACAGTAACAATGCATTTTTTGCTTCCATATAAAATCGTCAATACTGATAAATGAGCGATCTTATCGTAATTAGGCATGCTGTCAAACTTCAATAAGGCTTCTTGCAGTTACAAGGTTCTGTAACGATCTCAAGCAAAGTGAGCGATTGACAGTTTTGTGCCGTGATAATCTAATTGCAACCATGTGTGAGTCCTCAGACAATGGATCGGACCCCTCCGCTGGGCAAGCCGAAACTGCCAGACTCGCGCCGGACCCAATTGACCAATGAGAGCGGGGCAAATGGGCGGTCCCTCGCGTGACATCACTGCCAGGCAAATGGGAGGCTTCTCCGGCCCTGCTGCAAAGGTCCGCCATTTCTCCGGCGCGACCCTGGCAGATTTGCCAGGCTCGCGCCGGACAAATTTGTCCGGCGCGAGCCTGGCAAATCTGGCGGAGTCGCGCCGGAGAAAATGGGAGGGGTCCGGAGCAGAAATGGGAGGCCTCCGGAGCAGAAATGGGAGGTATCCGGAGCAGAAAATGGGAGGTATCCGGAGCAGAAGATGGGGGGTATCCGGAGCAGAAGATGGGAGGTATCCGCCGGAGAAATGGGAGGTATCCGGAGCAGGCTGCGTATCGATTTGGCGCGTAGCAAGCAAACGTCTAACTCCACGGTGATGAGTCCTCTGTTTACGCTCTTTGTCCATATTTTAGTCGCCGTTTATTTGATTCTGTTGTTTTTGCGCGTTTCTTTACCGTTTTTTCCTTTTCCGCGTTGCTCTTCGTCGCGTTGGCGTTTATGTTGCTGTAAGTTCCTCGTTTTCAGGTTTATGTTTGAAATTTTCGTGCGGTTGCACTCAATCACCTTCAGTGTTTGGCTCTTTCCGACTTGCTGAGACATCGTAGACTATTGATGGAGTGGTTTTTGTGATTAATTCTGGATTTTCGAAACAATGAGGTTAGTTGCGCAACTATCTAGTGTTGTTGTGATGAAAGTATCGTCTAAATAATCCGTTTATTGCTATAGTGTGGACCCCGGCCAGGTTCCCATAGGTACCTCCGCGGCGCGCCCGCAGCGCATGCCTTCAGTGCGCTTTTCGTTTCGGCTCTGAAGGGATTTCTTTCAATTTCCTCTTTCAAGTGTGTTTGTTCTCTTCTGTAATCTCTACGTTAGATGTAAACG
This sequence comes from Cylicocyclus nassatus, assembly GCA_958299035.1. Taxonomy (NCBI): domain Eukaryota; kingdom Metazoa; phylum Nematoda; class Chromadorea; order Rhabditida; family Strongylidae; genus Cylicocyclus; species Cylicocyclus nassatus. The sequence continues at coordinate 63,015,086 of CATQJL010000001.1, forward strand.
ACACACGTCAACTGCTGGTGATGGATTTTTACGAGTCTTGACAGTCTTGCAAGCATTTGTTTCGAAAATCTTGTTTTTTTCTCAATAGTGAAGATTTCGGTGTAGTTCAGAGACATCTCTCCAAATGTTCAGAATAAGTGTATATGCAGTTGATTTTGTGGAGTGTAGATGCTTCTAGCCTTTTGTTACACCATCAGAGCTTTGCAATCGTGCTCTTGAGCTCAAACTTTCTGGGTTTTTTTATGAACAGAAGGAAGACTTTTCAGAATTGTTCTTCGACTTTTCCTGTTACTTCTATCATCCATCGCTGGTAGTGTCATACACTACTAGCGATGGATAATAGAAGATTCCAGTTATTTATGAGATTGACTGGAATCTGAGCGCTAGTAGTAGAAGTTGTGAAGGTTCTCCTATTGCCTTGGCTTTTCTCGTGTTCGGATTAGAGGCCTCCACATCTCATTTCACTCCTGTTTTCGGTTATAATGCTTTTTTGTTCGTAAGTGAAATGAGAAGCGTTCAAGTCGGGCGCGCGCTGCGTGTGCGCCGCGCTAGTACCTGAAGCTGGCCGGGGTCCACACTATCTCTCTCGTACGTATGCTTACCAAGTCGATCGACTTTTCATCAGACGTTGCAGATCCTCACTATATCGTTTCTGGCTTGAAAGATAGGACAAGGCAAGAGATATGTTGACAAAAGTCCTGGAGGCAACTCCAAACGATGTTGAAGTTTTGTGACTGTTACTGAAGCATTGTGACTGTTACTGTTGCTTAGTCACATCACATTGCTTCCAGTATTGCTTAGCGAGATTAGGGACTGATAAGGCTAGGTAAGCATGTAAATGTGAAATGTTTGAGTCACATAGCTTCTTCTTTACTGTTTATGTGACTTTCAATTACAATTTGCAGAATCGCTTTTGAACAAGCGTTGGAATTGCAAAATGACAATGTTTGTGCTCTCTCAGCACTTGCCATTTTGGATTACAATACGCATACTGTCGAGGGAGCCCAAAGTGCAGTGGCTTGTCTAGGCCAAGCGTATAGTCTGGAGCCGGAGAATCCGGTTGTCTTGGTCCATCTTGCCAACCACTTCTTCTTCAAAGGAGTCAGTGCAGAAATTCTTTGAATTAATTACGAATTATCTATAAAAGGGACCTTTTAAATTTGTCCAAGCTGTTACATCGAGGTGTTTATCGCTTTATCTGAAGGCATCACTTTTTCAGGAAATGAACAAGGTTGAACGGTTAGCGTGGCATGCAATGAGTATGACGGAAAGTGACGAAATCAAGGCCGAAGCTTGTTACATTCTTGCGCGGTTTTTCCATTTCAACAGAGACTATGAAAAGGCGTTCAAGGTAAGTTGCATATGCAAGAATTTCAATCCATGTCATCATCGTGTCCTAGTACTATTATCAAGCAACTACGTTGAATCATCCTACTTTCGTTTTGCCCCAGTATGGCCTTGGACCTCGGAATTCGAAGATGTTTGGATGAATATAGCTCATGTATATATCGCACTTGGACAATATGTCCCTGCTTTGCAAATGTGAGTTTATGGCGTTCCTCGCTGTTTTGTTTCATGTTGCACAGAATGCTTTTTTGATCTTTTTGTCATTTTCTTACCATGTTAAAACCATATGCTTATACTGTGGTGTTACAAGGTTCTTTTTGCAACTAGGAAATTAGTTTTTCTTTGAATATTCTTATCACTCCTAGTATGGTTTTTGTAATATGAATTAACTGTTGTACGTATGCTGGAGATAGATAGATAGATTTTTCGAAAGTTTGATAAATTTGGAATAAATGTCTTATCTCTTCGTTCTTTCTTCTATCTTCTATCCACAAACGCTAGGGGTGAGAGGGAGGGGGTAGAGTACGGGGTGAGGGTCGCGCTAAACTCCTACCCGGGGGGGGGTCCTATTCGGCTTATTTGAGTGGGGTTTAGAGACAAAATTGGGGTTTGGAGCTTAAAGGCAGCGTCCAGGCAAGTCTGGACCTATGGGGATTTTACATGGAAAGTATTTTGGGGCCCTAACTAAGCCACTACCCAACCGGCAGCTCAAGTAGTGCTCTAACGCCTGAGATATTCTGCTCGAAACCGGACCCCGCGACCGTGTTTCGCATGGATTCATGGCGCAAAGAGTGGATCCTGGCGCGAAACTGCCATGAATCCATGCGAGTACGTTCGCGGGGGTCTGTTTCGAGGGGAATATCTCAGCCATTGGAGCACTACCTGAGCTGCTGCTTCGGCAGTGCCTTAGTTAGGGCCCCAAAAGTACTTTCCATGTAAAAGCCCCATAGGTCCAGATCTGCCTGGAAGCTGCCTTTAATTAGGGCTAATTACAGTATGCCGCGATCGGGGGGCTCCGGCGCACAAAATCGGGGGGCTCCGGAGCAGAAAATGGGAGGTATCCGGAGCAGAAATGGGAGGTCTCCGCCGGAGAAATGGGAGGGCTCCGCCGGACGAATGGGTGACCCACCGCTGGGGAAACGCCGCGACCCTGCCATTTCCCCAGCGGAGGGGTCCGATCCATTGTCTGAGTCTCCGCAAAACCCAAACACCATTTAGAATCAAAATTCTATTGAGCAATCTGACGGCAGAGTATCTGCTGGCTGTAACTGTGAATCGAGCTTCTTTTTAGTATGATTCAGAATCCTTGACGGCAGTCAGAATATTTGTTTGTGATTTGTGATGTGTAATTTCACGAAGATAAGTAATAATGAAGAATAGTTTAAAATGTGAAATTCAAAAAGCCATGTAAAGCGCGGTTCATAATTATACGAACACCCCATATTTTGAGAGTTTCGGGACTTTTTGGGAAAGATTCAAAAAGCCGTAAAAAATTTTTACTAATAACCATCCTATTAGAAATCATGTGAAAGAGTGTGTTCGAAAACGATATACACGGCACGAGATTGAGGATCGGCGTCAATCTTACAAAAAAACGGTTTTACGTTGTTAGGCCTAACGCATACTGCCATCGTGTCGTTACGATTTTCGTTCGCTGCGATCAGAATGCCTGGGCGACATTTTATTGCGTGAAAGTTGCTCATCTCTTGATTACCGGACATACGAAAAGCGATTTCGTAGAAGCTCACACCACACCGCGTTATATGCAGTTTCCGAAAATTGCGTTGGTTTGTTTGAAGTCACTTATTGAAGGAAATTCGAAGAGAATGTGGCGCTGTATGCTTTCAGAGACACTACACTATGTTTTTTTCACCGGTAAAGTAACATCTGCAATGAAATTGACCACTAGTTCTTAAAGTTTTGAGTTCACTCTTGCAGCCATTGGTGGGACATGTACGTTAGCTTCGTAACAGTAAGGCCATACTTTCAGTCCTGTGAAAACTCTGGGTAGGGCTATTTTAACACGTTGACGACCGCGCCATTTTGGACGAAACTCCCACAACGTCCTTCGCGTTTGGCCCGTGCATACGCGCGTATGCACGAAAACATCATGTGGGAGTTTTTTGACGTTCATTCATAAAACATGTGAGCTTTGTCCGGAGATACATGTATATCACAGAGTCTTACCAGGACCTAACACAAATCAGAGTTTTTGCATCGATTTTCCCTCCAGTCCATGCAATGGCTATATCTGAGCAATCCCATTTCTAAAAAGCCTGGTAATACCAGGTGTTTTGCCTGATTCTCCTTATTTGCTTTCAAAACAGCCACACAGAGTTCTCACCTTTTTGGAAAAACGTAACTGACATGTATTAGGTTGTTGCAAAAATAATGTCCGTTTTGCAGATTTTCACTTTGGAAAGCTATAACTTCGTTCAGTCTCCATATTTTTGAATGCGGTCAAGAGCATCAGAAACACCAAACCTTTCTTAACTTAGCGCGTTCCTGCCTATACTGATATCGCACGGAAGAAAACCATGCGTCAGAAAACTGAAAATATTTCTCTTCAAAACCTCGTCTTCAAGAGCTTACAACTCCCTTCAAGCTTTGTCCCTATGTCTGCTAATTAGCTTGTTTTGTAGCCGCAGGCCAATAGTATATTTGTGTTTAGAAAAAACTTCAATGAAGGATTTCTGCGAAAAGATAGGTAAAAATTCAAAATGTACCACTTTTTTGAGCCTATTTGTTGAAGGTATGTAAATGCCTATTTATGAAAATTTGGGATACTTTGCGCACTGTTGGCTAAGTTTCTCTCTTCAAATATTTATTTATTTATTTATTCATTTATTCTATACGCTCTTGGCGTTCCATACAATAGAATAGAAAACAGTCATTTATACTCTGACCGCAACGATAGTGCATCATTAGCTTTAGATCTAATCTTGATAAAAATTTGATAAAGCTAGTATTTGACTGCTCTATGATTATAATTATCGGAATTAAATGATGTGATTCATGGAGATGTACCCATGCCCCCTTTTGCCAGCAAAGTGTTTTGATTTTAACAAGCAAACAAGGTTTGATGGTGGGTATATTATCTGACCTCACCAAACCAGTAAGCCAGTGTGAGCCAGTGACTCCAAGTGAATTTCAATAAGAATTGTAATGATGGATAACTCATACGTGAGCGTGATCAAGTTAGGTTATTGTAATCTATGGAGATGGCAATCATGCCAACTCATTTGCCAGCAGAAGATGCTCTTGCAATAATGAAGCAAAGCGGGGCTCGGTTGGTGCAGTAATACCAATCAACCTTGCCCAAATGATTCCGGGGAGAGTCCAATGTCACCGAAAGAATATCGAATAGTTTCACTTTTTGTAATTCATCTAAGAGCAAGTCAACAAGCTGTAATGATTGGGAAGAGAAGTAAATTGATTAGACCTGAACTAACGTAATAGCAAGATATGGGTTAGTAAGACATTTGAAAGAAAATAGTATTGAAAAAAAAACACAAGTTGATGGTTGTATTTGGTATGCATTTTGTGGTCGGATAATGTAATCGCACATGGCCAGTTATAGCAATACAGATGACGAATTGGTGCTATTCATTACTCATTCTCAGAATGCCTCAAACGTAAGAGATCAAGTGTGTTGATTCTGCGTTTAAAAACATTCGTGCTCTGCGATTGTAATGCAGTATCGGGTAGCAGCCTAAGCCATCTGGAAGTTCTGTAAAGTAAACTATTGAAAATTCAACGAAAACGTTTCTTATGAATATGTAAGTAATGAATATTAAACCCACCGTTTCTATATGTTGGTCTGAAAATCCAATAATTACTTGCACTGAGCCTTATTTCTTTTCGCAGTAGACGGAATGCAAAGACAAGATCAAGATATACGCGTCTGTACTCTAAACTTTTCATTGCCAAAGACTTGAGGCGATTTTCATAGCTAGGCATATCGGTGAAATCAAAGCTTCGCCGACATCTTAGAACAATATGCGTGTAAATGTTTGTTGAACTTTTTCTAGTTTCAAAACATTTTTTCTCAAAAAAGGACTCCAGACCACGGAACAATATTCCATATGCGGCAATACGTAAGCTCGATAAAGTCGTTTAAGAATAATTAGATTATCTGTATGTACGTTACGAAAAATTGTAAATAAAGCCGATGAAGCTTTATTTACCATGCATTCGATATGACTAGAAAAGTTTAGATCAGAATTAAACAGAACACCCAAGTCTTTGACTGTAGAGCAATTTCTCAATTTAATTCCATTGATTTCATAATTGGGGATTTCTGAGCTATCAAAATGCATGACATAACTTTCTTCTAAGTTGGTAGAGATATTTGAAAAGGCACACCAGAGAATTGAAATATTGAAAATATTTGAAAAAACTGAAATCAAAATATTGCAGTTAAGCTGTGCTAAATTCAAGCTTACAGAAATGGGCGAAGCTTTGAGATTGCCTTAATTATGAGAAATTTTTGACCCAATGCCTGCAACAAGTATCTATTTGGAGGCGTCAAATTCTCAGTTTAGATATCTCCAAAAATCTACATAAGCACGCAGTAGGCAAACAATCTTCATTCAATACAATTGCTATGTTTTCAGAAAAATTCGTTTATTTACCTTGAATTGTGGTCAAGAAAGTGAAAGCCATGAGATTCTAATTTTGAGTGCGGATGTGGAAAATGTTGGTCAAATTCTCATAAAGAGGATAGGATAAAACCAACGCCATGAGAAAGTACATGAAGAGAGCTTTCCATTGATATGCGAATGCTATATCGAAAAAAAAGCTTGATGGAAAAAAGTTGTTTGGAATATAGGCCTAAAAAACGGACATTATTTTTGCAACAACCTAATATTTACATCAAAAACGGAATGACTACCCAATTTTGCGGACTTCTGCACAGCTGCCGCGATGCCTTGTGTTCTGTAAGACGATCAGACCACCAGTAGTATTACTGCATAAAAGTTACCTCAAAATTTTACACCTAAATAACTAGCGTGCATATGCGCGGATGCACGAAAATGCTGAATGGGAGTTAGGGCGTGCATACGTGTGTATGCACAAGGTCGTCAACGTGTTAACAGCGAGCGCTGCGCGAGCTCTTGTCTACCAATCTGCGAATGATTACACATATATGCCTGAAAAACCGAGATTGCACATCTATTCCGCTTCAGAAATTATAGCAAGAACATTCGATTCGGTCACCACTTACTTGCTATTAATGAACAAAAGCACTATAAGATCGGTGCATTGCGAGAACAGTAAATGCTAACACAGAGGGTGAGGTGACACACATATAGAAAGCATTCCATACTATGTGTCGTATAGTCGCATGTGTTGTATTCATATTAGTATGAAATGTTCGATGACCATCCTTCTCTCAAGCAGAGAGGAAGCGCTTGTGTGAGATGGATTAGTTCTAAATGAGTTTCGCATCTGCCAAAATAAAAACTTCTCACAAAAAAGAGTTGGACGTGTATGCTGTAGACTCGGAACTATTTCCGAGTTGATAATAGCAAAAAAAATTTTTCTTCAAGTGCCTCGTAATAGAAAATCAAGTGAAAGCTTAGTTAGCGAACGTTTTTCCCGAAATAAAGCAGGGCTGCCTTTTCAGCTAATTGCAGAGAGAATAATGGAATAAACGGTCATTTGTGATTCAGTATGAGAGTAGGCTCACTTCGCGCAGCAACCCAATACCTAAGACGTTTTCCTTTATTTGAACCTGATTACTTTCACCCGCGGTTGCATCACGTGATACAGTATGCAACACACGTAATACTATGTTACAGGTCCCTAGACTGCATGCAGGCATACAAACAAATATGGTAACGCACTCAATCTGCAGTTCTGAAGCTCTAGGTGCATTAGTTTTAGTCCAAACAGATTTGGAGGCGTAAATGAGCATCCTAACTTAGAGGAACCTAGTCCTAACCTCACATTACGAAAGTACAAATTTTCCTGCGCACTCCAGCTCCAGCTATTAGTGTTATTAACTCTACAAATCCTGAATGATAGACTAAAGATGATGATTTCAACTTTTGATTGTAAAACCTTAAACCAATTTAAAAGAAAACATCCATTCCGGAAAATTAATTTAGCCTTTCATTGAACAGGAGCTATTGTCTTTTCGATACATGTATGTTGCAATAATAAGGTTAAATGAGTTTGAGACGTAGCAGTTTTGACTTGTTCACAACTGCTAAAATAAAGCCATGTTACGTTGGAAAAAAATTTTTGCAGCAAACGTCAAAATTATCCTTTATAAAAGGCTGAGGAAGCGAAAGCAAGAAAAAGTGAAGGAATACCAATAGAAGTTATTCAGTGAGACTATCACACACACTTGGTCACACCGCGACTTCTGTGGTGGAATAGAATCGGTAGCTTGTGTAGTATTCAAAAAATGATACTAGTCAGAGACTAGAAAATTTCGAATGCTTTGCTGCGCACGAAGGGTAAGATTGGAAAAATCTAGTAAAAAACTAGTGCCCTTTTAGGGGGCCCCATAGACCCTATGACAACGAGGGCGACACCATTGGGACTGCCGCGGTGTGCTATTCCATCCCATAATTAAATGCGCCGCTCTCTCGTTGCAAAAACTCTCGATGCGAGCTTTATGTCGAAATTGTAGGGCCTCAGTCAACCTCTCGCGGTTGAAAAAATTGATATCGTTGGCGACTCTTTACATCATTCATCTTATAGATTTCGAAAGCAAAGGCGTACAGTTTTCGTATGCAAGTGTGCCGAATCTCGACTATCGAAAGTACTCTATGAAAAATCATGAGCCATTGCAGCAACCACGAATCCCCCGACGACCGAAGAAAGTACGGTTGGGTTGAAAGCTCCGAAAAAAAATAGTTTTTGTAAAGAAAATCTTAAATATGTTTCCACGGAGGTAGTAAGTTGATCGGTACCATCATCTTAACTAAGTTTTCATAAGACACAGTAACTACTATTAGGGCGTCCCATAATTTTTTTACCGTTTTTACCTAATCGGCATTTAACATTTTCCACAGAAATCCGCGCTGTTCAATTTTACCGCATCACCACAACCTTGCCATATGTAAGGATTCAAAATGATTTCTATCAGCATAATTAGCAATTTTCATGACTACATTGGGCAAACATCTTTGGGTATCATTGGGGATAATTCCTTTGCAGGAGTATCCCCTCCACGTTTAATACTATTTCCATATTTTTCTATCTTCTGCAATTCGTTACTTCGTGGTTTCATTGCAAAGATGATTCGAAACTATTAGAATGTTCCATAATTTTTTACCGTTTTTACTACAACCGTCGTCTCTTTGCATTCCTTTTATTGACCTGGCTTGAATAATCATTCGTCAAAGCAAAGCAAGCTCTACAAGATGGAAGCTCTACAGTACGAGATCCTGGCTATGAAGAAAACGTCCAAATCGTATTTCACTGGAAGTTTTGAGCTGAAATCTGGTAGCAGTCGAAAACAATTTTTTCCTTGAAAAATCGTATTTTCACTCCAAAACGTTTCAAAAATTCTCCATTTATTCCTAACGCATGCTTGATACATCGCACATTCAATACTATTTCCATATTTTTCCATTGCTTGAAATAACGAAAAAATGGATGGGATAAAATGGCAAACTCTGCCCCTAGACATCCTGAGCTCCTCCCTCGCACGTGATCATATAGCTTATACATACATAAGTAAGGCCATGTATTTATAAACTTTGAAAGTGCCTCAGTTCTCGAGAAATGCTGCTGACCATCAAACCAGCAATTTGCCGTTGAGCGCCATAGCTGGGTACTTGAACTACGGCAGGCTACAAAAATAAAGTAATAGGTTGTAAAAGAATTAATACAAGTGTTTCACATGTCTTTTTCAAGGTGCTGGCTCAAAGCAAAGATTCATGTTCTACTTCCATTCCATGCTCTAATAAAGCTACGCATATCTTCTGAAAGCAATCATCTTCTTGTTTCTTAGGCATGCTTTCGCTTTAAGAGGATTGAGTTTCATGTACAATCTTGCTTTTAACATCAAAGGATTAAACCTTGAGTTTTTTCGGTACTTTTCCGTTATCCGGACCCATTTTTTCAAAGAAAGATATTGCTTCTATCCTTGTACCATATTTTGTCCCAGCTTCACAGGAAGGAGTGTCAACCCTCTGCCACGTGTTATTGACAAGAAAAACACAAAAATTGACATGTCATCTACATGTTTAACAGGTTTTACCAAGAGTTTGTGTTATCCTACCTAGCGATGTAGTTTCAATCTGTTTTTTAGTTAATTTTGACCTCATTTCGATCAAACAGTTTCAAAATGAACATTGTCATAATAACGACGGTATACTATCATCGATGTACAGTCTAGCTTGCTCGGAATAGAGAAATTCGATAGGATTCCGTCATTTAAGAGGCGAGATAAGCAGCAGCATAGTGCTTTAAGCTATCATTTATAGCATTTTCTGGCTAAATTCGCATGGTGAAAATGGTTTGAAGAGAAAGACATTTTTGATCATTGCTGAAAGCAAACAAGATGTTCTAAAATAAGTTTATGATTGTTTGCTCTTATGCAGACAGTCGAACAGCTTCAAAATGATCACAAATTCTCTTTTATCTCATCGAAAATGATTTCGAAAAAAAAACATGTCAAAATCAACCAACAAGTCCATTTTTTCGTAACACGTGGCAAGAAGGCAGCCACCGTAGATTTTATGAAAAATTATTCTTAGACTAAAGAACGTATAATATGAGAGGCTTTTGTAAAAATGGGTCCGGATAACGGAAAAGTACCGTTTTTTCTTCTCACGCTCTTTGATTTAAATCCACCCGCGGAAAATCGAAGTTTTGTTGCAGATTGGCGTAACGTTTGTATGTGATCTGTGCTACAAATGCACAGTGAAGCAAATATTTTGAAAGTTTCCAGACTGAAATTTCATTTCAAATCCAAACAACCGCTGCTATCATTCTGCGGCGTATATAAGTCCCAAGTGCGAAGCAAATGCATAGCTTTCTCGTGAGCAGAAAGAATAGACAGGACATTCGATAGCGAGAAAACTGGAAGCTGTCATTCTCTTTGCTGGCTAGAAATCTCAAAAAACAGCAAAAAAGGCGCTTTTTCGATTTTTCAGAGCAGTTGGGAAGAATGAGTGATTACAAATTTTTTGCAATATTTTTTAGCAAAGCTCTTCTCATAAGATTCAAGCTTAACACGCTGCACAACCTACTGTTGTCTGCGCAATAAGTGAAATTTGCACCTACCACCTATATTGTGTATTCATGGTCTCTCAAACTGAAGGATTTTCAAAAAACTTTTGGCAGTCTTCGAGCTATAAATTCTTTCTCATGAAGCTACAACGACATAGTGGTGCCTAATAAGTCGTCTAAAGTGGGCTGATTGCAATAGTTTTTATTGGAAACGGATTGACTATTTCTGAAAAAAAAACTTATAGATCCAAATTCAAAATATGGAAAACATGTATTAGTTCTATTACCACCTAATAGTAGGTTGTAACATAAGTCTCGTTACACTCTAACTTTACTAACTGCGATAACTCATTTCACATTTTTATAGGAGCCCAAGCTACCTTTCGATAGAGCAAAGCAGGCTCTACAAGATGATATGCAAAGTTTGCACCAACTTCGCTCACTGTAAGTTTGCATCAAGAATCTGAGTATTGAGGGCTCAAAAAATCGCGAAAAATTCATATCTTCAAAATCCCATGAAATTTGAACTGCTCACAAAAATTGCACAAAACATCAGACGCTCACAAGTACCGTTCCTATCTCTTCCTCACCTATCAAGAAGACGACAATTTTCATATTTATACAAAAACGAAGCCATGCTGTTTCCACTCACGTAATTGCATACTACAAGCCAAAAGGAGTGTAACCGTAGATTTCCAGTTTTTCACAGGCTTTATTCTCGAAAATTACCAAATTTAGCTTCCTTCACTCGTTTGTTCCACGCTAAGATCAATATTTCTCAAAAACTAGAGCTTGTGGAAAGTTGAAAATTTACGGCTATACTCCTAAGGGATTGTAGTATGCAGTTACATGAGTGGAATCAGCACAGCATCGTTTTTATATGAACATGGAAGTTTTCGTTTTCTCATTTTCCATATGAAGAAAAGATATAGAATTGATACACGAAAGTGTCTGAAGTTTCGTGTAATTTTTGTGAGCAAATTGGAGATTAATAGGAATTTGAAGACATGAATTTTTCGCGATTTTTTCAGCCTTTATCGTCATGTAGAGCTTGCTTTGCTCTACCGAATGGTGCTCTGGAGAACTATTGAAAATGTGATGCGTACGATTTATCGCCGTAATGTTTCTCAACAAGACTCATGTTACAACCTAGTATAGGTGGGACCAAAAGTTCATTGCCAGTTTTTCAAAAAATCATAGCTTTCTTTCGACGCGAGGGATCTCTTTGAGTGTATACCAATCTCAAAGAGGAAACTGTTTTCTTTACAGCAGTAACTTTGCCACGAATTGGCATAAGAAAGTTCGAGGGTTGAAGGCAATTGAAGAAAATTCAAGAGTGGCATTTTCAAGCAGGGTCACAAAACATTATTGTGAAAGTATTTTGTTGGATAGAGAAAATTTTGCTCTTTAATATAGTGCCTTTCCACGGATTAAAACGATAAAGATTGGGAATTAGAAACAAATAAAAGGAGTTACTTCTGTTTTGCAATTTGATGCATACTCAAAAAAAAAGCCCAAAAACGTCACAGAAAAGGCGGGAAAGTCATGAACATGGCTTTTTTACCTTCTCTTTCTAGATGAGAGAACTTCGTGCCAATCAAGAGCAAACTTGATTCTCGTATATTTCCGTGTTTTCGGGTCTGCGTTTTTCTCAAAATCAAAATTGCTCTCGATTGGCACGAATTTCTCCCAGCTGGAAAGAGAAAGCCACAAAACCCATGTTCATGACTCTTCTGTCTTTTCCTTAAGTTTTTGAGCTTTTCGAGCATGCTCAAGAATTGCAAAACTAAAGTATTTTTAATTGCTTCTAATTCTCAATCTTTATCGTTTTAATCCGTGAAAAATGCACCATAGTAAAGAGCATAATTTTCTATATTGAAAAAAAAAACACTTTCAGAAACTCTGTGATCTTGCTTAAAAATGCCAGTCTTGAGTAGTTTTCTTCAATTGCTTCTAATTCTCGAACTTCTCATGTCATTTCAGGGCAAAGGTGCTACTTTGAAGAGAGTGGTTTCTTTTTCTAGGCAAATATAAATTCAAAGAGATCTATCAAGTCGAAAAGAAGTTATGATTTTTTGAAAAGGCGGACGACTTTTTGGTCCCATCCCACCTAATATTTCGAAGAGCTGGCATTTTTAGCGCCCATCATATTCGTAAGGCATGCTGACAAGATCGTTTAGATTGAGGTTTGAGCCTCCTGAGATAGAACACACAAAAAGAAGATAAATTTGACGATTGAATGGTAGAAGCTAAGGCACCCTCCTCTTTCCGACATCCTGTATTTGTGCTCTCAAATTTTTGCGAGTATCGTTTCATCACTACCTACAAAGCTGACTTCTGTGCTACGGTATACCTATCGCGCAGTGGCGGTCCCAGGCTTTTCGTTCGGGAGGAGGGAGGGGACAAGAGTTTTTCTGAAGGTGCATGGCCTTGGCCACGCAGTCTGAAAAGTTTTTAGGGGTGGTTCTGAAAGTTTTTTTCGGGCCCACGACCACGAAATTTCAGAGAAAGGTGGACGTGGAGGCAGCCACGCTTTACAATTTTTAGCCCATTTTGAATTTTTTAAAAATTTCAAAAATATGTTTTAATTGTTCTAAGTGTAAACAAGTTACCTGCACATTTTTGTAACAAGTGAACTTTCAAGAATTTCGCGACCCCGGTTCCCTCCCTCTTTACGCCATTGCTATCGTGCTATTACTGTACCGCTTCCAAAATCCGGATTGCTCTGGCTCTAGCTCTGCCTAGGTGTTCGGAAACATGTGTCAAAATTCCATGAAAATTCGTCGAAACCAATAAAGTCGGAAAAACCTTTCGCTCGTCTTGCCTTAAATGCTTTAGTGGTGGATTCAAAGCAATAATTGGTTATTGTTGATATATCCATAGAAAGATTTTTCGCATTCTTGCTAATGAAACCCTGTTGCATCAGAAGAGTACTGAACTACTCTTTGGTCTTCTTTGAAAATTGGTTAGAGTTGATTCTAGAAAAGTGCAGATTCTTTTGTATATTCTTGTAGTACAGTGTCCTTTTCCGTTTGTTTCTCGAAGAATACTACATAGCTGGCTATCTGATTCTTGATCTAAATGTTCTGTAGACCTGCAAAATGCTAATCACACCCTGCTAAAGCGTTTGAGATAATCTAGAGATATTCTTTGCACTTCTTTCATTGAGAGAGTGCATGCCCTTAGGTGCATTTCAATTTTGTGCGAGCATCGTCCATGCATCAGCTGCTGCAGCGATAATAGATGAGACAAACTCTGCAAGTTGGAAGTTACATTGATTGCAAAATTACAAACACAGTACCAGAGACTGCTTCCATTTGCAAAAATTGCTCTTAGATCCACCAAACCTTTCCAGCACAAAAGAGAGAGCATTCATTTTACTAGTCTTGGCGTTCATTCCGGTATAAAAGCATGTAAATCACAGCTACTGCAGAGGAAGAAAATGCTTCTAGTAGCAAGCTTGGTTCTGGTGAGTCGCCATTGAGTATCAGCGTTCGCACAGAGATATTATTACAGCTGCCATCGTTTTTGGCTGCTTCTGATCAACAGCCTGCTCCCGATCAAGAACCGTCGGATCTCTTAGGAGCTTGTAGCGTAGAGAAGGGCAACTGTAAACCTGAACCATACGATGAATTTTGGGATCCAGTCATGGTAGCGCTGAGAAATTTCTTGGTCAGTTCAGATGTGAATTTTGAAAATTTGCTGAGTCACATGTAGCTTTCTTGCTTTCGTGATGAGAGCGTATATGAGACAAAGCTTGCCATGATGGTTTTGACATTAGAAACAGAAAAAAGATTTGGTTTAAACCTAACCGATTGGTAGTTGAGTACTTCATCGTCAATGTTTAGGAAAAACCCGACTTATGTTTCTCTTGTGACTTGGGGAAGGGTGCGCAGGAGTTAGCAGAGGATGCGGAAGTCGTCGGTTACGAAGAAAACCCAAGACTCGAGTTTTCACTGTACTATTATTCTGGAGGAAGGTAGGAAATTTTTGTGCACAGATACTTCCCTACCATCGCATCTTATTTTAGCGAGAGTGTGAAACCTGAGAGTGTGATTACAGGACTAAATATGTCTAGCGGCAATCAAGAAGTAATCTCAAAGGTCAGTTAACTATGTGTGCACATAAGCACTCTAACTTAGAAACGCATATCGGACTAATGAGTGATGGAAGAAGTCGCAATCTTCTATTCTTAGGCAACTCAAATTTCACTCACAAGAGGATGCTTTGCAACCTGACACACTGATATGCAATGTATATCATGAAAAGCATCTCAAAGGCAGTGTTCATGCAAACTTGAGCGCATGGGTTTTTCGCCTAGAGATTGATGAGGGAGTCTAACTAGGGCAATGCCCAAGGGGCAGCACAAATTGCTCACTGCTGAGAAGTCCGTCACCGAGACCTCCGCGCCTGCGCCATGACCGTAACCCAAAAACGACTTTTCTCACTTTTACATTACGTTCGCGCTAGGACGGTTGTAGGTTCGTTCGGTTCATAGGTCAAACCACTACACTGTCCAACACCAAAGGCGGTGAACCAAATGAACCTGTTCAACAGGATAAGTCTGGCACCTACCTGAATCGTTGGACGCACATCTGATGTGCGCGGCGCAATGGCCGTACGCACGTCCGCTCTCGCGATCCTGGCCCCTATATGAACATTCACAGTCGCGTGGCCATATCTCGCTTTAGAGTGGACGAATTCTGCATCTAAAGCCACCATTTGACTCAGCTCGGCGCGGCGCATCTTCTGATGCACAGAATTGTTTACTTAGACACATTATGAGGTCAGACATCGCGAATCATCCCATATCGCTTGGTAGGTTGAGTGCAATGGCTAAGCACACTGAGTAACCTACCGTAAGCAAGAATTCGAAACGATTCGTTGAATTTGGCCTCCTACTGCGTCCAAGCAGGCACCTCTATATATCAGAAGGTGCGCCGCGCCGAGCGGAGTCGAATGGGGCTTTAAATGCAGAATTCGTCCACTCTGAAGCGAGATATGGCCATGCGACGATGATGTTCCTACACGATGCGACATTCGCGCCTTTTTTCAAAAAACGTGAGCGGTATTGTAGTTATATGTTCGAGTTCGCTCGATTTTTAATTCTTGCAAAAGATATTATCTGTAAACTAAAACTGAAAGACTTCCTTCACAGATCCATATATAGCCCCCATCGACCCTTCGACACCCTCTAAAACATGGCACGTAACAAGCATAAAAAGCGAAAAATTCCAAGTAACCTAATAATAAAAAAATGCAGTTTCCTCGCAAGTTGTTTCCAACATGCTGTTTCAGAACAAGATTCCAGTTTCTTAGAAAACTATTCACCTCCCCTAAAAGCACTCTTCCTCTAGCTTAACAGTAGTGCTTTCGTTCTAACAGTTGGGTTTTTTCGAAATCCGGCACCTTTGAAATAGAAAAATCGTGAAATATTTTCTTTTCAAACTCTTTGCTCCTATTCCGCTGCAAAAAATTGGATTTTTCTGCAAACTGGCAAAATGTTATTTGTGCTGTTCCTGTGGTGAGTTGTGCTGCGAAGTGCACACTAGAGCAAGTTTTCCAGAAGCTCTCAGCACTGAGAAACTGCAACTCAATAGACGATCGCTGCGATTATTCCTCAGCATAAAACAATTGAGAGTAAGCATTTGTAAAGATTTCGTTGCAGACAGAAAGAGTGGATGTAGGACATTTTATTACACAATAGATAGACCGGAATCTTTTTTTTTGGCGACGGGAATAAGACAAAAAATAAGACAGTGTTCCGCCTTTTTCAAAGTGATCCAGAAAGATGGAAGACTCAAATTCCTATCGAGCCCAACATTGCTACACAATTGACTATTGTCTACACATACAGGAAAGTTTATGTTATGCTATCACTTGTGAAGTAAATTACGGTATCTGAAGCTGGAGGACTTTTCAGAATCTTGACAATTTTCGGTCTATGAATTTTTCCTCTGAGACTGCAAAGTTAGTACTGCTTACTAAATTGCCAAAAACTTGCTGATCGGTGATTGCAAGCCAACTATTTTAGTAAAAAGTATATTAAACTCAGGATTTGGAAAATTGATTCTGTTACAACCTATTAGCAAAAAAAGCAATGGAAGTAATGCTGAGTAGGGAGAACAAGAAAAAATGGCTAACTCATCTTTAGAAATTTAGCGTGTTTCAAAATGACCACTTCATTCAGGTAGCCCAATATTTGAAAACTCGGGCCCCTAAAGCCTGCTAACAGGTTCATCTGGCATGCTAAATGCGGAAATGATGCTCGCTGTGCTTGGTTCCCTTTACCTGCTTACGGTAGGATTACGGTAGGATCGAGGCCCGGCGCAAGGCGACTAAAGACGGGATGGACTTCGTTTCTGGGACAAGAAGCAGAGAGTATAGCGATTTTGCGGGGTTCGGGGCGAAATTTTGGAAGAAAACTATGTTATTTAAATTGTTCAAAAGTTGTTGGGTAAAGGCTTTGGCCGTACTTTGCCAATGTTATCCATGTTACCGGTGCTATCAGTGTTACACGTGTTACTCGTGTTTCTAATGTTATTCGCGTTATTAGTGTCACTCTGTTACTCACCAGCAGGGTAAAGCGGGGGGTGCGGCACTCGACCGTCGGATACGACCCCCCCCCCCTGATTGCTGTCTTAATAAGACCCCCCTCCTAAACTATACACTTAAGATAGTATTACCTGAAGGCTCTGTCAAACATAATGGACAACATATCCATAATTAGCACGTCAATTAACCCCTGTAAATTCCAACATGGTTAACTTTGTTTTAAAGGTGAATTAGCTATCCGTTTTTGCACTCAAGACAAAGCACTACTCCTTCTTTGTCCACCTCAGGAATCCCGCTTCAGAAGACCTCCAAACTGTGGAATTAGAAGCCAACCAAAATCTCATTTTTCCCATTTTTCGCTTTTGATGGCTGTGCTTTCACCAAATATTACTCAGAGCTAAGAAGACGAATCAGGCTCAAAACATCCCTATGGAATCTACGAGGTTTAGGCTATCGATTCATATAAATATTGTCCGCTAAAAATGTTTTTTTGATATAGTTAATGGCCTGCGGCACCCCTGCGGCACCCCCCCTCAAAACCTGCGGCTGCCGCAGGGGTGCCGCAGGGGTGCCGCAGGCCATTAACTATATCAAAAAAACATTTTTAGCGGACAATATTTATATGAATCGATAGCCTAAACCTCGTAGATTCCATAGGGATGTTTTGAGCCTGATTCGTCTTCTTAGCTCTGAGTAATATTTGGTGAAAGCACAGCCATCAAAAGCGAAAAATGGGAAAAATGAGATTTTGGTTGGCTTCTAATTCCACAGTTTGGAGGTCTTCTGAAGCGGGATTCCTGAGGTGGACAAAGAAGGAGTAGTGCTTTGTCTTGAGTGCAAAAACGGATAGCTAATTCACCTTTAAAACAAAGTTAACCATGTTGGAATTTGACCATTTCACTTAGGTAGCCTAGTATCTTGAATCTTCAGAATTCGCTCACACTTTGTCTACAGGGGTTAATTGACGTGCTAATTATGGATATGATACGAATATCATGTTATCGCTATAATCAGATCACCTTACTACGACCCCCTCCCCTTTTGACTCCTCAATACGACCCCCCCTCTGCGGCGTGCCGCACCCCCCGCTTTACCCTGCTCACCAGTCAATGAGATCGCGTACTAAATGAGAGTGTATATGTGATTATTTCACTACACAACAGTAATAAAAGCGGTAACACTAGTAACACAGTAGCACTGGTAACACCGGTAACACGGGTAAAATATAGCCAAAGCCTAAGCGATCATTCAGTCGAACACAAACTTTGTGGACAGGTTATCACACGATTGCCAGTCTCGGGTAACATGCGGAAAGCGCGGCGATTTGATATCGATAGTTTCAAAAACTTGTGTGATGTAGAGATGAGTACGTCTCCAGACAGCCACTATACGATTTGGAATTCTGCGAGCATATATTCATGAAACTTTCAAATTTTGTTTTTCTGATCATAAACGGACGGCCGTCAAGAATCTCATTTGGCATTGTTGAACATCTGCCCCAACGGCAACCTTTCATTTTTAGCTCGCCTCAGTTCAATTTTGCTTTTGGGGTGAGCGAGTACGCACTCACTATTGGCTCATAGTATATTAGAAAAATTCGAAATTATTCCGAATAATCGAATACCGAATAATGTTCGGAACAGAAAATTTTGAATATTCGATTATCGAAAAATATTCGAAAAACTAAATTTTCGAATATTCGATCTTTCGAATAAATTCGAATACATTGGATGTCAATGAGATGACGCCTATAGGACTAAAACATCTAACAATAAGTTGTTTCATACAAATAATTAGAATAGAATTTTAGTTTAGAATTAGAATTAGACTTTTTATGTTACAAGCTATGATGGGAGAACGGTTTCGTTCTGAGTACCTAAAGCGTACTTTTGACGGTTGTGAAGAAATTTTAGAGTTTCAAAGATTCCATTTGTGGATCCCTAATTAGTGAAATCGAGCAGCTTTTGCTATAGAAAGACGGATCTTCTTGCATACTGTTCAGCCTACCGCACGAGACCATTCAAATAACCCCCATTCAATGTTGTGGATCAATATACAGGATGATCAAAAGTATATAGACACGATTTGATCGTTTATTTTCCCCTCATATTCTTCGATAGTTGAGATTTTAGAATATTCCACCATCAAATAATATTCGAAATCTTAGATTTTCGAATGTTCGATTTTTCGAGTCATTCACAATAAAATGATTTTACTCGAATAATCGAATAACTATGCGATACGGTCCAATAATAATATAGTACCCAGAATGTCCTTGAAAGCCCTCAATGCAGGTTGGAAATGCTCTCGAGTGTTGAAGTAAACAGGTAAAGTTTTGTCGACTCTGTTGAGTCTTCTACCTGAGTATTACATTTTTTATCTTTTCAATTTGATTGTGTTTTGTTGAATTGCAAGAGTACCACAGTGAAGCATAGAGTGCTGCATTATTCCTGTCATACTTACTTACAACTAGCTGGCATACCCGGCTCCGCCGTATGTTCCGAATAGAAAATTCCTTTTCTTAACCGATCCGAACCAAACTTGGCACACATACACTTCGGGCCCCGGCGGGTGTCACAGTCCACTTTTCGTTATCGATTGATGTCGATTTTATCGATTTTTTGCAAAATTTGAGCTAGGGGGCTGGGATTTGGCACAGGGGAGTAATCGAGCATGCTGATTACGAATACAATATTAGTTTTCGAAACCGTGCATTACTTTTATCCATTTTATCGATTTTTTGCAAAATTTGAGCTAGGGGGCTGGAATTTGGCAGAGGGGTGTAATCGAGCATGCTGATCACCCCCACGGGGGTGATCAGCATGCTCGATTACCCCCCTGTGCCAACTCCCAGCCCCGTAGCTCGAATTTTGCAAATCGATAAAATCGATATCGATCGATGACGAAAAGTAGCCTATGACACCCGCCGGGGCCCGAAGTGTATGTGTGCCAAGTTTGGTCCGGATCGGTTCAGAAATGGAATTTTCTATTCGGAACATACGTACACACACATACATACATACATACATACAGACAGACAGACAGACATACAAACAGACATTCAGCTTTATATATAAGATTAGATACTTAGATGGCCCGTCCTCACGTGATGTGCGAGCCCCAGTACAGAAGTTGCCATTTTTCCCTGTCCCTCGCTTCAGACATCCACGATCTTCTTGGCCGTCGTCGGTGGCTGCGTTCACGAGTTCCAGGGGCGAAAGTCGTATTTAGCTGATTTCTCAGCTGGTCCATCCGTTCCACGAACACGTCTGCCCATCTCGTCGGTGGTCTTCCTCGAGGACGTTTGGCTTCGCGAGGAATCCACTCCGATGTTCTTAGTGTCCATCTGTTGTCTGTTCTTCTCATTATGTGACCGGCCCATCGGTGTTTGGCTTTCGCAACGTATTCCGCTGGGTCACGAAGACGGGACATTCTTCTCATATCAGTGCTGCGAAGTCCGACTAGATGTTGCTTGCGTCGGGTCATCCTCAGAAGACTGCGCTCGTGGTCCGTAAAGCTTTCGACGTGGCTACGGTGTCGGCCCAAGTCTTAGCTGCGTAACAGAGCGTCGGGAGAACGGTTGAGTCGAACAGGTGGGCACGAAGCTCCAGGTCCGTCAGTTGGTCGGTGGCTTTCTTCAGGGGCCAGAAGGTGGCCCAGGCTGCTTTTATTCTCCTGTCAAGCTCTTTCCTCAAGTCGTTCTCCATGTTCATCGAACGTGCCAGATACACGTAAGAAGGCGTTTCCATAATAGGGGTGCCTTCCAATTCCATTTCTGCTTCGCAAAGGGCGTTCCTCATGAACTGAGTCTTCTTCCGATTTATTCGCAGTCCGATCTTCTTCCCTACTTCGTTCAATTTCTTCAGCATCGTCTCTGCTTCGGTGATACTGCTCGAGAAGAGAACGATGTCGTCCGCAAAACGAAGGTTGGACAGGAATCTCTCATCAACTCGTGTGCCTCTCTCGTCAATCCAGTGACTTCATCACCCACTGCAAGGCCGCGGTGAACAGCTTCGGCGAGATTGTGTCGCCTTGTCGGACCCCCTTCCCGATTGGTATGGTCAGGGGGCGATGGAATAGCTGCATCGTCGTTGTACAGTCCTTGTAGCAGTCGACTAACGTCCTCACGTAAGCCGGGTCCATTCCTTGATCGACTAGCGCAGACAGGATGGCGTTAATTTCGACATTGTCAAAGGCTTTCTCGTAGTCGACAAAGGTTAAGACGAGGGGCAGTCGGTACTCCCAGCGGACTTCTATGACCCTCGAAACGGTCTGGAAGTGGTCCATGCAGCTGAATCCTTTGCGAAATCCAGCTTGTTCTTGGGGTGGGGCTTCATCCAATGTCATTGATATGCGAGCGAGGATAATCTTCGTGAAAGGCTTGTACAGCACACTCAGCAGGCATATTGGACGATAGTTCCGAAGATCTTCCCGTTCACCCTTCTTGAAGAGAAGGACAGTTCTTGACGTTCTCCACTGGTCGGAAATCTTCTCCTTCGAAGGTAAGATGTCAAATGCGACGCTAGATTCTCGTGTAGACGGTGTCCTCGCAGAAGTTCGACGGAAAGATGATCTGGTCCTGGAGCTGTGGACGTCTTCATGGTATCTATCGCGATACGCATTTCAGCAGGTAGAATTCGTGGTGGTACTTCTCCAGTGGGAACAACGGGCATCTGCACGGGTGTTGATGAGCGGAAGAGGTTGGTGTAAAAGTTCTTCGCGATAGATTCCATCTTGTATCGGGAAGAAGTCGGAGTCCCGTCTTCGTTCAGTAGTGCAGCCAGCGGTACGTAATTTTCGCAGAGGTCCCTTCGGCACTTCTTGAGACTTCGTCTTCTTTCGGCTGCTTCCAATATCTTGGCTTGCTTGTACTTCCTGAGATCCTCTTGCAAAGCTGTTCTGCAACTGGCTTTGGCTATCAGTCGCTCGAGATGAGATTCGGATTCTGCCTCAGAAATCTTTCTCTTTCTAGCAATTCCTTGGTGTTTTCGAATCGCGTTCCAGGTTTTCCTCAGAAGTCACTGATTGCACTTTCCGCAGGCTCGCAATCCTTTAGAAGCCGGTCATAGTCGTACGTTGGGTCCTCCGCGATGGGCCAGTCACAACTTGATATGAGCTCAGCTCTTCCAGCCTGTTACCGTCATAAACGACTTCCTTCCTCTTTGCGGCACTATGACATTCTTTTTCAGCCTTCGGCTGAGTCGTATCTCTTCGCTCGAAGGAGGCGGTGATCGGAGCCACTACAGAAGGTTGGAACTACAGAGACATCGAGTAAGCTCCACCCTCGGTTGGTGAGAATGTGGTCGATCTCAGCATGAGTCGTTCCGTTGAACGATTCCCAAGTCCACCGGCGATGTTCTTTCTTCATGAAGATGGAGTTTTCATGGAAGAGTCGTGCGGCGGAGAGAAGCCCAACGAGACGGTTGCCGTTTTCGTTTCGGAGCCCATATCCAAAATTCCCGATCCTATATTCCTTTTCTAGTGGCATCCCGATTTTCGCATTGAAGTCGCCCACAACATACTTGTAGAAGGATTTTTCGTTGCGGACGACCTCCTCCACGTCTTCGTAGAAAGCATCTAGTTCTGAGTCGTCAGCTGCTGATGTTGGCGAGTAGCAGTTGATGATGCTGATGGTCTTCTGACGTGAAGGGCGTGGTCGTAGGATGCCTAGTCAAGGTGATAGGATCTCGTGCGAATCGACAAGATGGACGATAGATGGGTGGACGACAAAGCCGACGCCTCCCACTTTTCGTGATGGAACCTTTTCACCACGAATGATGAGGGTCCCATTACTCATCTGTCGCACGTCCTTCTTCCTGGACTTCGTTTCTTGCAGAGCGATGATGTGGTAGTTGATGTGCTCTGCAGCGTCGAGAAGAGTGTGGAGGTCGGCGTTTGTGGAGACTGTCCTGGCGTTGTAGGTGCAGAGCATGAGGCAGTCTCCATGGCGTGTCGTCCGGGCAGACGTGTCGTTTTTGTCCAATCCGAAAGGCGCCCTGAGCCTGACATCGTTCTTGCTACCACCCGACGCCGTAGGATACGATGTGCAGGGTTTCTTTCTAATCTTCTTACTGGAGGAGTAATATGAATCTTTCCCTACAAGAGGTGGCTTGCTAGGCCTACTCTTGATTTCCACGGGGCAATCGCTGACCTCGGGCTTGGAGCGGGGAGGGACCGCCTAGCGACCAGAAGAAGCCAGACGGCGGGGGATCTGGCGTGGCCGGTTCTTAGCTAGGCATCCGGCCGAAACCGGAAACGTCAAACTCCTTCACAGCTTGGGAGGCCCTACCAGAGTATACACTCGGCTGTGCATCAGTTCGACACTCAGTGTCACCCCCACGCCACGATGAGGCGACCAACCATTGTGGGGGATTATTCCTGCCAACATCAGAAAAACCTGAGGAATAAGTTAGAAAGCTGATGTTTTTCCTTGCACATTTGTTAAAATTCTTGATTCAAGCATTGCTGCAAAAGTTCAAGTTCATGAAGTCAATCCTTAACCCGAAAGTTTTGACAAGATGGCTTACACCTCCTCGACTCTATTCCGCGACGCCCGAATGGAGGTTGAGCAGTGGGACAGCCTGCTTCTTACAGTTTAGGTGTAATTATCACTTTATTATGTTCAATTCTTTCAGAACAGATTCACTACTAAGACTAAAACTTTCGGAAGCTCGAATCATCTATTAGTGACTTCACTCAACATTCTTGATAAATTTCCCAAATTTTATCTTCATATAACACTCATTCCAGGAATTGTGCTCATGTATAAAATCTACGCGTTTCACTTCATATTGCTGTCCTTGCATATGCACATGATGTGCAGTTCGGAATTGTAAATGACGAAGCTTAGCTGAAGAGCAAACTCCACTGTCAAGTTTATGTGATGTAGTTGAAGACATGTAGATTGACTAATTTGCTCTTGCTCTCCGCAAATCTACTCTGAGCTCCTCTCTTTTTCAAAAGCATGCTTGAAAATCCACTCATATATTTGAGGACAAGCAAACAGGTAGAAAAGTCGTCGATTAACTCCAACCTTTGTTCTGATCAGTGTCAGAAAGAAAACCTTCTTGGAGACATAGGCTTGAGGGACATTGAGTGACTAGGAGTATATGCGAGAAAACAGAACATCACACTCTGTAGTAACAGTTTTCTTTGTGACTCTCCTACGGAAAGCACCTTCTTATAGCGTCACCTGCTTCGCGATGAGATCTATAGGGTGTACGCATTTTATTGACGGCAGTCCCTCCTCCCTCCCGGAAGCGGAATTTGCATTGGGTCATGGACGCGCTCTTCGCAGCCATTTGTAGGTAAAGGTACGATTTACTTAAGCGTGATTGCAACGTATGCGAGGTATGTCACCACAGTTGCACAGCTGTGACACTGCGTCCTCACTTAGGACCACATTTTCCTCTTGATGCTGTCTGCATGCGTGCGGAAAGAATGCGACTAACAGCCGCGTCAGTAATGTGAGAGTTGAAGCGAGCAAGTGGCCGGCGTCGCAGGCTCTTGGTCGCTATGTTCGTCTGGGTTTGTGCAATTTGTCTCTATCCCGATCAGACCAAATTGGAGTGTGAGTATCCGCATTGCCGGTATTTTGCGACTCGCTTGTCTGTCTCTTTTCAGTCTCCTAGCTCTCACATCAGCGTTGCGACCGGCAGGCATACTATGCATATTGAACGGAATATCTAATCGACTGTAACGCAATATAGGGACGATGCGGATGCTTACACTCCGCGCCTGATCCGGACTGGGGCAGATTGTGCAAACCCAGACTATCCACCAAGAAGGCGTTGTGTCCGAATACCCTATTCCCACATACTTTGCATGTTTTAAGAAACAAATGGTCACGCTCATGACATGTGGTTGCAGTCTAGTGCTTGTTTTAACGATCATGTTTTGTGTTGCAGGTAAAGGAGAATCCAGAAGTGACCGTGGTGGGATGCGGCAAGAAAGATGCCCAACATGATAACGTACAAGTGGTGTGCTTATTTCCAACCGAAACAAAAAAAACAAAGTCTGACTAGTCTTGACTAGTAGTTCGACGAATCTGAAGAAGATATTTTCTAATAAAATTCATAGCACGAAGAATAGTGTGACTTTGTTCAATAAATTTAGATTGGATGAAGGAAACATTAGGACACCGAGAACGTTTGCGCAGACAAGGGGGAAAGAGTAGAGAGTTCAGCTTTCGGAGTGAAAGTGCTGCAAACAATCTTCAGAAAAAGCTTATATAATTATAAATGAATGAAAAATCAAACTTCGCAGGTACACTTCAGACACAAATATCTGATCTTTCCTTCTAACACCACCAGAATTCAGTTATTTGATAGCTTGTTTCTTTCGTTGCTTAGTTAAAATCAACGTAATAGCTTTCATAAAAGGCTGACCAATGCAGATGCATGTTAAGTCTTCATTTCGGGAGCAAGCGCAAAATAAAGGAATTCAAAGCAAAGATGATTGGCTGTTGAAAATAAAACAATAGGGGAATCTTTTTTGAAGCAAAAGCTGAGGTGGTTGGAGGCCGTGGGCAATGTGGCGTAAATTTCGTGGAAATCGAGGTTTCCACTGATTTGTATGAAAATTGTGGGGAAGAACAAAACTTTTCGCTGCAAAAGCTGACCAGCCACGGAGAGAGCCTGCTGGAGCTCTACCAGCAAGACCACAGCTTCCATGCTGTGTCTTCATTCCGGGAGCAAAGGCATTTTCTGTGGGGAAAGGTCTGTCGAAATCGAGATTTCACTGTCTTTCATGGAAATTGTGGGGGAAAACAGAACTTTCGCTCCAAAAACTGGCCAGCCACAGAGAAACCTGCGAAAAATGCATTTTTTGCTGTTCAATTGCTCTTCGGATCGGGATTTTTGTCAACACTTCACAAGATGTTGAGTCTTGACAACTATTTTGAGGAGAGTTGCAAAGCTCAGATTTCATACCGAACTATTATGCAAAATAGGGGGGGGGCAAGGGAATGTTTAGAATGAAGGTGGAATGTAGCTAAGGGCATGAAAAGAAGAGGAACCGTGTATATAAGCAGTAGAGATGCTCCAGCTTGAAAGCCGTGATCAAACCGAACATACGGTATTTCATCACAATTCGTCATCGCAGGCAAAGGCACGTGTGGTCATCGCATGCGGTGTAGCGTGCGATCAAAATGACAATCTCGAGACCACTCGCTCGTCTCGAGCTTGTCTGTGCATGGGAACCGCTTTTCTAAATGCTCCCGCTGTCGGATTCCTCTGCGAGAGAGTGTGATGTCTCGCGCACTCACACTGTCAACAACTCCACCTCCGCAACGCTGAAGGGGGACGCCAGGGTCAGAGACGATGTGTACTTTTCGTTGTCGCGCCGGTATTTCCAGTTTATACATATATGAGTAGGATAGGATAGGATAAAGAAAATTACAGTTTGTTTGGAAAGGACAAGGCAACTGCGCATCGAGCTGTTTTTCCGAATCATTTGAGCATTACGGACTTCTAGATTGAAGCGATCAATGGCTCTGGTGCAGTTAACACATTCACGACAAGGCCGATTTTCTGATCACTGCCGTTCTGGACCAGAGCCGTTTTTGCTTTGTCAAACTTTCAACACACCTGGGGTCGATTGAACGAAATGGTATCATTTCGGATAAAGTTCAAAAATTGTTTCCGAGAATATGCCCAGAGGACTTATCGAAGGCGCTGGACATCAAAATATGATCTATTTCAGTTTTTGGCATTATACTGTGAGATACTGTAGGTAATTTTTAGGAACCCAACGTCATGGATTTTTATGAAAAATTGTGTTTTGGGGTCATTTCATGTGCTGATCGCAACTATGGTATCCATTATGTTCTCTACCGTCCACAGCGGGGCGGTAGCAGTACGCTGAAATTTGCACAAAAATCAAAAAACGGAAGGGAGACGGTACCAATACTGAGACTAGCATTTTCGTAACCAGCATACTACAAAACCTATATATGGAAGATTTTAGCTACCTGGGATGAACAATGCAAAAAAAACAACAAAATCAATAAAATCGATATTTTTGATGGGCTAACACCATCACTTGCCCGCCCCGTAC
Organism: Cylicocyclus nassatus; assembly: GCA_958299035.1. Classification (NCBI taxonomy): domain Eukaryota; kingdom Metazoa; phylum Nematoda; class Chromadorea; order Rhabditida; family Strongylidae; genus Cylicocyclus; species Cylicocyclus nassatus. Next base: position 63,042,239 of record CATQJL010000001.1, read on the forward strand.
TTCTCGTGCATGTACACTTGAAGTTCAGAAACAGCCATTCCGCGAAGAATTTAAGTTAAAATAGATATGTACCTTGTCTCTATCATTGGTATACCTGCCGTAAAATTAAATTACAGTATAGCGAGCCCGGACCACTGTGGTGCTTCGCCTAGGTGTCTCGGGTGGAGGAACGAACACCTCAATTAGGCCTCGCCTCCGCGGGCTGCTGGTCCTTTCATCGTACTGTTATGCATCGTGTTAGGACCAGTAGGCCGCGGAGGCGGTGCCTAATTGAGGTGTTCGTTCCTCCACCCAGGTGTCCCCAGTCAAGTGCCAGAACCCCGTAAGATTCTTCGTTTCAGGAATCTTACGACCACCGGTGGATGTGGATCGTATTGTCCGAAATGGGAGAACAGGTACGACCCACCAGTGGGTCGTATTGTCGTGAATGTGCTAAACCTTCCGCAACCATTAACCAATGTTGAAATGATTTAAAGTTGTGCCATTTGCAAAAAGTGAACATAAAATAGACTTGGGAGAGAGAAACTGAGCAAATATTCTAGAATTGCTGAATGTTGAAGGGAGATCGTTGATTTGTCATCATCGAATCGCCAGTCGTCTGCGAAGAAAGTGTAGAATACGGTGATACCAACAATATCTTCTTTTTAAAACTCCCCCCACCCTACTTGCCCAAGTTTGTATGACTCTATGACTAACACGTGGTTGTCTTGATTTCGAAGCCTCGAGTACGTGAATGAAATGAAATGAACATGAAAAAAAAAGCTTTTTGCTTCACCAGTGATTACACCGACATAAGGTGTGTGTAATGATTTCTATTCCAAAAAACTTACATAATGGACTGTACTTTACTGTACTTTGACAATTCCAACATATACATACACATGATTGGAGGTCTCGAGGAAATAAGGCCTTAGCTTGGCTGCCTCGGCTTAACAACGCCCCATCCCATCCGTATCAATAGCTCTAATATAGTGCAATCAGGTACCTTCCCTGCAAAAAATAAACAAACTTTTCTCCTTCCTCCACCTGCTTCCTCCTTGCCTCTCTTTACTCCTACTACCCACGCACCCCCCCCCCCTCACTCTGTACGTCATTGCATTCCGCAACATAGCGCTCGTATTATGAAAAAAGCGGCACCGTTGCCCGATTCATGTCACATCACCGTAGCGTGGCCCCTCTAAATCCAAGGGCACTATTTTGACTCAGCTTGGCGCGCCTCTTTTATGTTTAGAAATGACCGATGGGACACTGTAGGAGGTCAGATTCCAGCAATCGTTTGAGAATTTGCTTAGTAGGTTACTTAGTGTGCTTATTCATCGCATTCACTGGTTAACCTACCGTAAGCAAAAAACTGAAACGATCCGTGGAATCTGGTCCCCTACTGTGTCCATACAGGTACTTCCATATCAGAAGATTATCAGAGATGCACCGCGCCGTGCTGAGTCGAACTCTGTCCTGGATCAAGATTTCGTCCACTTTGAAGCCATATGACCATCTCAGGAACTCGCGTCGTGCGGGCGGCCAGCGACGACCTTATAAACGCTCGTTGGTATATGCGATTGTACGGTCGTCAAGGGCCGGTGGTACGGTTGATGTAGAGCGCCCGCACGGTCTCTAATACTCGCCGTTTGCGCGGGGAAGGTCGGCCGCTCGTTTACTATTGGGGTGATTCTGTATGGTATACCTTGAGCTTTTCTTGGCTACGTTAATCCTGTTCATGTTCTGAAAACACGGCGCGAATCCCTGAGATGCTACGGTGATACCACATACATAAATCGAGCGACTGTGCATCGTTTTTACCAGAAAGTACAGCGGAATTGACTGAGGGCAGTATCTTTCCAACACCATCAAAATCCAAAAATTTTTATTCATAAATAACATATGACGACTCTGATTTCAACACTTATTGAACATCGAAAATTATGAACTTGGTTTTCTGTTACCATACAAGCCATCCACAAGCATTTTGTTGTGTGTGTCTCTGCTGCCTTGCCTGAATTGCATACATATGTACGTAGAGCGTGTGAAGATGAAAATGTGCATGATGGAAAATCAAGTTTTCACTTACTTAAGCGCTCCATCCTATTTTATTTTCTTACATGCTGCTGTGTGTTTCGGCAAGCTTTTCCACCACGCTTATTGCGATTGTCGCTCACCGCGACAATCGCAAATACTTCCAGATAAATTGAACTTCTAAAACTTCCGAGGGAGGGGGGACGCTCTTAATGAGCCGTGTGGGTGGGCCCCGCCCTATCTCCCCCCCCCCCCTCCCCTACCTGGCACTCCAATAAGAGTGTCCCGAAGTTTTAAAGTTTTAGTTTTCCCGGAAGTCATTTGCGATTGTTTGAGAAGTTAGGACAAAATTTGGTACGAGGTAAAAGGCATCTACATAAATCAACCTTTGGATCAAGTTCTACTTTTAATTACTCAACTTAATCCAAATTTCACCCTTATGCTTACGGCTCTTGATGTGAAAACAGCCTTTCCGAATTCCGCATTTTAATTTTCAATTTATTCTTGTCTTTTCTTCACTTCGGTCCACTTTTCTAGTTGCAGATTATTAGAGGAACATCAAAAAAAAACACTATAAAAAATTATCTCGTAATTTTCCGCAATGTCAAGGCGGACTTCATTCGAACCTGTCATATACTGGGTCCTGCTCCCAAGGCCTTATTCATCAACAAACCCACTACACCCTGTAGATAGGCTTCACCCACAAGACCGGTTTTTGGAAGCAAGTGGTTGGCAATTCAATGCGCTTATAAAAAATTGACTTCACCAACGAATTCACGAAACGCATCCTTTAGGTTGCAGAAACCACCTACTGCTTCACGTAAATTTTTCAAGGTTTCATCGTGTTGTCTCCAGGACTACTGTCGTGTAACGCAACTAAATGTGGTGTGATACCTTGTAGATATCCCATTTGCATACTGATGCACCATACTTGAAAAACACTCCCTTTAGATTCGAGAAGCTGGAGCATATCAACTTGTTTTATATGGTAGTGAGCAACTGAGCATGTCTACGATGACAGGAATATGTATGTACGGTCAGCGCGAAATGCTAATTTTACTTTTCGTTGCAAATCAAAACCTTGTTTGAAGTAATAATTTTGCGTTTTGTGCTGCTACCTCAGCCTAGCATTATGCAACGAAAACCGCAAAAGCAATAATTACATCAAAGATCATGTGTCCCAGTTTGCCATACGTTCTATGCTTTTAGCCAATGTAAGAGCGGAACTAATTAAGCGATTACATGAGATCTTGTGCGTTTCTGCCTCTGTCTTCGGTGTCCGAATGTGTGGAACAAGTACTGTATTCATGTTTCACATCGAAAGATCGGGAAAATAGTACTGACTTCTTGAGGCAGTGCTTTGATATCGGAATAAAGTTGCTCAGCTTTCTGAGAATTGTGTAGGCAAAAATGTGTAGGAAACGTTTTGATAATATTATATATGTAGCTTTTATAAATTGGAGTTTTGTGTATGCAAAGGGTCCGCGCCATCAGCTGAATAATCATTCTAAGACTTCGATAATTATTAGCTTTATGAAAAAACTACTTAGAATTTAGGCTTTCTTAGAGACTGAGCGAGACACTCTTTGAGGCAAACTGAATGCTGATGAGTTGGCAGCACTTTATTAGGTTGCTGCATGAGTTCTGTACAGTTATAGTTGCCTTCTATCTGGATCAGTTTTTCTGAAAAATTTTCGCTTTTAGTGCGTTAATATTTGATCATCACAAAGCGCTTTTCTTGCTCCTCATATTTATGAATAAATTTCAATAAAATCTTAGTCTAATGAGATTTCAGTTCTGAAATCCCAAACAGCCAAAATGCGGCCTCGCTTAAGAAACATCTTTAAAAAAAATCTCACAGTGAGCAATCCAAATCAGGCCAATACTTTTTCTTGTCACAAAAACTACAATATTTTCGCTATTTTTTGGTATTAGTTGCTAACCCCTGCCAGCTCTAAGCAAACATAAAAATGCAAAAAAGACAAGTCTGAAGCAAACTTTGCAAAATTTTTAAAATCTTTCTTCTTCTTCATTAGTGTTTCTCGAAGGCTTTTATAAATGTCTGATAGCCAAAAGTTCATTCCATGAAAAGAAGTCTATCAAAAAGCCTGAACTTGGATAAATCTTTTAGGTTGGTGCAAAAATAATGTCCGTTTTTCCAAACCTAATTTGCGAACAATTTTTTCACATCAAACTTTCTTTTTCAATAAGAATTTGCATATCACTGGAAAGCTTTCTTTATAGCTTTCTTGGCGCGATGTGGTGCAAGGCCTCTATCCTCATCTAGAATCTTACCAGCATTTTGCACAGCAGCACCCAGAATCAAAATTTCAATGCTTTCACTTTCTTGGCGACAACTCGGGCGCGATGAACGAATTTTTTTGGAAACACGGTTATTATATGGCATTGCTATTTTTACCTATTGTATGCATAAGTAGTTTTCGAAAATACTTGGACTGAGAAATCGACACCCCCCGCCCCCCAAAATGGATTCTCACCGGTGGCATTCTATGTTTCAAATTTTTTCATGATCAAGGCAATTGCCGAAACTTCTCTCATTTCTGTGAGCTTAAAAACAAGCATCTTGTCTACGATTTTTGCAGGAAAATTCAGCTATTCATTGCCCGAAAAATTCCAAGTCATAATTTAGGACTTTAGGCCTACCACAAACAGGGTCAAAAAAGTGAACAATTTGAATTTTTTCTTTTATTTCAGCAAAACTCCTTCGTCAAATTTTTTTTATAAACTTATAGTATGTACTGGCTTGCGGCAAAATAAGTCAATTGTCAGCCTATAAACAAAACTTAAAGGAAATTGTATTCTCTCAAAGACAAAGTTCTCAAGAGAAAAACTTTCGATGTTTTGAAGTTTGGTATTCTTCGCGTTTACGATATCAGTACGTGCAGGAAAGTGAGTTACGAAAGTTACGAAGTTACGAAAGGTGAGCTGCTTCTGATGGTCTTGACTACATTTAGAAATATGAAGACTGGACAAAAGTCATAGCTTCTTAAAGTTAAAGTTAACGCTGTGGGTAATTGGAAGACAGAGCAGAAAAAGAAGATGCGTCCAAAAATTTGATTCAGCCATGAGACACAAAGCATGAAATTCAGTGTCGTGCAAAAATCTATAGTGTTGTTGCAAGGGCAAGACGCAAGCGCAGTAAATTCTAGCAAGAATGTTTTCCATGGGATTTCAGAACCTATCATTCATGCACAACTGAATCTAGTCGTCCTCACCCCACTAGGCCGGATGGATGTATTCGAATTTGAACTGGGGCAGGCCGATTGCGCTCGAGCGCGGTACGCTCAGCCCTCGATTCAATCTAATACATGTTTTCTTTCTGTATTTCTTCCTGTTGACTGATGTTTTTGTGTTTTAATGAAGCTCGCGATTAGGTTGACGTTCTTGTTTTGGTTTTACGATTTCTTAGACTGCTATGTTCATTTTTTTTCAAGCCTAATTCCATGTAAACCTAGAAAAAACAATGCAGATGGGTTATATGTAAAGTTAAGTTCAACTAAGCAACACTGAAGCACATCTTACTTATTAAAAAGGAATGTACGAGCAAGCGTAATCTCCATCGTTTCTCAGAGTTTACCTGAACTCAGAAATGAAAAACGAGCATAGCAGTATGGAAAATCACACAAACAATATCGTCATCTAATCGCGAACAATGTTAAAACCCAAGCAACATCAATCAACACGAAGAAAAACAGAAACAAGACATGTGTAAGATTGAACTGAGGGAGGATGCTGCGCTCCAGCGCAACCCGCCTGCCCCAATTCATATACGAATTCATCCACCAGACGACTATCAGGGTGAGGACGACTATACCTTATTTATCAACGTTACTTTGTAATTCCTTTCATATAAAAAGTCGTGACTAAGGCAAATAACGCTTTCTTTGCTTTGATGTTTACGCCACCTCAATGGTTTGGCTGAAGCCGCCAAAGAGACTGTGATGAAAAGTCCCCTCCTCCCATTTTTGAGCCGTAGGAGGCTTAATCACAATTATATACCGTCTGAAGGCTCTCGAAGAGAAGATTCTAGATTACGGTTGTCGCAATTGAAAGTAGGAAGTTTCAAGGAGTTTTGGGCTGGAAGACTTTGACAGCCGACTTTTAGGTGCTTTTTCAAGGCCGTTTCCTCAGCGACGTAACTTTGGACTGGTATGTTTGAATACATGTCTGTACATTCTGATAATGCAAATATTACTTTATAGAAAACTTGCAACGTCGCAGCAGCACACAACTTTTCACACAAGATTTATAAGAGGCGAAGTGTCAGCTCCCACAAAGCAATCCAAAGTGGCAAGTTTCTTTCTTACAAAGGAATTCTGCTGGGTCGGAATGGCGATTCGAAAGACGATGTACCAATGGATAGAAAGTAAAACGCTGCTTCCAAATATACCTTCAATATCTGCGAAGCGTTTTTCTAAAGCGAGTCATGGGGTTTTTCTTTGTAAATATAATGGAAGTGGGATAGAAAGGAAATGACGGACTGTGGATAATAACATGTCGGAAAACGCTCGAAAACGTTCGAATAAAATCAAATTAGATTTACAATGTTCACTAGGTGGTTTGCCTAAGCCTGCATACCTTTGTGTAGAAATTATCATGATTTTGCGACTTGTAATGCACGAAAATTTAACACTAGAAAAGCTCATAACTTTGCAGAAGAATGCATCGCAGACATTGAAGGTATATCTGAAATCAGCATTCTAAGCTCTATGCATAGGTTTAGATCACCTTTGGAATTGCCATTCGACTAAGCGAATTTTTCTTGTTAGATGCTCTGATAGAGAAAACCTATTCTTTAAAATGCTCAGAGTTTTATGGATGTCATTTCCGTATACGAAAAAAACCTGCCACTTTGGATTGCTTTTGATTGGATTTGGGAATTTTAGCCAGTCACAAATCAAACTACCGAAATTCTGGTTCTCACTGGTAAACTCCTGAATTCTGGTTCGTTTACCATTTGATGGAACAGAATCTTTCCACCAGAATACGTCAAGCTTCAGCTGATTACAATTATATTCATATTATATCATCCAGTGAAAAAAAGTTTAATAGACACAAAAGTGAAGGTAGGGGAGAACCAGCTCTCCTTAATGCATAAGTAAGCTGTCGTAATTAAACAATAGCTGCGCGATATTCTCAAAATTTCAACTTTCTTCTCGGCCATTTTGAAAATTTTACCAGTTATACTCTTACAGTTCTTGAAGTGTAGTTGCATAAATTCTGTTCGTTTCCAGTCCAATCTTTAACTTCAAGAAGCTATGACTTTTGTCCAGTCTTCATATTTCTAAATGTAGTCAAGACCATCAGAAGCAGCTCACCTTTCGTAACTTCGTAACTTTCGTAACTCATTTTCCTGCACGTACTGATATCGTAAACGCGAAGAATACCAAACTTCAAAACATCGAAAGTTTTTCTCTTGAGAACTTTGTCTTTGAGAGAATACAATTTCCTTTAAGTTTTGTTTATAGGCTGACAATTGACTTATTTTGCCGCAAGCCAGTACATACTATAAGTTTATAAAAAAAATTTGACGAAGGAGTTTTGCTGAAATAAAAGAAAAAATTCAAATTGTTCACTTTTTTGACCCTGTTTGTGGTAGGCCTAAAGTCCTAAATTATGACTTGGAATTTTTCGGGCAATGAATAGCTGAATTTTCCTGCAAAAATCGTAGACAAGATGCTTGTTTTTAAGCTCACAGAAATGAGAGAAGTTTCGGCAATTGCCTTGATCATGAAAAAATTTGAAACATAGAATGTCACCGGTGAGAATCCATTTTGGGGGTCGGTTTCTCAGTCCGCGTATTTTTGAAAACTACTTATGCATACAATAGGTAAAAATAGCAATGCCATATAATAACCATGTTTCCAAAAAAATTCGTTCATCGCGCCCGAGTTGTCGCCAAGAAAGTGAAAGCTTGAAATTTTGATTCTGGGTGCTGCTGTGCAAAATGCTGGTAAGATTCTAGATGAGGATAGAGGCCTTGCACCACATCGCGCCAAGAAAGCTATAAAGAAAGCTTTCCAGTGATATGCAAAATCTTATTGAAAAAGAAAGTTTGATGGGAAAAAATTGTTCGCAAATTAGGTTTGGAAAAACGGACATTATTTTTGCACCAACCTAAAAGATTTATCCAAGTTCAGGCTTTTTGATAGACTTCTTTTCATGGAATGAACTTTTGGCTATTAGACATTTATAAAAGCCTTCGAGAAACACTAATGAAGAAGAAGAAAGATTTTAAAAATTTTGCAAAGTTTGCTTCAGACTTGTCTTTTTTGCATTTTTATGTTTGCTTAGAGCTGGCAGGGGTTAGCAACTAATACCAAAAAATAGCGAAAATATTGTAGTTTTTGTGACAAGAAAAAGTATTGGCCTGATTTGGATTGCTCACTGTGAGATTTTTTTAAAGATGTTTCTTAAGCGAGGCCGCATTTTGGCTGTTTGGGATTTCAGAACTGAAATCTCATTAGACTAAGATTTTATTAAAATTTATTCATAAATATGAGGAGCAAGAAAAGCGCTTTGTGATGATCAAATATTAACGCACTAAAAGCGAAAATTTTTCAGAAAAACTGATCCAGATAGAAGGCAACTATAACTGTACAGAACTCATGCAGCAACCTAATAAAGTGCTGCCAACTCATCAGCATTCAGTTTGCCTCAAAGAGTGTCTCGCTCAGTCTCTAAGAAAGCCTAAATTCTAAGAAGTTTTTTCATAAAGCTAATAATTATCGAAGTCTTAGAATGATTATTCAGCTGATGACGCGGACCCTTTGCATACACAAAACTCCAATTTTGCGCACGTATTCTGCATAATAAAAGCTACATATATAATATTATCAAAACGTTTCCTACACATTTTTGCCTTTACAATTCTCAGAAAGCTGAGCAACTTTATTCCGATATCGCAGAAGCACTGCCTCAAGAAGTCAGTACTATTCCCGATCTTTCGATGTGAAACATGAATACAGTACTTGTTCCACACATTCGGACACCGAAGACAGAGGCAGAAACGCACAAGATCTCATGTAATCGCTTAATTAGTTCCGCTCTTACATTGGCTAAAAGCATAGAACGTATGGCAAACTGAGACACATGAACTTTGATGTAATTATTGCTTTTGCGGTTTGCGTTGCATAACGCTAGGCTGAGGTAGCAGCACAAAACGCAGAATTATTACTTCAAACAAGGTTTTGATTTGCAACGAAAAGTAAAATTAGCATTTCGCGCTGACCGTACATACATATTCCTGTCATCGTAGACATGGCAAGGTTGCTGACAGATACGCGAGAAGTGCGGGCAGAGTTACGCACTTTCGTGGTTACAGTCACTTCACCGTATCTTTCCAAAAAGACCCTGTAATCCTCAAATACCACGACTTTCTAAAGAGCGTGTTCGAAAACCTCTGTAAGCGAAGTTTCTTTACAATTTAAGAGCATGAACATTTTGACCAAATCCACCGGCCAGCTTCAGAGCGTAAAACTATAGAAAATGAAATTATCCGAACATCTCGGAAAACTTGCTCATAAGGGTTATCCGACCTGCTGATTACGAAAATCACATCTGCTTAGCAAGAGAGCTTCATATTTTAGAGTCATGGTGAGAAAAATTTAGAACGACATGATTTTTCCAGAATTCACCAGCCCTTCTATCTCCTTTGGAAAGAAGTGTGCAGCTAATTCTTAGCGCCCCATAATCTACAGAAGAAGTACTATCGAAGATTTCTTTCTGAATCTACTAGGGGCAATACGCGCTGCTTTACACCTTTGCCAAAAGACGTCCTCAGAAAGTTCCAAGAATACTGAAATCGAGATATCAAGGACATTCTGCATACCGAAAGATTCGCCTTGATGAGTTGAGCACAATGCTTTTTTCGGATTCAGAAAGTTTCCACTCCAAAGAAAGTTACGGCAAGTAGAATCTGGAAACGAGTGATTTTTCCAGAATTTACCAACGCTTCTTTCTCTTTTGGGAAAAAGTCTGCGACAGCTTTCTAGCGCACTATAATGTACAAGAGGAGCACTATCGAATGGTATGTACTGTAATCTTTTATGTTGGATAGGCGCTGCGTTACATACTTGCGATGGGATCCTCAGAAAAATTTAAGAAAACTGGAAACGAGATATATAATAGATGACATTAAGTGCCTTGACGAGCTGAACACAGTGCTGCTTCCGGATTTAGAATATATTCATTTCGAAGGAAGTTATGGCGCCGCATAATTTGCGATATTCCGGAATCGCGAAATTTCTGGAATTTCGCGAAATTCCCGTTCTGTGGGTTGTGTTGTACATTGCCAGCACGCGCGGCATTCCACGATATGTGCTTCTCATGCGATTTCCAACAATTCCCCTTTGTCTTCCTGCATTTTGGGACCCGTCATACTTCGCCGAGAAAAGCCCAGTTTTACACATACCGTGCAGAATGAGCTCTCAAACTATACCCGCCCTATTTCTGCAGTGCTCAACAGAATGTGTAGGTAGCCTCTGGAATCAGCACACTGAATGATCCATTTACACTGAAATTCCAAGAAAAAACCTATATCCCACAACTAGGCACATCTGTATACTGGAAGATGCGCCTCGCCGAGCTGAGTTGAATGGTACTCTTATATATAGAATTCATAAATTTTTTATAAAGATAAGATCCTTTTTTATAAAAAAGTTAGGCGTTGCGCGACAAAGTTAGGCGGCAAGTGCCGCTTTTCCGCCTAACTTTGTCGCGCGACGCGGCGCTTGTCTGCGGCGGCGCCGCGTGAGTTAAGTGCCGCCGCCAATTTTTTTCACAAATTACGGGTGGTATTGTATGTAATGGTGCAATCTCCATGATTATTTTTTCCAACTTATGCATCAATGTGAATACTTGAGAAAAGAAAGATTGGATCCTCACCTGAGTGATTCTTGTATAGCCATCATAGTAGTGTCGCTAGAGCTATCATCTTCAATCCTTTCACTACAGTAGATGCAAATTGATGTGGGCCCTAGCTCCAAGCAGTACTTTCATTTTGAAGTTGAATTGACGAAACGCCGAAAAAACCTCGCTAGTTGATAGAAAGATTAGGACCGTGCATGCAGAAAGCACAAAAATATTTGCATTTGTCGTAATGATGTTTTGTAACTCTTTAAAACATTCCAGAAATAGAAAAATCGTTTATGTATCCATTATACTCATTCTGGTATAAAAGTGCGCAGAGATGGCAGCTATCGTGACATGATTCAAAGGAGTGCGATTTTGGTAAGTTGCAAGTTTCCGCTCACTGCACTAATGCATTTGATATAGCTATTGTGGTGCTATGTGGTTCTTTGCTGGAAAGAAGAAAGCGATAATAAGGACAAATGTGACCCGAGTGCTGGATGGAAAGTATGGAAAGATGCGATTTCAGAGGCCCTTGAGAAGCATTTAGTTGGTTTAGTTTGAAGTACTGATAAGTTGCTGCTTGATGGCTTTGCTGCTCAGGAAATACCACTGCACTTGTTTTACACTTGCAACATGGAGGAAAATGCATTGTCTTTTTTAAGAGATGGCGATTATTCACTTAACAAGGGCTACAAACGGATTTCGCTCATGCTCGAACAACGCCTAGTCGAGTGAGTTTTTGTGTGTATAAGACCCAATTTTCGTTGCTACTGTGTCACCTACAGCGCGTCTCTAGTACCGACAACACCGACAAGAGCAGCCACTAATCTCGTTACAATGGACGGAAACCGAAAGATACTTTCGCAGGTAATACACAACGTACCAAATAGTAGGCACTTTAGTTGAATAACCAAGACATTGTGAATACTGAACAGAGAAGTACTAGAACATTGACTCTTATCTATCATAACACCCTCAGATTTACTGCCAATTTAGCGCTGAACTATTTGAGACCAATGATTGGGTCATAAGACATGTAAATCGCGCATAGGCAAGACCGCTGTTTTTTGAATATCGCATTCGAAGGCTGATCTTTATCTTCGCCCTCAAGGGACTTCGATCAATCACTAGTCGTTCAAAAAAACACGGTATGAACGAGAAGTTCTTGATATACTGTTTTGTTTGTCTCCAAAACCTCCTTACATCGCATTTTGAACACTTTAGCTCTATGGTAGGCGATGTCTATTAGCAATGTGCTTCTAATTCGCGACTTCGTAAGCGAGCAGGTTTTTGATCCAGTTCGCATGCAACTTTATCGCAACTTTTGCAAAATTGAGCTTCTAAATGCTTTAGAGCCTTAAAGCCTGAAATTTGTGATGATATTGATGCTAATCGAAATTAGAAGTGTTTAAAAAAACCAAAGTAATACGAGTATTATAATTGTTATTGTAATCTTCATTCAAATTATTAATACTAGGCCAGATGCCACCAATTGGTACCCTACATTGCTCATAGATAAGGGGAGATTGCTGGAGGGCGCCTTAGCCTCAGAAGGGACCCCTCATAACTCCTTCTACAAAACCGCTCAGCTGCTAAAAGCTACAGATTTGGAATCAGCGGTGCAAGCGCTTCAAGATATTATATGTCTCATCTGGATTGGTGCTTTCAACTAAGTATCCTCTCCCTGTAAGCACTTTAGAATTTCGCTGCAAAAGCTCTAAAAACTCCTTGGTTAAAGGCGCTCCGCAGAAAGGAAGAGAAACTTAAAAACAGCGTTTGATGTCCTTCAAGAAGGCAAGCGTCTCTTCTGGAAAGGTCTCTCCGTGTAAAGATCCTTCCCCTGTTAAACATCCGTATATACAGCAACAGTACGCGAAATCACTCAAAAACTTTCCGTTGGGTCGAGGTGATAGGTCGGATTGTGCTAACAACTTTTTTTTATGATGTATGATTGTTGCCTAATGACTGAAATAACAACTGATCACTGTGTTACAGCTGTCGACCGAAGATGACATCGACGTGGGATGCGGCAAGCGCCAACTCACAAATGATAGCATACACCTGGTGTGCTTGTTTTATTGAAGAAAGTGAAGTTTGGTAGGTAGCAAGGGAATTATTAGATCGTTCCGAAAGTGATGTCGCTTTTTTCATAGGAACATCACATCTCGTAAAACAGAGATTTGTAAGAGATCTTGGTAGCATTTGATGCAGCATTTCATTTTCTTTCTAATGGTTGTAATTTCATTGCATAATATTCAATGAGCATGTGAAAAATTACTAAAATCTGCAAAGCGTGCTTTTTGAGAAGATCAAGTTTCACAATTTTTCTAAATTTCCGTAACAGACCTCTGAAGGAGTTCAAGTAATGCGTGGATAGGGGAAACTCCACAGGAAACAGCGTTATTTTTCTCTACTTTCCACAGCTCGTCATAAATTTTGTAAAGATTTTTTTATTGAAACCACCGAAATTTAGCAGGCTCGTCGCAGACACAAATGCATAAAAAAGCAATAAATTTTCGGATTTTGAAATTGACAAAGGTAGATTATGAAGCAAATGAGCATTTGCCGCTTCAGATTAGCAACATTTGAAAATTCCGAGTACAGCGTTGGGGGCACCTTGGAAAATCTAAATTTTGATGATTTTATCCCGGAAAACTCTATGAATCAGAAACAATGAACAACCAATAGAATGAGGAAAAAAAGCTGCGTCGAATGATTCCCAACTTGCTAGCCGATTATTGTTCTGTGAGGTTTTATTTGACCAAGTATGGAATATGACAGCATTAGAGAACTGGTTTTAGAAATTCTAACAAGGGTACGATCCCAACTTAAGGTGGCGAATTGGAATGAACCGCATACCATTAGATGCTCTTGATGAGCTGATTCCAAATCTTTCTTCCATATCTGCGACACCGTTATGTGCAAAAAGTTATGAGCCGTTGAAGATGTGAAGTTATCGGGGTTTTAATGCATAATATGCTTTAAAATTCCACTTGGAAGTGCACGACTAGCATGATATTGAGTGTACTGATTCCAGGGAATGCTCAGATTCTAAAAGCACAGATGAGTGTTTTTGAACAACTGATTTTCGAGGTATGGCGCTGTACATTTGCCAAATTTGGACTTTTCATTGCTCATAGCTTCAAAAAAGAACTTTAGTTGCTTTTTAGCTGTTTGAAAACACTTATCTATGTTTCTTTAGAATCTGAGCATTCTCTGGAATCAGTACACTCAATATCATGCTAGTCGTGCACTTCCTTCTTCTTTCAAAGCATATTATGCATTAAAACCCCGATAACTTCACATTTTCAACGGCTCATAACTTTTTCCAGATAACGGTGTCGCAGATATGGAAGACAGATTTGAATCAGCTCATCAAGACGCATCTAATGGTATGCGGTTCATTCCAATTCGCCACCTTAAGTTGGGATCGTTCCCTTGTAAGAGGCGAGCTAAAGAGAAGAAAAGATTGTTTCGTATCCTATAGGGTTTGCTCTATCTGCCCATTACTTGCACTTCTTCGGGGAATCAGTACAAAGTTTAGAAAAATAACCGAAATCGACTATGGCAAAAAGCATGAGTCGTAGGTTTTGGCAATTTTTTGAGAGCATTGAATATTATGCAATGATTGTAAAACCGTTAGAAAGAGGATGAAATGCTGCATCGAACGCTTCCAGGATTTCTTGAAAATCTTGGTTCCACGAGATGTGGCGTCCATTTAAAAAAGGGACATTACTTTCGGAACGACCTAATATATAGCAATTAACAATGATCGAAATAAAATGCAGCGGGTTCAAAACGTTTCTGTTCTCAAGTACTTCTGATTGGAAACTCTATCTCGCTTTTGACTATATGTGTTCGTTGAACCAAGGGACCACTGGATCAACAACGAGGGAATTTTTTGCTAGATACACCGGAAAAATCCATGCTTCCTTTTGATAAAAAAAGTTTGCAATGCTTGCAAACAAATTTTCATGTCGTTTGCCTTGAAGTATTTTTGGTTCGAATTTTTTACTATTTTTATTTGGATGCGTAGTTGTAGCACAACTCTCTACCTCTCACTGTGCTCTTGTAAAAAGTTTTGCTCGCTTGTGAATTCTTGAAGATGAAACACGAAGATTGAAGATGGATTTCTTGAGAATCCTTTGAAAAAAGAAATTCTGAAAATTCTGATTCCCTTGTCTTTCAACTTACTACGAAAACAAGAGCACTTATAAGAAACTAGAAGATATGCTTTTCGAAGGTACACAAAGTTTTTCGTAAAAAATGATTGTTTCTTTGTAGCATGCAATCGAAAGAGGCGTGAAGAGCTTATCGATAGTTTCTTGACTTAATAAAAAAGCCAAGACTACAGAGACATTTGATTCTTACTGAACTGATAGTCTAAGGTTACTAGGTTTGATAAGCACAATAAAACAAAAAGGGTGTCACAGTTCGAATCAAAGTTTGAATTGCAACTATTTTAGGTCAGAAACTTTCAGACATCCTATATTTACCAAGAGAAACACATCGAACGCCTCGGGATACTCTATGAATGGGAGACTGGTTTAAGCTTATGTTGCTTTTTCTGAACTACAGCTTTCTTGTAATCCTTTCACAAGATTCAATA
Source organism: Cylicocyclus nassatus (assembly GCA_958299035.1). Taxonomy (NCBI): domain Eukaryota; kingdom Metazoa; phylum Nematoda; class Chromadorea; order Rhabditida; family Strongylidae; genus Cylicocyclus; species Cylicocyclus nassatus. The sequence goes on from CATQJL010000001.1 coordinate 63,057,735, forward strand.
TAGCTCGATCCATAATAAATTTGTTCATGTGTACTTTCTACATCTGATCTTTGCGGCACGCACGTACATCGATTACAGTAAGAGGCCAAAACCATTGAACTGATCTGTTGAAATATTTGGCATGGGTTTGCGCTATAAAAATGATTATTCAAGACAGGGATTGAATCGGTTTCAAAAACTATGCTGTTTTCAACCTAGAGATGCATTTGCGCGCATTGCTGCGTATCTTATACGAGGCTTCGTAGACTTCACTGCTTGCACGTGTGTTTGTATCAGGTAAAACTTTGTCTCTAGAATCACTTGAATTAGAGATCTTTTTTCGGATTCTAGAAATTGAAAAAAATGCACTTTGGTCGAGTCCAGCGATGGAGAAATATGACACGCTAGAGAAAATATCTGCTGCCTCGATTTGTTTAGTTTTGGTTTGTTAATCGGCAATAAACTGAGAAAAGGTTAAAATTCAAAGACTTTGCAAAACAGTTACCGAACAAATCTCAATTTCAAAGGGCTGCTTTGCGATTAAGAATCAATAAATTTGCGCAAGTCGCTCCTGGTCTTTGAGTTTTGAGTTAGTGTTCATCTGATTTCAAAGTGATTTTTGATCTAAGAAATGGAATTGTTCTTTGGTCATACAGAGCGCAGCGTGATACTCTCCAATTCGAAGTTACTATGTTCAGCAAGAATCAACATGACCTCACAGCACAACACATAATCATCTAGTACTAAAATCATTTCCCATCCTCTCTTAACTAATGTCTAAATACATACATATGTATCCCGTGGAAACGACCTTATCCTTTCAACCATCACTTTCAAGCGGTGGATGAACTCGGTCGATCAAAAAATCTGACAGAAGAGTGGATTATGCTCTTTTCAAATCGCCTGAAATAAAAAAAGATTCAAACGAACAATAGAAACACCCGATACTTGCATGTTCAAGGTTCACTCGCTCATGACTTCACTTAATCCACAGTGTTTGCATAAATTGACTTTGATAAGTTAAATGATGTTCATTGTAAAAGATTTTTATAAAAGTAGTCGATATTTAAGGTTCAACTCACATTGCACTGATAAAAATTAAACCGAAGGCGATTCTGTCAAGTTGGTGGTGGAGTTACCATCGTCAACATCAGAAGTCCGCTTTCACTTCTTTAAATTTTTACTCACTGCTAGATGTTGTTTCAGATAACCTCCGCCTTCCGAATAGTGCTCCACAGCTGCCATTTCCATTGTGGTGCTATCAGTGATATATCCCAATTTCATTCACCTACAAGGCGCAGAATTTTCTTTTACAACCAGCCCAAAAGCGCCAAAAGATTTGGCAAGCAAATGACACTATGCAGCGCTGCATAATGCTTCAAGAATAGTATGGCATAAGGATCGTCTTGCGAAACATAGCGACGCGGCTAAGCGGCTCGCTTAAAAATCGAAAAAGGTGAGCTTTTTCAAAAGTGAACTCACCTTAATCTCACATCGTAGGCGTGAAATTAAGGTAAGTTTTGTGTACAGGTGAATGGAAGTGTAGACTGCGCCGTTTCCAGCACCGTTCATCACAATATAAATGATACAAATAATCAAAATAGCTTATTCTCATAAATTGTATAATGTTGTACAAGGGCAACAGGTATTTGTATGCGAGCCTACAAATTTAGAGTTAGAAAATCAAAATACAACTTTAAAACCGATAGAAATGAGAATCAAAAAAGGAGGGGTTCGGCAAAAATGCAAACAAGGTTATATGCGTGCTAATCGCAATAGACATAATTCAGGTTAAAGCGGGGGGTGCGGCACGCGACCGCCGGATACGACCCCCCCCCTGGGCCGGACCTCGGCACGACCCCCCCCCCCTTTCCTACCCCCCCCCCCCCCCTCCTCCCTCCCGAACTCCCAAGCTAGCTCTTGAGCTTCGGATTATGTGCAGACCAGTGCGTCACCTCTGCTTCGCAGAGGCTCGCATTGGCCCCACTGTCTGTACGCCTTACTAGTTCCCGCACATTAATGACATTGAAACTCACCGCGCTATGCGGACTATCACGAATAATTTGTAAACAACTATTCATTTCAAAAGCTTTTCCAGCTGCATACACAAAAATTGATTGACAAACCTTTAGTTTCAAAGCTAACACTGGTCTAACCATAAACAAACTCTTCAAAGCACTCATGTCATCTGTGATAGTAGCTGAGGTAAGAATGCATTGATAGTTTGGGGGAAGATACTGCTTCAGAGCACTACAATAAACATGTAAAAGCGCAATATGACGTTAACGCGGACGAACCTCATTTCCTCTTCGTATCCAAAAGACAACAGTAGATCAGCCTCATCAAGTACAAGATGCCGAACATCCTTGCAAAAATTCGACGGGCTGCCAGCAATTCAAGAATTTTGCCAGGCGTAGACACAACAAAATGTGCAAAATCCTGGAAAAGAGCGCTGTTGAACAGAGAAAAATACTTGAAGTTGAAAACCAGTGAAAATAAGTAAAATGAAAAATAAGATTAAGTATATTCAAATTAACGTTCAAAGTAAAAGTTTTCACAGACTTACATTTTCCCATACAGACTTCTCTTCTGATGTCAAATTAGAGAGATTCAAAGTGCGCAGAAATGGCAAGGGTTCTAGCAGTTCAACCAAGAGATCGTTAATCTAAAACGGGCCAAACTGCATCAGATGGTAAGAGAAAATAAGAAAAACCTACCTGCACGCATAACTCTTTCGTTGGGGCAATGAACAAGGCTGATGGTCCTTGCGGCTCTCCATCGTCCTGGTGGAAAAAATCAAGATTTCAAACAAAATGAAATCAGATCAATCAGAGACGGATTCCTAACAAGCTGTAAAATCGAATACTTAGCAGAAGTTCTCGCAAATAGAATATTCTCAATCTATTCTAAGCTTTTAGATTTTCAAACCATCCTTACACATTTCGTTCGTAGACTTTCAACTACGGCATGTGAGCGAAACCCTCGTTACAGGCTAGTTGTGATGATAAACAAGTTCTATGGAGAAGTTCAAACTTTTTAGAACCAGGTCTACTTCATTTTCAGAATAAAAGTCCAGAAAAGCTGCGAAGAATTAGCGCGATGATAAAGCAGCAGCCTCGGGCTCAATGAGAGTCAAGATGTAACGAAAAGAAACTAAAAGTGGTGGAGATTTGGTTTACCCCTCCTGAGAGATAGATATGTAAAGCACAAAGCGGGGGCGAATCGAACAAATTTACGCAAAATGTGAAAGCGATAACAGCGGATAGGTGGAACATTCGTTAGGATTTACACTCGCTAATAACAAGATTCAAAAAAAGGAAAAAAGAGTGGTATGTGCAATCTCCAGTAGAAGCAAACGAAGTTGAAGAGGAACAGAAACCACCACTGACCGAGTATGCGATGCACTTCTGGATAACTGGTATGATAGGCTCCAGTTTTACCACTCCCGGTCCGAGCCCTAGCCATGTTATTCATGTCTTCAAATGCCAAAGAAAACATTGATTCTTGTACCTGTGTTGGCCACTTCCATCCAAGATTGCCAATTGCCTAGAAAAAGCGATATGAATACGAAGACTTTGGAGAAGTGATTTACCTTCAAAATCCTTTCATCAATATCAAAGTCGCTAAATAAAATGAGTAAAATGATTAAGCTGAGCTGAAAGTTAAATGAGCGAGCTGCTTCTAGCTGTTCATCATCCATCTGCAATAGTCGCATCACTCTGGCCGTATCTACAGTCTCCTGACTACTGATCTTTTCGCAAAGATCAGAAAACGCGGAAAGTTCAGATAGAGAAGGAAACCTGAAAAAATTGTAGCTTTGTTTTCCAACTGAAGAAATCTTCCATCAAACAGAATGACGTATAATGGCGAGAAAATTTTGTTGCAAGCTATGCAACAAAATTTGCTCGTTTTTCACTAATCCTAACTACCCAGTTTTTGGGCTAACAAGTCAGGATTAGTGACGACTCTTCGCACAAGAAAAAGATATCTGATAATGAAAAGACTAATCTTCATTAAATTGAAAATATGGGAATAAGAAGTGGAGAAACTAACCTTCCATCAAGAGAAGTCAGTAGGCCAGATATTTTCTCATAAACTGTGTTCATTCCCGAAGCTTGCTTGCAGATGCCATGGCTTATGTCAGCACACATTGCAACAATAAACAGGCTGAACTTTTCCTGAAACAAGTGTAGATACGAAGAGGATTAGCGATTCCTCAGCTGCAGTGATAAATCCGAAGCTCATTTGACTAACAACGCCGTAAAGCCGTAAAAGCATTGTCTGTTTTACATTTACAAAACTTACACTCGATGGAGAAGCTGCTACTTCATCGCAAACAAGTAAGCAATCGTGGCGAGGAATGGGTGCTGTGGGAATGCTACATTTTATTGGTCCAAAAGCGCGTTTGTTTCATCGGAAATGCCCTGGAAAATTGTTAACATAAGCGCACCATCCCTAAATGGCAGCAATCATCAAAGAGAATGAAACGAAAACAAACACGGAAGCAAGAACAACTCAAAAATGGTCGCATTAACAGTACAAAGCATTCAAATTATCCACTTTGCCGCGTCCCTGCAACTTACGTACCGGACCAGAGCCGGCGTCTTACCGTAACCCATATTTTTTTCGCCCTGTTTCGAAGTGAATGTAATGGAAAAAGGCTCCATAACTTCTTTCGAAAGAAACGATCTCGAATGAAATTTTTGCTTCAAAGAGGAGAAGGTTCACTAATTGCACGGATGTAGATAGCCTTCATGTTCACCTCTTTGAAGGTGACTTAATGGCCTGCGGCACCCCCCCTCAAAACCTGCGGCAGCCGCAGGTTTTGAGGGGGGGTGCCGCAGGCCATTAACTATATCAAAAAAACATTTTTAGCGGACAATATTTATATGAATGAATAGCCTAAACCTCGTAGATTCCATAGGGATGTTTTGAGCCTGATTCTTCTTCTTAGCTCTGAGTAATATTTGGTGAAAGCACAGCGATCAAAAGCTAAAACCGATTTTGGTTGGCTTCTAATTCAATAGTTTGGAGGTCTTCTGAAGCGGGATTCCTGAGGTGGACAAAGAAGGAGTAGTGCTTCGTATTGAGTGCAAGAAGAGGTAGCTTACTCACCGTTAAGATGAAGTTAATCATGTTTTAAATTGCTGCTTTATACAAGGTTGTTTACTGCTCGGAGACCTCAGAGTTCGCTGAAACTTGGCGCACAGGGGTTATTCGACACGCGGATTACGACAATTATGCTTGATTAGAGGTACGGTAGGTTACGGTAGGCATACGGTATCTGCAAGTTTGTGTCGTTGAACTTGAATTTTGCAGGATTTCAACAGCGCTTTCATCAAGTCAATTTAGTCACACAGCTTGTAAAAGTGCTTTTGACCTTGGGTCGATACGACCCCCCCCCCTACCTACCCCCCCCCCCCCCTCCCCTTACGACCCCCCCTTGCGGCGTGCCGCACCCCCCGCTTTACCCTGGACATAATGAAGAAGATTTCTTTCCTCGCAGGAAAGATGGTCCGATAGGGTTAAATTGCAGACTTGAACACGTTACTTTCAACCACAAATAAAGCATGATATTAAGTTCGATCTGGATCAATCGAATCTACTCCCAGCAAGAACAAACATTTGAAATTAAGCTAAACTTTTTTCCAAAGGGAAATAAGAAGAAAACAGCAGCCTTTATTTACTGTTTCTTCAATACTGCTGATCTGAGCGGTGCCGCCTAATGATATGTAAATCAAACTTGCCGATCTTTGTCAGCAGATTTATTGAATTACTTAATATTACCTTATTTATGTGCAGAGGTATGTGGTATATATACAAACAAATAAATGCATACATCCTTAACAAGTAGAAGAAAGCTGTTAGAAATGGTAAACAACATGGCAAACATCAAACAAACAAGCCATGCTCGCATAGTTAGCAACACAGAGGTAGAACAGGGAGGGTCCGGGATTTCCGTCCTGGGGGGGGGGGGGGAAGGGGCGTGACAAAAAATTTTTTTTTAAGTGAAGGTGCGTAGCGAGTCACTTGTTGTCCAAGGTCTGTATATAATGTCGATCTTGCAAATGCTGTAATGAGCTTCAAGCGTTGGATACTTCATAGTTATCTGCTATCAATTGGAAGAGATGGTTACGGATTTCACTTCTAAGTGATAGTATGGTGATTGTTTGAGTCAGAACACGAATCTGCTGCAACATTTCAGTGAAAAAAAAGAAGGTTCACGAAGAAATCTCTGGCTCAAAAATACTAATCGATGCCTTTATTCTTGATACTTTTATGCTGACTCATAAAGATGAAAACGCATAGTTTTTTTTTCCATTGGAACTATCAATTTGAGGTTGACCATCGATCTAGCATCTCCTTAGAAGGAATTTTTCATCAAGATGGAGAAAGTATTACGAGATGTCTTTTGAGGTAGCGACGAAGGTGCAGGTGCTATACATGATAAACTGCTTTGAGAGGTGATCAAAAATGCAAAACTCAACACCAGCGTGCGAATAGTACGCAGCAAAGATAATATTTTTAAATATCGAGAATTCCACAATCATCGGAGTGAACACAGGTAAGATGATACGTCCCAGACTTTCAAAAAGATATCCTAGATGAAAAGTAGTAGCTCGATGATCATCTTTTCGTTTACAACTCACTATCATTTTGAACGACTTTGACCTTTGCTTCTGAAGTAATTTATGAGCGAAAGTGTAGCTATCTTCCTAAACCCCAGTGCACAGCTTTACTTCCAACAAGTTCGAGCATAGAATTCCACAGAAATTTTCCTTTAACGGCACTTCCGGTTTTGCCCAAATGGAAAATGTCTTCAGAATAGAAGTTACGTTGTAGATACCAACTTTCTGAATTATCATCAATGGAAAAACACAATGTTATTAGTATTCCGCACAATCTGGTGATAGGCTGCACACTGAATAAATCAATGAAACTAAAGATGTTTCAGATGCAAAAGTAGCTGGATGACGACTTGTTGTTTGAAATCTTTGAACTAGTGAATGCGAAGCTTTGGTGTTGAAATGACTGCTAGTGCGTTTGAGCTTGAATGACTCCAAGCAATGCCGAAAAAGTGTAAATTACATGTACTATAATCTTTGAAAAGTGCGAGAAATTGTGCTATCTCATTTTAAGACTATGTAAGCAAAGTATTTTAATCTTAGAGGTCGAATCTATTAGGTTGGTACGAAAGTTTTGTCAGTTTCTCAATCCGTCGGCGAACACGCTGGAATGAAGATAAACAAACGCCTCAAAATGTATACAATGCAGAATTTCTTTCCCTTTTCAGCTTTGAAACTTCATTGTGTTTTGTTGCGGGAGTGACGAGATATTTGCTGAAAATTACAACCACTCGTTTGACCATGTCCCTTTCGTTTTTGTATGAGACTTTCGGAAGAGCCCTAATAACCAGCAAATACGGCAGACCTTTTGCCAACAGAAGCAATTTTTTATGGCATATATGTGCATGCAAAAAGGGGCGGGAAACATTTAGACGTTTCGCTCCAAAGATTCGCGTGTAGCAATACTACTCATAAGCTGTAGCTGAAGCCTAAGTGTGGTGCCTTAAGAGCGTAATTAAGAAAACTCTATGTCCAGCTGTAATCTCCGCAAAGCGCAAAAGCTCTGATAGTCTCTTCTTTCTTTATCTTCCACCAGTCGATCTCTACCACTCTAAATGACTGACATCAAAAAGATTTATGCTGCCATTATTGCCTTTGATTATGAACACATTAGTAGCACAATGCTACAATAACGTCGAGGCATTTGCAATTAATGTCCTTGTTGCACACAATATGCGCTACTTGACGATCTAGCACTGAAAATGAGCAGGGTTCAATTTTGCAAGATCAAACGCTGCTCATTTCCAGTGTAACCTTGTTTTGTATCTTTCGATCTGAATGAATATGCATCAGTTAGTAGTACACATCTCTATAGTTTGTTACGCTAAAAATTTTCCTACTGAAGAGTGATGCAGCGCATTGGGCAGGCTCACATATTAGGGGCGCAGCACCTGGCAAATTCGACAGTCCGAATCCCATCAAAGAAGGTGGATTTTAATAGCAGCTGGCTTTCGTTCAATCATTATGAGAAAGTTCGAGAGATAAAAGCAATTGACGAAGTTGCACAAGACTGGCATTTTTCAAGCAGATCCACAAAAAATCCTGCAAGTATTTTCGTTTGATAAAGAAAATTATTGTTGATGATTTCTGTATCATCAACCATTGATGAACTCTATACTCTGCATAGCCTACGGAGTCCCCGTAGGCTAAATGGTGAGCTACTCACTCTTAATCACTCAAGAGTGAGTGGTACCCGTGCGCCAGGAGTATAGCCAATCGGCGGCATCTCCTTTCAAGCACCAACTCGTGGACATTGTACCCTGTATTCGGTTAAGCTCCGCCTTCCTTCGTATATAAGGAGCCCCCGAATGTATTAGAGGTTGCTCCCGGTCCACACCGGGACACCTCGTAATCGCTCTCAACTATTCTACGCTAGTGTGAATAAATATTCCACACAATTCGTCTACCCAAATTCACTTGGTACACACCAAAATTATGTTCACCATTACAGCACCTTTTCCCATTAACAAAAACGAGAAAATGAGAGAGCTAGAAGCAATTAGAAAGAATTACTTAACTTTTGAATTTTTGAGCATGGTCACCCTGAGCGAATCTCGTGTTAATCGAAAGCATCGAAAGCAATTTTGATTTTCGGAAAAACACAGACCCGAAAACCCGAAACTATCACGAAAATCAAGTTTGCTCTCGATTAGCACGAACTTTGCCAAGCTAGAAAGAGGAGGTCGTAAATCTTTTGTTTATGACCTTTTTATGACCTTGTTTCGGTTCTGTGACTTTTTAGGCTTTTTTGAGCATGCTCAAGAATTGCTAGGCTAAAGTAATTCTGTTTATTTGCTTCTAACTCTCACATTTTCTCGTTTTTAATGATTCATGGGAAAGGAAATTTGGTGATAAGCATAACTTTCTCTATTGAACCAAAATTCCTCCATACTCGTAACTCTGCTTGAAAAAAGCCAATCTTGAGCAACTTCGTTGAACTGCTCTAATCTCTCGAACTTTATTATGATTCACAGAAAGCTTACGGCTATAAAGAGTTTAATTTAATCTGTGCTTTTATATAGGTTTACTTTCGAAGGTATTTTCATTGGGACACGAAGGTTATGATTTTTGAAAATGCGGCGCAAGAACTTTTGGGACAACCTAATAAATCGTTTACCCGTTTACAATGGCCGATTTTGGTTCTTATTTATTGTTTCTCAGCCTAAAATTTTCATGGCCGAAAAGGGCATAGTGAGCTATTTAAAAATGTGAGTAAATATATAACGCATAAATCTATAAGATTCCGGGCTGTACTTATACAGCATAGGTTACTTTCGTTTTTCTGATAACTAAAACTAAGGTAGGGAACAGCCAGAAGATCCACTTGTCCTTCAAGGTCTGCTTGTGAGATTAATCTTGCAAATAACGAATTTATTATAATTACATGTGTAAACAAATAGAGCAGAAATAAGAAGAATATTGAACGAAAGAAGCGCAAGTATGAATGGGTATAATTGACATCTAAACAATTTTGGAGTTATACAGGGTGTCCGTAAAGTATGTATACACTGTTTGATCGTAAATATCTCTCTTCCCAAGAAGTCTTTTGCCTTGCCTCAGGAACCGTTTTGTAGAGCTGGTTTCAACTTAGATTTGCGGTATAGAATGTCACCCATCTCTCTTCATTAGTGTAGGATTACGGTAGAAACTTCGAAGAGGGTTTTGAGCCATGAAAGGCCATATTTTGCCTCACAAAGGAAACAAAACAGCCTGAAAGCTTTTACACTAGGCTAATTAGAGTTGTTGATTCTAACCGTAAAGTTCCCAACTTATTATGATGCTTCATTGAAGAGTTATGCTGGGTAAAATGTAGCGGCCATTTTTTCACTGTTCCTAAAAAGTGCGGTTACACCGTTTAGAAAGCTTCGCAATCTTGTGAATAGTTGGGTATTGAACTCAGCGCCCATAAGCCTATTACACAAGTTTTCACATTTTTTTGGAAAATTTTGAGACGGCAGCTTTTTCCACATTGACACCATATGTTTCAAGTTTCTACCGTAATCCTACAGTAATGAAGAGCGATCGGTGATTCGCTCCATACTGAAAATCTAAGTTGAAGCCAGCTCTACAAAACGGTACCTGAAGCAAGACAAAAGACTTCTTGGGAAGAAAGATATTAACGATCAAACAGTGTATACATACTTTACGGACATCCTGTATAGTTTACAGCACAGTTTTTTTCAAGATATAATTTGCCTGCTTTGGTGATGGGCGGAAGCGGAAATGGTTGCTGAAATTATCTTATAGTGCAAAATATCCGTCAGGAAGAACAGAGGATGCCAGTGCCCATTTCCATCGGAGATTATATCTCTACAGAAAAGAAAAGGCGAAGCAGAGAAGCTGAATTGTGACATCACAGCCCCTGAGTGCAAGAGCTCGGGAAGTGCTATAAAAATCAGTGGAAACTCAAAATCTCTGAAAGGAGGTGCATTGTAAGTATGATTGTATCCGAGATTCGAGCAAGGGCGGGTTGCGAAGTTTCCCTGATTGTAAGGATAAAGTTACTGAGAAAGTACGAAAAACAATGTTGTAACGTGGGAATTCAAGTTTATCCTTATAATCAGAGAAAGTCTACAACTCGCTCCACATGAATCTGGTAGCCGATGATAACGTACCTTCTTCGCTATTATCACTTCATACAAATTTCGAAGTTTCGTGTGCGCCGAACTCTCTATCTGCAATATTTCGTCACCGTTCATTCTCATAAACAGAATAACTTTTGCTCAGCAGATTATTCATATTTCTTAGACGAAATACACTTTAAGTGTGCATAAGTTAATGGATAACAACATAGAAAATAGCAAGTAATCGAGAGAAAGGGAGTAAAGAAAGCTGATACATTGAGATACTGGAGATCCTGTAGAAATTGTTCAATTAACTCTATATGACTTTCTTTTGGAGTGTGAGGCTATTAATTGATCGTAAAATTTGAGGGGGAAATGTTGTAACCAGCTTGCACCCTGGATAAACAATATGTCGAGCCAGAATTCTTGTGGTTGATTAGAATACTCGAAAGAAGATTAAAGGATGCCGGATGCTGATTGTTGAGCATAAATATCCTGTATTTTATGGATGAATCTGACTCCTTCACGTAAAATTTTGAAACAAAGAATCATATAGAAACTTGGCGATGGGATGTAAACTATCATATTTAGAGTTCATACGCGATTATTGTCGACGAGAACGTTCCTATCGAACCTCCGAAGAGACCTTTCCTCACTTCGTATTCAATTAGCGACTCCAGACTCGAGAGCAATTTTTGAGATCTGGCAAAACACGAGTTCTATATAAGAGTCTTAGTAAGAGGGTTCGAGTATATAATCTGTTGTTTATCTCGCAGAAGGTGTTCAGTATGCTACAGTACTGCTGCTGTATTTTGGTTAGCTCTTCTGGAATCCTTAAGGGAAAACTAGGGATCTTGCTAATTCGGTGTTTACTGATGAAATGACATTCTCAGCGCCTATGAAAGCAAGAGCAAATGTAGTGTACCACTACGCCGCTTCCGGTTCGCACAAGCTAGAACAGGTTAGGAAAACTTAATTTTCCACAGTGAACATAGGGAATTCGAATACGTAGCCTGCTATGCTTGGAAACATGCATAGAGCATGTTTGCGGGATCTACATACAATGCTTCAAAGTACTGCATTCTTTGGTTTGAGGAGAATTCATGGTTTCTCCAGAAACAGACTATAATTATCTCCATTCGCGTGTAGCAGTCTTCATCAAGCCCCAACAAACGTTTAATCGATTAACTCAGTTTTAGACTTCATTTAATCTCTGAGCGACTTTTTCAATCGTAGGCATACAGTAAAGGTCTCAACCAAATGAATCTACCGAAAGAGCTTTTCTGAGGGAGTCAAATATTCAAAGTCATTGGCATATTAAATGTTCAACTTTTCCTAGACATTTCTTGAAACGAAAGAAAGAATCATAAACAACATAACTTTTTGCAGTAGATAGAAACATGACTAATTGCAAGCTTATGGTTATTTTCAGTTGCTGCGCTGCAAAATGGGTGACTCTAGATGATAGACTTACTCTACAGGAAAAAAGTACAGTAGCGACGGGCAGACTCTATGAAAAGACTGTTTGTTTACTGAGCATATCATACCATAAAATTAGAATGTTCTAAAATCTTACTGGAAGTTTATAGTTGGTAGACTGAATTTGAGATTAGCGGCGCGCAAAGCACAGAACTTCAAAGCCAGAATAGGCTACATCTCTACAGAACGCTCAAATTTTGAACTAATTAGCAAATCAAAAAATCTGCAAATTTCTTGCAAATTTGTTCGACATATAATCTTAAAAGACCATGATATCGTATGCTCCTCATCTGTGCGTGTTCAGCGCCTGTGACAGTATAACTCTGAAAATTTCACTTCCTCATACACATCTCTCTCAAAACACACTCAGTCAACTGCAAGAACTATCAATATTTGCAGTAAACGCTATTTGTATTGCAGACACTTCACCTACATTCTTTCCTTGCATAAGTGCACGAATACAACGTTCACTTTGCACAAGCCTCACTTCATAAACAGATCAACTGCTGAAGATGAACTCTGCTAACTGGAAGTGCCATAAATACAATCACACAAACAGAATTAAAGCCAAATGTGTTTGCATTCGGAAAATTTTTTTGATCGACTAAAACCTTTTCATCATTGAGAGGAGAATTCCGTGAAAGCACTTCTGGTAATTACTCCAGTATAAAAGCGTTTCTCGGGCATTGTACGGAGAAATGCTTCAGCGGAGTGGTGTTTTGGTGAGTTGCAAGTTGGTTTCCATTTCTTGATAGGTATATCTGCATCATAGTTGCTGTCGTATATCGTTCTTTTCTGCGCGGAAATTTGTGCACGAATGATCCTGTGCGACACTGACTTCGAGCCTGCATGGAGGACAGCACTTGTGGATGCGCTGAGATCAATCCTGGTTGGTTCAGTTTTGGAAGTACTACATTTAAGAGGCTGGAGCGAAAGAGATGACAGCTGCGCTAATAAGGGAAGGATACCAACATTAGTTGGCAACTGAAGGTGGGATTTACATCATTAAAAGCGCCTTTGAACACTGATTCCAAATCTCTTTCCTCTTTTGCAGAGTAGTTTCCGAAAGAAGTTATGAGCGTTCAAATGTCCAAATCTGCCAGGCACTGAGTGGCTTAAAATCAACGAAAAGCTCTAGAACACTAATTATGCGATTTCCACCCGTTTATTTCCTTCCTTGCAAACAAATTCTCAATACAAAAGTGATTTTCCACTTTTCGGTGTTTTTGTACAGCTTTTCGCCAATTTAAGGCCACATATATTGTGACAAACTTGGACACTCAAACGCTCATAACTTCTTTCGGAAATTGTTCCGCAAAAAGGGAAAGCAGACTTGGAATCAGCGTTCAAAGGCGCATCTACTGCTATAAATCCCATCTTCAATCGCCAACTAATGTTAATATCCTTCCCTTGCAAGAGGACAACAAATATGGGGCAGAGGTCACAGCGTCGAAATTCCTGCCATTGAACATACAATAACGCCTGCAGTCTGTGAAGAAAATCACCATACTTCTCCGGACTTCGCCGGACTTCGCGTGCATCGCCATTTTCTGCCTTAAAATGGACGAATTCTGAATCCAGAAGTACCATACCACTCAGCTCGACGAGATACATCTTCTGATGTACAGAAGTGTCTGTCGGGGCTCCGTAGTCGCTAATATCTTACGGATCTTTCCAGGATTTTGCTTATGGTTACTTCTTGTGCAATAGATAAGCACCTGAGCAACCTACCGCGAACATTGGAAAGATCCGTAATATATGATCAAAAACCGTATCCAAACAGGCAAATCTATATATCAGAAGATGCAACTCGTCGAGATTAGTTGCATAGAGCTTCTAGACTCAGAATTTGTCCACTCTAAGCAAGATATGTCAATGAACGCGAAGTCCGACGAATTCCGGCGGAGTGTGCTGAGCTTTCTCACAGATTTCGACCGGTATTGTACGTAGACAGCCTGGACTCGAACTGAGTAAGGCATGATGAGTACCAAGATAGTTAAAATGCAATATTCAGCCTGCTGTAGAGATTTATGTTATGATTGCGGCATGAAGGCAAACGCGATGTCGTTAGCTAAAGATTGAGATCTCATTCATAACAGGATTACCAACAAATTTCGCTCATATTCGGATCTAGCAGAGTAAGGTGAGAATCTTGTCCATGTACGATTTTCACTGCTATCGTTCCACTTCCTTTTAGTGCAGCTCAATCACCAATATACGCAGCCACGGATCTCATTGCATTGAGAGTAAACTTGATATCTAACACTTTGTTAGGTAAAACTTCTACAATATCAGGTCTTCGAAAGTATTCCTTTTGAGCAAATTCTAAATTCCGCGGAACAAATGTTCATAGAAGATCTTGGCAGCATTCGATGCAGTTTTCATGCTTTTTTAGAGATTCTTTATTTTACAATGTGGCAAATGAGCTCTCAGAAAATCACCAAAAACAAGCGGCTAGGTTCACTATTTTTCTTACTTGTACTGATTCCCCGGAAAATTCCAAGTAAGATAATAGGTTGTAACAGAATTAATGCAGGTCTTGAATTCCAACCGCAATAAGTCATACACTTCTCATTTCTAAGTGGGTTGCAAAATACCATTCGATAGAGCAAAGCAATCTCTACAAGGTGGCAATCTTGCTTTAGCAACAACTCTGATCCACCACGAGTTTCGAGCCAAAAGCTAAAAAGATTCAACTGTCCGAAAAATTGAGAAAAATCGTAACTCAGTTCATAAAAAACCTACAAAAATTCTAACTTGCTCACGTGAACACTATTTACATAAGACATCTATACATGCCTTGGCCGTATTTTTTTCTCTGTTAGAAATCAAGAAAACGGAAATTTTCGTGCGTTTGCCAAAGTGATGCTGTGCCGTTCCCACATAAGTAGTTGTAAACTACGAATCTGTGCAAGTATAAAGGTGAGTTTTCAGCTCCCTACAAGCTTTATCTCGGAAAATATCGAATACAGTTTCCGCTAGTCATGTGGTCCAAGCTAAAATTTAAATTTCTCGAGAATTAAAACCTGTAGAGAGCTAAAAAGTTACGTTTGTGCTTCTACAGCTTTGTAGTATACAACTACTTATGTGGGAACGGCACAGCAACACTTTGGCAAATGCACGAAAATATCCGTTTACTTGATTTCTAACAAAGAAAAAAATACGGCAAAGGCGTGTATAGATGTCTTATATGAATAGTGTTTACGTGAGCAAGTTAGAATTTCTGTAGGTTTTTTACGAACTGAGTTACGATTTTTCTCAATTTTTCGGACAGTTGAATCTTTTTAGTTTTTGGCTCGAAACCCGAGGTGGATCAGAGTTGTTGCTAAAGCAAGATTGCCACCTTGTAGAGATTGCTTTGCTCTATCGAAAGGTATTTTGCAACCTACTCAGAAATGAGAAGCGTATGACTTATTGCGGTTGGAATTCAAAACCTGCATTAATTTTGTTACAACCTAATAAAAAGCAAATCCTACAGGATACAGAACAACTTCTTTCCTTCCATAGTGTACTTTCCAAATTTTCAAAATAATTCTTTGATGCAATTTCAATGTCCATATAAGGTCAACCCGGACCTCATGGTTGACCTCAACAGAAGAGCAGCCGGGTGTTATTTAAACATTTCCTCCTTTTTCAAGAGATGTTTTTGTTTCTAATTCGAATAGTTGGGGATAAAATCAGTGAAGTTTATATTAGGTTGTCTTATAAGTTTTTTCATTTTGAATTTTTTTGGCAACATGGAACATACTTTTCGATTTTATTAGAGTGCAGGTACCGTTCGATAGAGCAAAGCAAGCCCTATAAGATAACGTATAGGCGTATGCACCAGCTTCAGCACATCACTAGTTAGAAGCCGAAATCTAAGAACTTTTGTATGCTCAAAAAACTGAAGGTTTTTTTGATATCATAGCTCAATGAAAAGTTACCAGATCCCAAACTCGCTCATGCATATATACTCCACACAACACATTCATATGTTCTGTTGCTGTGTTTGTTGCTGCCAGAAACCGAGAAAACCGAAATTTTTAATTTTAGAAAAGGCGATGGTGCGCTGTTTCCATACAGGTAAGTGCATACTACATGCCTTTAGAAATACATCGGTAAGTTTTCCTGGAAGCGTTGGTTCTCAAAAAATGCCAAAAATTTAGCTCTCTTGGCTAGTGTATGTTATGTTGCACTCAACATTTTTCGGGGACTAAAGTTTATGAAAAGCTGGAAACTTATGATTGTAATTCTAGAGGTTTGTGGTAAGCATTTACCTATGTGAGAACAGGGAAAAGCGCAGCGTCGCTCTTTGAAACTCAAAAGATTCGATTTTCTCGGTTTCTAGTACAGAAACAAACACAGCAACGGTACATATGAATGTCTTATGTGAAGTATATATGCTTGAGCGATTTGAAATTTGGTAAGTTTTCACTGGACAAAAAATAAGAAAATTTTCAGTTTTTCGCACGTCCGAATGTTCACAGACTTCAGCTTCTAACCCGTAATATGCTGAAGCTGGTGCAAACACTTACAAGCCATCTTATAGAGCTTGCTTTGCTCTATCGAACGCTGCCCTGCATTCTAATCAGAGTTGAGAAGTGTGTGACTTGTTGCGGTAGAAACTTAAAATTTATAAAAGGACTTATGAAACAACCTGATACTTTGTTTTTACCGTCGATTTTAGGTTCGTTTGTTCGCTATGTGCTGTTTATTGATAATTTGCCTTAATCATTTGCTCTTGAACTCGCTTATCTCTTAGATTGGACAAGCAATCTACATTTAAAGAATGTAAGTTTATCTTTTGTTGCAAGTGATTTATGGTACCATCCATTCACTTCTAGTTCACTTTTCTGTGTCAACCTCTCTACGGGGTTCAGAGTCAGCATCAGAAGATGACTTACTATCATATTTATGTTGAGCTTTTTTATATGACCTCATTGTAGGTCTCTGAAATTGTCTGCACTGTTTTCTGTTCGATATTGTACCTGATAAATGCTATTAAAAGAATTTTTTGTTCAAAGAAATTTTATCTCTCAGTAAACTGTCCACCGCACAAGTATAGGGATTAGTTTTTGGATGTGAAAGGGGTATTCGGAAATTCTGGGGTCAAGGCGAAATTCGTTTTTGAAAACCTTTCTTGCCCACCTTGTGCCGGGCCAGATTATCAGTGAATTCCCTGACTTCATTTACGGAATTCACGAAATTGGCGAATTCTGTTTGTTCAGACGTGGGCCTCTTTAAGATTTCACCTATCCATGCTTGTTTTGCATCTCTTGTATGCTTGTACGTAAGAAAGGAATTTTTTTCTGAATCGCCCTGGACGAAATTTTGCACTATACGTTGGGCGGTATATATAACTTATCATTGTTGATAGCATCGCTTTTTTCGTAAGTACCAAGCATGCTGACGACTACAGTGCAATCATTAGGGGTAATCAATTTTGTCAAAATGGTGCTTTTATCTTTTAATGGTTTGCGACTTTGGAAAACGGGAAATTGTGAAGTGTTAGAGATATCAGACAGAACGTGGGAAAAAGTACCAGATGCTTCGACCTTATTGGAATTCTTCCCTGGTAGGCTAAATTGGTGTAAGAATTTTTATTAAGAATTGAAAGTAAAAGTTATCTGGCTTTTGCAAAGATTGCAGGTGTGGAGCGAGTAGAAATTAATCATATGATATATCAAACATATGACTATATAGTACCAGTCAACGCCTTATTAACCTAAATCGTCGAAAATAAAACTGCTGATATAATTAATCAAGCTTGTGCTTTGTGTGATGGCACACCTATCATTACAACTTTTTTGGTTCAAATCCTAACTGAGTTCCAATAAGAAAGGTTTTTTTATAATATTACGTCACAAAAAGGACCTTCTAACACCAGCATGTGAAAATAAGACTAGCTAACTGCTTCAGCAACATAAGCAGCAGTTGATCACATGCTCAGACAATCGCTGGGGGCAGGCGGGCACCGGAAAAATAGATTGCTGATTTCTCGCACCCCGCTCGCGGATTTTTTGTAAAGCAATCAGGACTTTTCGGGAGACCGCTTGCTGAGTCAGCGGATTTTTGAGAGACCGCCTGTTGAATTTTTTTCGCTCTTATCTTTTGCAGATATATTGCTGAATCTCTGAGGAATCGAGAACTCAGCAAGCGGTCTTCCGAAAAGTCCTGATTGCTTTCCAAAAAATCCGCAAGCGGGGTGCGAGAGATCAGCAATCTATTTTTGCGGTGCCCGCCTGCCTCCGGCGATTGTCTGAGTGAGCGACTTGACGCAAAAATGCAAAATCTATTAAAAGTGTCTTGCATCCTCATGTTTTTCATCAGAGTTCACCACATTATGCTAAACATTGTTACAGGCATCTCCTTACCATTCATTTTGAATTGAAGAGGTTCTTTGGTCAGACAGATTGCAGGCATTATCAATATTCTCAAAATGATGCAACAAACTTTTACTTTGTAAGACAAAGGCCCGTAGTAAACCCCCTCTTAGCTCAGAGTTCTGCGCTGACCCCCTCAGAAGAGATCCGTAGGCTAATCTTACGATCCCCTTGCTACTGTGCATTGAGAATGGACGACGCAGCTCACTGCGGCAGCTGACCAACCAAGGGGTCGGTCAGCTGCCGCAATGAGCTGCGCTGCCTGCCCCAAGCTAAGCCGTCGCTGTCGGCCTGGCTTACGGAGATAGCGTGTCTGCAAGGAGGCGCAGTCACAAATCCCGTAAGTTGCTCGTGAGTAACTTACGGGACGCGTCAGCTGGCTAATTCTGCGGACGACATGCCCAAAATTGCACAAATAGGGTGGCGTACGGATGGGGATAATCAATGAACAGCTGATTGCAGAAAAAATGGGATAGGTTTTTTCTACATATTCCGTTGGACTATGTCGATCAAAGCCTCATATTTCTCGAAGAATGCTTAAAGTAAAAATCAACTCTCTTTATCTTCCAATAATTGTGATTTTCTAAGGATGTTAATGCTGAGTTATTGTATCCGGTTTATGTCCTCGTTTGCGCAGCAAAGACAGCGCCCACCATTGATTTTTTTGATACTGGCTGCTATCGATGATTGCCCCGGCAAAAATGTCGGCACCCGCCGGTCGCGAACCCTGGTGCTGCCGCGTGCATCACACTAGCTTCAGCCATTTAACCAAACCCGCACAATGTCTCGAGCTGTTTGATCTTTGAAAACAGGCAGTTTCTTCATGACTACAAAACGATCCGCATCCCAATCGATGGCTCGCTTGACGCCGCGCTGAGGCGCCGTAAGGCCACCTAGACCGCCTCAAAGAAGTTGCACTGACGGGGGTTTACTACGGGCCAAAGTCCAAAACGATCTTACAGATAAAAAATTATCCAGAAACGTAACAATAAAATTCCTTTCAAAAATGAGCTTTTTGCGAATGAAACGCGAAATGGGCTTAGTCCATGCGGTTCAAGAAAACATCGCACTTGCAAAATCATTCATTCCATACAATAATGCTTTAGCAAACCGTTTTTCAGCTTGTCTAAATCTGTTTACTCATTCTTGTAGACTCATTCCTATCCTAGTTGATATCTAGCCAAACTAGACCTAACTTACAGTGCCAGTCTTGTAGATATTCAATTTTACCTCTCTTTGCAACTCACAATATGCCATTTAATGCCGACGACTATGCATTACACTCAAATAATAGGTCATTCCGAAAGTAACTTCGCTTTTTTCAAACGGGTACCACATGTGACGGAACAAAATTTTCTAAGAGATCTTGGAGGCATTCGATGCAGAATTTTATTCTCTTTCTAATGGTTATGAAATTGTTGTAAAACACTCAAAGATCTTTCAGAAAATAACCAAATTGTACGACCCATGCTTTTTGAGATGGCCAAGTTTCACGATTTTTTAAAACTTTCAATCCAATCTTCAGAAGGAGTTCAAGTAACGGTTCGATAGAGTAAACCTTACAGAATTCAGTATTGCTCTTTTCTCCTTTTCATAGCTTCTCATACATTTTTAACAGAATTTTAACTGATGCTACCCATTTCCATACTTGGGCAGCTAAATCCTCGAAGAACATCAGTGGAAGAGCAGCTCGGGCACTATTCGATGCAGCATTTTCTCCTCTTTCTAACGGGTGTTTTTTGTTTCCAATTCGTTTAGTTTTCGGAAATAAAATCATCATAACTCATTTTTCTAGCGAGCCCCAGGCTGTGTTCGAAAAACTCGGAATTCGATATTTCGAACCCGTAAACCCTCTCTTGCCTTGTAAATTAATGCTAACTCATAGTACCATATTGGTAGTCTCAAATTCCGAAAAATTTATGATGTTTGATGCGATTGTGGCTGAGGTGGGTCTGCCAAACTGGTTTATGGTTTATGGTTCTGTTTAAAAAAACTTTTAAAAAATTACAGCGGCCTACGAGAAAGAGAGAAAATTAGTACTGTATTCTATAAGGTTTACTCTATCGAATTGTTACTTGAACTTCTTCTGAAGATTGGATTGAAAGTTTTAAAAAATCGTGAAACTTGACCGTTGATTGTTTTGCAATAATTTTATGACCATTAGAAAGAGAATAAAATTCTGCATCGAATGCTTCCAAGATCTCTTAGAAAATTTTGTTCTGTCACATGTGGTGCCCGTTTGAAAAAAGCGAAATTACTTTTGGAATATACGAACTTGCGTTCGCATCGTTCTTTGGACCCTGAGGAATGCACGGCGCGCAAGGTGGGAATAGGCCCA
This sequence comes from Cylicocyclus nassatus, assembly GCA_958299035.1. Taxonomy (NCBI): domain Eukaryota; kingdom Metazoa; phylum Nematoda; class Chromadorea; order Rhabditida; family Strongylidae; genus Cylicocyclus; species Cylicocyclus nassatus. Next base: position 63,078,586 of record CATQJL010000001.1, read on the forward strand.
AAGATTTCCCACGGCATAATGTTCTTTGATGGCTTATCAACCCATTTATCATGCTTGTTCTTACTTTGTTTATGTTCACAGTATATATAAGTAGTGGTTAGTCGCGTTGTACCATTTTATTTCTTTGCTTTCTTCTTACAGTTATTTGGTACTTTCAATGATTCATCTATTTTTAGCATATCTGTCAACATTCCCTCACAGGACCCTCACAGCGCAGTCACAGCCCCCGCACAGGACCCTCACAGCAACTCACAGCACATCCTTTTGACATATATGCATATTGTATTGTTTGTCTGTTGTTATCGTAGTCGCATTGTAGTCATTAGTTGCTTTTAGTAATGAAAGTTTAATTACCCAAGTTTGAGGTGTACTCGCTGTGCGTAAGTCCCGCGTGGCAGCCGATTGATCACAGTGCACACAACACACACACACTGACTCACCGATCTTACAAGTGGTGCATCGGCCAAACTGAGGTACGATTTGTTGCATACGAGTAACGCTTCCGACTAACAATTTGCACGTTACTCACGGCACCTCACAGGGTTTGGCACAGCTATTGCACAGCGAGTCACAGTCACCTCACAGGTCCCTCACAGTAAGAGTCACAGTTGCCGCACAACGAGTCAGAGTATCTCACAGAACTAACTCAACTAACCATGGCCAGCACAGTAAGATGCCTCAAAGGACTCGTCGCGAAAAGAAATGATGCAGCGATGAATTGGCTGCAGGACTCCATGCAAGCGCTCACGGGTATACAAGCCAAGGAAAGCGCAAGTAGGATAAAAACCTGCGAGAGGTACATCGAGCTTCTCGAAACGTCATTGACAAAGTTAACCAAGGCTTGATGAAGCTCCAGAGACCACAGAAGAGGAGGAGGACCACTTGCACAAGTACATAGAAAAGACCCAGGCAACAATAATGAAACTGCACGAGCGCAGGACACGGCTAGAAGAAACCCAGGAAGATAATGCCAGGGTTAACACAGACGGCACTACAAGCCTAGCTGCAGTCAACAAACTTCCGGCAATCCCTATCCCAACATTCACAGAAAGAAAATGGGAATGGGATAACTTCTGGGCCCTATACAAAGCCAATGTCCATAATCAGAAGCTGTCACAGTTGCAGAAGTTCAATTATTTGCTGGCATCCCTGAGTGGAGAAGCGAAACAATCGATCTCACGATTCTTCGTCTCAGCAAATAATTACAACAAGGCAATCCAACACCTCGTCAAGAGGTATGGCAATAAGGACGGCATTGTCTTAGAGTTGAATAGAAGCCTACACAACTGTGTAACAAGGGGACCCAGTACGACAGAACAGCGACGGTTATGGGATGAACTGTCAACGATAGCCGCACAACTAGAAGAACACGGTCAACGTCTTGATAATCAAATAACGATCCAGATCTTTCTTGAAAAGTTTAATCTGCGCATAAGGAAAGCGGCTATAGAAAAAAGACTGAGACACCAAGAGGAGCACCAGTCCGAGTGGACCTTAAACCAATGGCTTGATGCCATCAACAACGTTATTTCACAGGAAGAGCAACTGAACGATATACTTTCAGTCAAAGGACACCCAAGGAATTGCTCTTCAAGATGGAACGATAGATGGGAATTAGTTTGCGAATGCTGTGGAAGAAGCGATCACAGATGGACATTCTGCCCAGCCAGTCTCACAGCAGCACAGAAGAAAACGTTTCTTCTTGATTCCCGTAGGTGTCTAAACTGCGGATCTGCTGATCACAGAGTAGCGTTATGCTCGAGCGGCAACTGTAGAAAATGTCGTAGAAGGCACCACACCGCAATATGCACGGGAAGCACGCCACAGGAACCAAAAAGTCGTGGCAATTCAAACCAGCATGCAGCGACCAGGTCTAAGAAGGAAGAAATTGCACAGGGCACTTCTCCGATCGATGAAGAAGCTTCGAGAACTTCTGAGCCAGAAATTGCTACAGCCCTACTGAGTGGCACAGACAGGCTGCTAGCTCTTTGCATTCTGAAGGGAAAACAATGCACGGATTGTTGAAAAACTCTGACTCCAAACCACAGCATCAGGAAGCTCGAGACTATATGCAAATCATGAATCAGCTTTTCGAGACCCTTGTGCGGGAAGTGGAGAACGGATTCACAACCATCCGAGAAGAAATCAAAAGGCATCATGAGAGGACACAAGATGTAAACACTCACAGGGAGCACCCAGCCTTGGCAAGGACTATGAAGCCAATGGACAAAGTGAGGGGAGGACATGTCAAGGATCGCAAACACTGGAGAAGATCCCTTACGACTGAGCATACGAACTCCATTCGTATCAATCTACGCACCCTTTGAGACACGGAGCAAAGCATAGCAACGCGAGAGAGAGCACTTCCGATGAGAAACACGGACAGGGTCAGAGGCAAGCCCATACACGTCCCAAGAATAGCACAGTGGATAAAAATCGGAAACTTGCACGACGAGAAGAGCCACAGACTACTGGTAGAAAAGCAGTAACAGTTTTGGAGCGTGAGCAAAAACTTGGTGAAACTGCAAAAGACATGGTACACAGCACACAATTCGGAAACGAAGTACCACGGCTAAAAGTATGGTGTCAGACTACTCTTTGCGCACCGTGGCAGGGTGCGTTTTACGAGAGGGTTACTTGCTGCATCAAGAGAACGTTGTACTACGCGCTCGGAGTGCTAGCCATGGCTTTCTACGGACCCAGGATGACGCTCACACAAATGGAAGATGTCGAAACCTTGACGGTGCCCACGAAAGCGGTACCAGTTACAAACGCAGGGAAAAGGAGGACCGAAAAAATCACCAAGATCGAGGATTCTCCACGGAAGCCAAAGATATCTGCAGTGGTAACTCCCAATAAACGTGAATTGCGACGACCGTTGAATGAAGTTGAGCCACTGGAGATGAATGGACAATATCCTACAGTTCAAGAGCCAAATGGCAAAACCACTCGTTGTGACGCCAACCAAGGAAAGAATCAACCAAAAAGAAACACAGTTACGATCATCGGCACGGTAGCCAAAGGGCACAATGGCTACCACGACTATTTCGTCATCAACGGTGATGCTATAGGGGCCTGCAGGATCGCGAGAGTCGGACGTGCGTACGGCCATTGCGCCGCGCACGTCGTATGTCACTGGGTCGTACTCGATTTAGGCTGGATAGGTGAGATTTTTTTGTTTTTCTTCTCATTTCTCGCCTTCTTTTCTTTTCAGGCGGCGAACATATGTTGGTGCAGAGGAGCTTAAGATCTAGATTAAGGCCGCGTGCATCACACTAGCTTCAGCCATTTAACCAAACCCGCACAATGTCTCGAGCTGTTTGATCTTTGAAAACAGGCAGTTTCTTCATGACTACAAAACGATCCGCATCCCAATCGATGGCTCGCTTGACGCCGCGCTGAGGCGCCGTAAGGCCACCTAGACCGCCTCAAAGAAGTTGCACTGACGGGGGTTTACTACGGGCCAAAGTCCAAAACGATCTTACAGATAAAAAATTATCCAGAAACGTAACAATAAAATTCCTTTCAAAAATGAGCTTTTTGCGAATGAAACGCGAAATGGGCTTAGTCCATGCGGTTCAAGAAAACATCGCACTTGCAAAATCATTCATTCCATACAATAATGCTTTAGCAAACCGTTTTTCAGCTTGTCTAAATCTGTTTACTCATTCTTGTAGACTCATTCCTATCCTAGTTGATATCTAGCCAAACTAGACCTAACTTACAGTGCCAGTCTTGTAGATATTCAATTTTACCTCTCTTTGCAACTCACAATATGCCATTTAATGCCGACGACTATGCATTACACTCAAATAATAGGTCATTCCGAAAGTAACTTCGCTTTTTTCAAACGGGTACCACATGTGACGGAACAAAATTTTCTAAGAGATCTTGGAGGCATTCGATGCAGAATTTTATTCTCTTTCTAATGGTTATGAAATTGTTGTAAAACACTCAAAGATCTTTCAGAAAATAACCAAATTGTACGACCCATGCTTTTTGAGATGGCCAAGTTTCACGATTTTTTAAAACTTTCAATCCAATCTTCAGAAGGAGTTCAAGTAACGGTTCGATAGAGTAAACCTTACAGAATTCAGTATTGCTCTTTTCTCCTTTTCATAGCTTCTCATACATTTTTAACAGAATTTTGACTGATGCTACCCATTTCCATACTTGGGCAGCTAAATCCTCGAAGAACATCAGTGGAAGAGCAGCTCGGGCACTATTCGATGCAGCATTTTCTCCTCTTTCTAACGGGTGTTTTTTGTTTCCGATTCGTTTAGTTTTCGGAAATAAAATCATCATAACTCATTTTTCTAGCGAGCCCCAGGCTGTGTTCGAAAAACTCGGAATTCGATATTTCGAACCCGTAAACCCTCTCTTGCCTTGTAAATTAATGCTAACTCATAGTACCATATTGGTAGTCTCAAATTCCGAAAAATTTATGATGTTTGATGCGATTGTGGCTGAGGTGGGTCTGCCAAACTGGTTTATGGTTTATGGTTCTGTTTAAAAAACTTTTAAAAAATTACAGCGGCCTACGAGAAAGAGAGAAAATTAGTACTGTATTCTATAAGGTTTACTCTATCGAATTGTTACTTGAACTTCTTCTGAAGATTGGATTGAAAGTTTTAAAAAATCGTGAAACTTGACCGTTGATTGTTTTGCAATAATTTTATGACCATTAGAAAGAGAATAAAATTCTGCATCGAATGCTTCCAAGATCTCTTAGAAAATTTTGTTCTGTCACATGTGGTGCCCGTTTGAACCGGAGCATACGAACTCCATTCGTATCAATCTACGCACCCTTTGAGACACGGAGCAAAGCATAGCAACGCGAGAGAGAGCACTTCCGATGAGAAACACGGACAGGGTCAGAGGCAAGCCCATACACGTCCCAAGAATAGCACAGTGGATAAAAATCGGAAACTTGCACGACGAGAAGAGCCACAGACTACTGGTAGAAAAGCAGTAACAGTTTTGGAGCGTGAGCAAAAACTTGGTGAAACTGCAAAAGACATGGTACACAGCACACAATTCGGAAACGAAGTACCACGGCTAAAAGTATGGTGTCAGACTACTCTTTGCGCACCGTGGCAGGGTGCGTTTTACGAGAGGGTTACTTGCTGCATCAAGAGAACGTTGTACTACGCGCTCGGAGTGCTAGCCATGGCTTTCTACGGACCCAGGATGACGCTCACACAAATGGAAGATGTCGAAACCTTGACGGTGCCCACGAAAGCGGTACCAGTTACAAACGCAGGGAAAAGGAGGACCGAAAAAATCACCAAGATCGAGGATTCTCCACGGAAGCCAAAGATATCTGCAGTGGTAACTCCCAATAAACGTGAATTGCGACGACCGTTGAATGAAGTTGAGCCACTGGAGATGAATGGACAATATCCTACAGTTCAAGAGCCAAATGGCAAAACCACTCGTTGTGACGCCAACCAAGGAAAGAATCAACCAAAAAGAAACACAGTTACGATCATCGGCACGGTAGCCAAAGGGCACAATGGCTACCACGACTATTTCGTCATCAACGGTGATGCTATAGGGGCCTGCAGGATCGCGAGAGTCGGACGTGCGTACGGCCATTGCGCCGCGCACGTCGTATGTCACTGGGTCGTACTCGATTTAGGCTGGATAGGTGAGATTTTTTTGTTTTTCTTCTCATTTCTCGCCTTCTTTTCTTTTCAGGCGGCGAACATATGTTGGTGCAGAGGAGCTTAAGATCTAGATTAAGGTGAGGTGCAGAATTATGCTCAATACGGGCCAATATTGTGGACTTTTCACCCCTGCTTTGAAGAATGTTGAGTTTTCTGTTCTGGCTGTCCGATTATGTTCGATTTTTCGTCCTGCCTGCCCGGTTACGAAACTCCGTTTTATTTGCAACGTCTGTTCTACCTCATCTTGCATCATGCGCGTCATCACAATCATAATCATTGTCATCATCATCATCATCACAAGCAATATGCAAGATAAGGTAGAATAGACGGTAGAAATAGAACAGTTTGCTGTAACAGGGCAGCCAGGACAGAAAATCCAACTCAACCAGCAGGCATGGAAGGTCTGCAATACTGAGTCCGTATTGAGCATAATCCTGCACCTCACCTTAATTCAGATCTTAAACTCCTCCGCACCAACATGTGCTCACCGTCTGAAAAGAAAAGAAGGCGTGAAATGTAAAGAAAAACAAAAAAAAACTTACCTATCCAGCCTTAATCGACTACGACCCAGCGATATCAGGCGTGCGCAGCGCAAAGGCCGTACGCGCGTCCGACTCTCGCGATCCTGCAGGCCCCTATACACTCGTCTGCTGAGGTCGGAGTATACGAACTTGCGTTCGCATCTTCTTTGGATCCTGAGGAATGCGCGATGGCAAACTTTAACGAAGGCTCGAACGTTTCACAGATTTGTTTTCTTTGATGTTCTTATCAGTGAATTTCCCATGCTTACTTTGAGTGTGTTTATATCCGCTTGCATATATAAGTAGTTAGTATTGTGTTGTGAACATATTCACGGTTGTATGTTGTCTTTCCTTCCTATCATTGTATTTTACATTATTGTTTCCTTTATCGTAGTCATCACTTCACGGATCTCTCACAGTAACTCACAGTCCCCTCACAGAACCCCTCACAGTAACTCATAGGCTACTCGGATAACATATATTGAACCTATACCCTTTATGTACTATCGTAGCGTTTTGTAGTTGTTAGTCGTATTTTTGTAATAAAGTTTAATTACCCAAGTTTGAGGTGCACTCGCTGTGCGTAAGTCCCGCGTGGCAGCCAATCAATCACAGTCCACACACCGTACACACACTGACTCATCGACCGTACACGGAATGACCTAATACTTTCAATAATTATCCAAACCTTTGCTTTTGAAGACTTTCTATGGATCCGTATTGAACCAAATTTGTAGCAATTTTCTGCAGGAGGCAATACTTATTTTTGAACACACTTCATATGCACTACAGACTGAAGGGCTTTGTTTTTGAGTTAGAGAAAGTACAAACTTACAAACGATTGATAACGTCGTTAATGTGCTTCCCTTCAGTTCATCTTCCCCCGCACTGATGTTTACATATTTTCCCCATCTTGCCCCTAATTAGAACATCCTTGAGCCGACTTCTATAACACTTTATATATAGTCAATTTTTGAGAAATTTCCGTAATTTTTCAAAAAAATTTTCAATTTTGAACTTTACATAGACGGAGGAGAATGCTCTCTACAACAATTACTCAGATGCTCTCAACGACATTCAATCGTTGTAATTTTTGCCATCAGTATCTTGACCAAATCCATTGTAAAAATCGTTCTAAGATTTTGTGTGGTTAGAGGTGTATTCTAATCTTGTAAAGTCTCAAGTTGAAGGCTGCCGCCGCAATGCTATAAACATTGGGTCCTGCAACGATTTAGCGTCATCAGCCCTGCTCCACTCGTCCAATTCCAAAAAGAAGGGCGTTGAAAAGCGTTCGTTTTCGCCGTTTTCAAGATCTCAAAAGTGCGTTTTCGGGATCAGCGTATTGAAAAACCCCAGGTAAGCGAAAATTTCACTAGGTGGAGATTTGCCGAACCACTGCCTTTATAAGGGGTATAATTCTCGCAAATGCGAACCTTATCTAATTTTCACATCAAAAAGCACGAATCTGAGTTTAGAGTTTGATGATTTGGAGATTGATAAGTTTATCGAATTGCACGAACACCTTCCCATTAAACTAATATTTGAGAGCAGTTGACTTTGTTAGTGAGTATTGAATTATTAACCTTCCTCCATGATTTTTGAACTACTTTGAATGCAGACTCCATAAAAGAGATAAAAACTTTTTTTCGTTTACTTATAGCCCTGAAATGGGCTAGGCAACACACTCCAAAAAATGGCATTCAAAAATATGCAATAAGGTTAAAAATGGAGTTTGTCCCAGCTCACTTTGCTGTGGGGAGTGAAATGGGCTTTAAGTCCTTTGAAATGGAGTAAAATCCCATTTTCCCCATTCTAAATGGACTTCTCGCATGATTTTTTTTTGAAAACGAGACCTTAGAGAGGGTCGAAGTATTCTTATTACCTCAGATTATCGTAGTTAAGTCCCGCAGAAGATCTGCCAGCAAAACAAGAAATCACGAGCAAATTTTCCGAATTTCGATATTATATTCTAACATAAAAAACGAAATGAGAGAAATTCGGGAGACGTGATTTATTTTCACTTTACCTTCAACTTCTCCAGTTGTATTATTCAAAAACGCGTACCTCATTTCTAGGAATATACCCATTTAAGAGCGTATACCTGGCGTATACGGTAAACTTTCGAGAGGCAATGTACAACGTGGATGCAAGCAAAAAATATTTGCAAATGGATCCAGCGAAGTGGTAAGGTGTCTACCGCGTCATTATTGGATCTCTTACAGGAAGATGAAGGGATCTGAATTTTAAGCGTGCTTACTCTGCAGTGGCAGCACCTCGTGCTCGTAAATGATAGTCTAAGTTGAATCTTACGTCACATCTGGTTTTCATTTTGATTGTTTGCTTACGAAAGCTTTATTTGATAAGTTGATCAACGGTTTTTTAATTCTGCAATAGATTTTCCAGATTTCGTTCTCGAGCTGTTGGCCTTCACGTAGAAGAACTTCAAGTGACTGCTAATGAATGCGCGCGGGAAAGAAATAGGTATAGGTCTAGAAGTGTTTCCTCCTAATGTGTCAGATGTAAGAGTTCGAAAGTGTGAAGTCAACTTGGTTTATGGATTTAACCTCAAATTATGATCAAGTTATTCTATTAGGTCGTTTCATAAGTTCGTAGAGTTTTCATTCTCGTTCTCGTTTTTTTTTTCTGAGGAACTGTTGATTTGAGGCAAGAGCATAATCACCGAAGAGAGCTACTCATGCTCTTTAAAACAGACTTATTTTCTTTGAAAAGCTGATCTGTTTTGGTTTCTCAGCTTCCAGAAAAGGAACTCTCAAAAGGCAAAAAGAAGCGTTTTCGGCACTTGCTCTTTTTTTAATAAAAAAAAGAAGAGCGTTTTGCTCAGGTTTTCTTGCCATTCATGGAAGAATGCGCTTTCTCATCAATTGAGACAAAAAGGGATTGGGTTGCTTTATAAACAAAGAGTTTGCAGGGTGTCACCTGAACAAGGCTTTTTGCAGGATGGGCAGGAGGTTCTGCACTGACTTTTGGTAAGCAAGAACAAGACTGTCATCCATACCGTATGCAACCCGACTGCACTTTTAAACTAATCCCTACCGTACAAAATGCCTAATAAGCAGGTTTAGTGAGTTTTTCTGCGCGATAAAAATTGGTCCCCTACGGCAACCGTCGTCATAGCTGTTCTGCAAGAGTTGACCGGGAGGTACATCAGTACTCAGTGTACTCCTGAGGTCTCGCTCTAGCATATTGTCATCTGCTGCAGTCTATTGCCGATCATATAAACGGCGTCTGTTTTGATTTTGAAGACGATTTCAAGAGCTGGTTAGACGACTTTTTGGGACCAGACCCGCCGAGTTTTGGAAAAACGGGACTGAAAATTTAATGGCATGGTGGTAAAAGGTTGTGCGCAATACCTGGACATACATTGTTGATTGAATTTTGCTAAGATTTTGTCATTTCGTTGATTTATAAAAACTGTACAAGTTTATGAAACTACTATACATTTGAGTTGATTAATTTTGTTTAGGTTTGAATAATTGTTCGGGTAAAAAGCTAATAAATTAATTCTAAAGTTTATATAGTGCACAGCACTTTTACAAAATGTCTATAGCGCAAATTTCGACTGTTTTTTAAAGGAAATCCACTTCCGAGAAAAAGTCCAGCCAGCAGCTGATCAAGCAGGGCGCGGCACAGGTGGCTTACGGGGCAAGCTGGATATCGTTTTGAAATAATAGCAAAGGGAATATGGTTAAAGTGGACCCCCCCCCCCCCCGTGCACAATCGCCTTCTACCTTTGTATCATCTTTTATCTTCAAATTGTCATTCCTGTCTTATCGACTCCATTCCTGCAAAAACCAAAAATTTCCTGTTTCAACAGTTTCGCCGGTTAAGCACGCGAATTGAAACTTGCCCCGAAATAAACAAAAGGCTCGTTCGCAGCGAAGAGAAAACGAAATGACACCAAAGTCGGTGTGTAGATGGGCAATAGGTAGTCAATACTATGTACAAAAAATTTTGAAAAAATTATGTGAAGTGAGGGTGTGACAAACTTTTTTTGGAGTTAGGTGGCTTTCCAGCCACCTGGACAGCCACCTAAGGTGACTGTAAAAAGAAAAAGTCATACGTTTTTCTTCCTTCACATAATTTTCTCGCATGTTTAACATTATTTTATTCTGCCTCAAAAACCCTACAACTGAGCTTTTGAATCTCTCTAAACCCCCTCTTCTTTGCCTAGTTATTACAGCCCTCCAAATATTTTGTATGGCGACGGCAAGCCTGCTCCAAGCGCGCAGGGGTGCGCGCCGGACACAACATGCCGCCAATTCGACGAATACAAACAACTCCAGTTTTTTCCTCTTTCAATGTTGGTTTTAAGTTTAGTTCCATTATTTTTTTTCGTTATTCTTTTTGATCCGTTCAAGATCGCGTCATAGGTGATGTCATTTTATGCCGAAGTCTTCAGGGACTTCGTTTTTGCAGAATTGAAAAAGCCACCTCTGTCGAGCCCTGCTAGTTAAATACTACTAAATCGAGAGTGCCTATAGGCAGAATCTGTCAGTTATAGGCGTCATGTTATCGCTAATATTGAATATGTTTTTCCGATGAGTTCATGTAAGTGCATTAAATCTCAATAATGGCATTATTATTTTGAACCGAAAGTTCGTTCGCATCATATTCAAAAATCCATAACTTTTGATTTTTCCAACCATTTGATGGCTTTTATTTTTGTATGAAAGAGTAAGTCAAGCTCTTTATAGTGACATCTTAGCTGCCTGCTACTGATCATCCGTTGCATAGATAAGAGCGATAGAAGAAAATTAGTCAAAACTCGAATTTTCTGTGTAGGGTCATAAAAAATCAGAAACTAGCAACAAAAATCGGAGCAGTCAGTACTATAGGTTCTTTTACCAGTTCTTCTTAACAGTGCTAAGTTTGCGCCGATTGAGCGTCTCTATGAAAAGTTATGATTTTCGTAAAAAATGCCAAAATAAATCAAATTCGCCCTTTTGTATTGCTTGCTCGAGAATCATAACTTTTCATAGAGGCGCTTAATCAGCGCAAACTTTGCACAGTTAGAAAGAGCTGGTGAAAGAACCTATAATACTGACTGCTCCGATTTTTGCTGCAAGTTTCCGATTTTTATGACCCTACACAGAAAATTCGAATTCTGACTAATTTTCTTCTATCCCCCCTATCTATGCAGCAGATGATCATTAGCAAGCACTAAGATGTCTTCATAAAGAGCATGACTTACTCTTTCATACAAAAATAAAAGCCATCAAATCGGTTGGAAAAATCAAAAGTTATGGATTTTTGAAATGATGCGAACGAACTTTCGGTTCTACCTAATCCATGTAAGAAGGTGATGTAAATTTTGCGCAGGAAAAATTGACCGATGATGTTCAGCTAAGAAAAACATATTTGTACTCGGTGCTTCCAGCATCTTTGCGCATATGATTCCGATCGCAAACATCCAATTCAAGTTAGTATCCTTTTATGTTGGGTGTTTTCCATCTGTTGCAGATACAATTTATGTAGATCTTAGAACCGCAAGTATTTTCTTTTCGAAGTTCAAACAAAGTTACGGGCTTTTGTCCAGCAAATTTGTCCATTTACACTTATTTCTCATCAGTGGATAATCTTATACACAACTTCAGGGCTCGCATTTAGTAGACCGTAATCCGTGAAAATTTTGATGAATGAGATGAGATATCCTGTTTTTCATCTCTCTAGTATGACTTGGGCTAAGAAAAGGGCGCTGCATAGTGCCCAAAAGTTCTACAACACCTACTTGCGAAAGTATATGTTGCCTTTGTCCCATGTAAACGACCGCATCGGCAGCACGCTGCGCTCTCTGATTTTCTCTGAAATGAATAACACGTTTGAAAGGTTTGTGTACACACGGTCCTCACATTACTCCGCTAAAATCGTATATGAACGAAATCCTAGCGTAGCGGTTAACTAGATACTGCTCCCGATTTTTTGCAAAAGCCATCGCATTATATTCCATGCCGCATGAGTAATCTAAGGGAACAGCCTGAACTATATAATAGGACATAGTCTCAATAACATTCCTGATGAATTATTTTATGAAACATTTTGATATTTATCAAAGTTTTGACATATTTTCTATGCCATCGATTTCCACAACGTTTTTTTGAATATTCATTTTCTTCTTGGTAACAAAGCTTCCACTTAGACCTCCTCATTTTAGAATTGAACCAACCACACTCTTTTTCAACTTGTCAAAAATCGAACTCCTCCATGTTTCCCATCCACGATTAGAATCACATTTGTACTGATCTTCACCGCTTTTCGCACAAGAAAAAGTCATGTATGAGAGCAGCTGTAATATATAAATCAAGAGAAATTTGGAAAACATGCACTCACCAAAACTCCGCTTATTTGAACCATTTCTTCATGCAAGAAACAAACGGATATCCCTGTTACTGAAAAAACGAAACAATTAATACGCATTGCCTTTCAGCATATTACGATTGCAACCAGTGGAGCAGGCAGTGCTCTTGCAACGCGAAAGTGCACTTTAGAACGCAGGTATTTGCACTTGCAGTAAAAAAGGAAATCTTTCACACAAGAGGACTGCTGAGCTTCTAGATGGTATGAAATTTTCCAAGTGACAGTTTGGTTTGCTGTCTTGAGAAATGAATTACGGACTCTCAAGTGAGACTAAACGCGCCTAGTACGTTTGGTACGTGGCACATGGAAAATGAACTAATTTGAAAAGTGCATGTTATTAAAGTGTTTTTGAAACTTTGCAGAACTTAAATCTGCATTTTCTTGAGTTTAGTTTGGAGGGCCTGCCGTTCTTTGAAGTCACTTGGGGAGCACTGCTTATCCGGTAATCTCTTTTTAGAATAGAGCACAAGCGAGGTAGCATGGTTTGAAGGCAGAACTGGGCAAATACTTGCTGAATCAAAGCAAGCATTGACTATACTAACAATAGCATTGACTAAAGAGCGCATTGAAAGAGATGTTGTGTAGAGTTCTTTTGTTTCAAATGACCATTACCATTTAGCAAAGCTTCGAAAAAATAGTTTTCCATCATTGGTGAAGTTTTCCATCATTGGTGATGATAAAAGCAGCAGCGCCAGACTTGATACGGATGTTCTAGACTTGCAAGTAAAGGCACATTGAATTGTTCCATGTGCGCGTGCTTGTAAGTCTAAAAATTAAACCGATCAAGGAAGCAGTTCTCTAAAAAGCAGAGGTTGAGGCAGTAAATGAAGAATTCATTAGAATGACTGAATTTTCGCTTGATACGGAATAACATCTTTTATATAAAGCTGAATGTCTGTTTTTATGTGTGCGTGTGTATGTCTGTGTGCCTGTCTGTACGTATGTTCAAATAATGTTTATCTCTGAGATGATCAGGACCAAACTTGGCGCACATACACTTCGAGGCGGGCGTCATATTTTACTTTTCGTTATCTATTTTTTTGGGTTTTTTTTTTGAAAAGTATGACCTACTGGGCTGGGAGTTTGTACAGGGGGTAAGTGAGCATGCCGATTACGAGTACAAAAATAAATTTTTGGAGTTATCTGTATCTTTTATCGATTTCATTAATTTTTTTACAAGGTCAATATCCGGGCCCGGGAGTCACAGGTGGGTAAGCGGGAGGAGTAGGGGAACGAAAGCCCCCAGCTTGAGCCGCCTTTCGCGGCTAATTGGTCTTCCGCAACGTTGTTGCATGTCGTCCCAGGACCAGCAGTCCGCGCATGCGACCGAAGCTGGCGGCTTTCGTTCCCCTGGTCAGTGGGAGGCATGCTGATTACGAAGACAGAACGGCGATAGGGAATTGGCAAGTAGAAGTGGGCACAGAGAAAGGTTTGTACAGGAATGGGATAGCAACCTTGAACATAGTCTTCTGACAGGGCCGGGCGGAGCCGGGTATGTCAGCTGGTGACTAATAAAAAGCCGCCTAATCTGAGGCGTGGATTTTGTCTGTTACAAATATATCTGCTAGAAGGGTGGTTCATTTTAACTAAGGCTTGCTCGCTTTAGGCAACGGTGAAATGATGTAAGAAATAAGCTATTAAAGCATAAGTTTACTCTAACACTTCCCGATATGGCCAGTGCACGCCTCTGCAAAACAGAGAAGCACTGATAAAATATACATGGACTGCTGATCTTGATGTAAAGATTTTATCAATGATTGTATTTTTTTGCAGTACAAGGCTCCATTGAAATACTACATGATGTGAATAAGCTACATACAAAAAGCGTTCGTCGATTTGAGCAAGTTTTATCTATTCTGTTATAGAGAGCGCCAGAACGAAGATGGCACAGTGGTATAATTACAAGGGCTCCTTCATACTACACCGCAAGACGCAGCAGCCTGCCGCAGCACGCGGCAACACGCGAAGTTCCTTCACAGCAAGTGAGAATATAAGCTCACTCGCTGTGAAGGAATCTCTCGGAGAACACGAACGTGCAGCAAATATAAGTGTACATCAGTGGCGTACCCAGGATTTCGACTCGGGAGGGCGGCAAATATTTTTTAAAATAAAGGTGCGTGGCGTAAGCCACTCACTCTGAAAGTTCTTTAGTTGGGCTTCTCAAGATTTTTGAGGGCCACGATCACCCGAGAAAAATTTTTTTATAAGGCTAATTTTTTTTAAATTTTAAAAATTATTACAATTGTTTACAAAGATAAATAAGTCATTTGCACATTTTTATAACTCATGTAAGTAACTTTTAAAAATTTCGCGACCCATTCTCGGAGGGGGGCCCTTTCCCCCGCTTCCCTTGCCCCCCCCCCCCCCCGCCCCCCCCCCTGCTCGGTACGCCACTGGTTACATCCATAACGGGCGAAGCTGTGCTGCGTAAGCGTATATTTTTATTGCGACTTCATCCTCGTAGCATGCGGCGTGCTGCCGCGTGCTACGAGGATGCTGCGTCCTGCGGCGTAGTATGAAGGAACTCTAAAAATTACAACTATACAACCATATCTGCCAAAAGCGTCACGTGCCTCATGCTACATCAGCGTTTTCTGTCTGATGTGTAACATGTATGTATCGGGAAGTCAATCTCAGTACCAACCATTGGGACTAAGGTGTAAAGTTATCAAACGAGAAGTTCTAGATTATCTACATACAAACTGCATTTTATTTTCCAAATATTCAGATTTTTAGGCTTACTGCGTATTACAGGTACAGATTGAGAACATTTTCAAGTTATTATGAAGCGATTTGCACAGAGATTTGTCCCTTTTGTAGCAAGGATAGGCAGAATTGCCTTTGAATATTTTTCACCTTACCACCGTTGAATAACATGTAATTAATTTTTAGCCATCGACTAAAGTCACAAGCATGTACATTGGAAACTTCATACTACTACAACATAGTGGCGTAAGGCGCCAGGGCCCGGCACGAGGTGGGCAAACGGGGTTTTCCGAAACAAATTCCCCTTTGCTCCTAATAGTTTTTACGAATACCCCCTTGAGCCCAAAAATGACGCTATGTGCTTGTGCAACGAGAGCACCGGCCACACTTCGCCTAAAAGCGCTCAAAAGCGCCCAAAATGCTCAAATTCCTCTAATTACTCCTCATCTGCATCAAGATGGAAAACAGGAAGAAGAATAAGCAAGAAAAATGATGAAAGAATGAAAAAATATCAAAATAACGCAATCATAGGACTGAGAGACGCCGTTCCCGCGCGTATCGATTGACTGGGGCGCGCTTTCCATCTTAGAAAGCTAGGCTGCAGATGCGATTTTGGGCTTTAACAAAGACAAGAGGAAGAGTTTCGGAACCAAAATCTCACCATATAGTAAACTTTAGGTGCACAACAGATTTATGTAAAAGTTTTGAAAAAATTATGTGAATTGAAAGTTTTGCCGACCTCAGGTGGGCATTAGGTGGGCAATTGCCCACCTAATTTGGAAAAAAGTTAAGCACGCTCTTCATTCACATAAGTTTTTCATAATTTTTCAAACATTATTCCTTAGTCCTACTGCGCGCATGCACACCAAGTTTCGAGCGATTTCGTTTGATCTGCGGTGCAAACGAGCCATTTTTCCATTTTCTTGATAATGGGAAATTTTCAGAAAAAAGCTTGCCACAACCTTCAGTCACAAAATTTTTCAATGAAACCTCTAAGTTAAGCCCTGCAGGCCCATGTTCATGTATTTCATACCCAAGTTTCATACCGTATGGTCATCTGTGCGCTGCAAACGAGCCATTTGAATTCATATCTTCATTTACCAGTTTTGTAAGTTTTTTGGAAAAAATGCTTATTACCCCTCCCATTCACATAAGTTTTTCATAATATTTCATACTTTGTTTCTAATAGCCTCTCTTTGTTCGCTTACGTAATTCGGTGGTATATCATTACGACTGCAGAACTGATCATGTAATCATTCTGTTCAATGGCATCGCTCATGCGATATCGGCAATTAGCGGCAACGCGGCGTAGCGCGTGCGAACTCTGCTGTGCGTTGAGGTTTACGAAAACTATTTTCCAATGAATAAGATGTATGAGGTAGGCATGATTCGAACTTCTTTTGCTTGTATTTGGAATCTTCTTCCGGGGCTCCGCCCCGGATCCCGCAAAAACGATATCCCCTTGGCTTTTTGGCCCCAAAACGATTTCCAGCTTGTCATTTGCCCACCTCGTGCCGGGCCCTGTAAGGCGCACAAAAGTGTGTTGTTGTATTTGGTGAAAGGAAATTGTTTTAGTTCAACGTGACATAGAAGTTTTGCAACGGTTGAATTTTACCGTCTTACACATTCATGAATGAAAATTTAGAACACGTACACTTTCCAGAAGCTTGTGTCGTTTTGCATTCCACAGCGCAAACAGACGCGATTATTCTCAATCATCTGCAAAACAAAGCGTGAACCGTGGTGCTCCGAATTCTTTCTTTCTTTTGTCATCAGGGTTTCTCCGAAAAAGCAGAGTAACGAACTGTTTTGCAAAAAGCAATGTGTAATGTATGTGCTATGTATAGTAATGGATGTGCTATATAATCCTCAGGTTCTAAATTGGAGATGTCCATTTTCAAATCAAGGCAAATTGAGGAGTCTGTTCTAGGAAACCGTGACGCCGCCCTACCAACGGAGATGAAAATGGATACATACTGGATGAAAATCCATTGTTTCCCTTGATCCCTGCATCTACTGTCAAATTTTTCATCATCCATTGCTGTTAACTGCGCCCTACTTCTTTTGCTCACTCAAAATTCGCTTACCATCATGGTTTACAATAAAGTGCTAAGTGTCGTCTGTTTGTCTGTATTTATGTCTGTTTCTCAGGAAATTCGTAGAGCGAGTTGTAATCAAGATCTTGAGTTGAAATCATAGCACCTTATTAACATGTACGTAAACTGTGCATAAGCACAAGCCAATCCTGAAGTCTTTACGGTTCCACGCGACTTTTGAGCCAAAATGGATCAATGATCGTACTTTTTGCGAAGTTGTGGAGTTGAAAAGTAAATGCGCAAAAAAAATATCAGAAAAAAATATCCTACATTTACCGCTGAGGGAACGGCCATAGGTTGCCGGCAACGGTTGTCGGTGTTGTCGATGTTGTCGGTGCTGTCGATGCTGTCGGTGTTGTCGGGGTCAGAGACAGTTTAGAGAGCGCGCAAAACTTGGAGGCTATGATGAGGTCCTACAACGACCCAACCTCGGCAACCCCAACATCACCGACAACCTCGTTAACACCGACAACACTGACAACCGTTGCCGGCAACCTCTCAGATAATCGCCGGGGCAAGCGGTCCGCAAACTCGCGCTTTTCTGCAAGCGGCCAGCAGAATTTTTGGCGTGGCCAAACCTTAGCGAGCGGCACTTCCTTTGCTGTCTAACGTTCTGCCAGTGGGCAGCAACACAGAATTTTCTGCAGGCGCTCGTCAAATAATCTCTTTCAGCATACGGTGGCCGAACTTTCAACAGGCGCTCAGACTCTTTTTACGCACTTTCGGGCTTGCGTCGAGCACAGGTAAGATTCTGTGTGACAGAGGTGTCACCGTTGGTTTAATCAAGTTTGAGGTACTTTCCCTCAGCGGAAAGTAGCTGGGGACTGCGCGGTCCTCCACAAATGACCGTGCGCCCCCGAGAATTTTGCATATTCTTGCGGAAAGTCCGCGAGAATATGCAAAATCTATAAGGAAACCGCGATTGTTATTTAAGCATTCGTTCAAAATTCCGCTAGATTCTATCAAATATTTTGCAAGCGGACAGCAAGAAATCAGCGAACTATTTTTCCGGTGCTCGCCTGCCCATAAATCGCATGGGCGCCTGCCCTCGGCGATTTTCTTAGCTATGGCTGTTCCCTGAGAAATCTGCCTTCAAAACCCTCAAGTCCTGTTCCGTAACCGACCCGAGAATGACTTCGCTCACCTCAACCTACGTTCGTGCTAAAACCCATCCTAGTCACGCGCGAGTTATCACGGCGCAGGAGTGGAGTGTTTGGGGATGGATTCCTCAGCCGGGTGGCGGTCAAGATGAACGATAGCATGTGCCAGCCGCCAGCTGGGTACCGTACGCGGTGCGCTGATCGCTCCGCCCCCTTGTTAATTAGCCTAAAAATGCGTTGCAGCTATTGGAAAACTCTCTAATACTTCTTTCATGCTTCTTCAGTTGCAATTTGAATAACAGTAGATTTCAAAATTTCAGTTACATTGAAAATCAGTTTTCAGATCATTTTTCATTATAAAGTTAGTTCGCAAGCTCTTTCCAATGTATTTCAATTATTTGTTCTTAGTAGGCTTGTCCAAAATGATTTTTCACTGCAAGTATGAGGTGCACTGCAGTTTGTGCGCACTCTCAAGTTTAGTTCAAAAAGAAGTCAGCTAATCGAGAAATACTATTATTATTGCTGGAGTGACCAACATCATTATCTCTTTTATCGGAAAAGTAAGTTTTTGAACCTTAATCAAACCAAAATTCTTTTATTTTCTTCCAAAAACTGCTATCCTAAATATAAATCGATCTGTAACTCAATTGAAATTGCGTGTGAACTAGTCGTAGGATGTGAGGTCACTCAGACAATCATGCTTGAGGTGTCCTAGATCGATTTCACACTTCAAAGTTGGATATCCAGGAGTCACTCGGTCATTCATAGGAAATTAGCAAATCCCTTGAATTTCACGACCAACACATCAGTTGTTCATTGACTGCCAAAAAAAGAAACAAAAAATCAAAACAAGATTCTGTAAATAGCCAAGCTTCACCCCAACTTGCAACAAGCTTATATCTCACTATCAAGAGTTTTTACTTGACGGTATCGTCCGAGAAACTCGTCCACCGCAGTAGGGCGGAGCTTTGAGCGAACACGTTATTGCCAGTTCATGACCCCGCGCGCCACTGGTACCAGCTATCGTTCATATTGACATATACCCTTTGGGGATGGATTTCTCAGCCGTCAGTGTATCATTTGCGCTGCCATTTGGGCTGCGTCTTAGATATGACACTCTCATCAATTTTCAAGCAGAAAATCCATACACCTAGATTTGCTTGAACACTGCCTTTAAGCGTTGGAAAGCCAAATAAGCATGCCATGTGTGGAAGATTGTCAATGCTTAAAATTTGTGCCTCCTCAAAAAGGACCGAACTGCTAAAGCAAATGCATTTTAAATAATAGTCCGAAACAGTCTCATTGAAATTATCCAAAACTTATGCAGGCTCTAGAAATATAATAGATATGAAGGAATACTCAAAATTAGAAGCTGACAGCGGTAGATAAAAGATCGGTACTTTTCCGTTATCCGAAACTACTTTTTCGACTTGTTCTTTTCAAAAATGTGCTTCACCCTAGAATTTTTTTCATAGATCGTGTGAGGACTGTCTCTTTATAATGTGTCAAGTTGAAAATTAACGTTTGGGACCAGTTTGACATGTTTTTTAGAATCACTTCTGGTGAGGTACAAGAGCGTTTGAAATGATTCGGAAGCTGTTTTGGGGTATTTTATAAAAGCAAAATAGTCGTAAACGTTTAATAAAACATTTTGATAGCTTTTAGGAACGATTCAAAGAACTTTCGATGTTCACTTTCGAATTTAGGAGGGAAAGAGTATAAGTGATAGCTTGAGATACTTGGTAGCTTGCTGTTGCGTTGTTTAGATAACAGAACATTAGCACAGTTCTTTGTTTTGAGAAAACCGATTGTAGTAGTTGGAATGAATGTCAGTTTGTCATTTTGTCACTTTAAATGTCACTTTCAATGTTGAAGCTCATCCATGAAAATGTTGACTGAAAATGGGTCCTTGTTGAATAACAAAACAGATTGAACTTGCATTGATAGGTAAGCAAAACAAAAACTTGGTAAGCTGTTAAACATGTATTATAGATGACATGTCAATTTTTTTGACAAGTGGGAGGAAGTGGAGGTTGAATCTCAATCTTGTGAAGTTCTTACCATATTTGATACAACGAAAGAAGAAATACCCTTTTTGAAAATTGAGTTCAGATGACGGAAAAGTACCAAAAGATCTTAAAGAGTCAATGCTTTCAGAAGTACCAGACTTAAAATATTAGTGTTGCAGAAACTTTCATTAGAAGACACTTAAAGGTACCGTCCACCCAGATTCTCGCTTACCATGGTTTAATCGTTCCGGTTCCTTCCCATGTCCCTGTGAATCCCTGATGTCCCCGTTGGGGAGAACACACAGCCTGCTTTTAGGAACGGTGATTGGATGGGCGCGCACAAATGGGCGGGCATGGATGGGGAGGGCGGTGCCGTCTGGGGGTTCTCGCGTATCTTCGTTATTCGGAAGCTTTCTCTCTTCCGAAGCGGCATTTTGCGCCGCAACGAGGGCATTAGTTTGATAGGGGACCCTACTATCATATGCTACCAACAGCTCAAATCCTCAACTTGGGGTGGACGGTGCCTTTGGGGCTAATGTACAATATAAAACACTAAAAAACAGTTTAATACCGTGTTCTTAAGGTTTTTTGAGCAGTGTTGGCGAGAGCTCTTAGTAGCGCACTGAGATGTGAATTAATTGCAAGGAATGCTGAGAAGTGGAAGAGAGATAGCGGATAAGAAAACCGACTCCAACAATTACAACGATTACTTTTTTCGACTGCGTTGCAGAGACCCTCTCTTTTCTTTTAATACTTTTATTGGATAAAAGAACGCACTACTTGTGGTTATTTTTAGAAGTTATTCACTTAATTAAAGCTATTGCGTATAGAAGTTCACAAAACAGCTATAACATGCACTTGTATGTAGATTGCGATGTGCAAATACTCTGTAGTCCATCCATGATTGAAGCTGTTTCAGGGTTTTACCGCAGCGAAAGCTTACAATGCATTATTGTTTTCGTGTTGTGTCTAATCGAAGCAGGCCTTTAATCTCACTGCAAAGGACAAATTCTCGTGTGCACTTCGCCTTTCATAATGACGAAGCTGCCAATTAATGAAATGTCGTCAAAGCTTATTGTACTAACAACGTGCAAGCCCTAAATGATAGTTTGATGAAGCAAATTTTGAATACACTAGAAAGGCAAGAAAATCAAGTTCAAAAAAAGATGAAATTGGGACCTTGAGGAGAGCGCAAGGTGTACAATACCGCTCACAGAATGTGCGAAATTCCCATGAATGTCGCGTAATTCTGGGAACTTCGCGGAAGTCCGCGACATCCCGGAAATTGCGAAATTTCTGGGATTTCGCGAAAACACGCGGTTCGCTCCAACCGCAGCGCCATAGCTTCCATCGGAATGAATATCTAAATCCGCGTCAAAGAGAATTTTTCGTTGTACAGCATGCCTTGATATTCCGTTTCCAATTTTCCCAAATTCTTCTGCGCAAGTCATTTCGAAATAATGTAACGCAGTACCTCTAACGTAAAAGATACCAGTAAATAGTATTTGATAGTACTGTTTTTCTAGATTATAGAGCGTTAGAAAGTAGCCGCAGACGTCTTTTCAAAATAGATAGCGTTGGTGAATTCTGAAAAAATCACGCGTTTAGAAATTACTCACCGAAACTTCCTTCGAAATAAAATATGTTCTGAACTCAAAAAGAGCATTGTTCTTACCTCTCAAGGCGGTTCCTGATATACAACATGTCCTTGATATTCCGATTTCTGTATTCTTGAATTTTTCTGCGGACCTCCCTTCGC
Organism: Cylicocyclus nassatus; assembly: GCA_958299035.1. Taxonomy (NCBI): domain Eukaryota; kingdom Metazoa; phylum Nematoda; class Chromadorea; order Rhabditida; family Strongylidae; genus Cylicocyclus; species Cylicocyclus nassatus. The sequence goes on from CATQJL010000001.1 coordinate 63,100,821, forward strand.
AAAGCTGTGAAGCAGCGCGCATTGCCTTACTATATCCCAGCAGAAATCTTTTGATAGTACTTCTTCTGTAGAATATGGAGAGCTAGAGCCCGCAGACTTTTTCCGAAAGGAGATAGGAGTGCTGGTGAATTCTGGAAAAATCATGTCGTTCTAAATTAAGCAGATGTGATTTATTTTCGTAATCAGGAGGTCGGATAACCTCTACGAACAAGTTTTCCAAGATCTTCAAGATATTTTATTTTTTTCTTGTTTGACGCTCTTGAAGCTCGGTGATGGATTTTGGTCAAAATGATGATGATCTTGGATTGTGAAGAGACTCCGCTCATAGAGGTTTTCGCATACGCTGTTTACATTTTGGTCTTTGAGGAATACAGGGTCTGTGTCGAATGTTGTTGTGCCGAACAGGTTGTTAGGTGGTCCTTTTGATAGGTTGGCACATAAGTTTTGCAAGTTATTTTGTAACTTTTCTCTTTTTGAATGCGAGGCACTCATTTTTGGGCACAATGTAGATTAGGTACTAGGCTACAAACCTGCGCAAACAGTTTGATTTTCGGTAGCAAAATGGAGAAAATTTACTCATTTTTCGGAAACTGGTCGGATCCGAAATTTCATGGGTCGGAAAACCATAAATGAAGCCGTTCTCAGTATGAATCAAACAAATCAAGCCGAAACCGTGTAGATGGTTAAAGTTTCTTCTTTCAATAGCCTGGGCATAGTTTTGGCTCGATATGTTTGATTCAGACTGAATACGGCTTTATTTTTGGTACCCTCGAAATTTCGGTTTTGACCAACTTCCAAAAAATGAGCAAATTTTCTCCAGCTCGAAACCAAAAATCAAACTGTTTGAGCAGGTTTGTAGCCTACCATCAAATCTACATGATGCTCAAAAATGAATGCGTCACATTCAAAAAGAAAAAAGTTACAAAACAAGTTGTAAAACTTATGTACCAACCTAATATTATCAGTATCGGCCTTACGTTTCGACGCTTTTGTCTTCATCAAAGGCCTGGAATGGTTCAAAGCTTCATCCGTAACTCCAGCCCATCAAACGTCTCTACCAGCCCTGCCAGTTTTCGGCGCTTCCCCCAATCTAGTGCTATAAGAATTGTGATGGCAAAAGACATACCGAGAACCACCGCTTCGTTAGATGTCCGTGCCGGATGTAGATGTTCGCGACGGACGATTGAGCTATACTGAACGTGTCACATAAACAGTTATAGCTCACATAATGATAAAAACGGAAGGAAATTAGCGGTTATGGATGAGCACTCGTTTTTGTTGTTCATTTCTGGATTCTTTGCAGAAATCCAAAACGATTCTAAGGCTTTCCTAGCCAAGATCTCTTCAAGTGCTAGAATTGTGACTTTATATCAAAGTCATCTTCAACATGCAATTCGTGTCTATGTCTGCCAAGCGGCGAAGCCAAGTTCTTGCGCCTTTTATCTGATAAATGCTCTTTGATGCGAATGCCGAGTGTTCTTCCTGTTTCCCCAATATAGCGTGCATTACATTTCAGACATTCAAGCTGATACATCACTCCCACCTTCGCGCAGTCACTCATTCTGCCGTGCGGGCATATCACGCATTGCTCCGTATTGCAGTAGTATTCCGTATTGATCGTAGAGCCTGTTACGTACTAGCTGTTTGATATTATCATTGGGGACGTTCACTAACATAATATCATCTTGCAGCTGCGCACGAACGATGCATTTCTGTATGGCCGCGCTGATGTTATCAGAAATGAATGGCAAGCAAAGTGGAAGCTTGTCATCAACTCGAATGTTGTTGCAATTTCTCTGATGATGAATCTGCGGTGAACAATGGTAACCGTTAATGCAAGCTATTTGGGTAGCCAGTCTTCGTTACTCGCATCGCTCCTCCTCTCCGTTGCACATCTGCATCGCAGTTCTAAACATATTACCAATGACAGCACCTTTACAGAAGCAGGATGTGCAGATTTTACATTAATGATGATATTTTTGGAGCTTTCCTTGCGATACCATTTGACTCTTACAATGCCAGCGGTCACCTTTACTTGAGCATTGAGATAAGGCAGCCACCAGTGATTGCTGGTTAAGAATTCTGAAACACTCGTCCATTTCGGGCTGCGTTGAATTTGCAACACAGCAATCATCGATGTAAGAACAGTACATCAGTGGCGTACGTGCCGTGCTAGGACTGGCTCTTCAATTCTGCTCATAAAGCATATGGCGAGAATTGGTGCTAGCCTTTGGACCATAGCTAATCCACATATCTGGGAGTAATAAGTCCCAGACCATCTGAAAATGTTGCATTTTAGACATTCTTTCAATAGGGCCATCGTATGCGCTTTGCTAAGTCCAAATATGTTCATTGTATCAGCATACCTATCCAACATTTCCGATAACACTTGCAAAGCCTGGTCATTCTGCACGTTAGTGTAAAGAGACGTTACATCAAACGACTCAATCATCGTGCTCGAATCAAACTTGGCGTTTCGAAGCTGTTCGACAAACTTGTGTGCATTGGATAAGTGTGCTGGTACCTTCGT